>OZ010789.1:280447172-281128422 GCA_963932465.1 Maratus speciosus | reverse complement strand
TATGCGATTTTCTCCCCAAACAACAGTCGTAAAACTATCAACGTGGATTTGCGTCCACTTCCGTCCTGCAACTTCCTATCCTTGTCATACAAAACCCATTAGCCATCAAATAACCCGACAACAGGGAACAAACGTGCCGAAAGGTGACTGCAAGATGCTGGATAGTGTGTACGCAGCCTTATAGTATTCTGGGATAATTGTGCAATGCGGCTTGGGTTCGGAGTCTTTAATTCAAGTTTTTTAGGGAATCGTCGGGGTGTCTAGGGTTGGTTTTGGTGGCTTGTTTTGAATGGGGCGGTGGGGTTCTCTTCAAAATTGCCGGCTTTTTTCTTTTAAAAAGGGGGGGAGGGGAGAGAAGAAAAAGAGGGATTTTTTTTCATTAAAAAGAAGGGTAGAAAGGGAAGTGGATTTTTTTTTCTTCCGTAAATGGGGTATTGGATGTTTCCCATACCACTAGAGATTGCTCACTGTAGGGGACGCGACCTGGTGACCAGTGGGGTGTCTGGGCTTCGCCTGGCTGTGGTTTTCGCCCTCCATTTTGGAATTTCGCGGCCCATAGCGAGCACATGGTTCGGGTTTACTACACTTCTTGATTGTCTCATCCTAACTCTAATAGCAGGCCTAATGCAGGTTAATTGCTGCTGATTTCAATCGAGACAATGTTGTCTAATTTTACTCTTAATTATCTATTAAGAAACATTTTTTTTCTACAAGCTTTTAGCTCATTTCGGACTCTAACTTATTTTCAGTTTTTCATTTATTTTTCAAAACTTAAAACTTTTTTTTCTTTTTTTCTCCCCATCTGACTTTATTTTCTATTTTATCTAACCACATATTTATTTAAATTAAAAGTGTTTGTCATTTTATTGAAATTTTTTCTCAATTACTGAACTTTGAAATTATTCCCATATTGCAAATAAAGCTTGTATTATTATTTTTTTTTTCCTCACCATTTCAACAAATTAGAAAAAGTTGTTCTTGAGACTTGATTTTCTAGAGACTCAGCCACTTCTGTTCAATTCCCCCGTGTCCGGCGGTGGTCTCTGGACGGGCTTAGCAGCCAATTTGTTTACATGTCATTTTTTTTGTATGTCCCTTCTGCCTGTAATTTGTCAAAATCCAACAATATTTCAAAAATGCTTCATTCTCCCACCCCTCTTTTAAAGATTTTTCCCTCATTGCCCCGTGTTCTGCTGGACTCTTAACTTACTTCCAGTACAAATACTAAATTCCTCATGTTCAACAATAAACATGATTTTTCATCTCCAAATACATACTTTCGAACTTTACAATACAATAACAATACAACAATTCGAACTTTAACTTTCTTTTTTCCTTTTTGCGAGAAAAAAGAAGAAAAAATCACTAGGAACTTTGAATCCAGCAGAACTTATTAAATTTTTAACCTGTGTTTTGCTGGACCCTTATCTTATTTTCAGTAAGAATTTTAAATTCCTTATTTTCAACAATAAACTTGTTTTTTCATCTCCCAATGCATATTAAATTCGAACTTTAACTATCGTTTTCATTTTTTTTTTTTTTTTTTTTTTTTTTTTTTTTTTTTTTTTTTTACGGGAACTTAGAACATTTCGGCCCTTATATCCTAAATTTCGTCAAAGTCCAACCCCCCCCCCCCCCCCATACTTTCTTCAATGTCCAGTCCCCTATGTTCCTGTGTCCAGCAAATTTTTAAACTTTAACCTGTGTTCCCGTGTTCTGCTGGACTAACTTACTCAGCAAAAATATTAAATTCTCTATTTTCAACAATAAACGTGTTTTTTCATCTCCTAATACACATTTAATTCAAGCTCTAATTTTCTTTTTCTTTTTTTTTTTTTTTTTTTTTTTTTTTTGCATAAATTTTATTTTTACTGGAAACTTAGAATATTTCGACACTCATGTCCAAACCCACCTTAAATTCATCTTGTCCAGTACCCCCACACCCTAAAATAAAATTACAACAATTTTATACAAAAACAACTCCTAACATATCTAATTACAGTGCTGAGCAGATGCAGGGGCTCACAGACTAAATGCCTCGGTACCTTCCCACCCACTATTCCAAACCAAAACATGCAACAGGCCGGGACGGCGCACAGGGGCCTGTAGATGGGTTCCCACAACCCGCGGATCATTCTTCTGACTTATAATATTTTTTTAAAACTATATCTGCCATTCTAGTTCTCAAAGCCATTTTTTATTTTTTCTCACATACCATCGCTGCTCACAATGGGAGAAAGCCAAACATATTCCATTGCCGAATTGGCAAACAAGGCTAAATCCCTCGTTACCTTAGTCCTGTCAGAGGACGAAAATTCATTCACAGAGGAATCTGCTGACCACCTGAAAAATGTGAAACTGATCCTCCAATCGATCAGAAAACAAGACCACGCCAATCAAAAATCAGTACAGGAGTCCAAACAGGAGTTTGAAAAGCTCCGCTTAAAAGCAGATCTCCTTAAGGAACAGCTCACCACACTAAACGAGAACATTGCCAGCCAGATCCAACAGATCCCAAAGACTGAAGAAATAGTAGCCAGGCTTGACGAATGTCTCCATAGCAGACTAGACAAATTAAGAATTGATAATGATAGGGGCGCATACCTTCGTAGTCAACAACCTTCCCTGCTCTATAATGATCAGGACGGCAAGTCTCAAGAGTTCCCTTCACCGACAGAGGAGGTAGTACCGGCGGAGCCACAGCGGAGGCCAGGAGAGGAGAGGCATCTTCGAACAATTGTGGTCAGGGGCAAGAAACGCTCCATGTCCGGACTGGCTATTAGAAACCTGCTCGAAAAACAAAATATCGCTTGTCCAAAAGTAGTATTGGAAATCAAATGCCTTCGAAGACAACTGGAACTCTTCTGCCGATCCGCCGAAGAAACGAAAGTCGTCCTAACTGATCTAAAATCCCATGCTAGAATTGCTGAAGATCTATTCTTCAGCATTAAAACCCTCCCATTTCACAAAACTATCCTGTTTGGAGTTCCCGACGGAACAACACTAACTTATATTACCTCGACGTTGGATGAAATTTACGATTATCACCCAGACGAAATCCGATTCATTAAAGCCGTTCCTTCTAAAAGACCCTCATGCAAGGACTGGCACCTCATTCTGTCAGAAAAATTAGCCATGGCAGTAATCCAAGATGGAGGCATACCACTGGGATACAATCTCTGCAGACTGCGGCCACACACCACAGTCCAAAGGTGCAGAAATTGCCAGCGGTATGGCCACGTAGCAAAGTACTGCCATAATGATGAAACATGCGAAATTTGCGGAGAACTCCACCCATCCTCAACCTGCAACAAATCCCCCTCGTGCGTGAACTGTAGACGCGCAAATAACCTTTTCAATGCACACTGCAGAACTGATCACATAGCCTCTGCCTCCAACTGTCCAACCTTCAAGTTCGAGTATAACAGAGAGCGGGCAAGACTGAACGATCTCTTCCAACTTCCCTTTCGAAATCCCCAAGCACCTCCCCCGGCGGCTCCATCATCCCACTCTGGTCCGGGACTCCTGGGCGAACATCCTCCTGCACATCAAGGTTATTTTCCTTTTCCGAGTCATGCTCCACCTCCGAACCTCTACTCACCTTACTACCAGGAGGACTACTTCAGCCAGCAGCAGAACTTGGGCTTTCAAGGTAGGAGGTTTTGAACTTTTTATAACATACACAATACAATGTCATCCTCAGCACCTTCTCCCCACCCACCCCTTCCTTTAGGCCGTCTAAATTTTCTCCAAGTAAACCTCAATCACTGCATAGCAGCCAGTGTAAGCACAATCAACCACATGGAAGAGAACGAGATTGACATCGCTCTACTGCAGGATGCTTACTGCTCCGATGGAAACCTCGCTATCTTCAGCAAGGACTGGAGAAGGTTTTCCTCTCGGAATCTCTCCGCCCACATCGTTGTCAGGAGCTCGAGTCTTGTATGTACCCATCTCTTTACCGGCGACAATAGCGTCTTCATCTCCATAACGGCGAAGGAGGGCGAGATTGTCGTCGGATCCTGCTACGCAGCCCCCTCGGCAAACTTTGGCCTTTGTCTCTCGGAATGGGAACACACCATCACAAACAGGAAGGCTTTCATCTGTGGTGGCGACTTCAACGCGAACTCATCCCTCTGGGGATGTCCGCGTGAAGACGCCCGGGGTGACTTGCTGTCAGGACACATAATTATCCATAACTTGGCACTTGCAAACATGCACAACTCTGAAGCCACTTTCGAAAGACGAGATACAGAAGACAGAGTCATAGCAGAAGGCTGGCCTGACCTAACAATTACAAATTCCTTCACCCTACCACGAATATCACAATGGTCCGTATCAGACAAACACAGTGGCTCAGACCATAAATACATACACTTTTCTTACATGACCTCTCCACTCTACACGCAACGTAGACGCTACAACACAACTCGCGGAAACCTTCGCAAATTTAACAACGTCATCAAAAGTCATAAGTCATCCCTTTCAGCACAACTCGAAGGGGTGCACAGCGAAGACACACTCAACTCTTTCACATCTAATTTAATCGAAACCATGCAGACTGCGGCGAAGGCTTCCTTTCGACTGAAAACAGTCCAAAAATCACACACTTTCTCATTCTGGAACAAGGATCTTAGAAAGCGGAGGAACCAGCTGACAGCCCTCAGACGCAAGATTAAAACATTGCGCCTGCTCAATCCTATCCCCCCTGAAGTAAAGACCCTTGCAGCACGTCGTACGAGACTTAAAGCAGTTTACAAACGTGAGATTCTGGCGGCGAGACGGGCGGCGTGGAAGAAATTCTGCAGCAACAATGAGAACCCTTTCGGCATCACTCAAAAATTTCTGACCGGCAAGTTCTTCACTCCGGATGAAATACGTCTAGAAAGACCAACTCACGAAACCTCGCGACAAAATAACCTGGAATTCCTGACACACACTCTCTTTGGCCCCTCGGCTTATCCCCAACAAGACAACCAGGATATCCTTTTCACAGCACACGAACACAAACGCTTCACAAAGGCAGAAGTAAAAACAGCACTATACACATTGAATGACAAGAAGGCCCCAGGGCCAGATTCAATTGACTTTCGGATACTAAAACTCACTCACAAACAACTTCCACACATATTCACGCGCTGGGCTAACCTCTGCCTCACCATGAGATACTTTCCTTTAGTACTCAGGCAGGGAGAGGTAGTTTACTTTCTGAAGCAAGGCAAGTCTCCTTCCGAACCCAAGTCATACAGACCCATCTGCCTTCTTCCCACTCTGGGAAAGCTTCTGGAAAAACTTCTGGTTATGCGGTTGACACACTTCTTGGAGTCAAACAACCTTCTCCACCCCAGACAATTCGGGTTCCGCGAGGGCCACTCATGCGAGCTCGCACTTCATGCCATAATGACTGCCTGTACTGAAAGCATAGCCCAGGGCAACGCAACATCACTCGTTTCACTAGACATACAAGGCGCATTCGACAACGTAGAATGGCGAGACATTCTCTTACAACTACAAGCACTCAACTGTCCGGGGAACATAGCTGGTCTCATCGGCTCCTACCTCTCACAGAGGAGCGTCCTGATTAACTGGGGTGCTGGCACATCTACCCACCGATTACAGAAGGGTTGCCCCCAGGGCTCGTGCCATGGCCCAATCCTCTGGTTGCTTGTAGCAAATGTGCTACTAACAGAACTAAATCGACTGGGATTTAAACTATTTGCCTTCGCCGATGATTTCAGCTTCATTTTCTCCGGTCGTTACAGACGTCATCTGGAGGAACAGTTTGCCGTAGCTCTTCCTATTTTCTGCCGGCTCCTGGATTTACTGCACCCCACACTCTCACCACAAAAGTCTCAAGCACTAGTATTCACCAAACCACACAGATATGATCCAAAACGCCCTCCAGTGATGAGGATCAATAATGTCTCCATTCGGCACGTACAATTCATAAAACTCCTAGGTATAACCATTGACGCAAATCTTAACTGGATCCCACACATTAACGACCTAAAACTTAAATTGACAGCATATCATAATAATTCATTAAGACTAACTTCTAAATTGGGAGGTGTAGACAACAAAACACTGAAGATCTGGTACCTAACAATAATCGAAAGAATAATACTTTACGGGGCCTGTATCTGGGGGGGGTAATTTATCATCCATAGCACAACCTAAACTAAAATCATTACAACGCACTTTTCTCCTACAAATTTCAAGAGGCTACCGCACAATCTCCACAGATGCACTACATATACTTACAGGTATTCCACCCATTACACTTCAACTAGAATACGAACACGCCAAATCCTCAATCCTACAGCTAAAACGTGACACAGTAATAGATTCTCTTTTTCCAAACACAACATTGCAATACAAAGTCAGGAGCTGGCAGCTCCACCCCGCTGAGGAGACTTCACATTTTCAAGTAAACACAACACGCAACAGCTACACACCTGCCCTTAGCACCACACTCTTCACTGATGGTTCAGGCACAGAGACTGGCGTGAGCGCAGCCTTCTGCGCCACGGAGGGCACGGTGGTGGTCCATCAGTGGTCTGCAAGGCTAGATGATAATAACTCCGTATTCCAAGCGGAGCTGTTCGCAATACTAAACGCATTAGAGTGGGTGGAATCCCACTCTAGCAATAGTATTATCATCTACAGTGACTGCCTCTCTGGCCTGCAGGCAATACAGGCACACAGGACAAAACATCCTCTAGTACTGCAAATCAAACTAAAACTTAAGAATCTCCTACATCGTATCTCACTAGGTCACGTCTCGGCTCACAAAGGTATCTTTGGCAATGAACTAGCAGACAACCTAGCGAAGAAGGCCACACAGAAAGAAACAATAGACACACACCTCCCAGTGCCCCAGTCATACGTCAAAAAGGTCCTTAGAGCAAGGATACTGACGCGATGGCAGGAGCACTGGGATACTTCAAAAAAGGGCAGGCACACATATAAGCTAATTCCTAAAGTTTCTCTCACACTGTATAACTTAACACCCTACACCACTAGCTTCTTAACAGGACATGGCCCTTTCATGGCATATCTGGACCGCTTCAAAATAAGATCCACTGCCACTTGCGTCTGCGGTGAAGATGGCACTATAAGTCACCCGTACTACAGTTGTACTCTCACGCAACGCTGGCACTTGAGGCGTCCAGACATACTGCCAGTCAACTGGCTCCAAAACGTCCTTTCCCGCACCCTCCTACTCAACAAATTAAAACACATTCACAATTTCCTTACATACTTAACAAACTTAACTTAAGCCCTGGTTCTGCTTATCCAGTCTCACTGCCACCATATCAATCTTCAAACAGCACCAGAATCCAGTCCTCTTTGTAGGCTCCAGCAAATTCTTCTACTCATCAGTGTGTGGTTTCCTACGATCGCAAGAGCCTCTGCTCGTGCTTCTGACCATTCTATCAAGAGATACATCTCCAATGGACGCTTGAGTATCTGCTCGTGCCATCTTACTTGTGCCACACAAAGCATTACATCTCCAATGGACGCTGAGTATTTGCTCGTGCCATCTTATTTGTGCCACGTAAATCATTACATCTCCAATGGACGCTTGAGTAATTGCTCGTGCCATTTTACTTGTGCCACGCATTCCATTCTTTTCCCTTCCTGCCGCCCCTTGTCGCGAGAGGGGTTCCTACCCCGGCGGCCAGGATCAGTGATGTTTATTATTATTATTATTATTATTTATTTTATTTTATTTTTACTTTAAATGTTCTCATACTCCCGCCCTCTGTCGCGAGTAGGCGTTTTCCTGGCGGGAAGGCATTCGTCTAATTTTTGTAATCCCACTTTGTTCTTTTTAAAATAAATTCTGGGTTCTGTAGTCGGTGGTGCATAGACGCCCTTAGCGGGTGAGCGTCGCCCCTTGAGCATTTTGTGTTTCTCCGTCTGCATACGGCCGGACAGGGCTGTACTCACTAACGAGCCCCAACGTGTCGGGGAACATACCGGGAGAGACGTTAAGCTCTAAGGGGCAGGCCTAGCCGGCCCTGAGCAGTCTCTCTTAGGCTGCCTAACCCTTAAAGACACGGACGGTTTGGAAATACGTAATGACAGGGGCGGCGTACTCTATGCACCATCGGCTTTTAAAGCCTAGATAAAAACTTTCAATGATACATTTGTGTAATACAATATCCAGTAGCAGTATACAAGCAAAAAACGTCAAATTGTTAAAAACAAATTCAATTAGAATTAATCACATAAATACTGTCGGATTCGCGACTAGTTTGCATTAAGTAGATCTCTCAATACGCCTCCCGTGACTTTAAAAGTTAATTAAAAACCTATCTGAAAAAACGCGGCACAGACCAAGGTGACATTGCTATTTTGCGACCTCTTTTCGAAGCGCGCATAGCAAAATGCCGAGTTTAAACTTTGAACAAGGGTTTTGCTTTAGCTACACTGTAAAAAGGAAAGATTATTACGACGTTGCATTTAATTTTACGAAATGACAAATGAAGTTTAAATATGTACTACTTTTATTGTCAGTGCCGAATTAAATTATTCATAAACAGAGTAGGATAAGATTTAAATAAGAGTGATACAGAATAGCAATATTTCATATTATTTAGGCTTCATATATCTTGGAATTTTTACGGTATATACCCATTCATGCTTTTCTAGTATATATACAGACTACACCAAAGCCTACGTTATATAGTTTTTTACAGTCTTATTTTTTCTTTTAGTAACGATTTTTTCAATAATACAGTTGACAATTCATATATTTATTGTGCGGAATCCTCTGAGCGCGAGTGATACTCGCACTTGGCCGTTTATTTTTAAATAATATTAGTTGGCAAAGTTGCGCCAGAAATCTTGGGAAGAGTGGGACAACTTTTCCAACTTAGAATTTTGTCATTTTCTTTGGAATCTTTCATAATTTTTTTTTAATCGGAAGTTTTCAATTATTATTTTGGTTTCTTTTGTGCGTTTTCTTTGCATTACATATCTGAATCAGAATCCGAGCAAGGTGTAGTACCAGATGAAGAATCATAGCCAGAAAAAGATACAGAACACGAGCAACCTTGAAGAAACCAGTGAAGAGTTTGTGCAGGACATTACTCTTCAAGATGAGAATCAGTCAGCAGCGGCTGAAGATATCAAGTTAGCCCAAGATGGTAAGAACTTCATACAATTGAAATCTGGGATGTTTGTGATCGTTAAGTTCTTGGTGAAAAAAGGTGTAAAGGTGTGAAACACTACGCTACAAAAATCACTTATTATTACGGACATGGACAGTATGATGTATCTTATAATGAAAGACAATGGGTAGAATCCCATCAACGTAACCGATGTCATTTACATTGTTGAACCTCCTTACATAGAAAATGGAGGAAAAATTTCGTTTTCTGACAAGAATGTTCGAATTTTTTTTCTAACTGCTCTTTTATTTCTTTTCTTTTTATTGAAATGTACATGTCATGATTTAAATACATTATTTGAATTATAAAACTGAATTCCATGTGTTTGTTGTGTTTTTCACTTGTTTGTAGACAGTTGAAAAAGTTTCCTCGTTTCCCATTTAACTTTACCAACAAAGTTTTACGGACAAAAAAATTATGCAAATTATCATTATGCAAATTATCATTATGCAATTTCTGAGCATATTTTCAAATAAAATAAAATGCACTATGAATCGGGTATTTTTGCTATTAAATAAAACCAAATGGAAGAATGGAACAATGTAAGGCTGTCTGGGGACCTTTTTAGTTGCGGAGTAACTTTATATCCAGACGACGACATGTAAGGGACTAGCAGTGACATAAGCGAGCCATTAATAATGATAATGTATAACTGTAGTAAAAACTACTTAAATTAAGAATAATAAATACATGAACTAATGTGCATTTAAAATTATAAAATAAAATAGATGAAAATTAGGTTACATGAAAAGAAAAACTACACTGTCAAAAATAATTTACTTAAAAAGGAGAACTTCCATGTACTCGTATTTTTTTAAGTACAATTGTTTCAAAAAGAAGTACATTGTTAAAAATAATCTACTTAAAAATGAGCATTTCTATGTACTCATATTTTTAAGTACAATTGCTTCAAAAAGGAGCCTTAATCTACTTAAAAATGAAAATTTCTTTGTACTCGATTTTTTTAAGTACAATTAATTCAGAAACGAGTACATGATATTTTGAAGTTGTGTATACTTATACTTGATTTATAAATGTATGCAGAAATGAATACATATATTTTGTATTTTAACTCTTAATAGTCATGTTTAAATCCTATGTGCTCAAAAGTATGAGTTTTCTGATAAACCCTTTTCTTATACCGAATTGACAGTAGGGATTTCCAAGCTTTTATTTAAAGATATGTCTATCTTTGTTATAATTTTTAATTTCTAATACACACTTTTCAAATTTATTTACAATTTCATTAGAAATGTTAAAGAAGAAAATTTAGTTTAAAAATTGTTTTATTCGAAATTAAAATATTTAAGAAAGGGAAAATTCATCTCTGCTGTCAGCAATCTTCCGTTGCTGATTCATAAAAGGTGTCCTTTGAAAGCAGCTGGTAACTGCTCTTATAGCACAGTCAGTTCAATACTGATCTCCCACCTAGAGGACTCGGGTTTAAAATCACGGGGCGGCTCATGCACAAAATTTCAAGAATTAAAATAGTAAATTTCGTTGTTCTTTACTCCAAAAATTGTAGTTCTTCGCAATTCAAAATTACCGTAATTAAAAATGGTGATTTGTCGGTTCTCTGTAATTTCGCTTTTTTTTTTCTTATAGTGTATGTGTGTTCCTATACATACTTATTTTCGAGTCCCTGTATGTACTCAAAAAATGAGTACATTCGTTTCTCAAATTTAAGAGTTAAGTACTCGAATCTATTATAAGATCGGAAAGTACTCAAAAATGAGTACATTTTACTTATTTTTAAGTATCCAGTTTTAACAGTGTATTACAAGAAAAAAATATTACATTACCTACTGAGCTAGCGAAAAAGCTGCCGAAGACTAAACCCTAACATAAAAAAAAACAATTTACTGACCATACATCTTGATTTAAGTACTAAGAAAGTTACAGAAGTAACAGATTAGCAAGTGTTTCCTTTTACTTCTTTAATTACCACAATATAAGACAAGACAGAGAAAAAATCTCACAAGAAGAGGGAAAAACAATTCAGGTTTTATTTCGAACAATCATTGTATAACTAGGATGTTTTTCTGTTGGCGAAGTCAGAGACCTCATAGTCTGGTAACTCGGATATAATTTCGCTTGGAATATTCTTGATACTATTCTAGATTTTTTATATGCTGATTCATTGTTTATTTTGAGAGAAATTTTGCAAATGTCTCTGCGAAAGTAGTATTTCTAAAGTATCTACTGCCATTTCTAACAATTCTTAGATTTTTGTTATGAGTTCTGTACACATAGTTAAGATTAGTATTGCTAACAAAACACCAGATTGAAAAAGAATATGTGAGGATGGAACGTTATTAGCCATCATTATAGATCAGAAGTTTATTTTTGATAGAGAGAGAGTTTCTATTAAGGAGAGGATAAAGGGTTTTAGAAGTGCCGGGGACTTTCCTCACTGACATTAATAATGTTCTTATTCCAGGTGACTAATATATAAAAATAAAAATTTGTCTGTCTGTCTGTAATTCTATACAAATGTACAGTTTGGAAGACAGAATTTTGAAATGTTACATACATGTGTATTTAAACACGGGCGAGGCAACTAACGTAATCCAGAATCGAAATAATTTATAGTTAATTTTTAATTAATAAAAAACCACCAAGAGAGAGTTTCTATTAAGGAGAAGATAAAGGGTTTTTAAAAATGCCGGGAACTTTCCCCTGCCATTGAGAATGTTCTTATTCCTGGTGACTGTAGGGTGACCCCTAGGCATCTAGTGGGGTAAGTTCAAGGAATGTTGACGTTGTTAATGATTAATGGTTAGGGTTAGGGTAGGTATGTTTTTTAGAAAAATAAACTGCTGCAGTTTTGCTCTCGTTAAGTTTAACTCGCCACAGTGTACGCCAGCTTTTGAATATTTGACTTAAATAAAGAAAAGAATATGCACTATATTATCAAGACCGTTGTGTAAGAAGACAAAGTGCGAATCTGCATTTCACGCTGCAAAATGGACATTATTTATTATATCCCTACTCTTCTGTTGATAACTTTTAGTGAACGTAAGTCTCGATGGCATTTAATTACAGGTTATTAACAGTTTGGTTTTCATGGCTTTTTGTTTTAGAGAAAGATTTAAGGTCCATGTCTCCGAGCCCCATAGTAAAATGCAACCGGGCCTTTAAACTTTTAGAAAATCAATTTTCGTTTTATTCTTAATCTTTAAACAGTTATGAACAATGCGCAAAAACTCTATTATTTCTTGAGCCATATCATTTACAGACGTTGGGTATAACTGAAGTTAAATCGTTATAGAAACTTTTCAGATCAGGGAATTTTCAGATCGCGCGCACTGTTTCTTTCAAGCAACATAAGCTGCAGTTTTAGAATATTTAGTACATGTACGTTTCTTCATAGTCTACATGCAAAAATCAAATGAAAATTGACATATTTTGATTGTTTACTGTTTTGCATTACAAAAAAAATTGTTTTTTTAATTTTGAAAGTCAGTGTTAAGATTAAAATTTAAACAATACTACTTAAAAACATGTATAATAATCACTTATAAACAAATTAAGTTAAAATAATGCTATAAAAAGTGATAGAATATCTTTATTAAGACTTACGATCGTTTCATCGCACAATCGGCGACATTTTCAAGATCAATCATAATAGAAAATATTTTCACATTACTTAAAAACAATAATATAGTAAACAATGTCACGAGACATGAAGCATAATGAAATTATCCACTTTACAATATTTTCTTGGTTTCTTCGAACGCTTAAAATATAAACTCAATAAATTCAATATCTTCCTAGTCGCAAAACCATCCATGAAAATAAGAAATATAGTATGCAAGAAAATAGATCAAATTGAGTCCAACCAATTAGCAGGAGTATACGAAATACCTTTCACCAAAGAAGATGGAACAAAGCAGTTTTATATAGGTATGACAAGCAGAAAACTTAAAACTAGAATCAAAGAACATATAGCAGACATCAAATACAATAGAAGAACCACAGCTTTGGCCAGATTATGCAGCGAAGAACCTTTACAGATTGAATTTAAAAATAGCAAGTTAATTTATCCATCAAGATTTTATTTTCCATCCATAGTCCGAGAATCAATAGAAATATTTTTACGCAACGAGAATATTTGCAATGATTCTGTGTCCCTTGATTTACCTAGAATTTGGAAAGAGATACTAAGTAATTGTAGAAACAATAGTAAAAATTAATCCACACTCGCAAATAGCCAAGTTAATTTTATTTTATTTTATGTTTTGAAATGTTTTTCAGTATGCTTGATGTCCCGTGACATTGTTTACCTTGTTGTTTTTAAATTATGTGAAAATTAATCCACGCTCGCAAATAGCTAATTTAATTTTTATTTTATTTTATGGTTGCAATATTTTCATTATGCTTCATGTCTCGTGACATTGTTTACTATATTATTGTTTTTAAGTAATGTGAAAATATTTTCTATTATGATTGATTTTGAAAATGTCGCCGATTGTGCGATGAAACGATCGTAAGTCTTAATAAAGATATTCTATCACTTTTTATAGCATTATATTAACTTAATACTACTTAAGTTTGAGGGTATTTTTAATGAAACATAATAAACTAATCAATATTTAAATATTTAACAAATAAATTAATAGTTTTTTAGTTGTTTAATGAATAAATACTGGACATTTTTTAATAAAAATGTATAATTATTTATACAAATTCACGTTTATTTCTATTTCTCGGTTATGATTGTATTTTAGTGAAAGTTTGTTTTCTGTATGCATAATTTCAAGTTTTATCATACACGCCACAATTAATGATTTACGTAATAATGATATGAATTTTTAAATAAAAATTACAATGTTACTTTTTATATATAACGGATATTTTTCTGAGTAATAAGAGTAGGAATGCATGCTTTTGGCAGAAATGAAAAATAAAATCATAATAGCATATTTATTTAGTTTTGGTATTTTCAAAATTGTGATGTTTTTGATCGTTTCGGCATACTGAAAGTTCCTGTGTCCCTTTTAATGGCAGTTCCATAACTATGCGTGAGGTAGCTAAGAGAAAGTTAATTGCCGAAACGTCAGTGAAGGCTTACTGTGGAGACACGAAAAGTTTTGATTTCCGTTTGTCTGTCTGTCTGTTCCGCGATAACTGCCGCAAAAAGCATCCGATCGGCTTGAAATTAATTTGGCATGTTGATGAGGTACTCGGACTTAGCTGTATGGTTTTTGGTTAAATTTGGTTCATTCGTTCGGGAAATATAGAACATTTTATTTTGCTCTGTAATGCTTTTCAATGGCAAGTCAGACGATTTTCAAATTTTCATTTGTTGAAAGAAATGGCTCATATAAAAAAATGGATTTAAATGGTAAATTTTGGATGCTGAAATTTTTAAATAAGAGTAGTAAATTATTCCTATTAGTTTGCAATTTTGTCAAAACATTTGCCAGAGCTTTTAAATTAGGTGTATAACTTATGATGGAATTTTATACATGTGTTCGAATAATATAAAACATTTTATTTTATGAATTTACTTATATTTCATTTTTTTTCTTTTAACCGTTGCGTAGCAACTATATCCCATCTAAAAATATCATAAATGTGAAAGTATGTATGGTTTTTTAAGTCAAATCAAAGTTAAAAGGAATGAATTAATGAATGCCTTTGTATAGATATTTGCATATAGATTGATTTAAACGCAGAAATGAAAATAGTATTTATATACTATATAGAATAATATTTTTATTTATGTATTCAACTATTTTGATTATAAAGGAAAAAGTTCGTTATTTTCATACAGAATAAACTGATATTATTCTATTAAACTTTATAAACTTTATTGTTGCCAAAAAAAAAAAAAGGAATAACAATTTCTCCCAAAGAGTTAATTTTAATTTGTAAGATTTTCAAGTGCAAAGGGAAAATGCAGCAAATTACAAATAATAAAAAGATAAATAGGACAGGTACATATAAATATTTCACACCAAATACCATCTAAAATAATTTTTGTAGTGGTATTTTCTCACACTACGAAGAAAGATTCCTCGATTTACACGATTTTACTTGGCTTTCCTTTTCTCATTGGTTGCGATTTCATTTTCGCAATTGCGTATATTAATTGGCACAAAATTTTACATTTTTATGACTGAGGTATATGTAAGGCCATACAAATAAGAAATTCCGTATTGTTTCCTATAAAATGTGATAAAGTGTTGGTTAACTATATATGTTTCTATTAAGAGGAGCAGAGCTGTCAAGCCTCCGGCGTTCTGGATACCAGTATTTTAATACAAAAAATGTTACTTTATTTAATTGAAACATTTGCACGATTTAAAAGAACAACATTTTCTGAAAGGTAATAGTGTTGTGCAAAAAGCCTGAGACTTACCATGTCTGGTGGGGAGTGAAATGTTTTATTTAATGCATTTATCTCTATTTTAATGCTACATGAACAACGTCTCGTGTAACAGCTTGTAGAGTGTAAAATAAATTATTAAAATAATCCCTATTACGAAAAATGAAACAAAATGCCCGGCTAAGGGAAATAAAAGGTTAGTTAACCTTTCGTAATTTGACCTGAACACAGGTGTGCATCAAATTTCAACGGTGTTTGTAACATCACGATTTTAAATTAAATGTGGATACTATTAAAAGGCTATCACAAAAAATACTTAACGGCGCCATATCACGTTTATCTATTTAGTCAATTGGAAGTGGACACGATTATGAATTATTAACCGTTAGGTTTAGAACTCCCCCTACTTTAGGGTGATTTTAGTAAGTTAATGCTATCGAGTACATTTTTAGATATTTAGATTAGATCTTAGATATAAATATTGCAAAATGGTAATCAAAATTATTTTTTGGAAACAAAAATTATAAAGGTATTAGACTTCTAAATTAGATGTCTCAGTTTACATTTCCAAAAGTTCTTTATCCATTAGATACAGGTGTTTGTGGTTAGCAGGCAAGTAAATACTGCTGTATGGATATTAGGATAACGTAAAATGCTTGACCAAATTGTTGCTTATCCTTATAAATCGCAGTGTAAAAATGAATCTAAGATATAGGATAATCATTAACTCAATCAATAGAAAATTACAAATGCAAAATAAATTACACAACGGGGGTTCAGGGGGGGCACCCCCCTGAAGAAATTTGCTTTATTATATAAAAATTATTAGAATAAGTAGCTCGTGAGAATTTCAGAATATCATTACATAACAACGTGTTTAATTTAACGCTTCTAATGTCTGAAACCATCGAAATATTTTTTTCTCCTTCTATAAATGTTTGTGTAATTTAAAAGTTTAAATTTTGTTTTTGTAGAAAGATTAATATTAAGCAAAATTTGCTAAAAACAATAAGTTGCAGAGATGACGTTGAGGCTCTTGATCTGCAGATTTACTAGTATTATGATCTTGTTATTACTGATTAATGGACAAAAAGAAAGATGAATCAGAAATGAGCTATTTAAAAGGGTAAAAACGAAAATATCATGCAATGTCAATATAAAATATTATGCACAGTCACTTATACAGTGGCATGCCGCGAAATCCCTCTCAGCAATTTGGTGCCTAAAATTTACGATTCGTTATGTGGAGCAATTGGTATAGCTCGTAGATGAGCATCTATGACACCAGTTGAAGCACCCGGCGTTGCCCAGAATTTTAGGCATGTTTGTTTTGAAAACTTAATTTAAAAATTAAACCTACAGTATAAAAGAAACAATAAAAGAAAACAATAAAACCATCTATATTTCAGTTCTTCACTAAGAATGAACTCTAGAGGCATAAAACTTTGTGTAAATTCTAATATACATGCATGCACACACGTATATATATGTAATAGATTTAAAAATAGCGAAAAGAAATTTAGAGAATCTCAAAATGTTAAAATATGCCACAATTTCCATAATTGGGTTTTTATCATATTTCAATACGTTTTTTCAAACTCATGTGATGTTAAATATTTACCTGCTGATGTCCATAATATTTCCAACATGATGTAATATTCACTTTTTTAAATTAATCAAATTATTTATTTCATTTTCATTTTTCACGTGGAAATCTTGCAATAAAAAAGTTATGACGAAATATTCACTTTTTATTTCAATTCTTGGTACTACTTGGTTATCCCGTCGGCCAAAAATCTATCGCCAAACTATAAGATTGAATGCCAATAATGGTTGATCGTAAATGTCACATTCATTTGACTTTAAGCAAGTTACACGTGTTTACGTCATCCAGTGATTTTTATTTCGACGTTTTATTTGTGTTTTTATTAATGTTATACCAATTTATTTGTTCTTTAAAATAAAAATTATGCCAATTTGTATAATTTGGTGAGTACTTTGGAGATTTATATAATTTGGCGAAATTGGTCGACGGGATAACTAAGTAGTACCAAATTCTTTAAACTATTTATTTCATTTTCATTTTTCACGTAGAAATCTTGCAATAAAAATGTCATGATGTAATATTGACTTTTTTTTTAATTCGTCAAACTATTTATTTCATTTCCATTTTTCACGTGGAAATCTTGCAATAGATGAGTATTTGTTGTAAGAATTATACTGTGAATTTTTAATTCTTGTCCACTACTATAACGAAAAATGTTTCAATTTTATAGAAAATTGCTGTTTTTTTATTAATTAAAAATAACTATAAATTATTTCGATTCCGGATTACTTTAGTTGCCTCGGCCATGTTTTAATACGCATGCATGTATTATTCCAGAATTCTGGCTTCCAAACTGTGGATTTGTACAGAATTACAGACAGATAGTAAGACAATTTTTCATTTTTATATATTAGATTGTGAAAGACTCTTTAAAAGGATCTTGGACACTACTAAATCACTATGGCAATAATGTAAAGATTAGAAACACTTGCGATTTCATGTTACTGAATAAATTTTAAATATATTTTCAAAACATATTCCAAATAAGAATGCCAAAGCCTATTGTAAACGCCTACAAAGTGACATATAGAAAGAAATTTAACATCCATAAAGGATGTGAAACAAATACGGAGTACAAGCCAAGGGTTAAAAGGACCAATTTTACGTGCCATACGCGTACAGCGCCGACTAATAGAGAAAAGGAACAGTTTTACCTATCGTAATGCTAGTATCATTAAATTATTTTCGTCAAAATTTAATGGATTACTCGGCGTTGTAAGAGATAAATAAAATAAAATGCATGCCTTTTAGTAGATGTACCCATTTCTTTCTTGCCGGTTACAAATACCCCTCTCTTACAACACCAAGCATGGCTGTAATTTTTTTTTTCTGGTAACGCTATTTCCGAGTTGTAGTCTTTGTATTTTCTAATCGTAAAATCTCTGACATTAAGTAAAGCAATTATTCTTCTTTGTAAATAGCGGTAATTAAAAAATGGATATGTTGCGAGCTCTGGATGAGATGTGTTATGTTCTGTTGAAATCTTCTGCAGTAATATATCAGTATAACATCGTGATTTTTTATAATACACACCTCTCTTAAAAATTCATGTCAAAAATCACCATTAGACTGTTAATATGCACTCATCTGATTTTCAAAAGGGAAATTATGCCTTTGATATTTTATAAAAATTGCGATTTGTATTTTAACCTCTTGAGGGGCGGTGGGATATATTATAGCCCACCTAATTTTAATGAAGATTGGCACCAGAAACTTTCAAATAAATTTTACTTTTATAACTTTTGCGGAAAGATGATTCTCATTTTTCTGTAATTATGTAAATACTTCATTTTTTTATAAATTTTTGTATCTTACTTTGTTATAATTGTGTTAAACTAATGTATGGTCTCTGAATTGAGTCTTTTTTTTTACGGGGCTTCCTTAGGTAGCTTTTTCACCTGTCCTGGACATTTTTGGATCATATGGAACTTTTTTTTTCCTACTAATACTAACAATTTTTTCTTTTAAAAATTGTCTATCTTTTTAGTTTACTCTATATTTCTTCGTGGCTACTAGCCGCGTTTAAACGCTCTTTTTTCTAAGGCTCCCATTGCATTGTAAAACGAACTATTCTTAGCCTGGATGTAAAGTTGCCACGCAACTAGGGAATCCATACACCAGCTCTATTGTTCCATTGTTCCATTGATGTAAAATCACTTTTATTTATTTTGAAGTAAACGTTTTCTAAAATTCCGGTGCAAATTCAACCTTACAGAAACACAATTACTTGCCCCTGAAAGGGTTAAATGACATAAACTTTCGCATAGCCTGCGGTTTATGCAGAAATTACATTTAAGCTTTCATTGTGCTTGCGTTATTACAATAAAAAAATGAGTCTACATTAAACTTAGTATGAAATATATATACATATATACAAGCCTCTTTTGGATTTGTGTCGGCCCTGTGCGGCCGTTTTAAGTCCCCACTACCAGTTGAACTTCAATAAATTGTTAGTATGTTATTATAGAGGAAACATTCACTTTAAATTTGAACTTTATAAAACATCTAAACATAACTGAATACGTAAAATTTAAAACGTGTTAAAATGTTAAAATCTTATTAATTATTCTGAAAAAAAAATGCGCTAAATACATAGAAAATAAGCAGCACAGTTAACTACCCTCATTCAGATATATCACAATAAACTTCAATTTTGTCAAAAAAAGGGGGTAGAAATCACAGAAAAATAGCAATATAATTTTAATAATTCCCGTAAAATTTACCGAAACCTTCAATTTAAAGTTGCAAAATCTATGGTAGAAATACACAAAAAAGTCTTTACACATATCATCACAGTTAAATAACCGATACTTTTTAAAATGTATGACACAGAAACGTCCAATTTAGTTTTGCAACTGTTGTTTCATTCCGGAGAATTTTAATGTAACGGCTTATGGTATAAAAGTATTGCGGCTAGCAAATGTGTTTATATATTACATCACTTGATGCAGCATAAATACAGATAAATCGATGCGCAAAATACTTTTGATTTATTTTGTACGTATTCTATTCGATAAATACAAATTAGAAAATTCGGATATTCTTATTTAAATATAAACAGAACACTAATCTTATTCATTCACATCTTTACACAGGCACACATTGCACCCTTGTCACAATTACTGCTAAGAAAGGTAAACTCATAATTGGCTCGACTTACGCAGCACCTAAGTCGGATTTCGAGGAAACCCTCGAGGAGTGGCAACACCTCATAACACAGAGGAATTTCTTCATTTGTGGTGGTGATTTCAATGCTGCATCTCCACTCAGGGGCTATGATAACGAAAACGCCCGTGGAGAATACCTTATTGAACATCCAGTCGCTCAAAAACCTGTCATTGCCAACATAGACAACACAATTCCTACTTTTCAGAAATTTAACAGCAAAGGAGAGAAACTAGCTGAGGGTTTCCCAGACCATACTCTGGTAAACCCCCCCAACACTTCAGAAAATTTGGCAATGGCAAGTTTTAGATGTTCACAATGACTCAGACCATAATTACATAAGGTATTCTTTCGAAATAACACCACTTTACACATCACAAAGAAGGTTCAATACCACTAGAGGTAACCTTCGTAAATTCACACAAGTTATTAAAACACACAGACCACTCCTAACTCAACACCTAAAAGACGTAACAAACACCACACAACTAAACGACTTTACCATTAAATTAATAGAAACAATGAAAACAGCAGCGAAAGCGTCTTTTAGACTAAAGAACACTCGGAGGCAGCAAACATTTTCGTTTTGGACCTCCGATCTTAAAATTAAACGTAATCACCTCACGGCACTTAGGAGAAAACTTAAAAAACTCATTCAAACAGAAGATATTAACACGGATTACTATCGCGACCTCAGTGCCAATTATCGACTTCTCTCCGCTAAATATAAGCGCAGTGTTCTGAATGCGAGAAACGCTGCGTGGCATAAGTTCTGCACAAATCAAACGGACCCTTTTGGAACAGTTCAAAATTTTTCACGGGTAAGTTTTTCACTCCTGATGAAATCAAGCTCGAACTACCACCCAGTCGATCGTCCAGACAGGAAAACATGGAGCACCTCACCAAATGCCTTTTTGGTCCCTCCGCATATCCATCAGGAGATAACAGTGATATTACTTTTGATGCACTCCCGACAAACCCTTTTCAAAAGCTGAGGTAGCTACCGCGCTACGAACATTTAATGACAAGAAAGCCCCAGGTCCGGACAGTATAGACTTTAAAATTCTGAAATTAACTTTCCATGAAATTCCCAAAATTTTCACGCGTTGGGCTAATCTCTGCCTCACCCACCACTACTTCCCGCTCACTCTGAGACAAGGGGAAGTAGTATATTTCCTTAAGCAAGGGAAAGTCGCTTCTGAACCCTCGTCTTACCGCCCGATCTGCCTACTTCCATCCCTAGGTAAATTACTAGAAAAATTACTCGTATTTCGGCTTAACCACTTTCTTGAATCAAATAACTTATTTCATCACAGGCAATATGGCTTCAGAGAGAGCAGATCATGTGACAAGGCTTTGTTTGCAATCCTCACTTCCTGCACTCTTAGCATAGCTGAAGGAAATTACACAACTCTTGTCTCTTTAGATATTAAAGGTGCTTTCGACAATGTAGAGTGGCGAGACATCTTGTTACAACTACGTGAAATTGGCTGGCCGAGCAACATAGCTGGAACCATTGCAACATACCTAAACTTTCGCACCATCCTTATCAACTGGGGATCAGGCACATAAGTGCACCCGTTAGAAAAGGGTTGCCCTCAAGGTTCGTGCCTCGGACCAATCCTCTGGCTACTTATTGCCAATGTCCTATTAAAAGAATTAGAGAAATTAGGTTTCATCCTTTATACCTTCGCGGATGATTTCAACTTCGTTTTCTCGGGCCGCCGTCGTCTGGATCTCGAGCTGCAGGCGGCGAAAGCTTTCCCTGCATTTTGCCAGCTGTTGGCTCATCTTCATCTCCAGCTCTCACCAGGAAAATCCCAAGCATTAACCTTCATTAAACCAAGAGAACTCAAACGTAAACCCGTTATGCGTGTCAATGGGGTTAGCGTTCATCATGTGCCAACCCTTAAATTATTAGGCATAACCATTGATGAACACCAGAGCTGGATTCCACATATCAAAGCACTTAAAATTAAACTTCTAAATTACTACGATAACTCCTGCAAATTAACATCGAAAACTTGGGGTATCAAGCCCAGCAAGTTGTTAAAAACTTGGTACCACACAATCATTGAACGCACCATTTTCTACTGTGTGGGCGTCTGGGGAGGGTCGCTAACCAAATTGGCTAAGCAAAAACTTTATTCTATCCAGCGGATATTTCTTCTGCAGATGGTTAGAGGTTACAAAACTATCTCCACGGATGCACTCACAGTACTTACTGGTATTCCACCCATACACTTAACACTCACTTACGAATACCAGAAAAACAGAATACTACATCTAGGACACGAAACAACACAGTCAGCACTCTTCTCAAACATACATTTACAAAGGAAAGTCTATAGCTGGACTACGCATCCGGCGGATGAGACATCCCATCTTCAAGTAAATATTAATAAGCCTTCTTATACCCCCTCGAATAACCCAGCCATTTTCACCGATGGGTCGCGCATGGAGACGGGAGTGGCGTCATCCTTCTGCGTCTTCATAGACGGCCTTGTGGCTCATCGGTGGGCATGCAGGATTGGAGATGACAATTCACTGTTCCAAGCTGAACTCTTTGCAATCCTCCGGGCCTTGGAATGGATTGCTCTCTATCCTCAACCTATATACTTTCACCTTTATAGTGACAGCCTTTCCAGCCTGCAAGAAATCTTCGCCCATAGGACTAAACACCCCCTAGTACTCAAAATCAAATTAATTTTAAAAACTCTCGTCTATAGGGTCTCTCTCGGCCATGTCACCGCTCATATCGGCATACCTGGCAATGAGCTAGCTGACACGCTGGCCAAGGAGGCCACCTCACGTCCAAACATAGATCTTGCCCTTCCTGTTCCCCCATATTATGTTCGCTGTTTCCTTAAAAGGAACATACTTTCAGACTGGCGGCTCTACTGGGATGCCTCACGTAAAGGCAGGCACACCTATTCCCTAATCCCAAACGTCTCCTATAATCTCTTAGCTTTCTCCCCTCCCACATCAGCTTTCCTCTCCGGTCATGGTCCATTTAGAACATACCTCAATTATTTCAAACGCTCTGGCACGGACCTCTGCGAGTGTGGGGCTTTTAGGTCCCCAGATCTTTATTATTTCTGCTGCACACTCACAGAGGCCTGGCACCTTAGGTACCCTAACCCCCGCCCAGATACTTGGTTCAAAAACATCTTATCTCGCCCAAGACTACTCCACCATTTGGCAGAAATATTTCACTTCCTTATGGACGTGACCAATCTTACTTCCTAGCTGTTCTGCATCTGCATTCCTGAGACTCGCCCTTTGTCGCGTTAGAGCCTTTGTCGAACTCCTGGCAGTCCTAGCGCTCCTTGTCGTGCAGAAGCACATCTCCGGCGCACATATCATCTGGACGATGTGGTCCGGAATCATGATACAATCCTCAAATTTTCTTTTATGATTTATGGACTTTTATCCACAGGATCAACCCACCGCTGCCTGTCGCGTAGGAGCTTTGTGCTCCAGCGGCTAATTTTTATGTATATCTATGTGTTAATGTAATTTTTTTCCCTCGTTGGCATGTGCTTTTTTTCCGAGGACTGGCACTATGTGTAGTGAATCCCCGCATGTCGGGGAACTTACCGGGTGGAGCAAATAAGGTCTACACCAGATCCTAGTGATCTGGTGATCTTGCTCCACTTAGGCATAAAATAAAATATATATTGTAAAAATAACATAATAATATGCATGATGGTATATTAAAATGGAGAAAAGAATGCATTAATTAATAAGCTATACCTGTCCCTAAAATATCTATAGCTCTATCAAAACATAAAATATAAGCGTAAAATTTCAAAATACATTGCTTTTCAATACTGTGATTCTGAAAGCTATTCCCAAGCAGATGGAGACTTTAACCTCGAAACTAAATGTAAAATATTGCTGATAGCATCGCTGTAAAAATCAAGAAAAATAGCGAGATTTTTAACCTAACCATTTTATACAAGCTTATTTTTAAATGTGCTATTAATCTTACTTATCAATCCCGAAAGTAGCTGTCAGTTGTTACGACAACGGTAACAGAAAATCATGACAATCCGATTAAAGACGATGGCCACCGTTATAGTGATAATATCATTCAATCCTCATTAACCTGGTAATATTTTTTTAACAGGGCACATTACTATGATTTTAGAGGGTGCGAAGCCTGAACGGGAGTTTACTGGCGTAGTTCGCAGGCGTCTAATCCCCCTAGTATATACATATATATATTATTTAGATACAGAAATGTTTGTTTCATTAGCTCACTTTTTATGTTAAGGAATTAAAGGCTAAATGTTAAGTAACAATTTCTGTAATTGCCACTTAATCTAACGCATATTCATCTATTAGAAAATCTCAAAACCAATAATATATAAGAAAACAATTAAATAACGAAGCAATAGAACTTGGTAATAATGTAATATGAAATCCAGGAGTAAGTCAGAATGCAATTATTTTTATAAGGGTTATGTTATTTTGCATTGTGAATTTTACTTTTATGGAATCAAACTAACCACTTTATACCTATACTCTATGGATACACAGACGTTCACTATACTCTGTAGTTCCGACCTTGGAACCTCTCCTTGTAAATCTTACATTTCAGATATTCATAATATCCACATATTTCCTTTTTTTCCTGTCCTTGGCGTATTTGATCACAAAATTCAAGTGTTCTTCGATTTCATTATGTTCTAGTTACTATGAAACTGTCGGTCTGTTTTAATTTTGCCGGAATGAAGGAGGTGCATCGTAAATGTTTTACATAAAGTTACAAGGTTTTTTAAGAAAATAAAATGGAAGACAAAACATTTAAATATAGAATTTAGCATCATATAAAATGAACGCTTTCTAAATAATTTCAAGCTACGATGAGAAAAGGAAAATAAAAAAACGGCGAAATTCTTTGTTATATTTATTTAAGTTTCCATTAGTGACTGGAATTTTTTGCGTAAAATATTTTTTACTAAGATTATGAATTATGTAACTTGTTTTTTATCATTAATTGGATTTTTTTAAGATTATGTAGAAAAGATTTATATTTAAAAATAGTTCTCTAACTCGTCTTCCCCTTTTCTGAATGTTGATAAGTGAAAAAAAAAAAAAAAAAAAAAAAAAAAAAAAAAAAAATACTGTTAATTTTTATAAGTCATTTTAAAATATATTATTTACTGTTGTTTTCATTTTAATATTCAAGATTTATTTTGCATAAGTCATTTTTACTTTATGATTTTTTTTAATGATCCGTAAAAAAGTTTATTTAAAAAGTTTATTATTAAGATTAACAACAACGAAAAATCACATTATTTATATCTTTATTTTTTTTTTAAACTTTATCTTTGTCATACATAATATTTTACGAAAAATAAAAATATGTACAGCTTTTGCATATTTCACTATCATGAAATTTTGCAATGCGTAATGTTATGCATGCATACTATAATTTACTATACTGTAAGTTTTGTGCATTTAGTATTATATGTATTTTGTATGATGCAATATGGAAAGGAATCCGTACAACTAAAATGAAAATGTTAATCAAGTACTGATTTATCAATTATCGCTCTAGAGTGACTGTGGTTAGAAAATATAGAGAATGCGGGGAGTAGAGCAGCATGATCTGGATGAATTACTGTTCTGCTTGTTGTGGTGGTACCGCAGTGTACAGTCCTGCACATTCAGGTTATACAAAAATGAACCGGAAAATTATATTTCAAGACAACCCGACACCCGACCCGAATATGAGAACAAATGTTTCTACAGCCCGAAATCCGAACCGAACATGTCACATTTCAACTCAAATCCGTACGAGGATGAAAATTAATCCTTTTTACTATACACACACATATAGCGTAGGAAAACCATTTTTCTCAAGATAAAACCGGATTCTGGAAATATTTTTTATAATTTGAGGTTCCCTTGATCTGTTTTCACTATTTTTATAATCATTCCATATGTGCGTATATATGTGTGCATGTATATTGATATATTTTACCTTTTCTGACCGATGCAGGATTTGCAAGTGGGCAGGCATGATTTTTTTTCCGTGAGTTCAGGAAGTTTTCAACATAAAAGGGAGAAGAAAATGTTTTTTGGTTGAAAACGTGCTTTCTAAAAACGCTTTGCGCTTCGGCCTAAAGATTACATTCAAGATCACTAGAGTTGCGAGTTTAACGATTTTTCTGTAATTTTTACATTTTTGTGTTATAATATATGGTGTACGTTTAAACCATTCCCGAAGGATGTTTTCTTCCTTTTTTTATTACCTTATCACTTAGGTTAAATAATTTATTATATATAGGGGAAGGAAGGATAAAATGACCATTTTTAGATTTGATGAATTTTTTTTTATACATTTTTATTGTTTAAACTTCTAGAAACAAATGCCGATGGTAACTAATAATAACTGTAGTTTCAATTGCTATTTTACTTTTTAATCTTTTTAGAGATGTGCACGTTACTTTAAAAGAAAAGTTAGAAAATGGCCACTTGCCCATCTAGGCTGGGCAAAGTGACCAGCATAGATAAATGGACAAATCATATTGATTCAGGCTGTATTATGCAATCAACACAAACCACTCTTCGCATTTACAGCATTGGGTCCATTCTTCTGTTGGTGGGTCACAATATTCCTCGTCACAAGCAGGATATCTGAAAACACATTCCTTTGAAATTGATGCAACTGGACTCTTTGGACTGGATTTAATAGACTTAGGCCTAAAGGAACTTAGTTTGTGTTTTTTTACTCCCTTTTTAGCTTCACAAGCTTCTTTTCTCTGTTTTTATAAACGTTCCTGTTCTTCCTTTTGCTTTTTCTTTTTTTCTCATATTGTGTAGCTTTAGGCAATGATTTGAAATCAAAAACTCTAACAAGCTTCTTTGGCGCATCGGAATCAGCATTTGCCATAAGTTCTGGTTCTTCTGGAGGGTTTATACATTGGTTTTCTACTACCAGGGTCTGAAGATGACGAGCTCGTTATCTTGCCCCGGAGTGCCTGTTTAAAAGTATTCGTTTTCATTGCCATGAAGGAAGGCGATTAATTGGCATTTTTTCATGGTAATAGGTAGTATTTAAACTAATTTACTCATAAATATTAAAGAGAAACGATATATCTTAACGGTATCTGTAGCAGAGCTTATTTACGCATGCATAAAAGTTATAACTTTGCAGCGATAAACATTCAAAGCTTCACAACTAACACAAAAATGGTGATTTCAGCGTCTCTATACTATTGTTTAACGAACGGTCAATAGGACAGCCAGTAGTGTCCTGTTGATGCTGCTACATAGTGGAAAATGGAAATATTAAGACATTCGTCATCTTGCCCCACTCTTCATCTCGCCCCTGTCTCCCCTACATATTTTTGGAAAAAAATAATTATAAATACTGATAAAGTACCTATTTTAAGGAACATGAAGACTTAAAAATAGTTTATTTGGGTATGAAAAATGACGGTAGTGTAACGAAACTAAAACAAACTAGGTATCAAGAAAAATCTTCCGTTTTCTATATAGATGAACCTGGTATTTATGATTTACAAACAATTTGTCATAGGATTTCGAACTTTAACCTTCTTGTACCAGGTTTTAATGAAACAGTGGACATTAAAAATCAAATCCTTCAAGTTTCAATGGATTCGTTTGAAAATTAGAAGTATTATCAAGCTCAAATAATTATATTCTAAATTTCCTGTTAAAATAATAAAAAGCCTTTGAATTATTCAATATTTATTTTTTTTAAATGAGGAATAATTGACAGATTTTAAAATGCCCCATGCGCATTTATTTTGCATAAAATATAACAATACTTATTTATGAAATACATGTTATATATTACAATGGAATTACAATGGAAATTAGCGTGAATTGTAAAAGTTCGCTGAATGAATAAGCAGAAAATAAGTATTTTTATAATTATACTTTGTTTTTTCTAAAAATGTTGCAGTATATTTTCATATGTATATAAATTTCAACATTAAAATACCTCTGAAAGGCAACTTATTATGCAGGGGTCTGTCTAGGCTTTTCTAACAGGGTCCTGTTTTAGTGAAATTGTGAAGTTTTTCTTATTTTTGTGAAAATTCTAGTCACAATTTTGTGAATTTTAAATTATCGATATCTTCATGTTCTATCCTTCATACATAAAAAGCTAAGTAATATGCTCTTTGGTGAGTTCAACTGCTTACTTACAGGCCAGATTTTATTTTTAAATGACTAAATTTGTGAAAAGTTCAATTTGAAGGTTAAAAAATTCTATGAAAGGTCTATTTAAGGGAAAAATAATTTTGTGAAGGGTCCTGTTTTGGGATAAAATGTTTTGTGAAGGGTCCTGTTTAGGTATAAAAAATTTTGTGAAGGGTCCTGTTTAGGTATAAAAAATTTTGTGAAGGGTCCTGTTTAGGTATAAAAAATTTTGTGAAGGGTCCTGTTTAGGTATAAAAAATTTTGTGAAGGGTCCTTTAAAGGACCTAAAATTTTCCTAAACATATCCCTGTTATGCTAACTTTTTTTAGTATTGTATAACGAATATACGGCATAAATTTCAAAAGAATTTGATAATTAGGAATGTGCATAGAAGGTTTCAAAACTTAGGAATGTGCAAAATTATAAATTTTGAGAAATCAGCATTTTAAGTTACAAATAAACGGTCAAATGCGAGTATTTCTCGCGCTCAGAGGGTTCCGTACAATAAATGTATGAATTATTAACTGTATTATTAAAAATAATCGTTACTAAAAGAATAAAACTACTTTGAAAATATTATACAACGTAGAGTTGGGTATAGATGTATATAATTAAAAAGTGCGAATGGATTTACCATAAAAGTTCACAGAGATATGAAGACGTAATAATACCAAATATTGCCATTCTGCATAACTCTGTTTTTAATCTTATCCGAATCTTTGTATGATGAACTTAATTCGGTACTGACAATAAAAGGAGTGCATATCAGTAGTGCTTCATTTCGTATTTCATAAAACTAATTCAGCGTAGTAATAATCTTTTCTTTTTACAGTGTAGCTAAAACAAAACCCTTGTTCAAAGTTTAAACTTGGCATTGTGCTAAGCGCGCTACGAAAGATGTCGCAAAGTTGCAAGGCCCCCTTGGTCCGTGCCGCTTACTTCCAGATAGGTTTTTACTTAACTTTTAAAGACACCGGAGGCGTATTGAGAGATCCACTCAATGCAAACTAGTCGTGAATCCAATAGTATTTATGTGATTAGTTCTAGTTAAGAGGTCTTGTACTTTTTAAACGCGTCGAAAATTAACGAAAAAATTCAAAATTTTAATTAGTCTATCTTCAAAACCTTTTTATTTATAAACAGGGAATTTTGACTATTGATTAAACAGATTGTGCTTTGTAATATACTACCATTAGAACGTTGTTAGACTTTTACAAAATTTGTGTATTGTTGAAATCCAAATAGCTCTTTTATTTACTTTATAAGTCATTGCGCACATGATATCGTGAGAAAGTATGTATAGATTGCAGGAAATTTGGTAAAGACACTAAACAAATATGTGTGTTTAAAATGATGTTCTACTCTTACGCCAAAATTATTTCATTAACTATATATATTTTTAAAAATTTTTAAATCAAAATTTTACATTTTTAAAGAAGAAAAATAGTCATAACTAAAAATATTACCATTGTAAATACTTAAAAGTAGATCATTTTAAACTCACATATTTGTTTAGTATCTCTACCAAATTTCATGACAATCCATATAGACCGGGAGTCGGTAGCACAGACAATCACCTCATGGAGTTCACGGAGTAAATTCTAGGATTAGTTAAATCTTGATTCGCATATTCAAACGCAATCGGTCTACCAAGTCATATCTTGGTGGAAAACACCTGAAAACCCGATTTTAGCGGCTGACTTGTAGGTTTACCATTGTGTTTTCCTGCACCAAAAGGTGTGAAAACATGGAGGACTAGAAGAAGGAAAACACAATGGTAATCCTACGATTCGGCCGCTAAATTCGGGTTTGCAGTCGTTTTCCACCAAGATATTACTTGGCAGATCGATTGCGTTTTAATATGCGAATCAAGATTTAACTAATCCTAGAACGTCTGTGCTGCCTGCTCCCGGTCTAATATATACTTTCTCAAGATATGCCCGCAATGACTCATGGAGTAAAAAAAGAGCTATTTTGAGTTTCTACAACACAAATTCTATAAAAGGCTAATAAATTTCTAATGGTAGCATATTACAAAGCACAATCTGTTTAATCAATATCCAAAATTTCATGTTTAAAAAGGTTTTGTAGATAGACTAATTCAAACTTTGAAGTTTTTCGTTAATTTTCGACGCGTTTAAAAAGTACAACACACCTTAAATTAGTCTGTATTTAACAATTGGACGTTTATTGCTTTTATACTGCTACTCGGCATTACACTACACCAATATATCATTAAAAGTTGTTATCTGGGCTTTAAACGTTGATGGTAGATAGAGTACACCGCCCCTGTCATTATGTTTGTCCAAACTATCCATATCTTTAAGGGTTAATATCTCGGCTAATTACCGACGATTTTTTTCGAAAATCAGTATCAACAATGGTTTTGTACTTCTGCTGCAATGAGTGCCCCCAGTGCTCCTCAATACCTTTGCTCAATGCCTGCAAATCGAAATTCGTGTGTAACGGAAAAATGCACTTTTCTCAAAAACTATGTGACCTAGGGTAATAGCTATAATTTTCCTGCAAGGTTAACGTTAACGTCTACTACCTCTAATTTTTTCATAATTTCAGTTTCAGTAGATTCGGAAATAGATGGGGGGGGGGGACATATTTTTGCACTACGTTTTCGACAATAGTTCTGAAAATATAATGCCTAAAATTAAAAGAAATGTATTTTTGAGTTCAGTCTTACGAAAGCTTTCGCACGATACCCCACACGATATACAAAGAAAAAATTTTTTTTCAAGTAACTTAATTAGTCCTCTACATTTTCCCTAAATATATTTTTCAATCTTTAATAATCAGAAAATATTTGGGTCAATAGTCTTTATTTTTTCCCCCTAATTTGAACTTTCCACGTTCCGTAGTTTAAGAGTAAAGTGACTGTGACAGACAGACAGACACAGGAATTATCTTAAAATGGTTCCGTTTTTACTCTTTAAGTACGAAACCCTAAAAAAACATCTGTATAATGATGTACAGTTTTAACGGGTATAAAATCTTATATGCATGTCTTCAAAGACGCGTCGGAATTGAAAAATCTTTTTGAATTAGGTAAATCTGAGCATCTATTTTTAAAATTCTCAAAAAAAAAGAAAAACAGGGTTTTTTAGTCAAATTTCGTGATTTTGAAAGTTTAGTGTCACCTTAACTTTTGATGAGTGTTCTTAGTTTGGCATGATTTGAACTAGAAATGTAATTCTATTAAATGTAGCTTCTTCCTTTGTAGCTTCTCGCCTTTTTAATTTTATGTATTACGCTTAAACTAAATAGTAACCCGTAATTTACATCATGGCAAAGAACTGAAAGATTACAGAGAAAAAGATTTTTAACCTCATTAAAGTGTCAAAGAAATAGTTACAAAATATATGTTAGTAATAGTTAAAAGAAATAAAAAGCTCTGACTTTATAACTATGCGGGCGTCAGGTTCTTTTATTATTTTTATAATTAAAAATTTAGTTTTGTCTAATATAAACTTTAAATGCATTGCAGTACCAATAGATGGTACCGCTGTTTTATATAAATAAATATATTTTTTAATTTAATAAATATTTTTTCTTTCTGTTTTTGTTGTTTTTGTTATTGTTTGGTTTCAGTTTTTTTACGTAAAATAATCACGTACTTTTCTTAATATATGTGCGTCACCGATCAATTGTAAAAGATATATATACGAGAAATTGTAGGTCATTTTAATTTTATTAATCTATAATTACATGGCAAAGCTTTAGTTTAAATTTTAAATACAAAATCCTTATTTATAAATACATATATATTTGAGATGAGAAATTTTACTTAAGAATAATCAAGAAAAAATAAATTATTTTTCCTGATGAAATTAAATATAATTTACGTTATTGAACGGTATTATCAGAGCAGTAACAAAATAAAAAAAATATTTAAGGCAGCAATTTCCGTAAATGAACGGAAATGCACTCGATGTTTTTGTACAATCCTATATGTTATCTATAAATTTGTATCACACTACATATTCAGCTATTGTTTAATTCGGAAAAGAGCAACAAAAACGCACTTCCAGCAATTGTAATCCATATATGGCAATGTATCAGGTTGTTTGCTCATATGAATTTATTTATAGTTTACAAATATATTTTAGTATACTAAATATAATTCATCTGAAAAATGCATTGCACTATTAAAAACCACTCTTAAGCAAATCACGCTCGTAGACAGTAATGATTTCGAATTATCTTGTGTAGCCCTGTATATGATCTACAGAATTTACACATACCTTATATTATGCAAAAATTTAGAAAAATAAATAAATAAATAAATAAACCAAAGTAAATATTCACTTGCAGCACTTATCGCTCAGATAGTACGGTAAACGAATTATTTTTTGTGTTCATGTAAATAAACGATAAATGCCAGGCATTTTTAATCTACGGTAAGCATCTTGTAATAAACATCAATAGCATATTTAAATTTAATTACGTTTGATGTAGAGTAGCATCATTAACATATTCTGCTAACGATTTTTCCCGATTGGCCATTGTCTATTTGAATTATTCGGTGTCACTCAGTAACCAACTGATAAGTGCTTTAAACTTCATATACTAAAGATAGCGTGTTTTATTGTACCTCATAAATGCATATAAATTTCATTCAGTATGTACAAGTGTAAAATCACTAAAAACACTACAAACGTTTTCCCCATAGATCATAATGTAATTGAATTCTTTTAAATATCCCTGTAAACAAGCTATAAAATCTACATATTTCGTTTTCAAAAAAGAACACTTCACGGTTAATATCAATAACATACATCAATTACATAGAAATCGAAGTATATTGACGAAAGTTAGACTTCAGACAGACAGACAGACAGCTGAACGAATGGACAGAGAGACAAACTGAATTTGTAAACACTTTTCTAAAACGTTAGAAAGTGCATAAAAAAGTAAAATTTTATGTCAGAAACACTTTAAAATACAAAACTGTTGATTTTTTTCTTTTACTATATATTACATGTAATAAATTTAAGATTAAGAGTTTGAATATCTAGAAAACATTTTATTCTCTTTCTTTTTAATTCAAATGTCTGCTTGTTCTCAATATTTCTAGTTTTTCTACTGTCTGTGATCTGAATTTTTCTTCTCAGTGATTGAGTGTCATCCCGATCTTTAAATTTATCGGATGTGTTACGTTTGATAAAATATGTAAAAAAATTAAGTGAAAATTCAAAGATGAAATGAGAATAACATTTCAAAAAGTTACGCTTTTTTGAAATAGATCATATTGCAAAAATATTCTTTTCCATGTGTGAGCGTAACAAAGATGCTTTTAAAAATATTATATGTATCAATAATTTTTAGTTACTTCATTTTTAAAGTACCTAACTAAAGAATTTTGAAACACAACTGCCACGATTAAAAAAAAAAAAAAAAAAAAAAAAAAAAGATTTAAAAAAAAAAAAAAAAAAAAAAAAAAAAGAGATAAATTCACTGTTCAAGTCGCGATATATACTGCTGCCATCTAGACTTCAGAATGATAAATAATTATATATATATCTATTTCTCGTTCCATAATTACAGTGCCATAATCTTACCAAAACAACATAGAAATAAATTAGAGTAATTCCTTAACATTCGTGGATTTATCATTTGAGAGTTTTGATTATTCGCGAAATAAAAAATGAAGAACATTTCAACATTCGCTAATACTTAACTTAGTTATTCGCGATTTTTTTAATAAAGAATATTTTTTTACAAAGTAAACTCACTTTGTTTTACCAATTCCATAAACTATTTAACACTTTCAGGGGCAAGGTATTTCTGCTCCAAAAATGTTCAAATAATTAATTCATACCGCAATTTACGAACAAATTTATTTTAAAATAATCAAAAGCTTTTTTTCACGTATATTATGAGATCGAAATTGTACTAAAAAATTACTGGTGCCATTTGGTAGTTTGGTTGGTTGGTTGTATTTATGACGGCCAATTATCTGCGCGTGGGATATAGGCCCTTGGTAGTCTGGCAATTAAACTTAAGCGTTTGCAGGCAGCACACGGCGCCCCTGAAAAGGTTAACATTGGACAGCTGCATTGTACTGTATAGTTTAAGTTCCGAGGATTTCAACCCTTGTATTGAAGCAAAATATAGATAAATCATTCCGAGAAACCCGAAACATGACTTAGTGCTAAAAAAAAAAAAAAAAAAAAAATCCCTAAATTTTCTGAAATTCAAAAATTTTATTCGAGTGAAATATTTTTTGCAAAAACTGTCACTAAAATTTTAAAGCTTTAACATCTTGTTGAGAAAGCAATACAATGCGATCTTTCACTGGTGAGGAGTCTTAAATTTAAAAGAGAAATCGAGACCACAACTTTTCTTTAAATGGAATTTCATGAACAAAAGGCCCCACCAGTGGCCGAGAGGTTCTGCTCTCAAAGCTGGTAGACGGGAGGTGCTGGGTTCGAACCCAATCGCGCCCGTCGGCCTAATCGTTTCGGAGTTTTCGTGCTTTTCTTCAAAACCTTGGATTTCCAAGCGTAAATACGGGTTAGGTTCCCTTAGAAAGACCCCCACGAAGGGCACTCCCCCCTTAGGGCCTATATCCCTCGTGTTGATAATTGGCCGTCTTAAACACAACCAACCATAAACAAAAGATCTGTTCTTCCAAACAATCATATATACAGGGTGTCCGGTCTCAACGGTGTCCAATGGCTAATTCCTAAACCGTTAGTCATAGGCATATAGTTCCAATAACAAAAATGTTTTAAATTAGGTAAAGAAACATTTTAAAAGTGATTTGGGTCAATAAAAACATTTCTTAAAAAATTACGAAATTTAAGTTTTTGTACGGCCCCCCGGTCCTATAAGTTATATTTAGTATTTTTTTCCTATTACACTGACAAGTAAGACAAAAAAAGTCCCATTCATATAACGCTAAAATTGAGCGAGTTATGAAACTTTAAAAATGCATGACTTATGCCACTTTTCTACTCTGAAAACAAATGAGTTCGGCTTGGCTTTGAGGGATCATATACCAAGTGTTTAAAGTATTCGAAGATCTTACTTCATGTGTATCTGCGCTTTGAAAAAAAAATCCTACAAGTATTATGATTATGTCTCAAATTGGCTAAAATAACATATGTTTTATTTTGTCAGGATTTGAGACTGTTTCTCTTATGATTTCTTTTAACAAAAATTATGTTTTTTTGTAAGTTTTTGTGTTACTTCAACAATCGTATGTATGTTTCTCCAGTTCAAAATTTGTACTCGAACTTTAACCCACTTTTAAATATCCGATCGAGATTGCATTTTATATACTGGCGCAAATCCGATAACAATCTAATATTATTAAGATTTTCAGTGGTTACCATTTATACTTATTTTACAGGATAACACAAAAAATTTCGGATAGATTTCTGCCAAGGAGTTTAAGAAAAAGTTTTAGATTAGATAATACAAGACTGTGATTGTTGGGTTTTTTAACTTTGATGTATTTTTTAGCACTGAATCTGAAAATTACCTTAATTTTTGACCATCATGTCAGGATATTTCGCAAATCATAAATTTTCAAATTTAAAGAATAACAAAAATCGAATACTATAAAGTAGAGGAGATGGTTGTGTTTTTTAACTTTTGATAATTGATTTTTACGCACTTTTTAGCACTGAATCTGAAAATGACCTTCATTTTTAACCATCACGTTAGAATTTTTTTGCAAATCGCAAATGTGTAAGTTAAAATATAGCGAAAATCTCATACTATAAAACATATGTAAAACATTTTTTATTTTATTTTATTTTATTTTATTTTATTTTATTTTATTATAAAATTTATTCGTTATTTTTGCTTATCCTGGGATTCTTACAGCTAAACAGCTGAGTGGTCCGATGAGATGGGGAGGAAATTCAATTTTAACATTGAACTTCTTAACTTTGAAATTTGCAATTTGCGAAAAATCCTGGTATGATAGTTAAAAATGAAGGTCAATTTCGGATTCAGCGGTACAGAATATATAAGAATCAATTATCAAAAGCTAAAAAACATGACATAACCCAACTTTTGCAGGCTTGTGCAATCTAATAATATTCTAAAATACGTATCATTCTGTAAAGAATTGAGGCTGTCAATTTAGAATCATTTTATTTAACAAAAATTCTGTTTTTTCTTTCTTCTTAAATTTTTATTACGAATTGTATATTTTCCATTAATATGCCAGAATGATTAAAGTTTTCAAATTTATATTGCAATGTTAATTTTACTCCCAAAATTTTTTTATATCTGACGAAATTATATTTGGACTAAATTTGTGAATGACCCCCAATTTGCAGCCAAAAATATGCTCCAACTTTAAACAGCTATTACTCGGTCAATTTTAATCGTAGAATAACGGGACTTTTTTTGTATTACTTGTCAGTATAAAAGGAAAATTTCACTAAATATAACTTATAGGACCGGGGGACCGTATAAAAATTTAAATTTCGGAATTTTTTAAGAAATGTTTTTATTGACCCAAATCGCTTTAAAAATATTTCTTTACCTGATTTAAAACATTTTTGTAATTGGAACTATATGTCTATGACTAACGGTTTAGGAATCAGCCATTGGACACCGTTGAGACCGGACACCCTGTATATATTTTTTTTCAGCCATCAACCAGCAATTAAACTTTATACAATATGTTTAAAGTTATTCAAATTTATTTACAGCATGTGCATTTTAACGCTTAATAAATATATTTTTACGCTTCAATTATTTTTTTTCCATTTAAAAAAATCCTAAAACCTAGCCCCCTTTTACGCACGGGAAGTTAGTCTCAACATTCGCGATTTTGACAATCGCGGAAGTTCCCGAGAACCTAACCCTCACGAATGTTAAAGGATTACTGTACTGAATTTTTATATTTCTAATACTTTCTAATAAGTAGTTAATAGGCGGAGTGATAAAATTCAAACTGAAAATTATTAAAGGACGTAATAAAGAAGATGAAAAAGGGCGATTGTCTGATTTTATTTTCATTTTATTTTATTAAACTAGTTGGATGTGCCAATCCCAAAACTTTCTTCTATCTCATATATTTTAATATTTCAAAATGTTGTTACAAATGTCAATATTTCATTTATTAGTTCAATGCTATATAAACTTTGATTTTCATCTTAAATTTCTGCTTGAGTCAATCAATCGGAGTAAAAACGAGTTAATCTCCATCATGATATTTATTAAAATCAATAGTTGTCGGTTATTCTGTTCTATATCAGCTGTTCGCGAATAGCCGGCTTATCAGGATGGGGAGTTCCCGTCACTTTACAAGCCGCCTGTGTATAACAGAACTACAAAAAAATCAAGAAAATTACACAAAAATCGTTATTATAGTGACCCCTTTCAGCGGAATATTCCCTAATTCAGGGAGGACCTAAAAATTTGGTTCAATTCTATGCATAACTTCATGCACTTTTCGATGGTACAATATTGAAAATGGCACCAAAATAGCTATTACAGCGCTCCCTGTCGGCGGAATTTTCCAAATGCAGTGAGGACCTTCTTGCCTTGGCCAAAAAAACACAGAAAAAATTTGGTTCAATTCTATGCATAACTTCATACACTTTTCGATGGTACAATATTCAAAATTGCGCAAAAATGCTATTACAGCGGCCGCTTCCGGCGGAATTTCTCCAAATTCAGTGAGGATCTTCTTGCCATGGCCAAAGAAATACACAAAAAATTTGGTTCAATTCTATGCATAGCTTCTTACACTTTTCGATGGTACAATATTCAAAATTGCACAAAAATGCTATTACAGCGGCCCCTTCCGGCGGAATTTCTCCAAATTCAGTGAGGACCTTCTTGCCATGGCCAAAGAAATACACAAAAAATTTGGTTCAATTCTATGCATAACTTCATACACTTTTCGATGGTACAATATTCAAAATCGCACAAAAATCGCTATTACAGCGCTCCCTGTCGGCGGAATTTTCCAAATGCAGGGAGGACATTCTTGCCTGGGCCAAAAACATACACAAAAAATTTGCTTCACTCTATGCATAACTTCATACATTTTTCGATGGTACAATATTGAAAATTGCACAAAAATGCTACTACAGCGGCCCCTTCCGGCGGCATTTTTCCAAATTCAGTTAGGACCTTCTTGCCATGGCCAAAGAAATACACAAAAAAATTGGTTCAATTCTATGCATAACTTCATACACTTTTCGATGGTAGAATATCTAAAATTACACAAAATTGGCTATTACAGTGCCCCCTTTCGGCAAAATTTTACCAAATGCAGAGAGGACCTTTTTGCCTTAACCAAAAGCATACACAAAAAATTTAGTTCAATTCTATGCATAACTTCATACACATTTCGATGATACAATATTGAAAATGGCACAAAAATCGCTATTACAGCGCCCCCTTCCGGCGAAATTTTTCCAAATTCAGGGAGGATATTCTTGCCATGGCCAAAGACATACACAAAAAGTTTGGTTCAATTCTATGCATAACTTCATACACTTTTCGATGGTACATTATTAAAAATGACACAAAAATCGCTATTACAGCGCCCCCTTTCGGCGGAATTCTACCAAATGAAGAGAGGACCTTCTTGCCTTAACCAGAAGCATATACATTTGGTTCAATTCTATGCATAATTTCATACATTTTTCGATGGTACAATATTCAAAATGCACAAAAATCGATATTACAGCTCCCCCTACTGGCGGATTTTTTCCAAATTTATGGAGGACGTACTTGCCATATCCAAAAACTTAAAAAAAAAAATTGGTTTAATTCTATGCATACCTTCATACAATTTTTGATGGTACAATGGCGTCACACGGACATACGGACAGACGGACACACAGACAGACAGACATTTTGTATAAAGATGTTTTTTGTAATCTCTGACCTCTAAAACTTGTAAATCCGTCGAAAACCGGAAGTCGAAAAAAATTTCGATTACATTACTTTCTTCTATTGAAGATAGAAGAAAGTAAACAGGAAAAAAGGTAGAGAGAGAAGAATTAAATAACAATTTCTCTTAAATTTCTTCTGGTGAGATGCATGTGATACCAATTTTTTTAAGTTTATTTGATATATTTTTTATTTTATAAAGTATAAAACATTCACAATAGCATAGTAATATTTTTAGAAACTCGTCCGTGAAAATGCATCACTACGTTTAACACTTCAAAAATAAATAAATAAATGAATGGATGAATTTATTAATTAATAAAAATAAATAATATATATATTTATAATACTTTTTTTTATTCTATTAAATCTTAAGCAAACAGATATTATCTATTTAACTATTGTCGACAGTCAATGCTTAATTGTTACACTACACAAGCTGCCATTAATGATTGGTTTTAATCTTTGTAATACAGTTTATAAATGATATCAAACAAAATTTAATTTTTGATAATGATATGATATACAGAATATTATTCAACTTAATACTATTGTATGTAGTAAACTCTATATTTTTCATCTCTTTAGATTTGTGGTGCACTGCTTTAGCCAAAATATTGTTAAAAATTTGTAAGAAGCAAAACACATATATATATATATATATGTGTGTGTGTATTACTAAAAATTGTTTGTGAAGGAATTTTATTTTAAATTCAGCACGATAATACGAAGCTTAGTGCAATACTCTTCGTTTAAAATTAATGTTTCATTCAATGAAAAAGTATAAAATCACTAAAATACACTACAAACGGTTTTTCCCCATAAACCATAATGGAAGGAATTCTTTTGAGGGTTCCTAAAAACAAACTATAAAGTCTACATTTTTTGTTTTCAATAAGGAATATGCCTTGAGCAATCACAATAAAATACGTAAAAACGTAAAGTAGAAATCTATATATATTTACGAGAATTAGAGCCCGGCCAGACAGACAAATGGACGGACGGTCAGACACACAGACAAACTGAATTCATAAAAACTTTTCAAATATGCTAGAAAGTGTTGCAAAAAGTAAAATTTTGTGCCTGAAACCCTTTAAAACACGAAACTGTTAATTTTTTCTTTTACTTTATATTACATGTAATAAATTTAAAATTAAGATTTTAGCTATCTGGAAAACATTTTATTCTATTTCTGTTTAATTCAAATGTCTGATTGTTCTTAATATTTCTATTTTTTCACATGTGACTGTAATCTGATTTATTTTTCTCAATAATTGAGTGTCATTACAAAAATCCCGATGTATAAATTTATCGGGTGTGTTACTTTTGACAAAATATATATAACAAACCTAAGTAAGAAATTAAAAGTTGAAACTATAATAGCAATTTAAAATACTTAATAAAATTTACGATTTTTTAAAAGATCATATTGCAAAAATATTCCTTTATTTTTTATTTAATTATTTGTTTGTTTTGTGTGCCCGTATTAATTTGTCCTAATAAAGATACTTTAGAAAATAGTAAATATATCAATATTTTTTAAACCACATCTGTCACGATCAGAAAATATAAAAATCCACTATTTTAGTCAGAGTATATACTGCTGCCATCTAGAGTTTACAATGATAAGGAATTGTATATATGCATATCATGTTCCATAATCTTTTCAAAACAATAAATAAATAAATTACAGATTTTTTAAATATCTAATCTTTTATATTAACTAGTTAATAGGTTTATATTAAATAGTTATTAGATTTATGTTAAATAGTTAATAGGTTTATATTAGGCGGAGTGACAAATTCCAAACTGAAAATTATTAAAGAAGTAATAAAGATTATGAAAAAGGAAGCATTGTCTTATCTTATTTTCATTTTATTTTATTGAAAAAAAGGAAAAGGAAAAGGAATAAGAATTAAATAAAAATTTATGGAACACTGCTTTAGCCGAAATATTGTTGAAAATTTGTAAGAAACAAAATATTTTTTTGACCAAAAGTTGTTTGTGTACGAATTTTATTTTAAATTCAGCACGATAATACGAAGCTTTTTGCAATACTCATAGTTTAAAATTAATCTTTCATTCAATGAAAAAGTGTAAAATCACTAAAATACACTACAAACGGTTTTTCCCCATAAACCATAATGGAATGGAATTCTTTTGAACGTCCCTAAAAGCAAACTATAAAGTCTACATTTTTCGTTTTCAATAAGGAATACGCCATGAGCAATCACAATAATATACGTAAAAACGTAAAGTAGAAATCGATATATATATTTACGAGAGTTAGAGCCCGGCCAGACAAACAAATGGATGGACAGATAGACAAATTGAATTCATATAAACTTTTCAAATATACTAAAAAGTGTTGGAAAATGTAAAATTTTGTGCCTGAAACCCTTTAAAATACGAAACTGTTGAATTTTCCCCTTTTTTACTTTATTTTACATGTAATAAATTTAAGATTGAAATTTTAGATATCTAGAAAATTCTTTATTCTATTTCTTTTTCATTCAGATGTCTGATTTTCTTAATATTTCTATTTTTTTTTTACATATGGCTATAATCTGATTTATTTTTCTCAATAATTGAGTGCCATTACAAAAATTCCGATCTTTAAATTTATCGGGTGTATTACATTTGCGAATATATATATAAAAAAACTAAGTAAAAAATTAAAAGATGAAACTAGAATAACATTTTAAAATACGTAATAAAATTTACGCTTTTTTGAAAGATCATATTGCAATAATATTATTATTATTAAATTATTTGTTTATTTTGTGTGTGCGTAAAAATTTGTTCTAACAAAGATACTTTAGAAAATAGTAAATATATCAATATTTTTTAGTTACTTCATTTCTTTTTAAGTCCCTAAAAGGAATTTTGAAGCAGATCTGTTACGATCAGAAAAGATAAAAATCCACTATTTTAGTGAGCCTATACTGCTGCCATCTAGACTTTACAACGATAAGGAATTATATATATGTATTTCTTGTTCCATAATCTTATCAAAGCTATAAAGAAATAAATTACAGATATTTTAAATTTTTAATACATTATATTAACTAGCTAATACGTTTATGTTAAATAGTTAATAGGTTTATATTAGCCGGAGTGACAAATTCGGAAATGGAAACTATTAAAGGAAGTAATAAAGAAGATGAAAAAAAAAACATTGTCTGATCTTATTTTCATTTTATTTTATTAAACAAAGAAAAAAGAAAAGGGATAAGAAATAAAGAACAATTCCTCTTTAATTTCTTCTGGTGAGATGCATGCGACACCAATTTTTTCTGTAAGTTTATTAAATATATATTTTATTTCATAAAGTATAAAAATTTTACAATAGCTTCCCAGATAGCATTTTTTGCTTTTTAAAGCCTTTTTACAACCATGCTACGTAAATGTTTGAATGCTTTTTAAAGGCTTCGCATGAAAAGTTTGTAAATGTTTTGTAAAGGATTGAAAAAGGTTGCTAGTTGACGCTATCTGAGGGAGTTTGTAAGTGTTTCATGATAAGCAAGTGAAAAGGAAGAAACGAAAGGGTAGTTAGAGGAGTTACAATCAAAGATTGATGAAAGGCTTTTATTACAAGCGTGTATAAAAAAATGAAAATGAGGTTTTTATAAATCATAAAATCTTATTTGATAGAAAAATGAGATAAATAACTCAACTTAGAATTTTTCTGAGCTGAGCATATTTTTGTTGTTGTTGTTTGTTTGTTCCTGTGGAAAATTAAATTTTAGTCAAATATTATCTATACATTGAAAAAAACTGGTTTTTATTAATCCACATGTTTATCAAATTGCTTATTTTAATTAATATGTTCATTTTTTACCTTGAAAGAAATTCTTACATCCCTGTCCTTTACTATGTATGTATAAAATATATGTTTAATTTTTATCAATTCGCTACATTATTAGATCCTATTTTAATAATAAAAAAAGCTTAATAATGTTAAGAGGATACTTCACTCGCACAGAAACACCTGATTGCTAATGTTAATCCGCTGAAAGATTTTTTTTTTAATATCTCGCTTGCTTTTTTTTTTTTTTTTTTTTTTTTTTTTTTTTTTTTTGCATTGCATACCTGCAGTTTTGATACAAAGGCCATTTTTCGACTTTGTTTTACAAGGTTTTTTTGCTTATTAGGATATATTCAGAACTGCTTTCAAAAGCGAAAATACTCTAGTGAAAAAAAAAAAAAAACACATTGCAAACAAAACTGAAAACTTAAAAAAAAAAAAAAAAAAAACGGTGTTTGTACAGATTGACAAGTAACAAATAATAAAATTTACAATATTGAAATGCAAACGAGATATTTAGAAAAATTCTCCCATAGGATTAACATTAGCATGCAAGTGTCTACGCATGAGGGATGTGTAATCCCATTAAAAAAAATTTCTTAAGGAAAAACACTTTCATTTGAATAAAAACCATTCCAAGTAAAATTTTAATTAATTATCAGCAGTGAAATTATTGAAGATTAAATACGTGAAATTTTTTACATTACTAACTCGGCGCAAATCAACAGTGCATTGGAGCACTATTTCAAAGATCCGAGTTCAACATTTTTCACTCTGTTTATTTACGCTTAGTTAGCAACTTGAAAAATTTCACGTATTTAATATTAAAAAATCATTCTTATACACATAGGCATAGAGTCTTGAAAATTATTGGTAACTTAAAATTAAAAAAAGCAAAGGGATTTTTTTTTGTCATTTATCCTTTAACAAAAGAAAAAGGAGAAATTCAATAAAATAAAAAAACTAAAAGCTTTTTTATATTAGAGGGTAAGAAAAAGTATTTAAAATGTTACAGGGACTTGAGAACATACAACTCTATGTCTATGCTTATACATAGTAAATTTAATTATACTTTCAGTTACTTACCTTTTGAATCCAGTTCACTATTCAGGACCAGATAATTTTTTATTGTATACATATATAATGAAATCTTGTGTTTACCTACAATAAATAGCACATCAAATATGTGGAATTCCAATATAGTGTACATTTAATGACTGTAGAAGATTGTATATTTTTTATATTACTACTTCATTAATTTTTTAATTCTTTCATTTATTAAACTTATTTCTTAGAATTTTCAATTATTATTTAGAGAATATTGTCAGATTTATAAAATAAATCCTCCATAGGATTCTGATTGATGACCACAGGAATATATTTAGTCTTTTATCTGAAAATAGTTTAATGATGCAACATACAAAAGAATTTTTTTACAAATTCATTGATCTTTCCAGCATTTTTACATAAAAAGAGTAATTTCTTGCTTGTTTAACAATGTAAATTACATATTACAATAAGACAAATTTTAAAAATCATCTGCCTTCCTCCCTTCTCCAATGTTTTTCTTTTACCAGAGAAATATTATCCTATGTACAACAGAGCAAATACTAAACTAACATTTTTTTTTTTTAGTTTTTTAAAGTATAATTTAACTCACTTAAATTGTTCTTTTTCTGATTGTAATTATTTTTAATAACTTAAGACTGAAGCAATGAAAAATATTTCTCAGTATCAAGGAAATAGTCTCGAAAACAAATGAAACATCATTCAGTTTATAAAATTCTATTTATTTACATATAAAGAATTAATATAGTAATTTATTTACATATAAAGAATTGATATAATTAACAGGTACTTCATTAAATTTTTTTTCTTGATTCATTCTTTTCTCTCTAGAAAAAAATAAAAAATAAAATTATAAGCACACAAATTACATACGTATAGTAAAAGTAAATAAAGTACAGTGTGACCTTGAAAATCCAGCATCAAAGTCATCTCGCTGCTTTTTTTTTTTTTTTTTACACTTCCACCTTATAGGAGAAAGAATAATAATAAATCGTTAAACAATTAAAAATTTCGAGATTGAAAGCAATGGATTGGCTGACTGTGAGATCGCAGATGCTATGCTAAATTGAATCCCTTCTGAGTACAGAAGAAAAGGTATCAGTGGAAAAATGCTTAAATTTGACTGGAAAACTAACATCTGCTTTAGATAAATAAGACTATATTTTCAATATTCTACATTTGTGTAAAATTAAAACTTGTTAAAAAGCTGTTCAAATAATTGAAGCAAATAAAATTGACATCGATGTTTAGGAAATTACACGAGAAGAAATGATATATACTAGATTTTTTTTTTGTAACATAGAAAATATGAATAGAAACTTTTAATTTTAATATTTTTTAAAATATTTAATTTTTTATTTTTCTCACATAACTATTACTTGGGTATGAATTAAATTACGAATAACGGCACCATTAAGAAAGACTATTAAAAGTATTTTTGAAGTCAGAAATTCGGCATCGTCATGGTCCTGACAATGCCGGATTTTCGAGGTTATACTGTACACAATAGAGAGTAGAGAGTGACACAGACAGAATCTTCATCTGGGATTGTTACTCATAAAATGAACGTTTTGATTTTGTGATACAAATAAAAAAAAAAAAAAATCCCTACATAATGAAAAACACAAATAACCATAATAAATCTAGCCTTTATGTGTTTAAAGGTTTCATAAAAGAGCATTTTCTTATATCTTCAGATGATGGGGAAAAAAAAAAAAAAAGATTATATTCTATCAGCAGAGGGAGTACTGAAGAGTGTATAGTGTACACTAAAGAGTAAACACTATAGCTACAAACAGGATGGTTCAGTGATATATATAAATGGATACATATCCGATATTTATTTTCAAAATATCATGAAGTTTGATATTTATTTTCAAAATATTGTGTATATTTTCAGTCGAGCAAGAGTAAATGGATTTTTCGACTTTGTCGTTCTGTAGATAAGGAACTTTTGCTCTGGCAATATGACAATTTCAGCCCCCCCCCCCCAAAAAAAAAAAACCCAGTAAAGTACCAATTATATGTCTTTCAGGAAACCTTTCTAAAACCATGCATAACTGAGAAAGGTGTATAATCGAAATTTTAGTCGGCTAAGGTGCAAAATCTTTGACTGTAGAAATACAATGCTGCAATCGCACAAATTGAATTTTGATACCATTTTTGTTTGTTTTAAATACATTATATATTGAAAAAAAGTTAGCCCTTTGCACTCGAGGACTCCGGAGCGGAGCCATTTAAAATTTGTCTTCAAACTTGAGGGCTCCACTACGGAGGCAATAAAAATAATTTTGTGATATCTGTCTAGAAAAGCCAAGATTACATATTGGCAATTGCTTCAAGAGGTATCACACTTTACGATTACAAAATGTAATAATTTTATAATTTTTAGTTTTTCTTTTATATATCATAAATTTGTATTCGTATTCATAAAGAATTAAAAAAATAATAAGGTATAACTAAAATCACTTTGAGTTGCTGGTAATACAAATGAAAAAAACCTTTGAGTGCAAAGGGTTAAAATATTAAAAAAAATAATTAAATAATTTCTAAAATTGAAAAATAAAAGTTAGAATTATCAAACCTTTCATATCAGTTGCATACCTTGTTAATTAAACTAATTTTTAATCATCGTTTGACAAGCCGATTTACTTTAAAGACTTAAGCAAAGCATTATTTCAAGAATCAGAAGTAAATTTGCTTCATATACTTTTTATGCTTTCTGTATATTAGTAAAATATAGTAGTATAGGCTTGTTTATGCGTAGATGTAATAGTTTTTCTATTTATTGAACATCATACTGTATATTATTCATAATTTAAACTAGACTAAAAGTAGAACTTTTGTTTATACAAGAAGTTTAACATAAAAGAAGGTAGAGGGAGGAATGGGACATGTTTAATTCTTTCTTTTTAATAAGATGAATGTAAACTGCTAATATGCAAATATTTTTAGAAGGTAATATATTAATTATAACATTATAAATATATTCATTTACTTCAAAACATAAATAAATTGAACTGATGATTTTTTTAATGCTATCCCTGATTGACAATCCTGAATTTTCCTTCCAGTAATGAAGTTACTGAAATTTGATATTGTAGCACAGACATCAACCCACAATCTTTGTTAGACTGTATATATAGCCAACAATAGACTATTTGCCCCTTATCATACATTGTTTTATAGCTGTCCCATACCTCCCTGTTAGTGGGAAGGTATGGGACACATTTTGAAATTTATAATTTCTTTATAAAATTGTTTCTGCAAATTATGTTTCTATATTGTTCAAGGACATTAGAGAGTGTTTCATTTTGTATTCTATATATCAAAATTTTGTTTATGTGTCAAATAAAGTTGATTTTCTTATTTTTGTAAAAAGCATCACATTCCTCCCCACTCTCCCCTCAAGGTCAAGTAAATAATAATTAATGTATAATTAAATATGCATAATAAAGATGAGATACATTTTCCAGGAATTATTCAATGGAACTTTCCTCATAAAGGTATCATATTAATTCACATCAAAGTCGTAAAGTAAGGAAATTTTATTTCAGGTTTAGCCAGTCTTAATAATAATAAAAGCTTGATTAATACATAAATATATTTGATAAAAATATTGTGATTACCAATTATCAGCAATATCTTGATTTTTTTCAGAAATAAATTTATACTTTCTTCACGAAAAAACAATGAGTTCAGTCATATATCGAGAATTATATACAGTAGACTCCCTCAAATCCGCACAGCTTGGGACCAGTGGTTGTGCGGAATTTAGAATTTTGCACATTTCTGATCATTACTTTGTTTACATTTTTTAAACAGTAATTTGAATGTAATAATGCATTCAAAATTATACATAATGCTTGCAATATGGTAAAATATTAAAATAATTAAGTAAAGTAATAAACTACAATGATAAAAAGTAAGATAATTTTGAAAATTATTAAAATATTGAAAGTAAAGGTCAAGTAAATGATCAATAATGTATAATTAAATATGCATAATAAAGGTAAGATACATTTTCCTCGAATTATTCAATGAAATTTTACTCATAAAGGTAACCTATTGATTCAAATCAAAATCATAAAGTAAAAAAGTTTTAATTAAAATCTTAAAGTAAAAAGTTTTCAAAAAAATGGGTTGCTCATGGAGGGAGTTCAAATGGGATGGTCTCTGAATGGAGGTAAAATTAGTATTGAGCCTATGGGAATAAATTTCGTTCCATGAAAAAATGATCGGTCAAGGAGGTGGTCGCACAGGGAGGTTTCACTATATATATGTGCGTGTGTGTAAATATATGTATATATTTAACACTGGCGTACAGTTACAGAAAAATACAAACTTTCATAGGAAAAAGAAAACATTATTCGTACCATTGAGCATGAACTCACAAAAACAAATTTTGTTAAAATATATAATAACCAACCTGTAAAAATTAGAACAACTGTCTGTTCCTCTTCTTGCTGCGCAATTTTAGATTTTGTACCCTCTGTTAGGACTTTGTTCCAATATCATCTGTAATTTTCTCAACATGCTAGCAACCATGACTTCAGCATCTTTACCAGATGATGTCTAGTTCTTGAAACCAGTTCTTGAAACTAAAAAATAAAACATAAAATAATAACAATGAAGAAAAAACTTTTAAACCCTTCATGACAAGCCTCCCTTGTACCACTATTTTCAAATAGTGACTTTTTCCTTATTTAATAAATTTATATTAAATAAGGTAAAAATGGTACTTTTTAGTTAGCCGGTCGCCAGTGTTATGTATACAAGTATATATACATATATATGTATGTATATCTAACACTGGCGCCCGGCTAACCGAAAAGTACCGTAAAAATTACCATTCCGATATAGTAATAGTTACAAGGACTGTGTACACACTTTATATCACACATATGTTGTCATGAAGGGCTTAACATTACAATACATTTTGTAATGTATTTTTGTACCAATTTATATTTATTATTTATTATCAACTACACCGGTAGCAGAAAGTTAGAGATGGGAGTCGCAGATTTTCTTTTTTCGTTTGCAGGTTATTTTTCTATTGAACCCTTATTTCGCTTTATATTATGTTTGGCTCTTTCTTACTTAATACAAAAACTTAAGATTATTATTAGTAAAATTAATAAAATGCATAATAACATTTTTAAAAAAAAGGTGATCGTTTGATTAACACTTCGATTGTAAAACTTGCAACCTGTCAAACCTGTTTTACCTGCAGATTATTTTCTGCCTCTGAAGTATCTGTTGCAAACACTTGGAGGATTTTCTGCTATTGGGTCAACTACTAAAAGTACACTTATTAAAAGTATGTACTAACTTTATTTGGTGAAATTGGTTGTCGGGATAATCAGGTAGTACCAAAAGAAGTAGTAGTATGAATTTCCTGCCCTGTCAGTTTTCACACTGATCACACTGCCAGTACAGATAAAATTATGGGGGGAAGGGACAAGAAGGGTAAGGTAATTTCATATTTATTAATTAAACAACAATAATAATAAACCAAGTTTTAATTTGTATGAATTTACAAAACATTTAATTTTTAAATAATTCTTATTTTGATTTCATTTTTTCCAATTTACTATTAATAACTAAAAGTATTGATGGGCAATTTTAAAATTAACAAGCTAACTGATAAGCATTTAAGGCTCATGATTTTATAGGCTGTGCTTAATATAACGGTATCACTTCAGGGAGGTGGAGTTTGGCACTTGATATCTTAAGATATCTCTAGGGTGAGGGAGAAGATTCATTTTCGATATTGTTACCATTTTTGATCCAACCAAAATATTCATTTTTCTATTTGTAACTGTTTCTTTACATCAAAATATTCAGTTATCTATTTTTATGAAAATACTAAGTTATTATTAAAATCATTAAATGATTATATATACAATTATTTCATTCTGAAATGTGGAATACCTCAACGTTTTGCTTTCCTATTTTTTTTTTATATATATTTGCATATAATCCGCTGTTGGAGAAACCAGATAGTACGTTTGAAGTGATACTTGTGCTTATTAGTAAAATAAAGAGGAAGAATGTTGTCTATCTGTTTTGTTGATAAGAGCGGCAAGAAACAATATATCTGTTGAATACATTATGTAACAAAGAGCTATTTTTAAATACTTTTAAAAAATTTTATTGATATAAACTTATTTTATATTTAATATAGTGATATTTTATATACTCTTTCTTCTTTATTAGAAAATTTTATAAATAACAGATATATAACAATATGTTTACATATAACTGAAAATATGTAAAAATAAAATGAAAGGAAAAAAAAAAGAACTTTGAGACACTGATAACAATATGATTAGTGATGGAAGGGTGGGACATAATCCAGGAATGATAATGTAAGATATTGTAAAGGCCGGAAAGATTACAAAATTACTATAAAGTTGGTAACGTTATATATGTACAGCCTCTTAATATTAAAAGCTTTGCCGATTCTCAATCAGCTGGCAAAATGACATACGAAAATTAATTTCTACTGTAAATATATGTTTATTTTTAATAAATAATTTTTTTATTCTTCACTACACATAGCAAATTTATTTTTTGAGATGTATACATGCACATGATTTAGTGGGGGTTTTTTGCAGAAAAACTTTTAAATAATTACTTGTGTTTGAAGACAGTTTTTAAATTTTACATATAGCAGCTACTATAAATATAGGAATAGCGAAAAGGGTATTTGTGCAATAAGGATAAGATATTCTCAAATAAATTTAATGAAGTACATTAAAATTATACAATTATTGGCACAGATGTCATATTCACATATAATTGAAAAAAAAAAAAGATTTCTGTTTGGATGTTATTTTAAAATTACAACAGAAAATCATCTGTAAATATATATATAGACGCTAAAAGGGATAACAAACAATATACCTACATTTTGATAAATACATTTAAATGAAATGATCTACGTGTTTTATACGCTATGCACAGCATATAGGGTAGATGTGCCAGTAATGGACACCCTTCCAGTAATGGACACCCCTTGATGTTTTTGGTTCATAAAAAAATAACTAATAAATATTTAGCTTTAATTATTTTTTTTATAATTCCCCCCTGTATGTTTTATAAAACTGGGTTATTGTTGACTCTTTTAATCAAACCAATCAGGAAGCAGAAAATAATGTTTCAAAATTTCACTGTTTTTCTGTGAAAATCTTAATGAAGAGGCTAAGAGTTAGCTTCGTTTAATCAATTTATATATTATTTATTTTCTTGCAAAATTTGAATGTTTTTGTTTGAGTAGCATTAGAAAACTTTGAATTTTATATACCAATGGCCATTTACAAAATTTCCTTTATTTTTACGATTTTAAGAGGGGTGTCCATTACTGGGATGGTTAATTAGTCATTTTCCAGTAATGGACACCCCATGAGACATTGCTAAAAATGCAATTTTAGTAATGTTTATAGTGCATAAAATACTTTGGCTTAACTGCAAACCTAAATAATCAAATTTAATTTTTAAATTATACTTACCAAAATGTAATAACACCAAAACTTTTATAAATAGCTGCTTTTAAGTTATTTTATGAAATTTCAATATTTTATTTTATTTATTATTATTATTTTTTTATGTAGTACATATACCTTGCATATTTTATAATCCGGCAATCAAACCAGCCAGGAAGCAAAAAATATTGTTTAAGAGCACAGTCAAAGAGGGGCTCATAGGGCTTAATCCCTCTCTGTTTAAATAAAAACAATTAAGTTACAGAAGCTATTAAAAATCTATTTTCTGTCTTAAATGTTTCCTTATTTAAAAAAAAATGTAATACTATTAATGAAAGTTACAGGTAATATTCATGAAACTATAGTAAATCTGCAGATCATTGGCCTCAAACATCAGTACTACAGTTTTATTTTGAAATTATTTTATTTAGTATTTAAAATATTCAACTCACAATATCATTTATTTCATAATTGTAATATTAATTATTATAAATGATATATCAAGTAGAGTGGAAGATTGTTAAAAATATAACACAAAACTAAACATTTAAAAATAGTGGCACAAAACTAAACATTAATATTCCAAAACTTTTTTTTAATTACTCTTTAAATCCACCACTGTTACAATAATTTGATAGCTGTAATTGCCTGATATTTAGTATTTTAATCTATCCATCTAAAATAATTAAAACATCGATATTCTGATAATTTCAATAATTGATACAAACAATAAATGATTATCACAAATACTTTATTAATTACTGGTATCCTAAATGTTAAATTTATTTGAAAATAACTATTTTGTTTCATTAGTATGTATTCATTAAATTCTGGTTCTAAATAGTCATAAAAACAATTATATTTATTACTTTTTATGGGGTGTCCATTACTGGAACAGAGGGTGTCCACTACTGGGCCAGAGGGTGTCCATTACTGGGCTTTTGGGTGTTTTGATATATTTCTGTTATTTAAAATTAAATTTCTATTCATATTGGGAAATGAGGCTATAAGAATGGTTAAATATTGTCGATAGATTAATATAATATTGAAAAAACTGGAATATAATAATTTTAACTATTAATAAAAAAATAATTTTTAAAGAAATTCCTTAAGGGTGTCCATTACTGGCACATCTACCCTATATTTTCAAATGAATGTAATTTGTTGAAGGTCAAAGTCTGTTTTGATTTGTAAATCAGTCCACAGCAAGGGGGTGGTGGTGATTTTAAAACTTTAAGTATACATTCCTTATTTTTTGAAGACTTTAAGAAAAAAAGATAAAATTTATTTTTACAAGTTTAAAATAATTAAACATAAAAACAAAATTGTGTTTAAGACTTAAGTGTTTTTAATTATAAAAACACTAGTTAGCCTCGATCATAATTAAAAATGTTTTATTATAATAAAATATGTTCCTAAACACTTACTCCTACAAAAAACTCCTTACACTTTCTCGATTTCGTATTTTATGGTTCATTTACATTACCATTACGTCAATCCTATGTGTTAAAAGTATATATAACGGAACTGCAGTTATGTTATCAAAATACATTTGAAAATTCGCGATGGTTACGAAACGTGAAACGATACGTTATAACATGTTTTAAGTAAATCATGTTTATAGAAGTTTAATTTAAGGATGTAGCATGCTGTATAACATAATTAAACAAAATAGCGTTGAATCAAATATCATCTTTTCCTCATGGGTAACTTACACAGAAATCTTAAATATAAGACAGTACAGAAGAAAAAAAGACTACAGTAAGAACGATTTAAACAATAATGATATATACTAATAAGTAAAAGTAATGGCAAACTTACCGCATTTTCTGTAAATGTTAGAAACTTGACACAACGAAAGCTTTCAAAACAGACGCCATTGGGAGACGCTACGCCTACGCTGGCCGTGAAAAGAAATAAGTTGCGCATGCACAAAAATCGTACGGATCATAATGATTTCCGAACATGGGTTGGCTACACGATTATCACGAAAACCTTTGCAGGATAGTTAGAAAGTAAAGCAAAAACGACCCTTTTCGGAAACCTTACATGCTATCTGGGTTAGTAATATTTTAAGAAACTCGTCAATGCAAATGCATCACTACGTTTATCGCTTCAAAATAAAAAAATAAATAAATAAATGAACAAAAATAAATAAATAAATTTATATAAATATATTTAACTTCCGACAGTCAATGCTAAATGATTAATGTTAAACAAGCTTGGATTAATGATTGTTTTAAGCTTTTTTATACTGTTTATAAATGATATCAAACAAAACTGTATTTTTGACAATAATATCTTATGATATACAGAATATGATTCAACTTATTAAAAATGTAAGGCAATAAACTCTATATTTTTCCCCTCATTAGATTTATGGCGCACTGCTTTAGCCAAAATATTGATGAAAATTTGTAAGAATCAAAATACTTTTTTTAGACTAAAATTTGTTTCTGTACGAATTTTATTTTAAATTAAGCGCGATAATACGAATTATCCCAAGAGATGTGTGTTGTAATTCATAAAGTAAGCTTTTTGTAATACTCTTCGTTTAAAATTAATGTTTTATTCAATGAAAAAGTGTAAAATCACTAAAATACACTGCAAACAATTTTTCCCCATAAACCATAATGTAATGGAATTCTTTTCAGTGTCCCTATAAACAAACTATAGTCTACATACTTTGTTTTCAATAAGGAATACGCCATGAGCAATCTCAATAACACACGTGAAAACGTAAAGTATAAATCGATATACATTTACGAGAGTTAGAGCCCGGTCAGACAGACAAATGGACGGATGGACGGATGGACAGGCAAACTGAATTCATAAAAACTTTTCAAGTGTGCTAGAAAGTGTTGTAAAAAGTAAAATTGTGTTCCTGAAATCCTTTAAAACAGTAAACTGTTGTTTTTTCCCCTTTTACTTTATATTACATGTAATAAATTTAAGATTAAGATTTTAGATATCTAGAAAACACTTTATTTTCTTTCTTTTTAATTGAAATGTCTGATTGTTCTTAATATATTTTTTTTTCACATATGGCTGTTATCTGATTTATTTTTTTCAATAATTGAGTGTCACTACAAAAATCCCGATCTTTAAATTTATCGGGTGTGTTACGTTTGACAGAATATATATAAAAAAACTAAGTAAAAAATTAAAAGATGAAATTAGAATAAGATTTTACAGTACGTGATAAAATTTACCCTTTTTTGTAAGGTCATATTGCAAAAATATTCTTTTTTTTTTTAATTTAATTATTTGTTTGTTTTGTGTGTGCGTGTTAATTTGTTCTAACAAAAATACTTTAGAAAATAATAAATATGTCAATATTTTTTAGTTACTTCATTTCTTTAAGTCCCTAAAAGGAATTTTGAAGCACATCTGCCACGATCAGAAAACATAAAAACTCACTGTTTTAGCCAGCGTATGTACTGCTGCCATATAGACTTTACAACGATAAGGACTTATATATATGTATTTCTGGTTCCATAATCTTATCATAACAATAAAGAAATAAATTGCAGATTTTTTAAATTTCTAATACTTTATATTAACTAGATAATAGGTTTATAATTAATAGTGACTAGGTTTATATTAGACAGAGGAACAAATTCGAAAATGGAAATTATTAAGGAAGTAATAAAGATGATGAAAAACGGTTGGGTCGATTTTTGGCGGCCAATTATCTACTCGAGGAATATAGGCCCAGGGGGGAGTGTTCTTCGTGGGGGTCCTTCTAAGGGACCCTAACCCGTATATACGCATGGAAATCCATGGTTCGAAGAAAACCACGAAAACTCCGACGGGCACGAATGGGTTCGAACCCAGCACCTCGCGTCTACCAGCTTCGAGGGCAGAACCTCTCGGCCACTGGTAGGGCTGTGAAATTGAAAAAGGAACATTTTCTGGCCTTATATTCATTTTATTTTATTGAAACAAAGGAAAAGGAAGAGGGATAAGAAATGAATAACAATTTCTCTTAATTTTCTTCTGGTGACATGCATGCAATGCCAATTTTTTTCTTTAAGTTTATTTAATAAATATTTTTTTTTTATTTTATAAAGTATAAAAAATTCACAATAGCTTAGTAATATTTTAAGAAACTCGTCAATGAAAATGCATCACTGCGTTTCAAATATAAACTTCAAAATACTTCACATTCTTTAAAAATAAATAAATAAATGAACAAAAATAAATAAATAATTTTATATAAATATATTTAACTTCCGACAGTCAATGCTCAAAGATTAATGTTAAACAAGCTTCGATTAATAATTGGTCTTAAGCTTTGTAATGCTGTTTATAAGTGATATCAAACAAAATTATATTTTTGATAATAATATCTTATGATATGAGGCATTCTCGCATAATTTTGACTTTTAAGTCCCTGAATTCTGTATATCATAATATCTTATGATATAGAGAATATGATTCAACTTAATATAATTATAAGGAAGTAAACTCTATATTTTTCATCCTTTTACACTTATGGTGCACTGCTTAAGCCAAAATATTATTGGAAATTTGTAAGAAACAAAATATTTTTTAGACTAAAATTTATTTGTGGACAAATTTTATTTTAAATGCAACGTGGTTATGTGAATCATCTCAACAAACGTGTGTTGAAATTCATAAAATAAGCTTTTTTATGCTCATCGTTTAAATTTGATGTTTCATTTAATTCAGGCTCAGACTGGCCCGTCGGCCCGAGGGCCGGTGCGTCCTCATCTAAGGAAAACTTCGCGCTCCTAAGTGCCTAAGTCGCTCCAGTATTTTTTCCGGCGCTGTACACATACATTCTAACTAGTGTACTAAATTTTGCGAGTTTGTTTAGGGATAATCGTCAAATAATAGGCACACCACCAGGGTTCGCACAACTGTACCACTAAATCTTAACAGTATTTTCTAAGTATTTCATTGCAGAAAAGTGTTGCAAAATCTGTAAATAAAGGCAGTAATTGTAATTTCTGTGGTTTAACACTAGAACGGCGGAAAAATCTTAGCCACTGGAACGGCGGGAAGGGGTCATTTTGACACCACGATCAAACTACTGAAATAACAGCGCTAAAACAATTTTAAATGCCATTCATTGGCAAAAATATGTATTTTCCGTATATTTTATAATTTATATTTAATATTACTTGATAATTTATTGAGTTTGTATATGTAACGCCTACAGGGCGATCAATTGGATCATACTACTACTACTCAAAAAACTCATTAACTTTATATAAAATTTGATTTAAAATAAATGTTTTCACAAATTAAAACTAATGTTAACTAAAATAAAATACAATTTATGAAATAATTTTATTTTTCAACTACTTACTCGCCGGATGATTCACTCTCTAAATCCATAAATGAGAAACGTGTTCTTTTGTTTCCATTATTCCATTATAAGTGTAGCTGAAGGGTTAGAATATAAAACATTTCGTTTGAATTTTATTTAACGCTTAAAATACTCCAAATTACGCACACAGATTAGGAAATAATGCAGTTGATACAAAAATAATTTCTAACAATTTTTCCATTGCATTATCAGGACACAACTTTGGAACACGATCCACAAAATTCTTGAAATTTGTTTCCATTTCATCTCTGTACTTGACACTTTGACTTTTTTATCTTTATATTTACTTCATTTTCGTGTGTTTTTTCTTAAGACTCAGGAAGGATCTTTTGGACTTTTCAAGCCATAAAAACCATCCTTAACTTCTCTCCTAATTTTAATATAAAATCACTTTTACTGATGGGCTTGCCTGTTACACTTTGATAAATTATCGCATTAAAAGCTGCATGATACAGAATATTGTAAATGATATGCACAGACCATCGCCTACAAGCCGATTTAACGGAGTATTTTCGGCACATCTGATTATGAATATCCACACCATATTTCCTTGCGTTGTAATATTATATTGAATCGGGCAACTTCTTGAGACTGTCTTCAGATTTGACAGTAGAATGGAATGAGCGCAGTAGAAAGCCCTTTGTTTCTTTTGGCTTGATAGATGGTAAGTGTCATATTGTCATGTTTCTCTATCTTCGATGAATAAAGAGTACTACGTATATTTTTCAAAGATATAGGAATTTCTGTTCTCTCCTTTTTCATTGTGCCAACCAAATTTGTATTTTTAGCTTTTAGCATTTCTGGTAGTTTGATGCTAGTAAAATAGTTGTCTGTCATAATATTCCTCCCTTTGTTTAGATGAGGATCTGTTAATTTCATGAAAAGATAATCAGTTAAACTTAATTGAGGATTTGCGGTTTCATCTTTTCCTAGAAATGGAAATCTATTCAAGAGGTACATATTTAGTATCAACGTCAACAGATAACCAAAATTGTATCCCAAATTTCTCCGGTTTATTTGGCATATATTGCGTAAATTTACATCTAGCTTTAGATGGGAACAATTGTTCATCAACTGTAATATTTTGTCCTGGTCAGTAGTATGTTTTGCAATTTTCAACAAATTATATGTTCGGAAATGTTCAACTGCCTGTCGTACGAACAATATTCGTACTCTACTTATAAAACACCTCCCCTATGGTTACCACCTGCAGTGATTAATCTGAACTAACAAAAGTAACAAATGGGAAAATACTATTTCTGAAAAGAACTATAAGTCTGAAAAACCTTACACTGTCTTTTTTTTAAAATATTGTGTTCAAAAGCATGGCAAAATCAAACAAAGGAATTATAACGTACAAATTACAGATAATAATGTTGTGTCACCACACCGGTTTTTATCTGTCTGGGAGACAGTATGAATGCAATCGAAAATTGTTTATCATTGAATTTTTCTCATGGGTTCACAATCCTTCGAGTACGAAGAGTATTTTACTAAAGAGGTCAAAATGACCCTTGCCTGCCGTTCTTGGAATACATACCAATATTTCAAAAACTAACAAATCTAGAAAACTGAAATTTTTTAAAGAAAAATATGTTATATATTTAGGAAAAGTCAAAAAATTTCAAACGATTTCTTCCAACCAAACTAAAGTAATCAACGGGCGAAAGTGCTCAGGTGTCATAATGACCCCTACCGCCGTTCTAGTGTTAAAAATTAAATGTAAATTTCCTTATCATTAATAGTGGTGCTAGAGTCCTTGTCAAATTCCAAGCAGTGTGCGAACCTTGCACAACACAAGAGAGGTAATGTTTATTATTACAAAGAAATTAAAATGCATCAAATCAATTTCCAAAACGGAAACCAAAGTGGGCATCTCTGCATGCGATTGAGAGAGAAAATATGCACCCAGAGAAAGTTTTAGTTGCCACGTCGCTGTGAGCGAAATTTTGTTCTTAGCTTCTTTCAATAATATATTTTAGCTTTTAATACCTTGCTCCTCCCTCTCCATTAAACACAGCCCTATATGTACCTATAATTGAAACTGTGCTTTTTGAAAACAACTTGAGAAAAGAAAGATATAGATATCAGAAGCGAAGACCTAAATTTTTTTGGGGGGATGTTGTTGTTGATTGGAAAACACGATATACAAACAATGGAGTTATGAATAAAAAGGAGGAGACATATAGTGTATTGTCTACCAGTTGCGAGTGAAGTAACTGAGGAGGTTGTCACAATATGGCGACTGCTTTTTTGAAATCGGTTCTTCAGTTTCTGACTACCGATAGGTCAAGCATCCCACCAGTAAAATTGAATAGAAGATTTCGTCTTAAAGAAGCATCTTATTCATGGCATTTTTTTTCAAAAATGTCATAAAAATTTCTATTTGTTTTTACCGGTGTCAGTATGCCTTATAAAACTGTCGGTTTGTATCCATGGTTGTCACAATATGGCGGAAACTGAGGGCCTAACTACCACCAAAGAAAACTCCTACCAGTAAAAATGAAAAATTGCTTCTTCCACTATTTATGACTGAAATTTTGTAAAAATAAGGCGTTTCAATAAGTTTAAAATATCTATATAAACCTACTGGTGGGAGTTTCCACCGTCGATAAACAACCCCTTTGCTAGCGGTTACAGTTGAAGCTTCACTATTTTAAGGATATGTCAGTTCCTGTTTATTAATAGTTCCATGATACAAACATGATGACACTTCAGGATTACAAGCTGTGGAATCCCGCAGCCAACGTTTTTCCATTCACAATATCTCCACCATTATTTTCGGTTAGTAATCTTCGCTGTACTTAATGACAATGACAGCAATTAGGAAATTCCAGGATTATTTTGAATAAAAAATGATTTAATTACCGAAAAATCTATCATTAAATAAAGCGATGATTACTGTTCAGAATTATGAATATGATAGTATTTTTAATATAAAAACTCTGGCTACGGAATGTTGAAACTTGCATTAATACAATTCCTTGAGCATTTCTTTCGATTATGGAAACTTAATCGTTTAACTTGATCTCTAATTATAATAAAAATTTTGCAAATACTGGAGAGAAGAATCAATTTACTCAATAATTTTAGTGATTTTAGACTGACAAAGTGACTTTTTTGGTGTACGTTTTCTGTAGAAACCTTTTCATAGCGCAATATCATATTTAGCATTTTATGGAGATATCGTCATATTTAAAGATACGAAATGCCTCTTCCTACAAAATACTCACCTTATACCAAATGCAAGTGTAATAAGCATTTTTACTAGCAACTTTTATTTTCGTTTGATGTTTATTTGAATGTTAATATCCTTATATTTCAACATTCAAATGCCCTATATCCCGATAATATGTGGTACTTTTATAAAAGAACAAAGAAGCATGAGCTTCAGTTTTAAAAATTTCTATTTCCATACGGAAAGTACATTTTTGTTCTAGATACAAAAATAAATAAATAAATAAATAAATAAAATAAAATAAAATGAAAAATAAATGAAGATTGCATACTGAATTTCTTTGTGTATGGTGAGGGAGACACCTGCAGATGCCACATTTCAAAATGCTACTTAAAAAAAAACCCTCTAGTAAATAAACAAAGTAATTGCTGTCAGACTGTAAAAGAAATTGAATTTATGCCGTTTTTAACTGGCTGTTAACGAATTCATAATACATTAAATGACTGTACTTTTAATCCCTTTGGGACAAGCATATTTTACAGAACTAGGGGGCTCGGCCCCCTACGAGCTACGCTCGCCAACCCCCGTCCAGACACCGCAGACTCTAAATGCACGGTAATTTGATCGGCATTAAAAAGATTTCGAAAGATTGAATTATAATTTAAAAAACAGTGGCGATCTCCCTATAAACGAATTTTTATTCATTTCTCTTTGATTGGGAAATTTTAACGCCAAATCCGCTGCGGTACTACTTGATTATCCTGTCGACCAATTTCGCCAAATTATATAAATCGCCAAATTATACAAATTGATATAATTTTTATTTTAAATAACGAAAGAACAAATAAATTCGTACAACATTAATAAAAACACAAATAAAACGTCGAAATAAAAATAACTTGATGACGTATACACGTGTAACACCATTTCAAAATAAGCTAATATAAAAGGAATTAAGTAAAGAGAGTCTTTGTCTCCTGGTATTTTTTAACAAAGCGAAAAGAAAGTTCTTTTAAATGAGACATTTTAAATTAATTCTCAAAATATCAAATAAATGTCTAGCGCAATTTCTAAATTTAAACTTTTTTGCAATATTATTTTGTGTTCATTTTATGTAATAACTATAATGTGACGTAAATATGACGTAATTTCTCCTAAGACTTCTAACGCATGTTAATGAATTTATTATTTTACGATATTCTTTCTCTTTTAAAATTCCCGTGTATACTTTTTATGACGTAATTTTTAATAAGTTCCTACTTTTTATACGTAATTATTTAATTCTAATTTGAAAGTTTTTTTCCTGTTTATAATAGTCACGTGTAAATAAATTTTTAATTTGAAGCAAACATTATTGCTTGCGCTTTTTATACAGTTGGCAACAGTTTAAATTAGTACAATTTTCTGAAATCTGTAAAAAATATCTCTAGAAATGCTGAAAATTTGAATTTAAAATAGAAATAAAACCTGAAAAAATGAGTCAAAATAAAAAAATTAATGCAATCTGCACTCCGGCAAATTCTAACGCATAAAATGATCTAAAAATGATTACACTGGCATGTATAGTTTTTGCTGCTATAAAACTTTTTTAGTGGAACGATCTTGTCCAACTTTAGCATTAAATAACTCTTAAAATAATTCTTCGATTTGAAAACTGTCTGCATCAGCGTGTTTATCAAACATTTCTGTATAACATAGCTGCCAACTCTTCCGCTTTTTCAGACCACAAAAATTTAATAGAAATTTTTGCCTTATTTAATCCGCAGACTACGGCGATTTAAAAAGGTAAAATTTTCCATAAAATTTTTGTGGTCTGAAAAAGCGTAAGATGTTGGCAGCTATGCTGTATAAAACCACCGATTTTCATATTTTTGTATGCATTGTTTTTGTTAATATTAACGAAGAAAGGCCTCCGGTCACAAAAAAATGAAAACCGGCGGCGGCGGCGGCGGCGGCGGCGGCGGCGGCGGTGACAGCGGTAGTTACTTTTTTTTAGAATAGAGAGATTTTTAATCTTTTATTACCGGTTTTTCAAAACAGAAATTTTTGCCTAATTGAATCGGGAAAATGCTCGGATTAAATAAAGGAAAATTTACAATAAAAATTTACTGGTGAAAATAATCACGCATTCTGAGCACCTTACGCGACACTTATACCGGTCGCTCGTCCCCAAGGGTTTAAAAGAAAGGATGAAACCCTTAGGGCTAATACCATGAAAACTTGTCATGTCTGTCATACAGCTGAAAATCGCTATTCTTGTTGGCCACCGTTATTTTCGAAAAGTTTGCTTCGCATTATTCAATTGATGAGATATCTCCGATAAAATAAGTCACATTTTACCGTTCTAAAATACTGGTAGCCAAAAATCGAAGTATGTGACAGACATGACAAGTTTTCATGTAATTATCCTTAGTAGAACAGCAGCAACTTTACTTGGCGCCTGGCGCAAAAAAAAACCTTTTTTGTTTTTTCAACCGATTTTCACTGTATCAATGATGATACACTCCTCAGCAAAAGTTTAGACACTGGTGATTTTTTACCTTTAAATAAAAAATACGAACACTTGGGTTATACAAATGACTGTACTTATTTTTAAATATATTTTAAACGTTTTAGGACAGAAATAAAGGTTTTAATGTAGGATATTATTTCATTTAACTGAAAAAAGTGAAATTTCCATATTGCAAAAGTTTAGACACTTTTGTGATTTTTTGGATATTGTTCACCGAAAACCGCATATTTCAAACTTATGACGTCACATGCATGAAGTATTTAAGTGCACCTCACGATAGCATCGGTTAGTGAAGATGCGCGAACAAGAAATTTTCAGTCAGATGAAATAATTAAAGCACGGAAGCTGAAATCGAAAGGGAAGACTGTTGCGGAAATTTCAGCTACTTTCAATCGGCCAAAGAAGTCTGTCTATTAAGTACTGTCTAAGGGTGACTCTTTCAAAGCAAAACATAGATCTGGAAGGACCCGTGTGGCCAGAAAACGAGATTATAGAAGGATCCATAAACTGGCATCTAGACAAATGATGTCTGCTAATCGCATTAAAAGTGAGTTAGAGCTTTCTGTGCCAACGGATAATTTCGTAGATGCATTAAAGAAAGATGTAAATTAGTTTACATGAAAATGATAAAACCACCAGCCTTGAAATCTCACAACAAATTGACCCCTTTCCTGTCGCGGAGTAATTCTTTTTATAAACGGATGAAATAATGGACTGATACCAGAATTTATAAACGAAGTTATTAGAAAATATGAAATTGCTTATTTTCACGTATATTATAAAAGGAAAATTTTAATTAAATATTCTTGCCGTTCCTGGAATTAAAATTATTTGTCCTTTGCCCTCGAAAGGGTTGATGACTTTGGCCTCACTTTGTTTTAATTCTCAAGTATCTCTGGAGTTTCTCAGTGGTCGCCAAGCTGCGTAAGACTACATACATACATTGGAAATCTATTTACAGCCATTTGGTGAACTTTTATCTCTTCCAAAGTATGTATTTGAGCAAGATAATGCGTCTATTCATGTTTCATACAAATCAAAATATTGGTTTAACTCTCAAAATATTATTGTTTTCGACTGGCCCGCGTGTAGTCCTGATCTGAACCCAATCGAAAACTTTTGTGGCCTCATATCTCATACGGTTTATGCATTTTTTTAACAATACTCCTCTGTAAATGAACTTCGATCAGATGTTGAACGTGTTTGGCACGAAATAAACCCCCAAGTGATGCAGGATTTAGTTTCTTCGATGGAAAGTCACATTTTTGCATTAATAGCAGACAATGTAGGTGCACTTCGATTTTAATTTATGGATATTTTTCTGTTAACAGACAGATTGTCTATACTTTTTCAACAATGTAAAATTAGTTTTTTTGTCATTATATATTATGCAAAGTGTATAAATTAAAATTTATTGTTTGTGTATAAAGAATAAGTCCCCAGTAATATATGACAGTTGAATTACAACAATTCGTTACATACTTCTCAGCAAGAAGCATAATAGATCATTGTCTAAACTTTTGCTGAGCACTGTAAGTAGAATAAAAGTGATTACTCTTTTCTAATTCCGCTAAAAATAATCTTAAGGAAATCTATAGGTACCACTCGACTTGAAATAATGTCTATTAATTATTCTTATGTATAAATTGTGTGTCCGAAGTCATCCAAATATTAAAAATTGTACCAAATTTGAATTTTCTAGTAATAATGTCCATTTTTGATATCTTATTTCAGTTTCTTGGATCAAGAGAGCCGGAAAAAGGATTTCCTTATATACATTAACTTAAATCTTGAAAGAGTTTAAATTTGAGTATGCTAAAGTTAAACCCATTTGAGAAACATTTATTTATATCTTAATAAAAATTATCTTATTGATTCTTTACTAATTTATTAAAGAAATACACTGAATCGACCCAAACAAATTACAAACTTTCTTCTGCATTCAAAAATATTTTTCAATTATGAAAACTATTAATAAATTTATAATAAAAAATTTTCAAACTATCACCTACATTAATTTTTGCATACAACAAACCACAATCATTAAAAACATCGATGTTTACGATTATGGATAATTATTTTCATAATCAGTTTTCGAGAATTTTGACTTCCTTAATTTAAAGCAACTTTATTATAAATTTAAAATTTTCATATAATTTTACTGGTGCGCTGTATGAGTATTTTTTATACTATTTTTTGTAAAATCTTTATTTTTTTTCCGAAATTTATAGATAAACCCCTAAAAATGTTTGTTTTATAACTGTATTAAGATTTTTTTTTTTAATATACGAACTATATATCTTTCCTGGCTGACAAGGAATTCAAATAGAGTGTCAAAAGTAGATGTTACCATTTAAAAGATGGATGTTTGTGCATTTTTTTAATATCTTGAGACAATTCCCCCGTGGCATCTAAGTCTTTTTCATACAATCATTAGCAGGAGAATTAGTAGCGGTGATTACTTTTTCCCGTGACTCTTATACAGTATCTATTGACAAAAACAATAAAATTAGAAAGCAATTATCCTTGATATCATTCATCTACAAGAAGATAATCGGGGTTGAACTCGCTGGTACTTTTAAATATCAGATATACGTTTTAGAAAATTGCGTAGCATAGTGCAGATCTGATAGAACTCTAAGCATCCACGGGAAATATAGCGAAGTTTTCTCTCTAGTCTCAGAGATATAATAAGCTATTTACATTTAGATGCAGTAGAAGCAAGTAAATTTGACGTGAAATCGTTAAAATTTTGCGCCCTCTAAAAATCCAAGGTCTGCGCCCTTTTCCCTGGCCCAGTCCGACCCTGATTTAATTCAATATTTAGTATAATTATTAAATATGTCTTTCACTAAGCCTTTCTATTCATTTCAAATATCTTTAATAGTTTTGAATGCATAGAATTTAGTGTAACTATAATTTTTAAGATACGCTTCAGAAGCCATAAATAAAAGTTTACAATTTTATTTGAATTGGAACCTGGACATAAAATACCGTGTCACCATCTTTTATGAAAATAAGACATTAAAATTAAATGAAACGAACACACTGCGTTTAAAGGCCGAGTTGGTGCAAATTTTCTTCGATTACACCCGGTCGTGTCTTAACCGGGCTTACTTTATTTCTACACAGGGGCGTCGCCATGGGGGGATATGGGGGGAAGCCTCCCCCCCAATATATGTGAAGTTGGGAAATTTGAGCTTAGAGTTGGGAAATTCTAGATTTTTGAGTCATTTTCTTTTTTAAAAGTAATAGTAAAAAAATTACGAAATTTTTATTGTTTTGGTGATTATTTTGAGTACTGCAACAGTAAACAAGTTAAATTATCAAAATAAATACAAAAAGAAATCAGACACACTCAATCTATCATTGTATTTTTCAGTTCTACAAAAATATTGTACATCTACCAGACCTAAATTTCTCTACTTCTGTCCATCAATAACTGACTAACCAGTTCCTTTATTTCCTCCAAAACTTTGTTCCTTTCTCAAAAATTTCACCCTACCTTCCCTTCTCCTCCCAAAAGAGAATCCAGCTATTTTAGTCCAAAGGGATTGCAGCTTCTTTTGAAAATTGGAGATCACTTATAGCACAACAGAAAGGAATGTAGTAACCTACTTGAAACACAGCTATGGGCAAGAAAATTTGATGAGTTTTCACAACTTTTTTGACTAATTTTGCGATTTTTGGACAATATTTTACCCATTCTCATGATTTTTTTGCCGAAAAAATTAGTTAACCCTTCGTTGTCAAGTAAAAAGCGTTATATGAGCAAATGCGGATGTATGAAGTCGTTAGTTTAGATAAATTTGTCACATTTTACTTTTATTTGTGTGTGGAAATATATATCAGTCCTGTTCGTTTATATTCATATGTGTTTATAAAATTTTAAACTAAAAGTCCAGTGTTCTGTGCTTAAAGCTGTTCTGAAAAGTTACTATAAATCTCAGCTCGAAGAAACCCTTCATAATAGGAAAAATGTTCTCGTGCAAGATTTTGGAGCATCTAAAAATCCATTCGAGGATGAAAAAGGTAAAAAATGGACGATTTTAATTTGGAACAGAAATATTACCATGAAAGCAGTCCATCAACTGAAGAAAAAATCGACATGCACTGTAACACTGACACGTTGCACTTGAATAAAATTTTGAAGAAATAAAGATTTCCTTAGACACAAGCTCACAAACAATTATGAATATTAGGATGTGACTGGAGCAGCTGAGTTCCGAAAGCACCGTAGAAAAACGGTTTCACCAAAGGCAATAGATAAAAATAAAAGCACAGCAATGGACATTGATACCCATAAGTTTTACAGTAAAGAATTATAAGAAATACGAGAAAATTTCGGGAATTTAGTAATGGGCTTAAATGACAATGTTCTCTATATCAAGAGAATATTGCAGCAATGCATTCCATATTTAAATTACAATTGTGCAAGGGAAAAGTTAATAATGTTTCCACCTGGATATGAGAAACCGAATGTACATGACTTGCAGAGTCAAATAGAAATAAACCAAATCCCAACTCACTTAACAAAACTTTTACTCATGCCATGAAATTCAAAGACTATTTGGGTCACGCCGTCAAACTATATACTCGTACCTTAACATTCACAGCAGCTTATCTTTATGGCGTTGCATCTAATGAAAGAATCTTTAGCCAAATAAAAATTTAAAAATATATATATTGCAAGCTACAATGAGGGATGACAGACTTGACAGCCTAATGCTTTTAAAATATGAAAGTGAAATAGGGAATTTTATTAAACTAAGCGATGTTATTAACAGGTGGGCTTCTTTGAAGACCACAAGAATTAATATTAAGTGAAAACTAGTCGCATGCGCCAATCCCAAAATTTTCTTCTACTCCATACATGTTAATGCCTCAAAATTTGCAATCACAATGCCAAAATTAAATGACAATTCTTTGCTTATAATAACAAACTCTAAAGGAATTGTTGAATTGTGTACATTTAAAAAGGAGATATAAGCATAGCATTTTTCAAACAAATCATTGAATTTTGGCACCCAGCCTCTTAGATGTCTGCAACCAAAATTCCAAAGTGCACAAAAGCGATAGTTTTGGACAGTATAGACCCAAGCCTAATAAGGATCTATTTATGTGAAAGTACTAATTATGTGGAATATGAAGTTTGACTAAATTCCGTGCATTAGTTTTTGAGATACAGCTATCGCAAAATCGTGAAAAATGCTGCATAGCAGCGCCACCTGCTATATGATATACATAAAAAGCTAATCTGCATCAAATTATGTCAAGGTTTAACAGAATATGACGTTTGATCAAATTCCGTGCAATAGTTTTTGAAATATAATTATCGCTAAAATCATGTAAATCGTGAAAAATGCCGCATAGCAGTGCCACTTGTAGGGCGATTTACACCAAAAACAGATCAGCACCAATTTTTATCAAGGTACAGTCAAACCTCGTTAACACGAACTGTTTCCGATTGCCTCGTCCAGTTGTATGTAATGTAGTTAAGTTTCGATAACACGAACTACTTTTAATACGAACAAAAAAAGTTTCCACTTGAGTGTTCGCGTTAACGAAGTTCGACTGTATAAGTGAATCTCTAAAGTTTTATTAAATTTCGTGCATTAGTTCTTGTGTTAGAGCGCCCACAAAGTTTTTATCGCATATAGACAGACAGATATTTTCTAAAAACAGTCGAATCGTGTTCAGGACTTACTAAAACGTATAAATCAGTCTAAAACCGGAAGTCGAATTTTTTCACGAAACCAATACTTTCTTCTTGTAAATATAGAAGAAGGTAAAAAGAGTATTTATTTTTTTAGTAAACAAACCCATAATTAGAATTTTTATGTTTTCAGTTTCAGAATTTTTCTTTGGAAAGGAATTTTTTATGCAAAAGTATCATTATAATTATTACACACGTTGTGCATATCATTTTAGTCGAAAATTGGAGCAATTTGTTTCAAGTTGGGAAATTTTCGAATTCTCCCCCCCCCCCCTCCCCGAAAATATATCTGTGGCTACGCCCCTGTTTCTACAGAATTAGGCCGGACCACGCCCAAAATTACACTTTTTTCTTTATGCTGAGACCAAGCCGCATTTTCATTTTATTATTATTTTTTTTTAAACTGCCAATTGGCATCCAGCATGTTTAAGAACATTTTGCTTTTATAATGTCATTGAAGAAAATAATATATATATTCCGGTGGGAAATTCGATAGTTTCAACATTTTAACAATAGAAATTAATTTTCCCCCTGAACAGTTTAATGCATATGTATAATAAGGTATAAAAATATATAAATAATTCCTAATATATGTAGAAAATTTTCAATTGTTCACATTAAATGAAATATATATATGAGGACATGAGTTTCAGAACTCGCCTTGTCCATATGTAAAAAAATCGTGTTTTCTCTATCAAATTATTCTGTGGCTAAACCTGCACCGAAAAACACACCAAAAGAAAAAATTATCCTTTATTTCTGCTATTGTAAAATTTTGGTTTACAATGAAAATCAATGGAGGCAGTTAGATGTTTTTTGTGATTTCCCAAAATTCGATTTTCTGGATAAGGAGAGTTTTGAAACTCAAGTCCGCATATGTATTCTATTTTTTTTTTTTTTTTTTTTTTTTTTTTTTTTTTGTGTGTGCATTTTAGTTGAATGAAAGTCAGAGTTTTCACTTATTGTATTAATTTATATTATTTTATTGCTTTCATTATTTGACAAGGTAATTTTCCAGATGTTACCTGATGAGGAACTTTTCTTATTGTTTTCTTTATTTGTCTGTTTATCAGGGTTGATACGCTTTCAGCTGAAATTCCAATATTTATTTGTTGAAAACCTCCACTAATGTAATCGCGCGATTTCAAAAGGCAAGTTTTTTGCTAAGAAAATACTGGTGCTAAGCTAGGTAAAAGCCAGGGAACTCCCTGATACGTAACAACCCTGGTCTATCTTCGAGCTAACCTGCAATTACCTTGCCCGTAAGCTAAAAAGTGGCTTTCACCCTGAAAAGGTTAGTATATATGCATGATAAAGTATTTAAATATATGGAAATACTTAATGATAGAGAAAATTTTTATTTTTCGCACTAAATGACAAAATAAAGTTCACTACTTTTTGTGCGCTTTAATGGAATGAAAGCAAGAGTTTTTTCATATTATTTTATTATTTTCGTTCTTTCACAAAGTATTTTTCTCGATTTCACAGGAAATTTTTTGATTGTTATCGTTACTTGTGTGCCAAACTATCAAGCTATCTTTTCATCATTTGGACTTTTACATAAGCGGGATTAGAACATCAAAAAATTCCGAATACATAATAATTAAGTAGTGCGTATTATGCTTCGAAATAGAAAATAACATTATAAAAGAAAAAACTCATAATAATGTAATAAAACTTCACCGCTTAACTGGGGAATACATTTGAGAAAAACGTGCCAAAAATGGAATTTTTTTTCTCTTTAATTTTGTTCGTTATTATCATCAAAATGTTTAGATTATTTAAAAAATAATAATAATAAACGAAATAACTACTATATTCAATATTTTCACATATATGGGAAATGTTAATGGATTACAGTAATTTTTGCTCGAATTATAGCAAAATAAAACTAAAGACAATTTTCATGAAAAATGTAATAAACTAATGCAACAATATTATTATTTATATCATGAATTCCATGTTCATCAGATTCCTTTGAATTTCACAAAATGTTTTCCTCTTGCCCGAACTCAGGGCAGGCATTCCAAAATTCGCAGATTTGCGTTTCCCGAACTGAGTTCGGGCGTCACAGGCAACGGGTTAATAAAATGAAAGATGAAGTCTGCGTAAACAACAGGTAATCGGGAAATGCATTTGAAAATCCAATTTCAGCTATTAACGTTACTACATAGTATGCCAAAATTTAACTCTGTTAGGAAACGCAGCTAAAATTTCTACTGAAACAATTTTCGTCAATAAGCGGAAAATTTCCCGAATTATTTTGTGTAGCTCTGAATATGATGTATAGAAGTTTTTCATATCAAGTAATATGCAAAAAATTACTTACGGCTATACATATATAACTTTATCAACTTTTTGGTAATTTTAGACCCCCTCCCCTCTTTACGATATCATATGTTATCATTCCTCGCACCCCCCCCCCCCTTCACGATATCGTGATCAATGTCAAAAAATTCTTTTGACTGTCATTTTTTATCTTTTGTTTGCAGTCTATACAGATACGGTTATACACATATTGATTCAAATAAAGAAAAGTCAATAAAATATCACTACTGTATATGAAAGAATTTTATATCAAAGAAAAATTAAAGAAATAGTTACTATTTAAAAGTATTTAATAATACATTTTTGTTACGTGATGCATTCAACAGTAATAATGCCTTCTTCCACTTGCCACCCCAAGGGGAGGGAGGCAGGCAAAACTTTGTATTAAGAAAACAGGAGCACAACGTTCTTTCTGCTTTCTTTGCTGGTAAATACAAGTATCAATTCAAACATACTTCGCACCTGGTTTCTCGACCAGCGGATTATATATGCATATACATACGACAAAAGAATAGTAATGCCAAACGTTGAGGTATTTCATATTTTGGAATTAAATAATTTTATAACAATTTAATGATCTTAATAATAACTTTGTATTTTCATAAAAATACATAGCAAGCTAAAAAAGATTGCAGACTTTTTTGATGTAAAGAAGAAGTTACAAATAAAAATAGAAAAATTTGATGTAAAGAACAAATTACAAATAAAAAGAGAAAATTTTTGTTGGATGAAAAATGAAAACGATATCAAAAGACAAACCCCTTCCGCCTAGATATATCTTGCGACATCATGTGACAGATCCCCCCCCCTCTATAGTGATAACGTTATATATGTACAGTCCCTTAAATTCAAAAAAGCAATGCCTATCACAATTGAAGACACTCTTCCAGCAATTGTTGTCCATAGACAGTACCGAAACCGAATTATTTAATATATCCCTGTAAAAGAACGATAAGTGCAAATCACACTCTATTCTATATGGTAAGCATCTTGTAGTACACCCAGTGATGTTTAAAAATTTCAATATGTTTGAAAGAGTGTAACGTCATTAAAATTCATTGCAAACTATTTTTTCCTACACTGCAATACAACGGTATTGTTTTGAGTTCCCCTGTAAACGAATTATAAATTGCTACGAACTTAATTTTCAGTAAAGAACATGTCACGATATAGATTCATAACTTATATCAACCACATGGCAATCTGATTGTATTTACGAAAGTTAAAGCACGGGCAGACAGGCAAAAGGACAGACAATCCGAATTTATAAACACCTACAACTGTGTATGAAAGAGTTAAAAACCCATTCTCTTTCATGCCATTTAAATCAAATATATAATAGGGGATTCAAAGGTAGATACTTTATTTCCCTTGATATGCAAAATAATCGTCATACATAAAGGAAACAATTTAGCTCATGAAATAAAAATAAACTTCTAAAAGAATAGTTTTAGAAACATAGAAACATATTTCTGTTTTCCTAGTTGAATTGTTTATATCTCTGTTACAAAAGAAACACGCATAAAGAAACTAAAATCCTAAAATATCTCATAGAAATAATTTTAAATTACCCTTTGCGTAAGATAAAAACCAAACATGATCCTAATGTATTATTTTCCTAGTTGAATTTCATCGATATATTGTTTCGTACTTTGCTATTAAAGAGTTTTTGTTATTAAATTTGCAAATAAGTATGCTGAGAATATACCAGATGTAATGAGAGTTTTAAAAAGGAAATGTATTTATTATTTTTATTTTTTTACTTATTTATTTATAACTATATATGTAACTATAATGTAGGAAAAGAAGTATCTACAAAAATAATATGTTACATAAATAATTTATCGCATTCTAAGAAAGAAAACCTAAATTTAAAACTGTTAATTTTTTATGCTTTATATGGAAAACTGTTATTATATAATTAAATAATTCACGTAGAAGCCACAGGAAATGAAATAATATACATTTATATTTATTTATATGCTCAATAATGTCTAAACTTGAATAAATATTTTATTTAATTTTATTATCCTTTAGAAAAAAGTTGAACTGTGTATATCTCACAGCATAATAATCATTCAACCTGGTAGTGTTGGTGTCATTCAAAAAAGGAAATGTAAAAGAAGAAAAAACAGGCCATAGAACCTATTTTCTTGGGAAAAAAAAAAAAAAAAACGTAAAACATTTAGAAAATGTAAATGTAAATTTAATGTAATGAATATTTTTATTAATGATGGTTTTAGGGGAAAGGTTCCCATCCGCTGCTCTTTTGGAAAATAAATTTTGAACGAAATCAACACATTTCTAAGGAGGAAAAGTTAATGATTGGGAAAGATAATTATAAAAATTTGAAAATTATTTATATTTTTTGTTTTTGTAGCATTTAAATCACACGCAGACGCAAATATCGGATGTTTTGTGCCAATCTCGAAACTTTCTTCTATCTCATACATGTTACTACTTCAAAATTCGCTACCACATTGACAAAATTAAATCACAGTCTATGTACATCATGAGGATTATAAAGATATGAAATTCTGTGCATTAGTTCTTGAGATATGACTATCGCTAAAATCGTGTAAATCCTGAAAAATGCAGCATAGCAGGGCAACCTGTTTGCTGATTTACACCAAAACCTAAAAAGTAACAACTTATGTCAGCATCTAACTGAATATAACGTTTGAGGAAAATCCGTGCATTAGTCTTTTGAGATAGAGTTATTGCGGAAATCGTGAAAAATTCTGCATAGCAGCACCACCTGCAGGGCGATTTACACCGGAAACTAATCAGAACCAATTTATACCAGAGACTAGCTGAATCTGAAGTTTTGTGAAAATTCGCGCATTAGTTCTTGAGTTAGAGCTATTGAGGAAATTGTGAAAAAAGCAGCATAGCAGTCAACTGTTGGGGGATTTACGTAACAAACTAATCAGCAGCATTTGATATCAGGGACTAAATGAATCTAAAGTTTTATGAAAACTCGTGCATTAGTTCTTGAGTAAGAACTGTTGAGGAAATCGTGAAAAAGCCAGCAAAGCAGCGCCAACTGTTGGGGGATTTACATAAAAAACTAATCAGCACCAACTGATATCAGGGACTAAATGAATCTGAAGTTTCATGAAAATTCGTGCATTAGCTCTTAAGACACAGTTATTGCAGGTATCGGGAAAATGCAGCATGGCAACGCTATCTTTTGATAGATTTACACCAAAAAAGTAATAAACACCAATTGATATCTGGGACTAACTGAATCTGAAGTTTGAGGAAAATTCGTGAATTAGCTCAGAGCTCGCAGCGTTCCTAAAATTTTCACACACTCCTACCACAATTTTAATTTTAAAACTATAATATTTATTCTAGAATTTCTATTGTAGATGTTAAAGCAATCTGCCACGAAAATTTTTGATTTAAAATACTGGTAGCAAAGTGCGAAAATTTTAGGAACGCTGCGAGCCCTGATTAGCTCTTAAGATACAGCTGTTGCAGGTATCGAGAAAATGCAGCATAGCAGCGCCATCTTTTGATAGATTTACACCAAACACTAATAAGCACCAACTGATATCTGGGACTAACTGAATCTGAAGTTTGATGAAAATCTGCGCATTAGCCATTGAGATATAGCTATTGCGGTAATCAGGACTAATGCAGCATAGCAGTATCACGTGTTGACTGTTCCTGTAATTAAACTATACATTCGATTTTCATAAAATTTGAAATGGCTCGACAAAATTTTGCAGCAATTATATATTTAAAATTTCAGACCATTCGGAAGGCTGTAAAATCATTAAAATGCATTTGCAATAATTTTTTCCCATTGGCCATAATGTAACGGAAAACTTTTGGGTGTCCCTGTAATTAAACTATACATCCGATTTTCATAAAATTGGAAATGGCTCGACAAAATTTTGCAGCAATTATATATAAAAAATTTCAGACCATTCGGAAGGCTGTAAAATCATTAAAATGCATTTGCTATAATTTTTTTCCCATTGGCCGTAATGTAACGGAAAACTTTTGGGTGTCCCTGTAATTAAACTATACATCCGATTTTCATAAAATTGGAAATGGCTCGACAAAATTTTGCAGCAATTATATATTAAAAATTTCAGACCATTCGGAAGTCTGTAACATCATTAAAATTCACTTGCAATAATTTTCCCCATTGGCCGTAATGTAAAGAAAAACTTTAAACTGTCCCTGTAATTAAACTATACATCCGATTTTCATAAAATTGGAAATGGCTCGACAAAATTTTGCAGCAATTATATATTAAAAATTTCAGATCATTCGGTCGGATAGTTTTTGCTCTGTTATATGCGGACGGACAGACGGACAGTCAGACGGACTGAACGACGACTATAGGTGCTACGTATTTATATAATTACGAACGCACCTAAAAACAATCATTTTGCTAGATAATTATTGAAATTTAAAAAATATTTCGTATATTTATTTATCTGTCATTCAAACCACATGCAGACAAAAAAAAAAAACTTTATGTCTGATAACAATATGAATGGAACATATTTTATGCTTGCAAGTTCTATACTAGAAAAAAATTATTTTAAGCAAATCACAATTAAAAAGGTAGCAAGCAGTGTCCGTGCCTGACATTGTTTGCGCTATCGATTTCTAGGTATCAAACGATAAAAGAATGCAAATAACTTCGATTCCTAGAACAATTCCTGGCAACAAATTCAAGCTTTGTATAAAAGACTATCAACAAACTATTGGTCATATCACGTGTCAGCTAATTACTCTCTGTTGTTTCCCTGTTTTCATGGTTATTTTTTAAACTGTTGTAAAACATTCTAATCTTTCTCCCAGAGATTTTTTCATTTTTCTATGTACACATATGCACGAAATTGTAAAACGTTAACATTTTTTTCAGCTTATGCTTTTATTATTTTTAAATATAAATAATAATGACTTTTTCACTTAATGATATCCTATTTACGTATTATATACTTTTTGCAAATATGAGTATTCAGTGTAATTTTATTAAAACATTGTTTTTGAGATATGGGTAAGAGCACGGAATTAAAGACAATCTGTTTATTTGGCATACTAACCTCTTCGTGACCTTTGCCCAGTCTTGTCAAATTGGGGCAATTTTGCCCCTAGATTGTTGATTGTCACCGCTTTTTGAAATAGAAATATTCGCCCTATTTAAAAATATATTAAAAATTCTGAAAAATAAGGCGAATAATATTATTTTTAAAAAGTGGCGGTGATCAAATAATATGAATTAAAAAAGTCCCCAATCAGGCAACACTGCCTTCGCCATATATCGTCGGTATCATGTCAAACTATCCAGTAGGATAACAGTGTTGCCAGTGGGCTACTTTATTTTAAAAAATCAGATTTCTTGATTGGCACCTCTTTTTTGAAATAGTAAAATACGCCTTATTTAATGACAGGTTAATTAACCCATTGAGGGGCAAGCAATAATGTTTCTATAATATTGAATTGTCACCGGAATAATTGAAAAATTGTATTTTAAAATATGGAAGAGCAACTTTTCAACATTTTACCCTCAAAAATAAAAATATGTAATTCAGGTAAAAGATTCTGGTGAAAATCTTGTTTAAATTAGGTGGGATATATGTTATCCCACCGCCCCTCAAGGCATTAAGGCGAAAACAAGGGAAATTTTACAATTTCAGAAAAGTGGTGTTAATCAAGAAATCTGATTTATAAAAAAGTTGCCCACTGTTTTCATATTGGATAGTTTGACATGGTACCGACGATATGTAGACATTTAGTTTTTTTTTTTTTTTTTTTTTTTTTTTTTTTTTTTACATATATATAATTATAATTACTGTCAATAATAAAAAGAACAAAAATTTGATAATAACTTACTCACTACAGAACTTCTCAACAAGAGAAGTAAAAATTGTATTGTTTTGCTGTACTCATAATGTAATTTCCGATGTTACAGATATAATAAAGGCATGAAGTAATTTTTCGGCAGTCAGTGTTGTTGGATTATTTAAAAAAATCGTTAATATTTGATAAAAATAAAATCAGATATATTAAATACATTAAGTTGTAATAATTTATAGAAATGTAAGAAAGTAATTTTCTATTTTTTTTTTTTTTTTTTTAACAATAATTTCTATAAAGAGGTGTCAAAAGATACCTTTCGGATTTTAAATTAAAATTATTCTCTAAGTTTAACCATTTCTCCACATCTAATTTGTTGACTTTTCATATATTAGCCGTTCCCACATTGTATGCAGGCAATTTTTCGAAAATGAGCACTAAATTTACGTTCACAAATGCCACTGTAAATTAAAACCTGCTTACAATCGATTAGAAGCTTACACCTTCTTTTATCGTCCGTACAAAATTTCCGGTACCAGTAATAATTTCTGTCCCGAACCCACAAAAACATACTAGTAAGTGTCCCACATACAATGTGTTAAAATAATTCAGCGTTATCACTTTCCTCCAGCTCATCTTGGATCTAAAAATATGCATATGGTATAGCTATTTCTACTATCATGATTTAAGACAGTTATATAATTTAATAACTTATGGATTAAATATACATACAAATTAAGATATAAACATTACTTTACCAGATGCCATGCAAGTACGCATGTTTGATACCGAGATACCATTTGTCGATACGGCGTCTAGGTTAAACTTACAGTTACCAAAACTTCCAGTTAGCTGTTGCCACTATAATAAATAATACAAAAATATGTTACATCTACCATGAGGTGTCTTTTGACACCTTAAGGATTTCATAATTTCTAATATCAAAGGATTTGATAATTTCTAATTTTAAACAATTTTACATATAAATATTAACACCATTTTACAGAATCGGATCAATTATAATCAAATTAGAGAATCCCGATTTCAGTTGTAACGGAAAATACAGGGGTTGCTGCATAACTTGGATATTAGCTTATTTTCCGTCATGTTACATTTAATGTAGATCAGTGACTAGATCTAAAAAATTGAATAACGCGTTTTGTTCTCCAATTCTGGTAGTGAATTCAACACAGATGAATTTTGTTTTCATTCGTGTAAAAACTGTGGTATTGAATAAGGAAAGAATTTTATTACACTACTGTTTTTATGATTACTGTTGCTGTTGTTGTTGTTGCAAAGATTGAATTTTTACACTTGAGACTGAAAGTTTGTTGAGTTAATAACATTAAAATGTTTGATTTTATAATAAAAATTTTAAAAAAGAAGATGATAATATCTTTTAATTGTTGTTCCTGTTGACGTAAAACATGTTTGATTACATTTATGTATATTTATACTTTGTAGATTGTTGAATGAAGCTAAAAATTTTAACCTGGTTAAATAATCTCTAATAATTACGCATCAATGTATTAATATATGCATTGCTTAAATTATCTATATTTAACTGATAATTTCAAACCCCAACAGTTTTGGAAATTATTTGCATGTTCAAACGCAAAGGTGTCAAAAAAATACCTTTTGGTAGAAATAGGTATACCCAAAATCGTGGTAGAAATAGTGTTAATACGAAATCATTTCACTCAGAAATTACCATTAACGCCCAGCTGTCGCAAATGCGGACGTTATATATATATATATATATTGTAAATTTTTATTGTTTTTCCTATTTTATTATGCTTTTTGAATTCATATTAATATAAAATGAATAAATCGTAAAAAAGTCATTTTTTCTCACCATAAAAAAATCTTTCCCGAAGAAGTTAAATGCAGCTCAACTACAAGATTATAAGATAGCAAAGCTTTTCAATACGTTTTCCATTATTTCATTTAAAAATAATCATCATAATTTTTTGTGCAATGCTTTTTACGTTTAGTTATTTAATATTTATTTTCTATTTTCCATTAGATAAAACTCTCTCTTTAATGGCATGGATAATGCGTGTTTATATTTTAAATCTTTATTAATGAATCTCTACTCTAAAAGAATGCATAAATGGAGTTTGGGAGATAATTAACGAATAATCACGATATCTCCAACATTGAAAGGTTTAAACTCGCATGAAGAAATCACATGTTAATCTGGAAAAAAATCGTGATGAACGTAGTAGATTACAGCGCATTAACCCCTTAACGGTCACGTTAAATTATAATTTAAATATTCAAATTGCTTATTGGCACCCTTTTTCGAAAAAGAAATATTAACTTTATTTATTGAAAGGCAAAATGATACCATAATAAAGCCAGTTACACTATTTTATAAAACTGGTGGATATCAAAGAATCTGAATAAAAGACACAGACCGTAAACTTCATAGGAGCGATAATTAAGGGGTCATTAAAATAGTAAGATCACGCAAAGATTTTTTTAAAAATGAACTAAAAATGTTACAATAGATATTTAAATATTCATTCAACAAATAATCAAAATAGAAGAATAATTATTTAAAGATTTTTAACGAAAGTGATTAAAATGATAGAGAATGTTGTTGAATTAAAGAAAGAAGCTAAAATGTAGTACATTAGATGTCTTAACTGAAACGAAGTGTTATTATGGCGCTCTTTGATGAAGCACATTAGAAGGTCAGATTTTTTTTTTTATCTTCAAATAATAATCCCATTATCTACTAAGTGAGCAAAATATTGTTGACACAAAATTTTATGAATCTCGAGAAAATTCAAAATGGAAAAAATTATTCTTTGAATTGTCATAATTAAGATGCAATTCTAAATGTGTAAAGAAAAAAAAAAGAAAACAAAACAAAACGATTTATGCTACGTACATTCCTGAAAGAAAAGAAAACAACCCCTACTAACTCTGCAACAAATTATTGTAGAAGAAAGTTACTTTATCAAACGATTGCAAATAAAGTCTACATTTAAATGGTGTAGAGTAATATCTCGACTTACGTCAGCAATTAATTCCAAGACAAGCGACGTAAGTCGAAAACGAGGTAAGTCGACGTACATTTAGATAAACAATAAATTTAAAAATCAAAAACTCCGGAACTAATTTATTTTTCTCATCAATATGAAACTATTTTTCATATTGCTTACACGTTTTTTATATTTACTTGTACTGATGACTTTTAAGTTGTGTTTAATTGTTAGTCCCTATCCATAAACACTATTTTGATGAGGCCTATAGATGTCTATGAGGGTTAAAGTTGCCGTAAAGCTAGAGATCCCAACTACACAACTTCCAGGCTGTGTAGTATTTAAACGGAGCTTCTGACTGTAAAATAGTCAATGAAATATCGTCGTCATTTTGAAAGACTCCTCCGATGATATGCCACTCAATAGGGTGCGTAATTTTTTTTTCGTCTCTACAAAAGCCATTTTGAATTTATAAAATCTAAAGCTAACCAATAACCATCGGACGTTTAAGACGTATCGATAGAGACCTCATTCATTAAAATCCATCCAGCCGTTAGGATGTTTCGAGGGTATAAAGAAATCCACATACCCAGATACGCGTGAAACACATAACCCTTCTTGGCAGTCGGGTAAAAAGGATAAGTAATAAAAATTCCCCAAAATCTAATTAACATATTCTACTTTATTTAGCGGTATATATTTGTTAATACAAGGTATTTAAAATTAATTGCTGCGTGAATTATATTCTTTAATTCTTTTTAAGATGACTTAAAATTAATAATAATTTTCTTTTACACAAATTTTCAATAGTTTTTATTTCCTTTCATCTATATTAGGGATGCACAACCTGTGGCCCGCGGGCCAAAAGTGGCCCGCGATGGGGTAACGTGTGGCCCGCGAACTTCGTCAATTTATAACTGGAAAAAATTGCAATTTTTGTCCAAAAGTCGAAGAAAAAAATCGTGAATTTCGTCAATTTGCCGCAGGAAATTTTGAAAATTTTGTTGGTCAAATAAGAATCGCGAATTTCGTTGATCGGGTGCGGAAAAATAGCAAATTTTGTCAATGATACGCGGAAAAATCGCAAATTTCTTTGATCGGCTCGGAAAAATCGCAAATTTCCTTGATCGGGCGCGGAAGTATAGCGATTTTTGTCGCTCGGGCACGGTAAAATCGCGAATTTCATTGGTCGGTCACGGAAAATTCGCGAATTTCATTGGTCGGTCACGGAAAAATCATGAATTTCGTTTGTCGGGCACGGAAAAATCACGAATTTTGTCGATCAGGCTCGGGAAAATCGCAAATTTCGTTGGTCGGGGACGAAAAAATCAAATTTTGTTGATGATGCGAGGAAAAATTGCAAATTTTCTCGATCGACTGCCGAAAACTCCTGAGTTTCGTCAGTCGCAAGAAAATATCCCGAATTTCGTCAATTTGCCTCGGGAAAAAATTGCCAATTTCGTCAGTGAGTTAAGATTTGGGAATTTCGTAGAACGGGCGCGGAAAAATCGCGAATTTCATTGATCGGGTGCGGAAGAATAGCGAATTTTGTCGATAAGGCTCAGAAAAATCGCGAATTTCATTGATCGGACACGGAAAAATCGCGAATTTTGTCGGTCAGGAGCAGAAAAATAACAAATTTCTTGATCGGTCACCGAAAAATTGCGAATTTTGTAGTTGAAGAGCGGAAAAAATCGCAAATTTCGCCGATCGGGCGCGGAAAAGTCGGTTAGGAAAAATCGCGAGTTTTGGCGAATGGGCTCAGAAAAATCGCGAATTTTGTCGATCAAGCGCGGGAAAATCGCAAATTTCGTTGATCGGGAACGAAAAAAATCTTCAGTTTTGTTGATGAGGCGCGAAAAAATTGCGATTTTTCTTGATGGAGTGCGGAAAAATCGTGAGTTTCGTAAGTTACGTGAAAAAATCGCGAATTTCGTCAATTTGCGGCGGGAAAGAATTGCAAATTTCGTCAGTCAGTTAGGAATCGTGAATTTTGTCTATCGGGTTTGGAAAAATCGCGAATTTTGTCAATTAGGTGCGAAAAAATTGCGTGTTTCGTCTGTTTAGCGGGAATTTCGTCAATTTACCGCGGGAAAAAATTGCCAGTTTCGTCAGTGAGTTAAGATTTGGGAATTTCATAGATCGGGAGCGGAAAAAGCGTGAATTTCGTTGATCAGGTGCGGAAGAATAGCGAATTTTGTCGATAAGGCTCAGAAAATCGCGAATTTCATTGATCGGACACGGAAAAATCGCAAATTTTGTCGGTCAGGAGTAGAAAAATCGCAAATTTCTTGATCGGTCACCGAAAAATCGCGAATTTTGTAGTTGAAGCGTGGAAAAAAATCGCAAATTTCGCCGATCGGGCACGGAAAATTCGGATTAGGAAAAAGCGCGAGTTTTGGCGAACGGGCTCGGAAAAATCGCGAATTTCATTGGTAGGGCATGGAAAAATCGCGAATTTTTGTCGATGAAGCGCGGGAAAATCGCAAATTTCGTTGATCGAGCACGAAAAAATCTTCAATTTTGTTGATGATGCGCGAAAAAATCGCGAATTTTCTTGATGGACTGCGGAAAAATCGTGAGTTTCGTAAGTTACATGAAAAAAATCGTAAGTTTCGTAAGTTACGTGAAAAAAATCGCGAATTTCGTCAATTTGCCGCGGGAAAGAATTGCAAATTTCGTCAGTCAGTTAGGAATCGTGAATTTCGTCTATCAGGTTTGGAAAAATCGCGAATTTTGTCAATTAGTTGCGGAAAAATTGAGTGCTTCGTCTGTTTATCGGGAATTTCGTCAATTTACTGCGGAAAAAATTGAAAATTTCGTCAGTCAGTCAAGAATCGCGAATATCGTTGATCGGACTCGGAAAAATAGCATATTTCGTTGTCAGGCACAAAAAAATCGCGACTTTTCTCGATGATGCGCGGAAAATTTGAAAATTTCGTTGATTGGCTGCGGGAAAATCGACTTTCGTCAGATTATCGAAAGAACAAATCGCAAATTTCGTCAATTTACCGTTTGAAAAAATCGCAAATTTCGTCAAAGTCAGTTAAGAATCCCGAATTTCGTTGATCGTTTGTGGAAAAATCGCGAATCTCGTCGGTCAGGGGTGGAAAAATCGGAAAATTCGTCGTTTTGCGCGAAAAAATCGCGAGTTTTCGTCGATCGGGATCCGAAAAATCGCGAATTTCGTTGGTCGGGCACGAAAAAAAGCGCGCATTTTTTCGATCAGGCGCGGAAAAATCGCAAATATCGTTGATCGGGTGCAGAATAATAGGAATTTCTTCGACCAGGTGCGGTAAAATAGCGAATTTCATCGATCCTGTGCTAAAATATCGCTAATTTGTGGATCAGGCGCGGAAAAATCGCTAATTTGGTCGATCAGGCGCGAGAAAATTTCAAATTTCGTTGATCGGGGACGGAAAAAATCACAAATTTCGTTGATCAGGCGCGTAAAAATCTCAAATCTTGTTGATCGGCTCTTCCTGCCCTCTTCGTTCATAAAGTTCGCATTTTTTTTCGGCACCAGCCATTTTCATCCCTATGTTTGTTTTGTAGCACTTTTAATAAAGCAAAACTTACTCCCCCGAATAAAGTCCAGGAATGTTATCACTCTTTCAAATTAATCCTTGTTATATATACAAACGTAAACTGTTGATATATCCTTGAAACTGAATTGGATCTGTTGACTGGGTAGAGGAACCTAGAGGGGTAACCCGCCCCCCCCCACACACACACACCTCCCCGAAATAGAATTCTCTTCGTGTGACTGATGTGGCCCTCGACAACCCAGAAATTTTTGAAAGTGGCCCTTCCCTTAAAAAGGTTGTGCACCCCTAATCTATATAGTTTTTATCGAATAATAAAAGTAGTTTAACCTGTTCTCTGACGTCTGCCATTGTCAATTCTTTCATGCTTCTGCTGATAAAATAAATAAAACAAAACTAATTCATTTTAACATTTTACTACCTCTCTGTCGCTCATTTCAACGTTACGCAATAGACAAAATAATTAAAATTCGCTTTCACAAAATGTTTAATCTTAAATGTGCCTGCCATGTCTAGTAGTTTTAGTTTTACCATTAATTTTTTGTATTTGTTTGTCACTATCACGCGACTGTAGCGGGAAACTTTCCCTTCATATAACCAAAAGTCTTCAAAAAAGTTCAAAGTGCGTCTTTACTCATATTTTTTTTCCAGGCCAGACAACGTAAATGCGGGGTGGCGTAAGTTAAGGGGACGTAAGCTGGGGTACTACTGTATATAAAATTTGCTTAGGGGGGGGGGATCTACTAATCAAAACTAGCCCAAACTTTGTTTTTTTCGATGGCAACACTCAGTTTTGAAAATGTATTTTAAATCTTCGATGCCTAGATACGAAATTTTAAGTCATTCGTATGATAAGTTTATAACTACAATCTTTCATAACTTAGAGGATTTAATGTTAAATTAAATTTTCATATTTTTATTGATATCTCCTGAAATTATATTCTTAATGTGCTAATTTTTTGTATGGTTAAAATAATAAAAGACAGAAACAGAAATACGTTGAATTTATATATATTTTTAATTTTATAATGTGATTTATGAATTATGAAATTAATATTAAAAAAAATTATGAATTGCAATTTACAATTTTTTTGATGCATCTATATTTCTTATGTCCTGCTTTATGCAAATCAAAAACTTCATTTTTTTCTTCCAAGTACTTTTTAATTTATGCTTAAAAAACATCAAAATGATGGTTTATGTCTGTGATGTGCAGAAAAGCATAATTTGAAAAAAATATGTTTTACTCACTTTATTGAAACTTTTGTGCTTGGCAATAGGCAAAACATATTGAGTGAGTGAAATGGTCATATTAGCAAGAAATAATACATTAGTAGAAGTGACTTAGTAGTTTTGTAGCATTTCAACAATAGTGTACCGAACTTCAACTTAGATATAACTCCTAAATTAGGCTCATTTTAAAATACAGTAAAAGCGGGATATAACGCTATTCCGGGGGACCAGGCAAGAAGAGCGTTGTCCGAAAGCGAAGCGAAGTCCGTGTGCGAAATTTATTTATCGTCTGCCAACGCTCAGTGCGAGCATTTTTGTGTAAGTTTAATTTCTAAAAAATGGCAACGTTCTTTTTTTGTTGACATGTAATTTATTCTATTCTAAGAGTGTGAAACCAAGATGGTTTATAATTAAACGTGTGATACAGTTCACTTTGTTATTTATTAAGTGTTGTGAGTTATTGACGAGTTTGTGTTTATTTAATTTCAACCAGCGCGCTACATAATTTTTGGTTACGTCTACCGGAGATTTGATATTTTTGTTGTTGTTGAATTGAGTGATAGAACGAACGGTAAGAGGAGTTTCGTTTTCAAGTGTAATCATGTCATCGTTCTGAAGTTATGATGCAATAAGTAAATAAAGAAGATGCGTCATTTAAACATCTATACTATTCGGTGAGTCTTTTTTGTGAATATTATCTCATTATGGCAGAATTTAAAGATATTTTAGTTAGAAAACGAGTATTAAAAGCTACTGTAACTAAACTCGAAAATAATATTCGATAGATGATGCTGATTCTAGTCAGCTTGCTTTATTCGAAAATAAAATCGAAAAATTAAATGAGGAATTACATGAAATTTTTAATGCAATTTTTTCACAATGCAAAGAAGAAGATGTAGATAATTTTGTTGATGAGCAACAATTCGTACAGGATAAACTTGACAATCTTTGGTTAAGTGTTACCCGGAAAAACTCAAAATTTACTTAATCGAATCAAAATAATAGCCTTTCTAAATCTCAAATACCAGAAGTAAAGCTTCCAAAATTGACGCTTCCTTCGTTTAGTGGTAATTTAGAAGAATGGATATCATTTTATGATTTATTTAAAGCTAGTGTGGATAATAATGAGAGTTTATCAGACTGTGAAAAATTGCAGTATTTGAAATCGGCATGCAAAAACAGCGCACTTAAAATTATTCAGAGTCTTCCAATATCTGATTCAAACTATAAAACAGCTTTAGAATTATTAAAGGAGCTATATTCAAATAAACGTGAGTTAATTAATGCATTAATTAAGAAATTAATTGGAATGCCTTGTATATCGGATAATGCACAGTCTATTTTAGAGAGTGTAGATGTTATAAACGAATGTGTGCGTTCTTTAAGCGTACTTGAACAAGACGTTAGTGGATTTTCGGAAGTAATGATAGTTTATGTAATTACAGATAAATTAGATAAAAATACGAGATATTGGTGGGAAAGAACATTAAAAAAGGAGGAGGTGGGAACTCTTGATAACTTATTATCTTTCTTGAAGGATCACGCTAGAACCCTTCAAAATAGCAAATCCTCACTAAGGGAAATAAAGAAAGGTAAAGTAACGACATTGTTGTCTTCTAATAATAGTTGTTGTGTATGCAAGGAATCACATCCGTTGTATAAATGTCCTAAGTTCTTGCAGTTTAGTGCACATAAAAGAATAGAATTGATTAGAAGAAACAACTTGTGTTACAATTGTCTTTTAGATAAACACCATGCAAAAATCTGTAAGAGTTTAAGTAAATGTAAAGTGTGTCATAAGCCTCACCATACAATTTTACATCTTCCAAGAGACCCGAAATCTTATTCAGATAGTGTAAATGAAACGCCGACTGGCCCTCTGTCTCCGAACGCACCAGAATTTCATCCGAGACCAACTGAGTCATTAAATCAAACTTCTTGTACTAGCATCTTTGAATTTCCAAAGAACTCTGTGTGGCATAACTCTACTTTGTACAGCAATGATTAAGGTTCGTGACTCACTGGGTAATCTTGTAAACTGTCGCGCTTTGCTGGATAGTGGCAGTGAAGCCTCTTTCATAAGTGAAAATTGTATGCGTAAATTATGTTTGCCAAGGCAATCTACTAAAGTACAGATTACATGTTTAGGTTCTTATAATGCTGAATCTAATGAAGAGGTAAATTTAAATTTTACTCCCCATTTTAATTCTGAAGTGAGATTTGCCACTAGAGCATTTGTGATAAAAAGAATCACATCAAATGTGCCGTATAGTTCTATTCCTTCAAATATTGTGAATCATTTCAATGATTTAGTTCTAGCAGACCCAATATTCTTTGAATCAAGACCAGTAGATATCTTGTTAGGTGTTAACGTTTTCTTTACATTGCTTAAAGGGGAAGTTATAAAAAGAGAAGAAACTCTACCCTTCGCCGTATGTTCTAAACTTGGTTGGATAATTACGGGAACTACCTCTTTTGATACAAGTCAACGTACATTTTCTGTTAATAATATTCAATTTCAACTAGATGATTTAGTTCAAAAGTTTTGGTCTTTAGATTCCATTCCTGAGCTAGTTCGAATTTCTAAGGAAGAACAAGAATGTGAAGACCATTTTAAGAGCAATTATTTTCGAAATAGTTCTGGAAGATTTGTTGTGAAACTTCCATTTAAAAATTCTCCATCGCAATTAGGTGATACTAAGGAATTAGCCATACACCGATTTCATTCTTTGGAACGTAAGCTTTCAAAACAACAGTCTATTTATAAAAACTATCGAGAGTTTATGAAGGAATATTCGGATTTGGGTCATATGGAACGAATATCCAAATCGGAAAGAGTCCCTACATTTGTTTTTTATTTACCTCATCATGCGGTAATTCGTGAATCAAGTACGACGACAAAATTAAGAGTTGTTTTTGATGCCTCTGCTAAATCTACCTCTGGTGTGTCCTTGAATGATATTCTAATGGTCGGACCCCGTATACAACAGGAACTTTTTCCAATTCTTTTAAGATTTAGAGTTTTGCCTATTGTTGTACGAGCAGATATAGAGAAGATGTTTAGACAAATCTTGATTAATCCAGAAGATAGAGATTTTTTAAGAATTTTTTGGAGAGAGAATTCCCAGGATCCGTTAGAGGAATATCGTTTAACAACGGTCACTTATGGTACAGCATCTGCCCCGTTTCAGTCTACAAGAGCCCTTCATCAGCTTGCCTTAGATGAGAAAAACGATTTTCCTTTGGCATCTGCAGCTGTGTTGAAAGATTTTTATGTAGATGATTTTCTCTCTGGCGGCCAGAATGAGGAAGAAGTTGTGGAACTAATTAGTCAATTGGCATTATTAATGAAACGAGGAGGCTTTAATTTACGAAAATGGATTTCAAATGTACCTGGAGTACTGAGGAATATTTCTGAAGAATGTAAGGAAAGTACAGAGTCACTGCTCTTGACTAATGATGGCGGGATAAAAAAAGCCATAGGAATTCAATGGAATTTAACGGGTGATTTCTTCTGTTTCACTGCTTTAGACCATGAGGAAAAGGACAGATATTCTAAAAGAGATATTTTGTCAGAAGTTGCAAAGGTGTTTGATCCGCTAGGCTTGCTTTCCCCCTGTGTTGTCTTCATGAAGATACTGCTGCAAGACTTATGGAAGTTTTCACTTACCTGGGACGAGCCAATTAGTGAAGAACATAGTAAACGGTGGACATCTTTTCGGAATGATTTAAAGGTAATTTCTAAGTTGAAAATTCCTCGATTTGTATTATCTGCAGATAAGATAAACCTTCAAATTCACGCCTTTTGTGATGCGTCTGAAAAAGCATATTCTGCAGCAATATATATGCGTTCAGTTTCTCAGAATGAGACAATCACCGTAAATCTTTTGACATCTAAAACTAAGGTCGCACCCATTAAGACTCAGTCAATCCCAAGGTTGGAACTTTGTTCAGCTCTTCTTTTGACAAATTTGCTAAAGGTTGTTTTGGATCACTTAAGTCTCAAGGAGGGTGAAGTGTTTGCGTGGACTGATTCTAAAGTTGCGTTGGCATTGCTTTCTTCAGAGCCTCATAGATGGCAAACCTTTGTAGCAAACCGTGTTGCTAAAATACAAGAAACACTGCCTAATATTTCGAGGAATCATGTTCGCGGGCTTGAAAATCCAGCTGACTGCGGAACAAGAGGTATGCTACCATCGGAATTAGTGAATTGTGAGCTATGGTTTCATGGTCCTAAATGGTTAAGAGAGCCATGGGATAAACCGTCTAATGAATCATTTGAAGGCAAGGATGTACAAGAAATTATCCTAAAAGAAGAAAAGAGGAATTGTGTTGTAAATATTTCTAAACTTAATGATGATCATCTGATTTTCAGATATTCTTCTTGGAATAGACTAGTACGAATCGTCGCGTGGTGCTTAAGATTTGTAGACAATGCAAGAAAGTCGTTATCAAATCGAGTAAATGGTTTACTCTCAGTCTTAGAGCTTTCAAATTCCACAACGAAAATTCTGAAAATAGTTCAAAACGAGTGTTTCCGTGATGAAATATCTGATTTAAGTCATCACAAATATTTAAAATCTTCAAGTAAACTTTTGTCTTTAAACCCATTCCTGGATCATAATTATATTTTGCGTGTTGGTGGAAGATTGAGACATGCTAATGTCTCAGAAGATCAGAAACACCCAATATTATTGCCTAAGACACATCATATAACTGCATTAATTATCAAACATTATCATATAACTTATTTACATGCTGGTCCACAGCTTCTTTTAGCTGTTCTTCGAAACAATTTCTGGATTTTAAGTGGTCGAGATGCAGTAAGAAAAATAGTGAGGAGTTGCTTAAAATGTTTTCAAGCTTCACCATCTGTTGGCACTCAAATAATGGGGGATATTCCAGTCATACGTGTTAGGCCAAGTCGTCCATTCTCAAAGACTGGAATTGATTATGCCGGCCCATTTATGTGCAAGGAGAGAAATCGTAGAAATATCAAGACGTTTAAGAGTTATATTGCTATTTTTATTTGTTTTTCAACTCGTGCTATTCATCTTGAATTGGTTTCGGATTTGACAGCTTCCACATTTTTGGCTGCTCTAAAAAGCCCCTTTGTTGCCCCTAGAGGTAAACCAGCTGAGTTGGTTAGTGATTGCGCAGGAAATTTCAAGGGTGCAAGTAGGGAACTGCGTGAGTTATACAATTCCGTATCCTCCATTAGTAAGGATCAAACATTACAGAATTATGTGGCTAATGAAGGTATCATCTGGAACTTTAATCCCCCGTCTGCTCCACATTTTGGTGGGCTGTGGGAAGCTAACATAAAATCTGTGAAATATCATCTACGTAGAACAATGGGAAATTCACTATTTACAATTGAAGAATTCTCTACATTATTGTCACAAATTGAAGCCTGTTTGAACTCTAGACCTTTATGTCCTCTGTCGAACGATCCAAGTGATCTACAAGTCCTGACACCAGGTCATTTTTTGACTGGTGCTGCCTTGACGGCTATTCCAGAACTTGACGTTTCTGAAATTCCCCCTAATAGACTTCGCCGTTGGCAATTAACCCAGAGAGTATTTCAGCACTTCTGGAAGCGATGGAGTGGTGAGTATTTGTCTCAACTCCAGCAACGTCCCAAGTGGTTGCATGCGACAGCAAATTTAAAGGTTGGTGACTTAGTGCTAATTAAAAATAAACTTCTTCTCCCTCTTCAGTGGAAGTTAGGAAGAATTATTCAGACATTTCCGGGCCATGACGGTCGTGTGAGAGTCGCCATAGTAAGAACTGCTGCCGGAAATTTTAAACGAGCAGTTCATAAACTCTGTCTTTTGCCCTTTCATTAACATATATAACTCTTTTATTTGTACCCCTTGAAGATTTCAAGGCCGGGGGTGTATGTTCGAAATTTATTTATCGTCTGCCAACGCTCAGTGCGAGCTTTTTTGTGTAAGTTTAATTTCTAAAAAATGGCAACGTTCTTTTTTTGTTGACATGTAATTTATTCTATTCTAAGAGTGTGAAACCAAGAGGGTTTATAATTAAACGTGTGATACAGTTCACTTTGTTATTTATTAAGTGTTGTGAGTTATTGACGAGTTTGTGTTTATTTAATTCCAACCAGCGCGCTACAGTCATATTAGCAAGAAATAATACATTAGTAGAAGTGACTTAGTAGTTTTGTAGCATTTCAACAATAGTGTACCGAACTTCAACTTAGATATAACTCCTAAATTAGGCTCATTTTAAAATACAGTAAAAGCGGGATATAACGCTATTCCGGGGGACCAGGCAAGAAGAGCGTTAAAAGCGGGAAATCGTTAAATGCGGGAGAATGGTTTCGGCATTTTAAAATTGAGAATATGAGATTATCTGCTTTAAATAATGCGGTGAATCATTTTTGTCTATTATTTAAAATAGAAACTCCACAGCATAGGTACAAAAACGTTTCCTTTGTTTAAAATATCACAAATTTACATAGTGTTTACAATCTGTATTATTATTTCAAAATTATATATTCGAAGTAAAAGAATTGTTAGCATTAAAACAAAAGCTACAAAATATATATAACATTTCTAATAGGAACCTTTATCCTTATATTAAACATAAAATAAAGTTATGAAAGAAACTAATAATAATATTTTGTTTAAAAAAATGTAACATTTGTATTCTTGAGCACCGCTATGAGGACTATAAATTTTTACTTACTGTTTATTTTGTTTTAGAGAAAAATTCTTCGAGTTTCGTCTGACGGGTGGACGAACGACCACATAAAAAAGCGGTTTCTGCTTTGTTTATGTGTCTTAATATATCTTCATGTGAAGCGGCGGTATCTACTGAAGCGGTGTATAGGCGGATAGTGCTAAAAGTTTCCATTACTTCTTCAACTATCGTTGGTATGCTCTCCTGAACAGCAACTTCATCAAGGTCCTCTTCTTCTGCCGCATCCTATACAGTGTCCCCTATAATATCGTCAGTGCTCCTATCGTTGCTTGTGATAAAGTCTTTATCAATGTTAAAATAGTTCTGAAGGCTGTGTGCGTTTTCTGCAAGATGCTCGCAAACAGCTTGCCAGTCCTCGTCGTTTATAGGATCTGAACCCCTCTTCAGCTGTATCCATATCATCGTCAGCGTCCGTTATGAAGCCTGCCTCTTTAAAGCAATTTTGAATTATTTTAGGTTCGATTGCATCCCAAGCAGCGCTAAGGTAGTTCATGGCGTCGAGGAGAGTTACAGAAGATCGACTATTACTTTTAATTTCCATTTCATGTAGAAATCATTTTACTATACGTTTGCGATAATGTTGTTTTAAATTTTTAATGATCCCTTGATCCATCGGTTGAAGTACGCTTGTGGTGTTTGCAGGTAAAAATTGCAAGTAAAGAGAGACGTTTGAAATATCTGGTATTTCTTGGGGATGCGCTGCGCAATTGTCTATGAATAGTATGACATGCCTATTTTGCTTCCGCATCTAGACATCAAAATCAGAAACATATTTAATGAACTGGGGACCCGTCATCCAAACTTTACGTTGACGTACATAGTCAAAAGGCAGTCGTTTGATGTTCTTGAAACAGCGAGGTTTGGCCGATTTTCCAACCACCAGAGGCTTGTGTTTGTCGCCTCCCATCGACTTTGGAACAAACAAGCACAGTCACACTTTTTTTACTGGGCTTCCCTCCATGGCACTGCTCATCTTTTAACGTTAATGATTTATCAGGCATCGCTTTAAAAAATAAGTCAAATTCATCGGCGTTATAAATATCACAACTGGCATAGTTTTTGAAAAGCCTTGGAAGACTGTTCTTTTTCCATAATTCTGCATTTTCTATGATCACGGCCGCGGATTCTCCGCAAATCTTCTTGTACAAAATGCCGTGGCGGGTTCGAAATCGGTCTAACCACCCATTAGATGGAGTAAAATCTTCAATTCTTAGCTTTTGGGCTACTTCTGCAGCTTTTTCTTTAACTATGGATCCGCTGATAGGTTTGTTACAGTGTCTTGACTCAAGAAACCATTCGTACATAACTTTTTCTGTATCTTCATATTTTCCTGTTTTCACTCTCTCTTTCTTTATTTTTTTATTTTTTTTTATTTATTTTTTTTTTGAGCCACCAATCGCAGCAGTTTTTTCAATATCTTTTCTGTTTTGAAGAATAGTCCGAAGAGACGACGGCGCGATATTCATAGATTACTCAAAATCTTTCTGGCTCAGAATAGGTGAATTTTTGTCATAATTTTTTAGAATTTCTAAATTTTTCGAAAGTGTCAGCGTCTTTCTTTTCATACACTTAGCTTCCATGCTGCACCTAATTGGAGTCGGCAGCGATGCTACTTACTTATGTGTACATGAAAAAAAGCGAAAACAGTTTGTGTGAAGTAAGAGACAGACATGTGCTGCTGAGATGGACGGCATAAATTCTTTTGTTCTCTGATAAAATGAAAAAAAAACCGCCGGGCCGGCCGATTATTATTTTTTTTTACATAGTCTTTGGACGTTGGCTGGCTGTCAATTCCACGTATCCTCTCTTTCTCTCTCTCTCTCTCTTTGTATGGGCGAGAAAATGAGAACTCCGGTTGTAAAACAAAGCACAAAAGCGTAATATCCGGGATTTCTTTGTTCAAAGGACCAATAAAAAGCGCGTTAAAAGCGGGAAAGCGTTAAAAGCGAGGAGCATTAAAAGCGAGGAATTTTTAATTGTTCTAATGGGTATGGTTCAAGGGATCGGGACATATGAGCGTAAAAGGCGGGGAAGCGTTTTAAGCGGTCAGCGTTATATCCGAGTTTTACTGTAATTAATATCTCTAAGCTAATCGTACGAGTACATGGAAAGTTTTACTTATTGTAATTGAAAGGTGTAGAATTTATTTATCATGTGAAAAATGGGTATTGCTAATGAAAAAAAACAAAGTTTGGCTTTGTTTTGATATGTAGACGACCCACTAAGCAAATTTTATATATATAATTTAAAAGTAGACTTGATTTCCAATCGTTTGGTAAAAGTAACTTTCTTGCAGAGTTATGGGGGGGGGGGTTTACTTTTTTTTCCCACGACTGTACATAGTTGTTAGTTTTCCGTTTTTTAATTGATTAAAATCAGAAATTTTAATTAGAATAGGACTTAATTTATCATAGTAATGAAACAACACAATTTTCATTAAGTGAATTTTTAGTTCAATTTATTATTATTTGACTTTTAAAAAAATCGAATGCTTATGGCTGCGAATTGCTACGATTTTCTGCCACAACTTTTATCTCACAGTATTTATCGCCTTTTTTAATGAAAGACAAGTGGGTAAGTGTAATCATAAATCGCACAGAGGGTTTCGTTTAATATTCCTTTCAAAACACTTTATTCTTTAATTAATAAACTCAAATTGATAATTTATAATTATTAAATCCTTAAAAACCGCACAAAAAGTGGTAAAAAACGCTAAGGTTTTAAAATTTTTTAGCGCTCCTTCGACCCTCCCCCCCCACCCCGCGAAATTTCGCTTGCCATTCTTTTTAAAACTTTTTATTATGTGTTATAAACTAGCTTAAAGTTTCAAACAGATCGTCGTGTTAGATTTCCTAATTTAAATAAAATCGCTGTTTGTTAGATCCACGTTCCGCCACCAGGAAGCGTACTCTATTCTTAACAAAAGTGTATTTAAACGGAACTCCTTTCTGCAACTTATCCGTAGATATATTAGTCGAGGAGGTGGGGGTCTTAAACACCAATTTAAGATATTTGCTGAAATTACTATCCCAAAATAGTGGTATCAACACTTATGAAATTTTTTATATTGAATAAGTAATATTTATCTGATCACGAATTCAAAAAACCGCACTCAACAGTAGAGCACGCTACAGTTTAATAATGGTCTTAAGCATAGCTGCCAACCTCCCATTAATCTTCCGTAATATCTGGATTAATTTGACCCAGGTTAACCACTTTCGAACCAGAAAATTTATTTCTTCGATCTTTATTTATTTAATTCTAGGATTCTACCTGGAACGTATTTTATTACATTTCTTTAAAAAATGCCTGGTTCGAAACGTATTAAACCAGGGTCAAATTAACCCACATATTACAGAAGATTAGTTTGAATTTGGCACCTATGGTCTTAAGCAAGAATTTAAGATATTTTTTGAAGTTACTATTCGAAAGTAGCGGTATCTACACTTATGAAATTTTTATATTGATTAAGTAACTTTTATGCTGTATTTTTAAAAATGTGACACCGTTCTGAACAATGCTAGTATAAAAAATTACGTGACTGCCTTTTAAAATGAGCATTTAATAGAAATAAACCAATTAGTGAAATAACAAATAATATCTCTGCATGTAACTGAGACAGAAGAATAAATATTAGAATTTCTGAAAGGGGAATTTTTCTTGCGCCGGGCTATGGAAGTTTCGAGTTTTTATATCTCTTAGTTTCTAAGATGAGGACCCCTTTTAAAACCTCTGCTACACTTTATTGCTTAACTTCCGCATCTAGAAGCCCTGCCTTTCTCATTCCGGCAACCCGTAGGCATGTTAAAACAGCAGTTTGAAATAAACGATCATATTAATTAAATAATAATTAATGTATCCGCACCTAATTTAGACACAGTCGTGAAATTAACATACTTGAAATCAACAAAAATTTTTACGCATGGATACATTAAAATTCAATCTATAAATTTAATACCTTAAAAGTTTTGCTTTCGTTTTAAAATCTCCACTACAGGGTGGCGCAGAGCGCCTGCAAATAAAAACTCGTGAGCTCGCTCCGAAATGAAATTAATTTCTGCCTTTCTTTCGAATGAAATAAATGGATTTTTTTATCGATCGATTTTTAGCGGATTTCTTCACTTCTACCGAACGCATCGGAAGAATTTTTAGAATTTCTGAAAGTAGATTCTTTTTGCGTGTATCTGTGTTATTTTCAAGTTTTTCGGGCCGATAGTTTCTCAGATTTGACGCGATTTGCAAAGCGCCACTTCAGTTTAATGATGCGGTTTCGCATCTGGATGCCCTGTTATTGTGGCAATCCGGAGAAGAATTCGGAATAATCTACACTTCTGACAGCAGAACTTTGCGGTTTGATTAAAATCAAAGCTTTTGTTGAATTATGAGCATTTTCCATTCTTTTAATTGGAGTTTTTAATTAACAACGTGCGTCAATTAAGACTTTTTCAAAATTTTATGATTTTGGCAAGTTCAAGGGGTATTCATCTCTATGGGAAAAAAATCAAGTCTATAACTTAAATAGTTTGCGAGTACGAGCGCAGTGACGGACAGACAGAGACGCGAGACATATAAAGGTCTCGTGAGATGAACAAAACCTTAAAAAGGCACAAATTTCTTAATCTAAAAAAAATAATGCAATCAAAAACGAAAATAGGCAAAACCTCTTCCGAGTAACACACTATTCCAAAAAGCGTTTTCTTTTTTTTCTGGCCTCTAAAACTAATATATGTTCGAACTTTAAAGAACCAATTATAAACGGTGTTTTTTTAGAGGCGTGGTTTTGAAATTGGCAATACTGTTTCTAGTCACTGTTAATTTGACATCTGACAGATGATTTGTGCTCAGTATGTTTTGCTATTTTGCCATGAATAGACTTACGCCAGAACAACGCTTGCAAATTGTGCAAAGCACCATCAGTTTATTGCGGGAGACATTTGGTGAGCACATAATTTCGCGTAATGGACCTGTAAACTGGCCTCTACGGTCGTGTGAGCACCGTAGAGAGCTCACGAGTTTTTATTTGCTCTGCGCCACCCTGTATTGGAGGTTTTAAAACGAATGCAACGAACACACATGGATTATTTTCTGTGTGGATATGTGAAGACGCTGTTCTACGCCGACAAACCATAGACATTGGACCACTTGTAAATCAACATTAGGCACGTTACTATTTATGTACGGTCCCAACTTCTCTATAAAGTTGTCGAAAATTGGACTTCGAGATGTCGCATCATTCGAGACAGCCTATATACCCGAAATCATTTTTTTAAACTAATCGCCTAAAATTATTTATTTTATAAAACCAATATCATGGCTCTTAACATTACTTTTATGAGTTTTATTTCACTTTAAATTTCTATATCTCTACAAAAAACACCCTATATAAACGATAAACGAAGTTTCTTTTGCTGCTACGGATTTTAGGAAGTGTTTCTGAGTAGTTTTTATAGTTTATTAATCAGTTTTCTTAATTAACCATGAATACAGGTTTTTCGGATGCTATCAATTCTCAAGTAAGTATTTCCATGTTCAGCGAATATAGCTTACAGACCAGCAATGATAAATTAATAGCATCAACATTAACATTAAAGTTAATGTTGCATTAACATTAAAGTTAATATTATTTTGCAGGACTGTCACGGCTGACTATTTTCTAATTTTATCTCGGACCACTTTTTAAACAAAATTTTTTCACATACACTTTCACAACATCTGTAAGAGAATAACAACATCTGTAAGGGAAATATACTACAAAATTTATCTTCTTAAAAGAGGTGCGAATAGAATATAAAAGTAGTCGTCTGTAGCAGCCCTAATTTTGTTACTATTGAATGTACAAGGTCTTTCATAAAAGATGGGAACAACTTTAAGAGGTGATAGTACTCATCCAAACAAACAACTTTCATCAAAGAATGCATGGTCGGAAATAAAACTCAAATGTGCTAGATGGCAGTAAAAGTGATGTTGTTGTTATACCTCCATTTTATTCAGAAAATCGGAATTCGTGCTAAGTATTAAAAATAGTATTTTTGCTTTATTTAATGACAGAAATTTTGTGATTACATATAGCACCGATTCTTTTCTTTAATTTTCCGATATGAATGCGAAATTTCGAAATAAAAACTGAGACCAAACTGGCAACCCTGTTATACAAGGCAAAAACACAAAAAGAACGATTAAGTGGCAAAAACAAGGTGGGAAACCGCTCTATGTACAGTCGTTGAGCCTCGGAGCCATTTTCCTTCGTAGATAAAATGCAAATCAGTTTTTTTTTCGAATTGTGAAGGGAAACATCTTTCCACACGTTCCTACCACGATTGACGGTTGCACAGTCGGATCAGCGGCTATTATGTATTAATCGAGTCGAAATTTTTCATATGCGTTCTTCTTCTTCTCTATATCACATTTGCATGCTATTAGCATCGTTCTTCTCCCGATAACTTGCAACAGGAATTGTGCTTTTATGTTTGCATCGACCAAGTTTCCAAATGCGCTAGAACATTTGCGTTTTATTTTCGACTACAAATGAAAATGGCTCAGGGGCTCAACGATTGTACGGAGAGCAGTTTCCAACCTTGCTTTTGCCACTTAATCGTTCTTTCTGTGTTTTTGCCTCGTATAACAGGTTTACCAGTTTGGTCTCCATTTTTATCTAGAAATATCAAATTCATACCAGAAAAAAAAAAAAGAATCTGCACTATATGTAATCACAAATTTTTTGTCATTAAATAAAGCGAAATGTACTATTTTTAATTTCTGCAACGAATTCGGATTTTCTGAATAAAAATTGAGACCACGCTGGTAATCCTGTCGTAAAACAACATCACCTTTGGTGCCCTCTAGCGCATTTGCTTTTTATTTCCGACCATGCATTCTCTGATGAAAGTTGTTTGTTTTAATGTGTACTATCACCTTTTAAAGTTTTGCCCATATTTTATGAAACACGCTGTATAAATTAAGTCATGCAGCTGAAAATGTTTAATGGACATTCCTGTGACGTTGCGATTGGTAAGATGGCGAATTTTATAGCCGCGAACCGAAAGGAAGAATAGTGTCCATTTCTTTATGGATTGTTACCTGGAAACACATGCTAAACTACACTAATCAAAAAAATTAGGGGAGCAAGCAAAAATGTAAAGAGAACAGTGCAAGACAGTCATGTATGGGCATAAACCGGATAGTACACGTGTATCAATGCGCAATACGGAAAAAAGACTTAAAAAAATTATAAGGGAGCTTTTATTTTTTGAGAAGATGGAAAGAACATGAAAAGATAGTTTAGGGCAACAATTTGTTTTCATGTAAATGATAAAAATAAGTATTGTTTTGAAATGATGCGAGATTTTTAATATGGCGTGTGGTCTCCTCAAACAGCTAAGACTGCTGCACACCTGTTTTCCATGAATTCGTTGAGGTTATCGATAAGATTTTGGTGAATACTGTTTCACTGCTCAAGAATTGCAATTTTCAAGTCCCGGACAGTAAAAGGAGGCCTCGGTCTCGCAGCAGTGCGTCGTCTGAGTATGTTCCAAACATGCTCGATCGGATTTAGGTCAGGAGAGCATGCTGTTTCAGGAGAGCTGCTGATTATCCCATACGCTGTATTGTTTTAGATTCAAGCATGTTTTCCACAAGACGAACTGTATGAGGTCTGGCATTATCATGCATGGAAAAAAAACTAATTGCTGCAACATAAAATACGAAATGAGGTCTCAGTATCTCGTCTGTATAACTTCGTACCGTCAAAATGCCATTCCGAATGATATGCAGGCACGTATGTCCACCTATGCTGATTCCGGCCCATAGCATCAACCCACCTCGTCTGTAATGTGATCTTTCACAAACAAATGTGGGATTATTTTGAGTGCCTCTTTCTCTCCATGCCAAAACACATCAGATGTCACATCCAGACTGAATCGGGACTCGTCTATAAACAGAATTTGACTCCAACAACGTTGCCTCCGAACTCGATGTTCAGTTGCCCACATTCTTTGGGCCGCACAATTGTTTGAGATCAATAAAATACAGACCATTGGCTTACGTGCATAGCGACCACTCTGCTGAATGCTATTTCGGACTGTTTGGCTGAACACCATTCGTATTGTATCCAAGAACATCTGTGTTTACAGCAGCGTTGACAGCGATGACCACCTCGGGAACTCAGCTTTCGCTTTAGAGTGTTAGTGCAATCCCGAGGAGTAGACCACATCCACTCCTCCCGACTCTCAACCAGAGCCTGAGAGGGAGCGTCGGGTCCCTGATCAAGCTGCTGAGATTTATTTCGGTTACTGTGAGGTTTACAATTACAATCACAATTGGTTACCCAATTTTTCTGGGCGAACCGAAGATTTCACATCGAGATATATGACTGTGTGTAGTGGTTACATGAGGATCATTTCACCTTATGTGATTGCATAATTATTTACAATTTTCTTGTATATATATACGTCACAGTACATTTAACGCACAATATTTAACATGACAATTAGAAACACATTACAACAGAATATCAAACACCTACTATTTACATGACTGTATGTGGTGATTACATGAGGATCATTTTAATGTGATTGCATAATTATTTACATTTTTCATGGATTTATATACGTCACAGTACATTAAACACACAATATTGAACATCACAATTACAAACACATTACAACACAATATCAAACACCTACTTTTTACAATTTGCACATACTAGAGTTTGGAGAGATGCACAAGATAAAAATTCAAAAGTGATAGAAGTTTCTGGCACCCGCTAATAACCCGTTTCCCCCTCCATGCTACACCCTAGTGATGGAGTCGGACTAGAATGGCTCTGGATTTGAAAAGATGTATTCGTTTGTTTCTATAAACCTCATGCATTGTATGATCTTCTTGAGTAGTTGTGGTTTCTCTTTTACATCCCACCACCAACTTGCTAAATTCATACGTGTGTGTTTCCTGAGATGATAATGCGATGTTAATGTACAGTATAATACATAGTGTAACGATGTTGACGGCAAGCCACAAATGCATAGTGGGGAGTCTCTTTTGTTAATTTTGTATAAGTGTTACTGAAAGGGGCCGTGATTTGTTAAAAATATGTGCAAGTATCTGTTGTTTACAAAATACTTGTGGTCAACCAATGGCAAGAATTCCTTCGTATATCGGCCTGTGTCTGAATCCGTCCAGCGTTTTTGCCAATTTTTTAACAGATTCTGCTTTGTCTGTGATTTTAGTGAAGAAGCTGGATATGGTAAAAATGTATGTATTAGTGTTTCATCCGTTACTGCCGATTTTGCCAGTTGGTCAGCTGCCACATTGTCCTCAACACCTGAATGTCCTTTTGTCCAATTGAAGTATATGTCTTTTACTGTTGTTTGTAATTGTTGAAGAATTTTTAGTATTAAATAGTTTGTATTGTCAAAATTGTTTAATGCTTTTAAACTTGATAGGCTGTCCGTTATGATTAAGTTTTGAGAATGTTTGTCCGACTCTATCCACTCTAATGCTGAAGAGATCGCGAAGAGTTTTGACTGGAAGACGGAGTTATCCTGGTACAGTTTAGCTCTCCAAGTATAGATTTGCTCGTTTTTTTCGTACACACAAAATGCCGAGGCTGTGCCTTCGGACATTTTGGAACCGTCCGTATATATTGTACTTTTGCCTACATAGTCATTTATTTCAAAAACTTGTATTTCACTTGTTAGTGGTGATGTTTTGTATTTTGAGCATTTTGGTTAGTATAGTGGAGCAAAAGCCTTTTCTGTTGACTTGCCGAGACGAATCGTCCCCGAATACTCCGCCTCCGCCTCCAACTGCAAATCCAGTGGGGGGAGAACTGTGAGGACCGGCAGGGCATTTATTGACGTATTGTGATACGCTCTCGTTATCAGCAACAAAGCTTTCCTTTGTGCCGAGAGCAAATGTCGACGACCGTGATATTGCGCCATACGCGGAAACCAGACAGCACACGCGTAGGCCAGTTTCCTTTGTAAGATCGCCGAATACCAAATCTTAAAAAATTCCGGAGGGAGTCGACCTGAGATTGATGAAAATTTATAAAGATTTTGAGTTATTTTTCCGATGTCTACTCTCTTTTGTGCCACATGTGGGAGAAATGATAATTGCTTATCTAATATTACCCCCAGGTATTTTAGTGTTGTTTCTGATTTTATTGATTTATCTTGTGAGTTTAAATGTAGGGCCCCGCTTAAGGTGTTTGGGTTTGCCAAAAGTTAATGATGAGGATTTTTCATGTGAAATTTCTATTTTGTTGGTTTCTGCCCAATTCTGAATAAATTTTAAAGCTTTCTGACCTTTTTGTACAAGTTGCTGTCTCGACTGTGTCCAGATCAGTAATATCACGTCATCCACGTATTCCACCAGTTCACAGTCCTGTACATCAAAGTTCCCCAACAGAGTCTCCAACAGAACCAACCAAAGAAAAGGACCCAGACACGATCCCTGCGGGCAACCCTTACTAAAGAAGTACAACAAAAATGGTGCCATCCAGTCCACCTAAACTCGCCTACCCGAAAGGAAGGAAACGACAAGATTAATGAGTTGTTTAGAAATACCTAGTCTTTTTAATGCTAGGATCACATGGTCCCAAGGGAGGTTGTCAAATGCTCCCCTGAAATCCAGTGACACCAGTGATGTGTATGGTTTATTTTGTTTGTGTTGTTCTACTAATGAAATCACTTGCTCCAAAGCCGTTTCCGTAGATTTATTTTGCGTGTAGCCGTGTTGCTTTACCGATAAGAAATTCGTTTTGTCTAATGCGTGATGTATTCGTCTTAGAATTAATTTCTCTAAGATTTTTCTGAATATTGGTAATAGAGTGATGGGGCGATATGAAGAGCTTTCATTCAAAGGTTTTCCCTCCTTTCTAAAATACACGAGCTCTGCCAATTTCCAGTCATCAGGAAAATAGTTTAACTTTAAAAGACTGTTGTACATATCCAACAGAATATTAGGAATTTTTGAAAAGATGCACCTGACCATCCTGTGATCAATTTGATCAGGTTCTGGCGCCTTGTTAATATTGAATGAGAAAATAACATTTCACAACTCTCTTTTCGTGAATTTTGCCTGGTCCTGCGAGTTTAGTCGCTGTGGTAGTTGCTTTGGAGTTTCATCGCCAAAAATGTCCCTCGTTAGTTTTAAAAGGGTTGATGACCTGGAAGTGGGTGACAAAGAATCAAATTGGTAACAGATATGTGAGTCCTGGAATCTCTGGAAGGCTAACTTTTTCGTTAAACCAAAAGGATCCGTCTCTCTGCGACACAGGTTTGTCCAAGCTTTTTCCTTCTCTGATAAAATCTGTTTTTGATAAACTGCCCTTTCCCTTTTGCAATGCTGGTTTATATTTCACTCGTAGTTTGAATTTTTTGCTCTTTTTAAAAGAGCTGCTACTTTATTTCTTTGGGCCAACTATAGACCAGTTTAACAAAGAATATGAAACTTTTAAACAAGAAATATTATTACAAGCCAGTAAATCCTTTAAAAAGAAAGCCCCTTTCAAGAAATTTAAAATTTCCTGGTGGTCTCCACAATTGAGGGCCCAAAGAAATAAAGTAGCAGCTCTTTTAAAAAGAGCAAAAAATTCAAACTACGAGTCAAATATAAACCAGCATTACAAAAGGGAAAGGGCAGTTTATCAAAAACAGATTTTATCGGAGAAGGAAAAAGCTTGGACAAACCTGTGTCGCGTAGCATTGACCGTTCCGTCTCGACGATCTGTTAACAGGATATATCAATCATCAGTTTCTGTGGTAGCACATGGCCGACCTTGTCCTTGCAGATGTCTACCATTCCATGTGTCTTGGAATCGATCCCACACCCTTGGATTGACACTTCTTGCGACCCCAACAGCGTCCGCCACACTTCGTTGTGTTTCTCCAGATTCAACTGTCCCAATAATACGCCAAGCCATGGATTTCGTTAAATCACATTGTTGTGACATTTCCAAGTCACATTTTCTCAAAACACAAGCTGAGATATTGAATTTTACAACTGAGACAGTGAAACAGACGTTTCTGGAAAATTTTGATTTCTACAATTACCTCCCTTTTCTATTTTTTAACGTCATGAACTTTAATTTCCATGTGAAGTTTTTTTTATCTGTTTTCTATACTACGCTTTAAATTATGGATGTTTTATTTTCCGTTACTTATCAGTGTAAATATTTGCGTAATGTTGTTAAAACCATGTGCTTCCCTAATTGTTTTGAGCAGTGTATTTATATTCTTATAAGTGTAATCGAAATTTTCTGTAAACGCCTGTATGCGTAATCACCATGAACTGTAATCCTATGACGTCACAACTGGTAAAATATGCGGTTTTTATAACCTCGATCCGAGAGGGAGAATAGGATCCATTGAGAATGGCATTCCAGTTCGTGAAAGCTGATTAATACACGCTACCAATTACTCGGAAACGTTTCCGAAAGTCAGTGGCAGCAAAAGGAACTTTATTTTAATAAATTCTTATTTAAATCTAACGTCTTGTAATATTGTGAGCCAACTGGGAATAGAAAAAGTGTAATTTAAAACTGTAAAAAGTGTAATGTTACTGTTACATTTTGCAATGAAAATTAAGTGGGACATATTATATCCCACCGCCCTTCAAGGGGTTAAAGGAGAAGAAATTGGTCCTATTGTGCGCTAACAAATTTAACACTGTCTGTGCATTCTCTAAGTATAATCGTTCTGATTTAAAGCTGAACATTGCTGAACAATAGAGCAGCTTTGAGGGGCTTCCTAGGTGAAAGAAACTTAAGACCCAGTCTATTAATTGAACGTCTTATAATATTGAGAGCCAATGGGAATCGAAAAAATGTAGTTTTAAAACTTCTTATGAAGTAAATGATAATTAAAAAAAATTGAGGAATCATTTGAAAATTTAAAAAAATTAAAAGATTAAGAAACAAAAAGTGTATAAACTGAAGTCGAAGAATGGTTAGTATGTAGAATAGTAAAATTTAAGATAGATAAATCAAGCTAGAGTATAGCTGTAATTACGAAAACTACTAAATTTAAAGTATAAAAGATAAAAAATTTAAGTTAGAAATTATGTTGCCAAGGAATGGCAAGAAAAGCTGTATAGAAAGCGGCAAAAGCCATATTACAAAAAAAACACTTATCAGGGCAATATGTATATTTTTTTGTATATTTCATAATTTTTTTATTTATTTATTTAATTTTTATATTTTTTAAGTAAATAGACAGAAGAAAAATTGATTTAAAATGACAATAATTGAATTATAATATTTTTCAGAATTTTAGAATTTCTGGTGCAAGGAATAATTTAAACATCAATCTGTAATAAATGTATGAAATACTTTACAGAATAATAAATATCTAATATAAAAACAGAATTTTTATTAAAAGATTTGACGAAAAACTGTAGTGAATATTACATAGCTGCCAACTTTCACGGTTTGTTATACAACTAAAATTTAATAGAAATTTTTGTCTTGTTTTATCGTCAAAACGCGTTATATTCCGGTGATTGTTTCATCTAAAATTTACTATTAAATTTTAATGGTGTGAAAAATTCGTACACGTTGGCAGCTATGCATGTATATTATCATATATAGTATAGTAAATGCATATCAAGAATTTTTAGGTAACGCTTGTTAATAAAAGGGATATATAACAGTTTCTTAATCGTTATTTACGGTCTCAATAAATGTGCTATATTCTTAACTTGTTAATTTTTAAAAAAAAGTTTTAAAATATTTTTTTGTAATTTTATTATTAATTGTATGGAAAATAATATATATAAATATAAATAGTCACATAAAAGAATCGTTATTTCCAGTGCACAGTTGTCATCTCATAATTTGTCACAGCAAGGTTTTATCATTTACAAATGCATTTACTGTAGCTATAAATCAATTTGTCACAAATATATGCTATTTGAGATGCGATCATATTTTTTAGAGATTTCCTCATTTACATATGCTTTCACTGTTGATATAAGCCAATTTGTCACTGATGTATGCGACTTGATATGTAATCATGTTCTTTAGAGATTATTAAATTATGAAAATTTATTCTTCTATTAATACTCCAGACACTTATGTCACCCTCATGCTTTATACATGAAAGTTTCAAACTCGTGAAACAAATGTATGAATGGTATTTAAATTGTTAGTAAGTGTTCGCATAATTATGAAAATTTCAAAAACCTTAAAATATGTGAATGGTATATAAATCGTAAGTAAATTTTTACAAATATATAAAGGTACTTAATAAGAAATAGGCATTTAAATAAATATTTAAAAAATACTAAATATCGGCATTACTTTATTTTAGCATTGAATGCGATATTATACAGGGTGTTCCGTTAAAGGGGTCCAATATTAATAGGGGTAATAGAGGAGATCACATGGAGCATAAATCAGTATATAAAGCCTGGTCGGATCTCAATAGTTTTCAAGTTACAGCAAATAGAATGAAAATTCGGAAAATTGTAAAAGAACCCTCATTGCTAAACTATCGATAATGCTACATAAAAACGAAGCACATATTTAGAAAGAGCAGAAAAAACCTACAAAATGACATCAATTGTATTAAAATAGCAATATTTATTGACGAGTTACAAGCCCTGAAACAGTGAAAAAAGTACGAAATCCAATATACATCAAAATAGTTAATCGTTAATTCCAAAAAGACAACTCTAGCTACAACAAGGAAAATGTAGTAAAATTTGGTCCATTCCGAAAACTTTCGAAAAAGCTTACAATGAACCATATCGGTTTAATTGTGTGAGAGAAATTAATCAGTTTCTTAGTTACAACTCCGCTTTCTTTGACACTAGCAAAGGTTAAACTCCGCCCATCACGATTGGAAACACCGCCTTTTTTAATTACTCTCAACTATACATTTTCGATCATGCTTCTTCTGAGATGCAACATTTTTTAATTATTCAAGAGTTGAATGAAACAAAATAACTTTACAATAATAGTCTACATTTTAAAGTAGTCTTTTATTGATATAAAGCTTAAGTTAAATTCTATAAAATTAAACTGGTGGTGAAAATTCGGAAATAATTAAAAATATTGCGATTTGTAACTATGCAAGAAGTTTCAGTACATGTTTTACATGGACAATTATTGTATGTATATGTGCATCATAATTTATGATAGGAAATAATAATAACAAATAGCATAATAATTTTATTAATTATAAATTTAAAAAAGACACTAAATTTTAAATTAATTCATACAAACTTTGTAATTTACAATTTGAGTACACCACAGTCTGTGACTTACAAAATACTGTGCCAAAAAGTGTTGAAAATAAAAGAAAAATGACAAATAAAGAATTACATTCCACGTACTTTATGACATATGTGAAGCATAGTCTTCTGGCCTGCGCTGCACAGTTCAATGTCGGAAGGCAGACGAACGGACATTATTATAATAGGTGTTCGAAGTTGCGCCCATTAACAGAATCGCACAGCCGACAGCGACGTCGTAAAGATTGGCGAACACGCCGAAAAACTCCGACGGAGTTGGGAATGTCTCCTGCAGCGACAACGATTCGCGCTAGTAAATCCTCCGGTGTATCCACAGGCGTTTCATACACGAGCGATTTAAGGTGTCCCCAAACAAAAAAGTCTAACGGATTGAGGTTTGGAGAGCGTGCAGGCCAAGCAGCAGGTCCACTGCGTCCAATCCACTTCCCAGGATATGTTGAATTGAGGTGATTGCGAACACCTATGAAAAAATGTGCCGGTGCGCCATCGTGCATAAACCACATATTGTGGCGCAATGTTGCTGGCACATTTTGCAGTAACTGCGGTAAGATATCCCGTAGGAAAACCAAGTACGTACTGCCATTGAGTACATCTGGGATTAAATATGGTCCTATGAGATAATCGCCGAGGACACCTGCCCATATGTTCACACTGAACTTTTGTTGTGCGTTCGACGGGAAAACAGTGTGCGGATTTGTATATGACCATGTGTGCATATTGTGCGTGTTTACCACGCCCTCTCTCGTAAATGTTGCTTCATCAGTAAATAAAATATTTTCCAGAAATTGTGGATTATTTTCTGTTACATTAAGCAACCAGCGTACGAATTCTGTCCGCTGAGCACAATCTGTTACTGATAACAGTTGTACCCGCTGCACATGAAAGGGGTGATGTTTTCTGCACGCAGAACACGCCACACACTTTGGTGAGAAACCCGACTTCAGACGCAGCAGCTCGTGTACTCGTGGAGGGGTTATCTTTAAAAATATTCAGTATATCTTCTTCCATTGCAGGTGTTCGTACATGTCGAGGTTTCCCTGCATCAATGCTTGCTGTATTAAACGATCCAGTCTCCCGTAATCGTCTATCGATTTTTATGAAGAGTTTCGAACTTGGGCAACGTCTCCTTGGAAATTGCTCACGGTACATGCGCTGTGCTAGACATGCATTTCCATGAGCTTGCCCGTACATCAGATGCATGTCCGCATATTCTTCGTTAGAGTATTCCGGCATAATTATTATACATCAACTTACTACAATCCCACTTACAACAGCCTCCCTTTAACATAACGCCCACTGATGACTGCTGTTTTATTACACTTTTCTTCCTATACACATAGAAAATTTGCATAAAAAGTACTTCTTCTTCATCATCCTGAAAGTTCATGGAGGAAACGCAGCAGTCACGGAGTTTGCTTTAAGACAAGGCGAGAGCTGCACAATATGTCATTCACTTGACCAGACTGAATAATGAAAGGGTATTGATAGAGGTTGATCAGAAATGTATAATTGAAAGATCTTAAAACGGGGTGTTTACAATCGTCATGGGCGGAGTTTCGCCCTTTCCGAGCGTGCAACAGTACAGAGTTGTAACTAGGGAACTGCTTGATTTCTCCCATACAATTAAACTGATATGGTTTATTGTCAGCTTCTTCGAAAGCTTTCGGAATGGACCAAATTTTATAACATTTTCCTTGATGTAGGTAGAGTTGCATTTTTGGAAGTAACGATTAACTATTTTGCTAAATATTTGATTTTGTATTTTTTCACTGTTTCAGAGCTTGTAACTCGCCATTAATTCTCAATATTCTAAAACAACTTATGTCATTTCGTAGGATTTTTTCTGCTCTTTCTAAATATGTGCTTCGTTTTTATGTAGCATTATCGATAGTTTAGCAATGAGGGTTTTTTTTACAAATTTCCGATTTTTCATTCTATTTGCTGTAACTTGAAAATTATTGAGATCCGACCAGGCATTATATACTGATTTATGCTCCGTGTGATCTCCTCTATTACCCCTATTAATATTGGACCCCTTTAACGGAACACCCTGTATATTATAATACGAGTAAACCTTGTACCTATATGTGTACGCGCGCGTGCGTGTATGCAAACCTTAGCTAAAAAAAGTTTCTAAAGATTTTGATTAAATTTTGTTTCTTACTATTTTGAGATACGGAAAGACCATTGGGCTAGGTCACATGTTCAAAAAAATTCGATTATCGGGTCATTTTGGGATCACTACGGGTCAACGCATTTTAGTGGGAATGGAGGTTGAAACAGTTATTAAGTTGTTGAACTGAGAATAAACGAAGTGGCAAAGGCAACATTTCGCCAAATTTGGCGATAGTTGTCGAACTATTGGCGACGTTGGCGAAATTTAGCGAGAAAATTGACTTTCAAGATTACCAATTCCAAAACACATGATTGACACCAAATAAAAGCATGTCGCGAGATTTGGTGGCATTTGGTGAAATAAAAGGCTTTCAGAAGATGAAGGATTTTTCTAGAAATTCCCAATAGGAACCGAGATATATGATTCAATCAGTCAGAATCCATAGAACGTTCTTGAGTCATAATTCAACCACTCAGTGTACCTAGAGCTTTCTCACCACATGCTTGGTGCCTACTGAAGGAATGTCGCCCAAATTTTGCCAAATTTTGAAATATGTATATAGTTTTAATATTTATTTTTTCTGTAAATAATACTGTTATAAAATAAAATTCCTTATAACAATAATATAGCCAGAATTTATTGTTACATCGAGTTGCACACAAAACTAATTTTAAATGAGCGTAGCTCGGTCTCCCCTTTTGGTCATATGATATTTGAAGTAAAAGATTAATATTAATATAATAGTATAGAAAAACAAATTGAAATATAGCAGCATACAAATACAAAAGTATAAACTGCAAAAGTAACTGTCGAATTTATATGATCCATATTACTCCATAGGTACCAACTTTCTGTTTTCTTTCAAGTCAAATAAATGTATCTCAACCAGAAAGTTTATTTAACGAATCAAATTATATAATTGCTACATAGAAGAAAGGTAACACATTCTTAGAGTTTTTTTCTCTTGGCAAAGCATGTATTTAAAAAAAAAAAAAAATGTTGTCAGCTATGTGAACCCTAACTGACAGTCGGCACCTAAATTAGTTAATTAAAATTTTCCTTTTATAATGTACGTAGAAATAGCACGTTTATATTTCCTAATAACTTCGTTTGTAAATTCTGCTGTCAGTCCATTATTTCATCAGTTTATAAGCAGAATTACTCCACGCCGGAAAAGATTAACCTAAGTAGGATTTACGCCATATACCTCAAGATATTTTTGCATTTAAAGATAATTGTATTCAAGATATTTATATTGCATTTTGTTCCATTATATCAAAAGCAATAACATTTAAAATTTCGACAGAAAAATTAAAATAATATTGAAAAACTATTAACGAATAGACGACTGTTTTTTATTAGACACGCACCTAATTAATATATGTATATATCTGCTATAAATTTATATAACCATTCAGAGCCGATATTACAACCTCTAAATGAAAGATGCCTACATTCACCTGTTCCTATCCCAATGATGGAAGACTTCCTCGATGGTTACCAAACTACGGAGGGACACACCATAAAAACTTAAAAGAAATATTCGTTAAGTAAAAGACATCAAAGCTTGGGCTGGAAGGAAAGTGGCTTTAAATATTCACAATCTAACCGAAGCGGTTTTGAGCCCACGCATTATCTCGGCGTTATCTGTCAACTAAACGCTAGACCAATACTGATAATACGAACAAATGAAAATACATAACATAATTAAATGTCTGTTTATTATTCCGAATCTGTTGAATGTAGATAGCAGTTTGAGTTGAGTTTGTACACCAATTCTGCTGCCAAATTTAGTTTTTTTACTAGCTGATCTGCCAAGTCTCCGGGTTTTTGGATACCAGTATTTTAATACACAAAATGTTCTTTTATTTAATTGGAACAATTGGTCGATTTAAAAGAACAACATTTTCTCTAAGATAATAGTGATGAGGGAAAAGCTTGCGACATGGCAACTCTGTACTAGATATAGACAATTTTAAAGATTATCCTAAAAAAATCGAAATGTCGACTGCTTTTCAGGATGTAAATAACATTATATTTGATATGAATCATGTTTTTAACTCTTAAAACTGGAATATTTCCGCATTCGTAAAACTAATACCTTTTTCATACTACCAGGAAAAATTCCAAAGGAAGAAGGATTTGAAAAACTTTGTTATTTTTTAAATTAAATGTCTGTTTTTTATTCTGAGTTTGTCAATACTGAGTTTGTTATAGCAATACTGATGATTACAAACAGGGTTGCAGATTGGTCTCCAGTTTTAATTCGAAATTTCAGATTCATACCGGAAATTTTGAAAGTAGATTTTTTACTTTAAGTAATCACGAAATGTCTGTCATTAAATAAAACAAAAAATACTATTTTTAATTTCTGGTATGTTGTCGTATTTCAGATTAAAAATGGAAGCCAAACTGGCAACCCTGATTGCTAATGAATCTATATAGCATAATTACACTGAAATAGCAATTATAGCCTTTGTGCAGGAATATTAAAAAGCAGTAAACCAACGTTTAAAATGCACAAATAATGGATGAAAAGCAGCAAACAGCTGTTTCGAATCTACAGCGAGATTCTTCTTCAGTGCAAGATAGGGAAAAAGGTTGTATGCTTTTTCCAGCACGCTGTTCCTTTTTCCCTATCTTGCACTGAAGAAGAATCTCGCTGTAGATTCGAAACAGCTGTTTGCTGCTTTTCATCCATTATTTGTGCATTTTAAACGTTGGTTTACTGCTTTTTAATAATTACACTGGTTTCAAAAATTAAGGAAAAATCACAAAAAGAGCGATAACTCGTTCAAAAATTAAACTATATGTATGAAATTTGGATATGTTGTTAACTAAAAGATGCTGATTAAAATTACAAAATGCAAATTAGTGGCGCTGCAATCGGATTGCGTCATCTGTGCGGAGCATAAAATGCATGCTAGAGAGTACGGCTGCTGGTGTCGCTGTGTTTATGAGATAAGAAAATTGAGATAGCCAATTCATTATTATGACCTCGAGGTATCATTTGTCCACAAAACTGAGATATAGAGGAATTGGAAGATTGGATGTAGGCCAAAGTCAGACAGAGGTGGCCAGATGGCTGAATGTGAGCCCTTCTGTTCTGTTAGGCTTTGGCAACACTTTCAAACCACTGGTTCGGCCTCCAGAAAGTTTCGCGAAGGACGAGCAAGAGCTACGACAAGCACCGATGACCTATATTTGCGGTTATGTGTACTAAGGAATAGAACAGCAACCCTCTCATCTTAAATCCGCCCTTGCTACAGTCATTGAAAGGTTGGTATCAACGTCTACTGTGCGTAGAAAGCTTCATGAAGGTGGTCTGTACGCGATGCTACCGGATATTTGCGTGCCGCTCACCGCGTATATCCGGAGGGAACGTTTACGTTGGGCACGTCAACATGTCCACTGGACGGTTTATGTATGGAGGCGTGTTCTCATCACAAACGAGTTCCAGTTTAGCATCCAAAGCGATAGTAGGCATTGTTTGATTTGGAGAGAACAGGGAACATGCTATCATCCATCAAACATTTGTAAAAGAGATTCGTATGGAGGAGGCAGTTTGGGATGGTATCTCTTTGGGCGGACGTACAGACCCCCATGTCTTTCCACGTGGAACTGTGAATTCTCACGTCTATAGAGCTGACATTCCTGATGCTTATGGGCACCCTTATGCCGGTGCAATAGGTAAAGATTTCCTGTTACAGGACGATAACGCTAGACCGCACATGGTTCACATCGTAGAAAATTATCTTCAGCACCAAACAATTCAGCGCATGGGATAGTCAGCGCGGTTACTGAACTTGAATCCCATTGAGCATCTCTGGGATGCTTTAGGAAGATGTGTCTCTGCTCTCAATCTCCCTCCCCAGATCCTTGCAACGCTTACAACTGCTTTACAAGAGAAATGGCTCGCATTTCCCAGCAAACTTATCGATCGCATAATTGACAGTATCACACTTCGCTGTATGTTCTGTATTGCTTATTGGGATGATCATACTCAATATTAAAGGTAATTTTCGTATACCAAACTGAGACATTTATTTTCTTTATTTTGTAATTGTATTAATTTCTGAGGCACCACAATCGTCTGGTAATTTCTTTTAATGTTATTTTATACCTTATTATGTGTTGTAAATTTTGTCTCAGTTTTATTAAAATCTACTTGTAACATTTTGAGTAATCGCTATTTTTGTTGTTTTTCCTTAATTTTTGGAAACCAGTGTAAATGTCTGTTTATTATTCAGAGTTTGTTAAATATAGTTAATAGTTAGACTTGGATTTATGCACCAATTCTGCTGTTTAATTTATTTATTTATTTTTTTTTACTAGCTATAGATAATTTTTAAGATTGTCCTAAAAAAAAGTCAACTGCTTTTTAGGATGTAAATGACGTTATATTTAATATTAATCATTTTTCTAACTCTTAAAACTGGAATACTTTCGCATTCGTAAAATTAATGTCGCTTTCATACCACCAATTTCGAAATATTTAAAAGAACAAATGATTTGACAAATTTTGTTATTTTTGAAATCAATGTGATATTATATATAGCACACCGAACCACGTTTTACTATAATAAAGAGTACCATTATAAAAAAGATGTGACACACGTACATGGCGCATGCTTAAATTGGAAGATATGGTGACGAGCTCTATAAGTTTTTATCTAAAATCCTCTAGACAAAACACATTTTTATTTTTGGTTTACCCGTATGTTTCTATTCTTTTATAAAGGCACTCTACTACAATTGTATTAAAAGTATGTTATTTTCAAAATGAAATTTCAATAAATTGCAGTTAAACAAAATTTTTTTTCAAATTCCATACTTACAATAAGAAACATAATAGATCTAATATTATAAATATTTTTTTATGTAAAATAAAATTTGATTTATTTTTCCCCAAAAAAGTCGAAAGATGTCATGCAATGCAAAGGTTTGGCGGCTATGAATCTAGTAAATAATAATATAACTATCAAATTCAGATTTTAATTTAATCTACAATTAATCGATAAATAGCAATAAAAATATCAAAGACAGTGTTTAATTTAATTTAAAATCAATCGATATTCATAGAAACAGAATATATTCGGACAAGAAATACCTTTTTTTTTCACTATCTTCAGTATTCATATAAAATGCAATTTTATCTTAAAAATTTCCAAGCGATTCTTTCATCCAAAGATATGAATTCAGACTAAAAATATATTTAATTTAAAAACAGAATACCATCTGTGTTTTATTCAATTGTAACGTTAGGATTGCATGAGAAGAAAGCATATCCCCACTACAAGCTCATCTTTTTATATAAAATGAAAAATAATCGCCAGTGCAATTCAAAAATGCAATTTATTTTGTTCGTTCCGACCATAGATTTTAATGTGAAATGAATACCTAACTTTCCTTTATTTTTAAACAGTTTCCTTAACAGCAGTTATTTTATCTATCCATAACTATTACACAATAAATAAGAAGAGTTAGGTCTGGAAAAAAACATAACAGGAAATAATGCAAAGTTCATTTATATTTCCTTAACCCCTTGGGGACGAGCGACACGTATATGTGCCGGAAATAGGCTTAAAGATCCTCGTTTATCCTCACCAGTAAAATTTTACTGTAAAATTTGCCTTATTTAATCCGAGCATTTTCCCGATTTGAATAGGCACAAACTTCTGTTTTTTAAAACCGGTAGCAAAGTAATAAACATTTCGTAAAAGGCTCCCGTCGCGAAGAGGTTAAGGGGATTCTGTACCCTTCGAAGAACTTTCAAGAATTTGTTCTTACTAATGTGCATTTACTTATTATACACACATATTATTATAGGTACAGTGAAACCTCCTTGTGCGAACACCTCAATTAACCCCTTAAGTGTATCTCGAAAGCCCTATCTCGCCATGTTAAATGCATCAACTTTATGTACTTTTTTCTCAGAAATGGTGAAAGATAGAAGTCTAGATTTTTTAGAATAGTTAGAATAACATGTTTTGCGTATTTTAACAGACCATTTTCTTTCTAAGTGAAACTGAAAATTAATTATTTTTTATTTAATTAAAGTCATTTTTAAATTAGCATTTTTGGTAAGATTTCACTGTCTAAAATATGTAATTCTCAACAAATCGTTAAATCCCTGTGTTAAAATATACAATAATAACATAATTTAAGTATTAAAAAAATCTTAGTTATTAAGTCTAATAGATATTGAAAAAAAGGAACACAAACATGACAAATCCAAGTTTTGAGAAAAAGTCAGTTAAAGATTTAAATGGCCATTAACACTAGAACCGCCGGCAATTTTGCTCAAGCTTTATAAAAAGTATGTCGGACCAGAATTTTTATTTCAAACTATTTAAATTGTCTAATTAGCCTACATTCGTTGTACATTCATTTAACATCTCTTATAAAAAAATTTTGGTTTGAATCGACTATTATCAATTTGCAGAGGTCAAAATGATCTCTAATGGCGGTTCTAGTGTTAAGTTGTAAAGTACTTTTAGAAGGAATGAATAATTCCTACACTTCTTTTTTTATCTATACATATGTGTGGCACATCGTTGGAAAGATAAAAGTTTAAACTATTTAATGATATAAAAAATTAAAAATCGATTTTCTCCAAAATTTCACTTACCTGGTCCCTTTAACAATCGCATTAAATTAAGATTTAACCACTTGAGGGGCGGCGGTATATATTTTATAGCACCTACGATTAATGACGATTTGCACCAGAAAAAGTTCATGAAATTTTACTTTTCTAACTTTGGTAGGAAAAAGTCGTAAAATTGCTTTTCCTTATTTTGAAATAAAAATTTTCTAAATTTCCGGTGGGAATACAGAATTACACAAACACAATTGCTTGCCCCTCAAGGGGTTAAAAAGTCAGATTGCTTACTGCCACCACTTTTTTGAAAAAGGAATATTCACTTTATTTAATGGCAGGTAAAATGATACCTGAATTAAGCCAATTACACTATTTTATAAAACTTGTGGGAATCAAACAATCTGAATAAAACACACAGCCCGTGAATATCACGCGAGCAAGAATTAAGGGGTTAAGTGACCACCTCCCTGAACAATCATTTTTTCATGGAACGAAATTTATTCCCATAGACTCAATACTAATTTTATCTCCATTCAGAGACCATCCCAGTTGCACTCCTTTCAGTATTGACACATGTCTTTGAAGAAAATGAATCAAATTCCGTTTTTTCTTCGTTGATTGAAAAAGGTTTCATTAGAAAAATAATTCCGGAGGGCACATTATTCATTAAACTTCTAAACTAAATTTAGAATTTTTTTTTATTCCGTTAACTGTTAAGTTGTTTAAACCTCTTTGTCCCTTTTTAGGCAATGAATTTAACTCTGATGACGAATTAAGTATGATGTTCAATACCCCCCCCCCACCCCCGCCTTATTCTGTTAGGAAACTCTCAAAGAAATAGATAAATTAATGAAATCGTCATTATTTGTTCTTGTGCAAAAAAATGCATTTATTTACTGAACTTTAAAAGGACTTGGAAGTAAAAGTTATGAAAGTTAAACCGTAAAATCAAAAAAAACTTCAACATATTCAGTTTTTAAACTCTGCAGTAATTAAGTTATGCAATTAACTTTTATTTTGATTCTTAAATTTTTATTTTTTTGCTCATGTGAAAAATAAATTTTAGTAACATTTATTGTTACCTTTTTTCAGCAATTAAAATCTAGATTAAAACATGACCTCCATTATGAGACCAGCTCTCGAAGCGACCCATTTTTACTGGAAAGGAACGTAGTCGCTTTAAGGAGGTTTTACTGTGATACTTAGAAAAACTGATTTTGAAAAGAAAAATAATCATTTTGTGGGTAAAAATTGAGAATTTTAAATTTTTTTTAAATTTAATTTAATTTTTTCCTTTTTTGTTTATACATTACTGTTTTTAAAACACCAAAACTTCATCACATATTTGTCAAATCACTCCATTATTTTTTGTATCCTCAATATAGTGTATTTAATAAAATAAGAGATCGATTTTAGAATTAATGATTTACTATATGAAAAAAAAACTAAAATATACAAATATAGGCAAAAACACAAGAAAAAACATGATTTTGTCAACGTTTCGATTTTTATTTTCATTTTTTGTTTTCATCATATATATTAAAACAGGAAGGTATTTCTGTAAGTACCGTTTTTCGGGCATATGCGCATGCGCCAAAATTCTTTTTCGGACTTCTTCAATTTAGAGGAAAGTAGAATGAGTTCGTGTTGGCGTAGAGGTCTAAGGCACCAGCCTAAAGCTCTGAATTTTTGTAGAGGACGCAGATTCGAATCCAACGCCGGACATAAGGAGTTCTGTGATATTTTTGGCGATTTTTCATTTCAATAATGACATATTTTATTAGGAGGAGAAGTTATATGATTTTTATTTAATATTAGTATTGTTTGAATGCTTTTTTATTAATAAAATTTAACACTGAACAATATTAAAAGAAATAATGATAATTTAATATTTAAAATATTTAAGCTGAAATGTTTGGAATGTAATTTTCATTTAAATAAATTGAGCTGATCTACAATTTTTGTTATATTTTCTGCCCATTATCAAGAATATATAGATGTGTGTGTGTCAGAAAGAAAAGTTTGCCTTTCTTTTACGTAAAAAATAAAAGGGAAATAAAGAAAAATATTCATATAAGAACTATAAAAGAAATTATCTTGATATCTATGGTTTAATATTTAAAAAATGTATGAAAATGTAAAATAAAATTCAAGTAATAAAATATATATTATACATTATTAGTTGCATCAAATTTCAAATTTAGGGTTTTAGAGAATGAGACTGGTTGAATTAAAATTCATGGCAGCTTTTAATGGTCATGTAGTTAAAATAATAGTAATAATAATAAATATCGTTTTTTATTCGAAAAAAATGAGACCGTGGTATGTAAAAATAAATGTATTACTTGAATTTTATTTTACATATCTTCAATATTAAACTATAACTATCAAGGTAATTTCTTTTATAGTTCTTATATGAATATTTTTCTTTCCCTTTTATTTTTCTACCCAGTATTTTTAATTAAATTTCTGATAAAAAGCAAGCGAAATTAGCTGTTAATTATAAACTTAAAATTCTTTGACTTCATTCTATAGGTTTGGCTGGCAGCACCATCTATCGTCTGAAAGAAATATGAATCAATTATGCAATATAGAAAATTGTCACAATTTCAACGATTAATTAAAAACAACTAATTAAAAATTCAAGAATTCTCCTAATAAAACATTCAAGTTATTTACCGTCAAATCTTGACGGGTACTATCTAGTTATATTGTAAAATCAATCCTTAATTTTATTAAGTACACTAAATTGAGGATACAATAAAATAATAATAATAATAATAATGGAGTGATTTGACAAATATTTGCAGATGTTTTAGTGTTTTAAACACAGTAATGTATCAAAAAATAGCAAACTTTAAAATTCTTGTATTAAAAAAAATTCAAAATTCAAAATTTTTATCTACAAAATAATTTTTTTCTTGGGAAAATTTGTTTTTACCTGTAATAATATGTGTACATAATAAGTAAATATACATCATTAAAAAATTTTTTTCAAAGTTCCTTAAAGGCTGTCCAGTTCCCTCAGATTTGTTCGATTTTATTTTCTAAAAACACTATAAAAATTTTCGGTGAGTTTTAAACATTACATGTATAATTGTTATACAGTTAGAAATTGCTCTGAAATTTCTTAACATGCAGTCTTCTACAATGTGCGTATAATCTTTAAAATGTCCAAAGGGATTTTCAAAACAGTTAGAGAATTTGCTTTGTAATTTAAAATTATATGAAAACTTAAAATTGTTGCACCGCTGTTTCAAATCAAAAATATTTTATTAATATTTTTTTTCTTAAAATTAAACATTTCCGGTTAATAATCATAGAATTTGTAACTTTTTCTGCGATTCAATGAGGCTTAATATTATACTGAAAAATTCTGTTAGAACTTTACGCATCCTGCTTACAAGTAAATAATATACTTTTAATGGTATTTTTAACCTTATTTAATGACTGAATTGCTGAGATTTAGTAAAGCAATTTTAATAAAGCTATTAAAATTCAGTGGTGAAAATCAACCATTTGGGTCGGAGCGCTCTCATCCCTGACTATACTTTTTAAATTTCAATATTTACTTTAACTTTCATTCAAATAATAGTCCCAGAAGTGTAATTGTGTGATATTTGAAGTAAGGTATCGTAATTTTTAATTTTTTTAAAGTTATTAAATCTCAGTTTATTTTAAACTTTACCAAAGCATTTTTTTCACGAATTAAAAGAAATCGAGAACTTATTTTTTTTTAAGAAATTTACTTTTAACAGTTAGAAAGTTTGCTTTGTAATTTAAAATTATATCGAAACGTGTATCGAATTTTAAATCTAGGACTGCATGCAAAGACTGCATATGTGCACATCAAACAACTTTTAAAAGACGTAAAAAAACTTCGATCGAAAACTTTATTTATTCTTTATATTCCATTCAAAGCATTTTACATGAAAACCTAAAAGAAAACCCATAAAAAGATAACCTTAATTTCTGCTTCTTTTGAAATAATTCATCGTGCCTTTGTTTTTGCATTTAACCTAAACTGTTAGATAATTCAAATAAATCAATTCTAGCTGAATAAAATAGCAGCATTTACTAAAAATAAACTTACAGAAGTCATGAATAGTTTTACTCGTACTTTATTGGATTTCATCTACCGATCCTGATTTAAAAGTTTGCGATTGGATATTTAGGGAAGACTTGGGCTAGTTTGAATTATTATTATTTTTTTTTTGTAATTTTTCTGTAATGTTTTCATTAAAAAACGCCAAAGCTAAATATAAGGGAAGTTCTTGTTTACAAAATAGTGAAGAAAATCACTTAAAATTGTGTAGCTATAGTCGTTCTAAACAGTTAAAAAATATCCCAATTATGCTATATTACATGAGGACTGTTGGTATACTATAGCTATATCTATACTATATATGTGTATACTATAGCTATGTTAGTGTATACTATACTATATATAGCTATGTTAGAAACTGTGCTATAAAGTATGTTACTCACTTCAAAACGTAGATTTTATTCAAAATGGTATAAAAAAAAATCCCATGCAAGTAGATATTTTTAGGTAGAAAGCAAAAATCATAATAGGTCGGCATTCCTAATGCTTCACGAAAAGTACACAAATAAATCAAAAAGAAGAAAATCAGAAATGTTTCTCGCCCACAAATAAAGTAAAGCGATCACCATGTTTAACACGTTTCTGACTGTTGTTTCAAACCTCGATCACTTTTAAAATAGACCAAATCAAAATTTGATTCACTACTATTTCCTTACCAAAATTTTTATTTTATATATATTTTTTTCAAATGACGTAGAAAACAGATTCTTTGAATGTTGTAGCAATCAGTAATAAAAAGAATTAAAAAATACAGATGGCTAAAACAGAGACCGCCATTTGTAGACTCAATTTCAAAGTCATCGTGAACGCTGCACTGTGATAAGTTACCAAATAATGTTACATTAAAGTCACATGATGACTTTAAGGTGACAGAGAGACTACTGTGAAGTCACCATTGTGCTCTTTTGGGAAAGTCTATACTATAATATGATATTATTTGGTGACTTATCATAATGCAACGTTCATGATGACTATGAAATTGAGTCTCAAAATGACAGTCACATGAGAGTCATAATTTAACTACATTGTAAAGTCAACTGGTGACTCGTCACAAAGCAGCAGTGACATTGACTTCTCAGTGGAGTCACATATAGTGATCATTTGAGACTCATAATGAGATGTATGGTATTTCCTATTTTTTTGCTTCACCGTAGTGACTGTGACACTTGTGACCATGTGTGACATGAATGAGATGTTATATGGGCTAGCTGTGTTGTAGAGATCGTAATTACTCGAATTATAATTCCTTTTGAGTGTTTGCATATTTGAAAATTAGCATTTTGTGACTTTTCCTTAATTTTTGATAACCAGTGTATATTGAATCGGACATGATTAAAAATATAGCAAATGCTATTGTTTTTTCACTTAAGTTTATCAATAAACTTATTAATTTACCAAACTTAATATACTAATAGCTGATAACAATAATAAATTTAAATATAATCAAGTAAAATTACATAAATTTCAATATATTCCAGGTTTCTTTGAGTGCTTAAGGTGAGAAATATAATATAGATTTAACCCTCCATCGGTCGCAACTCAGGGACTCCCGAGTTCGGACAAAATGCGCCTGACAAGCACCTATTAGAAAATCGTCATTAGTTATTAATTGACGCAATTCTAACGCTCTTAACCCTCCGTCTATCAGACGGGTCCATTGGACCCGACAGGTACATACAAAATATTCATTCAAACCAGAAATTTCTTTAAAATAAACTAAGTATATAAACCAGACAAAAATAAGGTAAATAAATAAGTTAAATAGTTTTAAATAAAAATTCTGGTGTAGAACGTTTTATTAAAACTTGAATAAAATTCCCGGTAGATCTAGGGTTAAAGTAATCAGTGACTTTTATTAGGATGTACAAAGAGAGATTATTTCAAAAGGCATAGACGGATAAGCATTGGAAACATGCCTTTCAATCAAATTTCCTGATTTTTTCCCCAGATGTGGCTACATATCTGACAGTAAATTTCCTCTATTGTCACCCTATAAATATTGATACTTAATGAGATAAAAATATTTGCTCGACTTTTTAAAAAACGGATATTCTCAAAAACTGCTGCACGGAATTGCATGCTATTAATAGAGGATATATAGATACCAAAGATGCATAACTGTTAATTTTTGTATATTTTTCTGTTTATAAAAACGGTGTGAAAAAGCGAAATAAAAATTAAAAATAAAAATAAAAATTATATCTTATGGTTATCCGAAAATTACCATTTTCTTGTAAAACATTCCCCATATGTGCCCGTATTAGGGTGGTTCATAAACCTATTGAAAAAAATAAACTTTCTCGTACAGACCAGGACACCCCCTCATTATTTTACATCAGCCTATATTATTATTCTGGCAAAGTATCTATGTCCTACTCCAAATAAAAGGCTATGCTCAATGACTGTCAACTTTTGATTTTTGAAGATATTTAGGCATTTGTAATTGAATTATCTAAAATTTGAGGTAAAAAAACAAATTATTTAAATATTTTTTATTTATATATTTACAATATTAGTAAAAGCTAACAAAATAGTTATATGTCATATTTTTATATTTACTTTTTTGAAACAATATTAACAAGTGATTTTTTGTTGTTGTTCTCGGTAGGGAAGGTCCTATTTGCTTCACCGGCTTGTAAAAGAAACTGCAAATCATCCTCATCATTTGTTAAAAGTTTTTTGAATTCTTGAATCAGCTCAAAGCCTCTCTCAGCAATATCGTTGACCACTCTTAGTCCTTCTACATAGTTCCTACCATTTTTAACACTTACCAACAAAGTTGAAAAGTGTTTATGCATTCGGTTTGTCTGGCCGTCTGGTCCGTCTGTCCACGCTCTAACTCCCGTAAATATACTCGAATTTTCATGAAATTGATAAACGTTATTTAGGGTCACCAAAGTATGTTTGGTATTGTATATGAAGTATGTAGGATTAATCATTCATTTACAAGGGCGCTCAAAAGTATTCCATTCCATTATGGTATATGGGGAATAACTCCGGTAAATATACTTGGATTTTCATGAAATTGCTAAAGATTATTTAGAATCACCAAAGCATGTTTCGTATTGTATATGAAGTATGTAGGATTAATCGTTCATTTACAGGGACACTCAAAAGTATTCCATTACATTATGGTATATGGGGAAAAATCGTTTGCAGAGTATTTTAATGACATTATGCTATTTTAAATGTATTGAAACTGATATAAATCACTGAATTTCACTACGATCACGTTAGAACAGGACATTCATAGCATTTTTTATTCATTTACAGGGACACACAAAAGAAATCGGTTACAGTACAGTACTGTCTTTGAATAATAATTGCTGGAGTGCACTGTTTAAAATTCGGTATGCGCTTTTAAATTTAATTAATTTTTTGCATCTTACCCGTTATATATAAATTCTATACCTCAAATACAGGGGTGCGCAAAAGTATTCACGTACCGTTCTCCTTATTAGAGGAAATTGCTGAAGGTAAATTTTCAACTGAAGTATATGTAGCTCTAAAATGAACTAAATTTTGGTTTGCATGTAGCTAATAGATTCAAATCTATAAATCATATACAGGGCAGCAATTCGCATAATTTTTCGATTGTGGATGGGAACAGCTGAAATTGGGATATGAAATGTATTATGTGTTTCCATATGGTTGAATTAGACGTAATATTTTAATTTTTTAAACAGTGCAGTTTTGTTACATTACTCTGAATGAGTTGGAAAGTGTTTCATAATCTATACTTGACGCATGATTTTTTCTTACTTGTTATAATTGATATTGTTCTTCCATTCTTAAGGCGAAAGTTATAGAAAAGTCATCGATATTCAAATGAGAAAAGAACTCAACAGTTCTTTTTGTTGCAAAATCGCCAAGGCAATCTGCATCATCTTTCAATAAATTTGATTGCCATCTTACATTTTAGATTGTTCATTCCTGCAATAATTTTTGCTTTCTCTTTAGTTTAGTTGGTACTGAGTCTGAAAATAGGGCAAGACCAACCAAAACATCTGAAAGGTACCACATGTGTTTTTTAGGTTGCTCCGAGTCTAATTTCACAATCAATAGTCTCATATTTTCTCAGGTCTTTTTATAATTGAACCGCCAATTGGAAGAAGGGAATAAATCCAAAAATAAGAATGGAGATAATTAAAAAAAAACTTTATAACTTTTTACTTTCAACTTATAGGCTCATGAGATATCAATGATAATGAAGAAAATATAACTTATGATTTACTCACTAATAGAGCTACTCACTAATAAATATATAATATTTATTTATATATGTATATGTAAATGTTTTGGATTTATTCCCTTCTTCCAATTTATCGTATACTATATACAAAATAATTTGAAATAATAAACAATATAATGACAAAAACTATTTATTTATTACAGAAAACGTAAGGACACTCTATTATTCATCTATTTCTTCACTTTCGCATCTTGTAGTTGGCCAGGTCAGAATAATATCGTAAAAAATCTTTGAATTCGTAAGGAATATATTGGATTTTTTTTGCATGTCGTTCATTTTTTTCTCATTTATGGGTATTTTAGTAACATATGCCGGAGATTCCGGTATTTTCGGTTTTGATGAAGGTTTTTGGAGCAAAAATGTAGCTTTAATGAAACCATCGATAAATTCGGAACATGTCAAGTAACTTTTATGACTTGAACTATACTCCAAGCTTCTATATTGCGAAATCTTGAATGTTGTTGCCTTGTCTAATGGCTTACAGTTTTTCTTAAAACATCGCTGCAATGAGTTTTTAAAATCAAGTATGTCATTAGAAGTAATGGGTTTAAATTAAATAAAACATCTCTTGAACTGGGATCTTAGGAATGGGTAGATTTTGCATGTAATCAGATGCAATGGCTCCTACATCTTCTTTTCCCTGACACAAGGCCAAAATTTCATTCTGTTTATTATAAAACTTTTTAGCACGTTTAAGATGTATCATTTTTTTCGCAACCGCCACTCTCTTCGCATTCGCATTGAGAGATGGACTTTTTATTTTTGCGTCAAGTTCTTCGCAAATCGAGCAAACGTCTACTTGTGGCCGAACAAATATGTAGCCATGATTATCATTAAAAATATTTTCTATAATAGTCGTATTTCACGCATTGGAATTGGTGGTATTTTTTTTTAAATAATTCATGCATTATTTTGGCGTTTAGGTTCGCTTCTAAATATTGTATATTTTTGCTGCTGTAATGAGATTGTTTAAGGGGAAATGGCCGGATATGTTCATCAATAGCCATAATTGCTTCGTTTGTTAAGACATTACCTTCATTACGATGTTGCCCTCGTTTATCTTCAGGTAGTTTTCCCACCGACTTAAAGGAGGTAAGGCGAAATATGGCCTTATTTTTTATAGCGTATAAAATGGTGTAAGATTGATGGCATACTTGAATTTTTTCATTTCCTTTCATAGCAAAATACGTGAACGTATTGTCACGTTTTTTCGGATTTTTCGTTTTGAACGGCGGCGATTAACCTTCGCGTATTCAATGAGGCTCATCATAAATATGTCATGTTCATTTTTCGGCCGTCCATTGTAAACGAATTCGAGCAACTGCTGTTTTTCTTCACTACTAAATTGTTGAGTGCAGTTTTTTTTACAGACACACTCACTATTATTGTTAGATTTAGCTGACACTAACCTCCCAATACTTGTACTCACATACGATTGAGGAGCAAGTAGACGCTGTGACTTCTGTTTTTCTTTTTTGCACAAATGGACATTTCTAACACATCTTCTGTTCTTTTTCGGAGTCTCAACTTCTGACTCATTATCAGGTGAATCGTTACAGCTACTTTCACTGCTCATATTCAAACTTTAATAATGAAATAATCAAATTTATAGGTTAATAATCTCCACGACGCGACGCTAAAAGAATACAGTCTCAAACACAACAAAGAGAGCGTTCAGCAGACCTTACCAAAGCTAACAAAGTTACCGACCAATTGTAACACTGTATGAACTAAATATCAAGGCAAATTATGAAGTAAGCTACAGTTCAACAAGATAGCTTTCGTTGGTACCATTGTTGAGATTTAGCTGATGTCACAATTCACCTTGATTTTTATTTCCTACTGCCCTACAATTAGTCAGTAACTTTGGTATCTTTGGTAAGGTTTTCTGAACGCGCTCTAAAATGGCGGCTATTAGATCGCTAGTATCGCGTCCCCCACCAATAGCGATGCGTTTTTGTTTATCGAAAAAAAAAACAGCCAAAAAGAAACACTATTTCTATACTCGTACAGTTGATAGTTGGAAGAAGGGAATAAAGGAAGGATTTGTTTCCTTCTTCCAACTAACTATTTTTATGGCCGCATGAATCTATACGAAGTGAATGGTTTTGTACTTTTCTTTGAACTCACAACTAAGCGCCAAGTCTGAAGAATGTAAAAGTGTAGAAAAATGAATGTGTCAAAATGTGGCGTTTATTCCCTTCTTCCAATTGGTGGTTCAATTGTAAGTCAACTAGAGGAGCTTCAGCTGCAAGTGGAGATTCTATCCATGCTTTGTTGCACTGAACTGCACAAATCACTGGATCTGCATTTCTTCCTTCTTAAAACTTCTGGATAATCTCGGAAGAGAAAAAATTTGAAATCGTACAGGAGTTTAGTCATCTACCGAGCATGATGAATAGCACCTGGTGCTCTCCAATGGATTTTTTATGTTGGATTTTCCAAAATAGCAAGTGTCAACTCAGTCATCTCTAATGACCACAGATTTATCTACCCATAAAAGACAGGCAATGGTTGAATCTTTAAAATCTTTAGTGTATTTTTTTTCCAATTCTATACCCTAAAATTTGTTTGTTCAATTTCATGCCAAACATTCTTAAATCTGTTGAAGGGTCGAATTTTTGGGAACCTGGATGGTACAAGGCACAAACTAAAAGACTTTGCCAAGATTGATTGTATGGTATGGTGTCGGCAAGCTAACCACAATAGTTCACGGCCAAGTTTTTTTTTCTAAACAAATGCATACTCTTTTTACATTAGTGTTTACACTCGTAGTGTCAAAACATAAACCTTGAATGTTTTTCTCTACACACAACTCATGTAATAGGTTAGAAATAGAATTAACTATATTTTATGCTGTTTCACGACCACTCAACTAACATCGAGTTTTCATTACCAGCTCCCGAAGCAAGCACTGGCAACCGACCAACCTTTCCTAATCCAAAACATTCAGGTAAAAGCTTACCGTTCCAATGGAGGACTAGAGAACAATCTAGTTTAAAATCACGAATTGCTGACTCAAAATATTATTTTCATGCTTTTTTTCTTAATAGTTGTAAGGTGCTTCTTGAAAGTGGAAGTGCACGAAGATAATGCCCCAGAGTTGATATAATTGGAACAATCAAATGTAGATCTTCCAATCAGATGTTACGATCTAAAGCAGCAGTAACATGAGATGTGAACAGTTGTATTTAGATGCATCTTTCTTTTTTTCAGGATTGTAAATAAGGTTTTTCTTGACATTCGGGAAAAAAAAACATCAGCATCAACATCTGATTGGGAAGGGGACTCTTGAGTTTTCTGAATCAGCCATTGAATAAACATAAACAGCTGTTGATGAAGTGTCTACACCTGTGACTTTTCGTTTTCGTCTTTCTTCTGTTTTTTCTTTTAAGAATTCTCTCTTCTTTTTTTTTAATAAATTCTCTATCTTCATTACCCAAATACATTTTTCGTCTATTTCGTTGATCTATAAGGAAATCACAATTTTCTATTATTTTTGTTAGAATCAGAGCATCAGCATGGGCAATATAAAAAGGGCCCTCGCTTACAAAATGACGGCTTCTTGTGTCAGAAGTGTTGCCAGATGCATTAGATAGAAAAACTGTTGTCAAATACTTCAACTAAACTTTATATTATTTACTAGGAATTATGAAATCTTAAAAAAGATCAGCTTTTGTATAAATATTATGTATTTTAAACACATATTATCATCAATCTAAAGCTATAAAATTGTGTAAAATTACTAAAAAGTGTCAAAATGAAGGGTCATTGAGCACCATCTTTCTGTAGGCGTAAACAGCTACAATTTTAGGAGAGTGATACTATGGATAAATGTAAAAAAAGTAGGGGGTGTCTTGGTCTTTACCTCGAAAAAAAATTTTTGAACCACCCTAGCCCGTATATTCTATATAAATGCCGAAAGTTTGCGTTGGGTACTACATAAAAATATTTACAAAAATGTAAATTAAAATTACTGAAATTCATTTTAAGGCGTTGTTTGGGGCAGAGATACTCAACTTCCACACCCGAAGAATTTTTGGAATAAACAGTTACAGAATTGCTGTATTTTAAATTTTAATGAGCACATGAGCAACATTCTCAACGCTGTCGATATCAAAATGAACATGAAGTTGAAAAACATGGCTTATATGTTAATGGAATCTAAAATACATCAGTTGACATATTGTCTGCTGACTTTGTTCCAAAAATTCTTCTGATGCCGAAGTTAAGTAGCTCCACCCCAAATAACGCCTTAAAATGAATTTCAATAATTTTAATATACATTTTTGTAAATATTTATATCTAGTACCCAACGCAAACTTTCGCCATTTATATAGAATATACGGGCACATATGGAGAATTTTTTACAAGAATATGGCAATTTTCGGATAACCATAAGATATGTTTTTTATTTTTTGTAATTTTTATTTCACTATTTCACACAGTTTTTATAAACAGAAAATTATACAAAAAATACCAGTTATGCATCTTTGGTATCTATATATCCTCAGTTAATTGCATGAAATTCCGCGAAGCAGTTTTTGAGAAAATTGGTTTTTTAAAAAATCGAAAAAACGTTTTTTATCTCATTAAATATCAGTATTTATAGGGTGATAATGGGGGAAATATATTGTCATATATGTAGCCACATAGGGGAAACAAGTCGGGAAGTTTGATTGAAATGCATGTTTCCAATGCTTATCCGGCTATGCCCTTTTAGTAAAACCAAAAAAACTCGTTTATTACGCTCAAAGTAAGTAACCCTGCACATTTTAGTGGCGGAGAGTGGAATTGAAATAATTGTGCTGTGTCTGTCAGGCCTATTGAGACCGACCGAGAATTAATCGCTTACCCCACTGGTAAATTAAAAGCAAGACTTAACAATAGCATTGATCCAAACCTTATGGAAGATTCAACAGGTATATATATAATCCCAGTTACAATAATAGATAGTAAAATGAAAGCAGATTATGTCGGCATCGGCATGACAACATGGAGATTTAAAGAGCGTTTAACAGAACATATCACAGATGTCAAGCTTAACCGGTGTCGAACAGCTATTTCTGAACGAAATCAGGAGAAAGAAATTAGGATCAATTTTAAAGAAGATAAAATAATAAAGAAATTATCAAATTACCAAAAAATTAATAATTTTGGAGTCTATAGAAATCCTACGTCGTGCTAATTGTATTTATAACGGTCTATGGTGTATGATAACGGTATAATGGTGTATGATAATATATACATTATCATACACCATTTCAAAAAATTGCTATGTTATACTGAGAATAACCTTAGCACTCACCACTTCTGTAGAATTTTGGAACAGTAAGGCTATGATGACTTTTTTTGCTAGAAGAGATGGCCGTTTGCGTTTATAAGATTGCGAGAATTACAAAAACACCAGGTCCTATTAAAAAAAAAACTCCAATTCGGTGAACGAAGACTTATTTTATTTTCATGATGAAGGTCGAAGGGAGAGGTACAGGGGAGAAGCAATAAGGAGCCTCTTTTAAGACGTCATCACGAGGCTAGCGAGAAAGCAGGAATGGGAAGAATATACAGTTACAACTTTCTTGCTTGGCGGGCTACAATATCGCCAATCTAAAAGTATTTTTGCGCCATGCACAGGGGGTAATAGAAACATTGGCTGGTATGTTCGCCAAAAATGTACGGTAGGCTTCTACCATATTAATTGTGTAGGGGGGGGGGCAGATTGTGGGCTGCATACATTCCTGAGTCATGATAGACTGAGCCTCATCTGTACATTGATACAGCTGCGGTTAAATGTAAAAATAAAAAGTGTTATCTGGAAAGGGCATAGTAACAGACAGAGTTCGTTAGGCTAAAAAGCATGAGACTGTATTTTTCTAGACCAGATGTTAGATCAAAGATACACCGCTTTACCACAAAAAATGTAGAAATGCCATACATCTGAACAAAAGGGTGTGAAGCGAAAATAATTCTAATAAGTAGATTGCATGTAAAGTGATTTTGAATGATGAGTTATATTCATGCCCAAATAAGGAAATGACCGAAGTTAAAATGCGTTTGAAACTCACAGTCAGCCGTAACGAATTTTGTACAAGGTTAAAGCGTATGTGTGAAAGAATCAGAAAGTGAAAATAGAGAGTGATTCACTGATTTTATTTTATTAAAGAGATGAGTACCTAGAATAATTTAATTTAAATGTGAAGGGCTGTTAATACAATCGATTTAGTTTTTAAATGTTGAATTTAATTTAGGGGCTGCACTGTTTGACTGTAGTGCACAAAATAAATAAGTTATTAAACAGAATTTTAATTGAAACTGTCTGGGGGAGGGGGGGGGGAATGGAATGTAAACATATATAACGAGATAATCGTTATATATATCACCTGGGACACCGCAAAAAAAAAACTTTTGTTGACCCGTGTGCATGGGCAAAACAGCAAGAAAAATAGTTACACATATAAATATATCTTCAAAACATAAAAGTTTTTTTTTTTTTAAACAAGTTGCTGTCATGAAAACAACAAAAAAAAAATCTCTTTCATCAATAGTTCAACAGTCCTAAGAGATTTTATGAATTAATATTTTCTAAATTAAGTTTATGGATCTCTACCTTCAGTAAAATTTTCTTCAAAATTGCATACCATGGTATATATTTTTGACTGAGTCGACTCTGACAGCAAATATTTAAGCAGCATGTAACTAGATCCTTGGCTGCACATCATCAAAATATTGATCCTGATTCGGATCATTTTATGAAAAATACAAGTACTAACAATAAATATATATATATAAACACAAATGCAACACTAGAAGTAAAGAGTAAATAATAATAAGTGAAATGTGTAATTGTAAACTAATAATCAATTGTAATATGATTTTAAAAGAAATTGGACATGGTTTAAAAAAAAATGTAATGTTCATGCATGCAGCATAGGATGACAAAAAAAAGAGGTGCCTGAAGCACGCCCATGAAAAAGGGGTCACCCTGAATCTTGTGTAGACCACAAGTGTTATGGCGTCAGCTTAGGGCTTCAGCCTTATGTGAGGAGGGAGTTTTGAGACTCATACAGCGCCCGCTTATATGAGTCCCTGCTCCTCCGAAGACACTAGCGGTCCTCTAAAGGAGCACACGTCGGTTTACAAGCAAAAATTGATTTTTTGTGAATTGGAATACCAATTCCAAGGGGTTGTCTCTCAACACAATGAAGTTTTGGACCCTAAGGGCAATAATTTTGAACGGGAACAAAACATTCGAAAGGGAGAATGAAAAAAATAAAAAAATAGATATATATTTCACATATATATCAAATCAAAAAGGGGTAGACAATCCTAGAGTGAAGAGAGACATAAAAAAATGAAAAAGTCATAATCAGGTTAAATAATGCACAAGTCATATGTTTAGAAGGTAACTAACTGGTTGCCAAGAAAATGTTATCAAATTACATGTGAAAAAAAAATTTTTTTTTTTTTTTTTTATTAACTGCAATTATTAAATGTGTTAGCTATCAGTTTTAACTGAAGTGTAATCGTAAAAGAATGAAATGTAAAATAAATGTTAAACTGTAAATAATAGTTAAGTGTATGTAAATAACATAAAAAGTGTACAGTAAAATGAAATGAGTGTAAAGTGATTCAAAATATTGTTCACAAGAGATCTTCGAAGAAAACAGTCATGGGCCAGCCATAATGTTGTCAAAGCTCTGTTGTAAGCAACATACATACAACCTAGGCCTCTGGTTGTACACTTAGCTTCACAATACATGTCATAAGAAAAAAATGTAAACAGAAGTATATTATTTTCTGTTTCTTAAATTATATGTATGTGGTTGATAAACATTAGGTAAGTTGTGATTGTTTAAGTGACTTGTAGCATCGAATAAATGTCCATATCGAGGTGGTGCAAGAAGTAACCTATCAATGTGCACCCGAAATGCTGTATTATCAGCAGCATACAATCTCTTGATCGAGAATGACACAGGTGAATGTTTGAAAGTTACAATGTATGGTCCAGTGTATTTAGGTTTGAATTTATCAACAGACTTTAAGTACACAATATCTTTGAGACAAATGGTTCTTAATTTAGCTTTCTGACCGTAATGTTTATATCTTTTATCCTGTGCTGTTTTAATGTTATTGTAAGCCTTGTCATATATTTTGTGTAAATCTTCAAGTAGTTTATGTATTTCAGTATGTTTATCTAGAAAAGGTTGATTGCTATTCTGATCAAAAGTGTCAAAAATTAATGAAAGTTCACGTCCAAAGTGGAGAAGATTAGGAGTGAATAATGTAGTTGAATGTTTTGAACCATTATAGAGCGACTTGTGTATAAATATTGCATTTTCAAATGAGTGACCTTCTTGCAAAAGTATATTAACAGAGTATTTGATAGATTTATTTATTCTCTCCGAAAGAGCATTGCTTTGTGGTCTCGAAACAGAGCTGTGAAGTACCTTAATACCTAGAGTATCATTAAAAATGTTGTATATTTGAGATGTATATTGGGGTCCTAAGTCTGATAAGACAACAGAAGGTCTCCCAAAGGTGGTTATGTAAGAGAATAAACATTTAACGACTTTAGCTGCAGATGTATCATTAAGTGGAAAAAGTTCAACATGTCTTGAAAAGTGATCTGTAATAGTTAAAATATGTTTACCATTAGAAAAAGGTCCAACGAGATCTGTACTAATAGTATGGCCAGGATATCTGGGCGTGTAGGTGGGTTGTAAGGGTGCAGGAGGGGTTTGATGATGTTTACATTGAAGACATTTGACACATGAAGCTACAAAGTTTAAGGTGTCAACATACATGCCTTTCCAAAAATATCTTGATGATAGAAACTCATAAGTTTTATTAAAACCAAAGTGAGATAAATGAGAGATTGTTAAAACTTTGCTTTTAAGAGAGTTAGGAACAACAATGTGATATGAAAAAGTGTTGTTAAGATTATTTTCTTTTTTTAACATTAAAACTTTCGAATCAGGGTGTATGAAGTAATTAGGATATTTTTGAGAAGGTCCTTTCTTTAGAATGTCTTTGTAAACAGTGGACAAGGTGGTGTCATTTTTTTGTTCAGTGCAGAAAGTTTCATTTGAAATTTCTAATAAAGGATCTGGATTTGTTTGTTTACCAGATACAAGATAGTTTACATATTTCTTAGTGGCGCTTGAACATGAATTATTACTGTCTAGTGTATCATAGTCAACAATAGGTAATGGTTGAGGGTCATGGATAAGTTCAGGGTTAGTATCCAGAGTTTGTTGATTGTTTTCAAAAGTACAGCGAGATAAATAGTCAGCAAGAACATTTTTCTTACCAGGGATATGTTTAAAAGTGTATGAGTACTCTGAAAGCTCCATGAGCCAACGAGAGATAATATCAGCTGGATTAGTAGTCTTGTTATATTTTTCTAAGGGTTTACTGTCAGAAAGAATTACAAATTGTCTGTTATATAAATAATATTTGAAAGCGGTTACAGATTTATAAATTGCCATGAGTTCTAATTTAAGTGCAGGGTATTTTTTTTCTGATGGCTTAAGAGATTTAGAAAAATATGCAACTGGTAAAAGTTGTTGATCATGTTCTTGTAATAAAACACCAGAAATAGCAACATTTGACGCATCTGTATTTAAATAAAATGTCTTGTTCCAATCAGGTAATCTAACCATGGGAGAATTAAAGAAAATTTTCTGTATTGTGTCCATGATTTCTTGATGTTTAACTGTCCATTTAAATTTAACTTTTGGAGTAGTTAGGTTTATCAGTGGTTGTACTAACTCAGAAAAGGATGGAATTAGACTCTTATAAAATGTAATGACACCAATGAGTCTTTTTAGTTGACGTTTAGTTGTAGGTGTGGGAAAAGATGTTATTTTTATGATATTTGACTGAATCGGGGAAACTGACTGATTTTCTACATGAAATCCCAAATAGTCAATACTAGATTTATGAAAAGTACACTTGCTAGGAGACAGGGTTAAGTTGTATTTGGTTAGGATAGAGAGAATTTTTTTTAATTTATTACACATTTCATCAAAAGAGTTTGCACCTACAATGAAATCATCCTGATATGTATATACACCATCTAATTGTAACTCATCAAGCAAAGAGTCCATTAAAGCTTGGAAAATAGAAGCACTGTTTTTTAATCCGAACACTAATCTCTTGTATCTAAAAGAACCAAACATAGTAGTAAATGTCAACTGATTTTGGAATTTTTCTGGCAAATCAATTTGATGATATGCCTGATGAAAGTCAAGAGAAGAAAAATATCGATACTGAGAAAGATTTGAAATGATGGTTTGAATTTTAGGTAGAGGGTAAGATGATCCTTGAATTACAGTATTTACCATTCGGAGATCTAAGGCGAGACGAAATTTTTGTTTACCAGTTCCGTCTGGTTTCTTTTTGACTAAAAGCATGGGGCAAGCCCATTCTGAACAGTGGCGTTCAATAATTTTGGCATCAAGCAGATCTTTAATTTGTTCTAAAGTACCTTTTTGCAAAGATTGAGGAAGGGGAAAAGGAAGAGTTTTTATAGGGTAGTCATTAATAAATTTCAAATCAGGTACAATCTTATCAGTATGTCCAAGTGTATTTAATGATTTTGAAAAGGCCGGGTAGTAATTAAGTAATAATTTAGTCATTGTATTTGCTTCATTAGAACTTAAATGTGTAAGATCAAAATCGGTAGCTGCCAAATCCTCTTTCCTCTTTTTTAATGTTTCATTAGATGCCTGAATAAAATTTAGGAAGTGTTGTTCTGAGTTATGGTGCTTGTCCAAATTATCAGAGGGGTAGTCAAGAATTTCCTCAACTTCAGATAAATGTCCAATTTTTGTGTGTTTAGGGAGATGAATGGTAGTGTCAGACTTATTTTTAAGTGAAATAGAAAAGAAATGATTTAATTGTACAGGCTTCTTTTTGCGTTTAGTTTTCTTATTCATTTGAATAATGGCATCATGACTTATTACTTCTTTTTTATCTGCCACATATTCAAATAGATAATTTATGTCATGTTTGATATTATTGTTTGTGTAAACTGAGCACCATGTTTGCTCTTGGGGTTCTAGAATGACTTTACGGGTTAAGAAAACTTTTTGATTTGTCACTACATCACACAAGGTGTTACATTGATTACTTTCACTTACTTTAGACTTAGTGTGTGATGTTTCTAGTGGAATAGTCAAGTTGTTGTTAATGTGAATGCATTTATAGAAAGTATCAATGATAATGTTAAATTAACTAATGAAATCAAAACCAAGAATGCCTTCAAAACTGGAGGATTCAGGAATATCCACTATATAAAAGTGGTGCGAGAAGGATTTTTTTTCTAATCTAATGGATGCTCTAATACATGAAGAAAAAGAAACATCCGAATTGACGGTTTTAATATTTATGGCTGTTGATAGTCTCTTGTATTTTAATACAGGTTTAAGTTCATTAAATAAATTTTGTGAAAGTAACGAAATGCTACTTCCAGAGTCAGCCAATAGGGTGATTTTATGGTTTGCAATAGTGGCCTTTACAAGAGGAAGTGATGGAGAATGCGTATTAACACTACAAATGATGTGAACAATTTTATCGCCTTCATTTTCTGTTTGAGTAGTGATATTTCTTGCAATTTTAATGTGATCTGAAGTTTGTGACCCGGTTGAATTGACTAATCTTTCTTTAGAGATCTTTGGTAATGTAGGGTCAATAGGAAATGTTGCTGATGTTAAGTCACATGGTTGAGACACAAAATCATCAGCATAAAAATTGTGTCTCTGTTCTAGTTTTCCTGAACCTGGTAATTGTTGCGTCTGTTAAAATTTTCCCTTCTCTGTGTATTAACTCTTTTCCATTTAAAACACTGATGTGCCTGGTGGCCATTACGGAAACAGAGTTGACAAGTCACAACTTTTCTTTGTGTAAATTTGTGAGGGGAAAAACGTTTTGGGAAATTTCGCGTTTTGAAATTTTTCCTATAGCGCATCGCATTTGCGTTATACTTTGGGCTACCTTGCATGTCATTTTTTTTAGTTTCAGTTTTGGGTCCAGGCGGTGCGAGTGTTAATGCATTTATTTTTTCCGAGAGTTCCTTCAATTGCTCTTCAATGTTATTTTGAGATTTACTGACAGAGGGTAAGGAATGTAGAATCTTTTCGTTATGCAGAATTTCGTGTAATATCTGTGCTCTTTCAACAGCAGCACGATATTCATTCACGCCTTCTTCTTGTAACTTTATTCGTATGTTAGCTGGCACAGCTTCCATAAATTTCATAAGTTTAATCGTGTTACGGGCATTTTCGTCTTTAATATCTGAATAGACAGTTGCGGCTAACACGTTTAACCGATGTGCCAGGTTTTTAATTGACTCCGCTGGCAGAAGAGATAAGCTCGAAAGTTCAACGCCAGCCACGCATTTGCTGGGGGGTGAGAAAAATGCGGCAAATTCTTTTTCAAGCGTATCTAGATCATTAATTTTTTGAATTTCCGGATTCTGAGCATAAAATTTTTGAGCGGGACCAATTAACTTGCCTACAAGTACAGCAATGGTAGTCTGAGGGCTGTATTTGTTAATTTCAGCGACCGACCTAATTTGGTTAAAAAAGAATTTAAGCAAATCCGGATCTCCGTCAAATTGGTTAATGTTGATTTGAACTTGTTTAGCGGACATGGTCAACGTTTTACGTAAGACAAATTCTCTAATCAAAAATTGTTACTGAAATTCTGCATACCTATCTGAATATAACACACATAAACAGATAAAAATGCAAAGCACATAAAATAATGAAATAAAATAATCACATAAATAATCACATTAAAAAAACTAATACACAACTTAAAAATAAACAAAAGGTCTTATTTTTTTTTAAACCTTATATAAAAAAAAGAGAGAAAGAAAACTTATCCAGGGACAAAATTGTGTTTCCCAAAGTAAAAATAATACCGTTGCTTATTTTAAGCAAAAGAGAAAGAAACAGAAAAATATTTCGCAATAGCTCCTATTTTATTTATTTATATATTTTTTTAAATGAATGAAACATGTAAGTCTTTCAAAATAAAACTGGTAGGAGCAAGCAACTGAATTAAAAACTTATTTTATCCTTTTTAGCAGAGAGAAAAAAAAAAAAAAAAAACTTGCTATCTGTCCTTATTTCTCTAAAAGGACAGAAATTAAAAATATTTCTCAAATTAAAATATTTTCAAGCCAAAAGGCGAACCAGAAAAATATATGGGACAAAATATAATCTTCGTTAACTCTTTTTGAGAGAGAAAAAAAAAAATTAATATATTTTAATATGCATTAAAAGTTAAGCAAAGGTGAATGTGTATCTTGATAACTAAAGATATTGGAACATTCAATGCAATGGGAAAAAAAACTACTTATATTATATTTATAAATATTATAATAGACAACACAAAATATCAAAAATAGCAATATCACTGTGTTTTCGTATCCTGTACAAAAACACAATAATATTAATAAAATTAAATAAGAAGTACTTGTGAGTACTTATGGAGTAAGAAAGCATACAAATGGAATGAAACAACTTTTAAAAATTATAAAACAAGGTTTCCAGAATTAACTGAAAAGAAAATTAAGCGAAAGGAAAGCAATTAAATGGGGGAATTAAAATATGCTTTCGTACTCTAAAAATGTGCTATTTTAAGGGACTGGTGCAGTATTTATTTTCACTTTTTTTTTTGCACCTTCATGACCTCCTTGTCAATATCATAAACATTTGCTAGAAATGTATGCGTGAGAGTGAATCACTAAAACGATTCTTTGCAGCAAATGACTTTTTTTGAGATTTTTTTTTTTATCACAAACTGCCTCTTGAATAAAGATGAACAACTTATAAAACCTCACAACAGAACGTTACTATCTAACTGAGCACTTCACAAAATTATTTCACAAACTGGTTGGTGTCGTATGGTAAAAAAACAAAACACACTTTTCCAGAATATTGAGGAGGTTGGAGAGCGAGATTCATTCATTGAATCGCTGACTCGCTCGGACGTTCCTTTCGTTTTTCGTAAACAGAAAGTAAACAAGGGAAATTTTAGCACTCGCTAAGGCGAGTATTCTCTTATCACCTTTTCTTTACACATGAGGGGGGTAGCACACGTTTTTGCAGGGTTTTTTTTTGGTTTGAAATTAGTGTTTCACTGCACTTAACTGTTGAATAATTTGTAGTATTTTTCACACAGATTCAAAAGGTTTCTCAAGAAGGGTTTCTCTTCTTTGTAGAATTTGTAGGACTTGTGAAAACAGAAGATTATAAAAAAGAAACTAATTGCACATCAATTTGTTGGAAACTTGTAGGCACAGACGAATGATTGCACAAAACACACGCGCACACCTCAGTAGACAACAGAGCACACAATTAATTGAAGAATCACCTTTATGTGATTGAGTTGAAAGCTGTTTCCTTAGTAGGGATGATTTATCAGCCGATTAATGCACTGTCCGGTGTATAAGCGAACGTAAAGTCGATGCAACAAAAAGGGCAGGGGGGAATGTTCCGAGAGATAAGTTTGCACGCAGGCAGAAAACTTCGGCACGGGAGGATGTAAGGTAAGGCAGGCAGATTTCTTAGGCGACGGGAAGGGAGCAGCTGATTCCACAACTCCGGGGGTTGGCAAAGGGGAAAAGCAGAGAAGCAGGCAGGCACAGATATTTTACGGCGAAGAGCAGTCGTCCAGGGCGAAAGTTCACTCCATGATGAAATCCACGTAGCGGGCACGGTGTGACAGCCGGGGGGAATCCATCGCTGCCAGAAATCCATGCAGAAAAAGGCTTAGAAGCAAGTACCTCTCCCTTACATTTTTTTTGTTAATGGAGAAAAAAAGCTGGTCACGGAGACCAATTTTATATGATGACTTTTTTTGCTAGAAGAGATGGCCGTTTGCGTTTATAAGATTGCGAGAATTACAAAAACACCAGGTCCTATTAAAAAAAAACTCCAATTCGGTGAACGAAGACTTATTTTATTTTCATGATGAAGGTCGAAGGGAGAGGTACAGGGGAGAAGCAATAAGGAGCCTCTTTTAAGACGTCATCACGAGGCTAGCGAGAAAGCAGGAATGGGAAGAATATACAGTTACAACTTTCTTGCTTGGCGGGCTACAATATCGCCAATCTAAAAGTATTTTTGCGCCATGCACAGGGGGTAATAGAAACATTGGCTGGTATGTTCGCCAAAAATGTACGGTAGGCTTCTACCATATTAATTGTGTAGGGGGGGCAGATTGTGGGCTGCATACATTCCTGAGTCATGATAGACTGAGCCTCATCTGTACATTGATACAGCTGCGGTTAAATGTAAAAATAAAAAGTGTTATCTGGAAAGGGCATAGTAACAGACAGAGTTCGTTAGGCTAAAAAGCATGAGACTGTATTTTTCTAGACCAGATGTTAGATCAAAGATACACCGCTTTACCACAAAAAATGTAGAAATGCCATACATCTGAACAAAAGGGTGTGAAGCGAAAATAATTCTAATAAGTAGATTGCATGTAAAGTGATTTTGAATGATGAGTTATATTCATGCCCAAATAAGGAAATGACCGAAGTTAAAATGCGTTTGAAACTAACAGTCAGCCGTAACGAATTTTGTACAAGGTTAAAGCGTATGTGTGAAAGAATCAGAAAGTGAAAATAGAGAGTGATTCACTGATTTTATTTTATTAAAGAGATGAGTACCTAGAATAATTTAATTTAAATGTGAAGGGCTGTTAATACAATCGATTTAGTTTTTAAATGTTGAATTTAATTTAGGGGCTGCACTGTTTGACTGTAGTGCACAAAATAAATAAGTTATTAAACAGAATTTTAATTGAAACTGTCTGGGGGAGGGGGGGGGAATGGAATGTAAACATATATAACGAGATAATCGTTATAAAGGCAGCATAGCCTCACCCCCTTTTTCACTTTGAAGTTTGGATCAGGCCTTCTGGTATAAAGGACTCAAACTCTGTCTTTTATCGTTTTTAACCATGATGATGAGCATAAATATGTTTGAAAGTACTAGGTTTTAAATGTATCTAATTATGAATAAAAAGTACCTCTGAATAATTTAAATAGTATTTTGTGTTTACAAAATTTTTAAACTTGTTATAGTAAAGTGAATTTAAGGATTTAAAGAAATCGATATGTTATGTCATTTTGTAACTTCATATGAATATTTATGCTAAAATTTCTTTTAAAAATTAGAAAAGATATGTTTGTAGTTGTTATTGTTATAGTGTATTTTAATTGCCATTAAAAGTTTACTGTTGTATTTCCTGATCTTGCTCTTTGAGATTCTAATTGGATGTTTTAAATTAAGAGTTTACAGTTAATGAATTTCTCTTTTATAACTCTATGAATATTTATTAAAAGTATATAACCTATATCTTTTTACGAACTGTCGTCATAAAAGAAACTAAAATATTGTGCCGAAAGTCTGCGTTAACATTTGAAAAATCAAAATTGGTGTATTTTTTATTTAGTAGATTGCTCCTATTTAAAATTTACATTTATAATTTGAAAGAAGACATTATTCGAGACTAACGACGTGTTTTTGGGGATTTTATCATAAACGATCTGCAAATAAAGGCAGGTATATATATATTTTTTATAGTGACTGTACATTTGGATTTTCAGCTCTTTTATTTTTATTGTAGAAAAAGCCTTTGAAACTGAAAACTCTGTTTTATATCATCCTATAACGGAAAGTTCAAATGTAAAGAGTTCAATATAAATCCAAGATAGCAGATTTTGAAGTATTTTTCAAAATTGCAGGTTCGCATTTTATTCAGTTAAAACTGCTTTTGCTGAAATAGATAAAACTATACGGAAATTTTATTTTCCTGAGATTATGTGATATTTTTGAGATATCTGGAATTGTTAGGTTAAGATTCGAGATTATGAATTTTTTTTTCATATTTTAATTGATCTGCATTTTATTAAACCGCACTTAAAATTATTTTAGATCGACTAATACATTACCAATATATTTATAGCTTTAAAAACTGAAAATTTATCCAACAGATGTTGTTCTGACGATTTTTTAACACAAAAAACCATCTTTTTATAATTATTTATATTGTTCTTTTAACTATGTATATACGCAATGGATATTATTTAATTTTGTTATCCAGTTTCACGTGAAATATTGTTTGCATACATGTATAGCATATCTAGATTACAACAAGTTTTATATTCAATTAAGGAAAGATATTAGGAGTCGAAAATTATTTATTCTATAAGAACATAGCAGCCCCGATTATTATGTATAATGAATTCATAGAAGATAAACTTCAATTTATATTTAAAAAAATTCTTTTAGAACTGAAGGTATTCAGTAATTGTGCCCAAAACTGTTTTTATTTAACCCCTTGGAGGGCTGTGGTTCATTTTTGGATCACTTAATTTTAATCTCTATATGTGAACAGAAATATTATCCCCACCCCCCCATTGGGACCAGAATTTTGGAATGAAATATTTTCTTTTATTAAGTAAGTGAAGAAAAGCGTTTTGCTTGATTTTCAAATGAATTTGTTTTTAAATTGTGGTGTCGTTTAATCTTTTCGGCATTTTAGGAATAGAAGTACTTTTCCCCTGAAAGTGTTAAATGATTAGGAAATGGCATACATCAATTTTTTCTTAGGTTATGCATGCAATTTTCGTACTTTATTTGTTTTCCTTTAGTGAATCGGCCTTTAAAATTGCTTCATTTTGATTGAAACAGATGCTGAGATCTATTCCCTTAATCCCGTCAAAGACTGGTATAACATATATATATACATAGGTGCCAAGTTCGCACTAATCTTCCGTAATGCGTAGATTAATTTAACCCAGTTTAACAACGTTTCGAACCAGAAAAATTATTTGATGAATCTTTATTTATTTAGTTCCAGTTTTCTACGTGGAACTTATTTAATTTCATCTCTGAAAAAAAATTCTGGTGTGAAATGTATTAAACCAGGGTTAAATTAACCCACATATTGCGGAGGATTAGTGGCAACTTGGCACCTATGTATTATATATATATATTACTTTATTTATATATCCTACTTTTTTAGTTCAAAACTACCAATCAACACCAAAATTTTCTTACAGAAATTTTGATGTTGTAATGTACTAAAAGAAAAGAATCTATATATTTTCCAATAAAGTATCTCTTTAATTCTGGTGGCAATCAATCATTTCTAAACTTTAGCAGCAGAATTACTTTGTTCCTAAAAGGGTTAACCCTCTCTCTGCGCAACCCGAGAGTTTCTCGGGAAACGTAAAAGTAGCAAAATTTGCGCAACCCGAGATTTCATAGGGATGCATTTTTTCCGTCTAATTAAACCAGTGGTGGAAAATTGGCGCAGAGGTAGAGCCTATTGACACCACTAAATTATAGTAGTATTTTGCCTCTTATCTAATGATCAAATTTCTGAGTTTTTATTAAACTAAATAATACCATAAAAATTTAGTGGTGTCAATAGGCTCCGCCTCTGCGCCAATTTTCCACCACTGAATTAACCCTCCTTGATCATTCCCACCAGTAACTTTTTATTGTAAATTTTGCCTTCTCTAATCCGAGCATTTTCCCGATTAAATCAGGCGAAAATTTTTGTTTTGAAGAACCAGTGACAAAAGAATAAAAACTATTAAAAGACGCTCGTCGCGAAGGGATTAAATACGCAATTTTTGAAGCTATTTTGATAAAACAATTACGCAGCGATAGGGTTAAAACATGAGGATTTTTAAAATTTTTCAAAACACAAATGCTTGGATACATTATATTTTCTTAAAGATTTCTTCAGAAAGACTGTGAATTTAGATTATTACTTTCGAAATGTACAGTCGTGGGGAAAAAAAGTAAACACCACCTGCTAACTCTGCAACAAATTGTTGTAGAAGAAAGTTACTGGTACCGAACGATTGGAAATAAAGTCTACTTTTAAATGATGTATATAAAATTTGCTTAGGGACCATCTACCTATCAAAACGAACCCACATTTTGTTTTTGTTTTTTCAATAGCAATACCCAAATCGATACTATAAATAAATTATCCATCCTTCAATTAGCTTAAATTTTCATAATGTTCGTACGATTAGTTTCCGAGAAATTAATTATTTTAAAATGAGCCTGTTTTAGGGGCTGTATCCGAATTGAAGTTCGGTACTCGATTGTTCAAATGCTACAGAATCTTTAAGTTACTTCTATTAATGTATTATTTCTTCCCAATAGTATTATTTCACTCGCTTAATATGTTTTGACTATTGTCAGCCCAAATGTTTCGATAAATTGAGTAATTTTATTTTTTCAAATTATGCTTTTCTGCATACCATAGACGACCTCTTAAACCATCATTTTGACATTTTTTAATCATAATTCGAAAACTACTTGGACTAAAAATTTGCATAAAGCAGGACATACATCCATTGAAAAAATTGTAGGTTGCAATTCATATTTTTTTCGAATATTAATTTCATAATTCAAAATTAATATTATAAAATTTTTAAAATTATAAATTCAATGTATTTATGTTTGGGATTTTTAGAATTATAACCGCACAAAAAATTATCACATTAAGATTATAATTTCAAGAGATATTAATAAAAATGTGAAAATGTAATTTAACATTAGAAGTTCTAAATTTTGAATGCTTATAATTCAAACACTTATCCTCTAAATGACTTGAAATTTCGTTTTTAGGCATAGTTTGAACCGTAGATTTGAAATAGATTGTCCAAATTGGGTGTTGTCATTGAAAAAAAAAAGTTCGGTCTGTTTTTTATTTGTAGGTGGCCCCATAAGCAAATATTATATATATTTAAAAGTAGACTTTATGTCCAATTGTTTGGTACTGGTAACTTTCTTCTATTACATTTAGTTGCAGAGAGTTAATAGGGAGTTCTTACTTTCTTTTTCCACGACTTTATATTAGCCAAATTATATAGCCAAAAGTCAGCGGACACTTTAGATTTTAGGTGTTTCTTCTAATGTCTAGAGAAATACTTGGCTTTTTGTGGAAAATCAGGAATATCAAGAACATAGAGGATCTGTCTAGTAAGTCTTGAGACTGATTCCATAAAATTCATTTATTTGAAGATAATTTTACAGACGCCTAATATTCTTCAAAATAGCCTCCTCCTGCATTAATACATCGCTGCCAACAACTCTGCCAGCCACTTATGCAGTGTTGCCAGATTGGGAACTTTTTGTCCGCAGATTGTTGATTGTCACCGTTTTTTTGAAATAGAAATATTCGGGCTGTTTAAAAATAGATTAAAAATAGTGAAAAATAAGGTGAATTATACCATTTAAAAAAAAGGTGATAGTCAAATAATCTGAATTAAAAAAGTCCCCAATCTGGCAACACTGCACTTATGCCCGCCTAGAAGTCTTCAACTAGAATGCTGTTTAGAACGCGCGTTACATTTTTCTGCAAGTTCTCCAGTTCATCAAAACGATGTCCTTGTAAGCTGGATTTTAACCGAGGTAATAGAACAGAGCCCGGCAGGGACAGATTTTGGCTGTACGGTGGTTGGGGCAGCGTTATAATGCTGTATTTTGCCAGGAACTGGGTCATTTTGAAAGATGTGCTGGAAGCAGCTTGTCACAAATTTTCCGCATTTGAAGTAAGAACTTCAAATGCGCACGTTGCCCTGATGCGCACGCAATCACGTTGATGGTGCATCAATTTGACAATTTGATGCACAATCGATTTCGTACTTCCCAATGCCTTCGCATTCGGACAGTCATCCGACTATCAGAGACCAAAAGCACTTACATTTTAGCCACATTATCTGAAGTTCGAGAACTTGTTGGATGCCCAGAGTGTTGATCATCATCGATGCCCTCTCCTCCGTCTTTGACGGCCTTGTGCCACTTAAACATTTGATCTTTGGACAAAACATCCTTCACCTAGGCTTCTTGTAACATGGAGCCACTGTAGCCGATTTGTTTAGTTTACACGAAACTTTATGCAGTATCTCTACTCGACAGTCCACGTCATTCTGAAAACCTTACCCCTCATTCAAACACGTGTTAGCTTCACGAGCGATCCGTGCGCTGTAAATGCTCAAAGCCAACTGACTTGCGCTAGAACCTGTAGCTGACAGTACCCACCGCACATATCGCTCACAAACTCCGTCCCTTCGGCCTTCTGCTTTGCGCGAAAAATTCAGTCTCATTACTGAATGGACAGACCATGTATTTGACATCATATTGATCAGTGAAGGAATAACCACAAAGACAATTAGGAGGCCAACAATAGATGGAATAAAAAAAGAGAATACTTTCTGTCAGTCTGTAAAGTGAAATGCTTGAAATGACCTACAGCTGTAGTACAAAACTATGTGGATCTTGTAGAATATTTGCATTCATTTTTGTAAAAATTGCACGTATATCGATGGAGGCATAAAGGTTTATTTTAAATTTTAAAAATATATTCGCATTTTTTTGTTGTTGTTGTTGTTTATAACATTCAGCTATAGAACTACTTTTTAGCAACTTGATAAAGTACAGTCGAAACAATTCACAATACACAATGTTACAATACAATACATTTTACTGCTCATAACCACAAATACTGTGCATATGGCGACTATAATTAAAAGCCCAGTCGAATATCGTGAATATTCAGAAGGATATCGTCGATATAGTGAAATGAATTTCAGTTGCTTCATAAAATATTCGGATAATAAGAAATTTTCCATAAATTGTCAGTTTTCTTAACCGACTTTCAAAAAAGGAATTAGTATTTAACACATGTCTACCCGTAGCTTTGGAATGGCTGCTTATATTTTTGGTAATTCTTTTTAACACTTTCCAACACAGTTGAATTTTTTTTATAAATTCGGTTTGTCTGTCCCGTCTCTCTTTCCGTCTGTCTGTTTATCTGCCCGTCTGTCCGTGCTCAAATTCGCATAAATATAGTCCGATTCCCATAAAATGAATATGTGTTATTGGGGTTTACTATGGCATGATCGGCATTGAAAATGAAGTGTGTAGTATTTTTTTTTTCATGTACAGGGCCAATCAAAATAATTCCTTTACATTACGATCTGTGGGGGAAAATTGTTTGCAGTGTATTTGAATGATATTACAGTATTTTAAACATAATGGATTTGATATACATTACTGAGATGTATTACAAGGTTCTTAGTATAGAATATAGTGTGCCTAGAATTTATCGTTTATTTACAGGGACACGCAAAAGAATTTGGCTATAGAAGAAAATGAGCAATAATAGAACTATTGAAGCCTACGAACAATAATGGCTAGAAGTGCGTTTTCAGTTTATTATTTTTTTAAATATTACTTGGTGTGTATAAATTCTACAGATCATATACAGGGTCGCACACAGATTCTCAGTAATGTCCGTTTATTGGCGGAAATTGCTAGTAGAAATGTTCAATTGTGCTATGCGTAACTGAACTAATTTTTAGCATACTATGTTGTAAGCATGCATATCTATAGATCATATACAAAGCTGAAAAACAAAATCGAATATTTTAACGACTGCTCATGGCAATAGCAGGAATCGGGATTTCAAATGCGTTATGCATTTTCCAAAATGTTCATTTAAACATCATCTTTCACCTTACTAAAACTGTGAAGTTTTGTTATAGTATTCTGAATTCGTTGGAAAGTGTTTCGTAATCTATGCTGTGAGAATGATTTTTCGTTCTTGATTTTTTTCCTTTTTTCTTGGGTGGGGGGGGGGGGAGGATTGTGCTTTTAAAAATTTGCACCCGAACAATAATAAAATTACGTTTAACACACAAATAAAACACACCCATAGTGTTTACGCGTTAACCCCTTGAGGGGCCAGTAGTTGCGTTACTGTAATGTCGAATTCGCACCGGAATCTTTCAAAAATTGTATTGCAAAATAAGGAAAAGCAACTTTACGACTTTTTTCCACCAAACTTAGAAAAGTAAAATTTAATAAAAAAATTTCTGGTCCAAATCTTCATTAATCGTAGATGAGATATAATATATCCCACAGCCCCTCAAGAGGTTAAAATAGATTAACCCTAGAACAACCTGAAATTTTACTCAAATTTTATCAAACTATTCTACATGAGAATTTTTATTTAAAACTATTTAACTATTTAACTTGTATATTTAACTTATTTTTGTATTTTTTTTTATATTTAGTTTATTTTAAAGAAATTTCTAGTTACTAAATATTTTGAATGTGCCTTTTTGTCAAGTTGACGGAGGGTCAAAAAACTAGGAGACACAAAACGAAAAAAAAATTCTTCTATCCAGTTCCAATAAAAAGGTTGCGTAGAATGTATAAATAGATTTCGATCCCTTTCATGTTCAAGGAAGAAAATAAAATTTGCAATTGAAAACGCAGTTTTATAACACTCTTTCGTGAAACTTTTAATGGAAAAAATTCAATATATACGCACTTTAGAAGGTTTCGAAATTTTTTTCAAAACAGCAAGTTCCAATTTTATTCCTTTAGAATTATTACGAAATGTATGAAACCATGTCTAATTCTATTTTCTGAGCATATGAATGCTATCTAAAAGAGTTAAAAATTTGATATAAGATTATGAATGTTATTTTCATATACTATTTCTAATGGCTAAAAAGTTGTAAGCTTAACCCTTTATCTATTGACGGTACTTATAAGTACCACTCAATTTAAACTTTCACCCGATAGTGAATATTACTAATGTTTTAATGGTACTTTACAAAAACACTCTCTCCACTTTATGCGGATACATGGTAGCAGTAGTTCTAGATTTGTTATTTTAGCGAGGAGAGAGGCTATCTTTAACCCCTTCACGCTCGAATTAAATTGCGGTTAAAAAATTCAAATTGCTTATTGGCACCACTTTTATGAAAAAGAAATATTCACCTTATTTAATGACAGGTAATTCCATGCAAAAATATAGCCAATTTCACTATTTTATAAAACTGGTGGGAGTCAAACAATCTGAGTAAAAGACGCAGCCCGAGAATATGACGGGAGCGAGAATTAAGGGGTTAAAACAGTCGATGTGTTTTGTGCCGACATTTTGTACAGATTGTCACGCTCGTCTTTTCATTGCTGCAAACACAGTAAAGGATATAATATAAGTGTTGAAGTTTTTTTTTTATGTGTTCATTATTATCTTGGAATACAATTTGACTAGTTATTTTAGGTGAACGGTGTATTAATGAATAGATTTAACAGTTGAATTAATCGGTGGTACTTATAAGTACCGTGAGTACGCTGGGTGTTGGAGAAAAACTTCTTGTTTACTTTTCGCCTGTGTAGTTATCCAAAGTTTTCATCTGCTTTAAAATGTAATTACAAAAATGTAGTGTAGTAATAATTTTCCTAGTATTTTTTTTCTGTTTCATTATTATTTTTTATAGGAAATCGAAAAAGTTGTGGGACCGGCTCTTTTTTGCTATGCTAGAAATGGCATGTAAAATCATATATTGTATATGTGGAGATGCGAGAGAACATGGTGTCCCTGGAATATAGATGTCGCATAAATAAAGGACTGCTAAAAAGATCCAAACCTTTAAAAAAAAAAAAATAAATAAATAATAAATAAATAAATAAATAAAATTTACCCTTTTAGGGGCAAAGCATTTTAAATGCTAAAGTGTTGAAATAAATGATTGGCACCGGAATTTGCCAAAAAATTATTTATAAATTAGGAAAAAGTCTATATTTTACATACTTATTAAATATAAAATAAAATATTTTACCACAGTTCTGGTCCCATTTAAAATACCTTGTGAGTTTTCTGTTACGATATTTTAGTCATAGTGTACTGACGGTACTTTAACATTAGAATCGCCACAGCGGTCATTTTGACCGGCAAAATGTGAAGATTTTTTTATTCCATCCAGAACTTTTTTCTAAAATATGTTAAATATGCACAACAGAGAAATAAGTTAAATAAATATGTTAAATAGTTTCAAAGAAAAATTCTGGCGTAAAATAGTTTTATAACACTTGGGTAAAATTTCCGGCGGTTCTAGTGTTAAAGCACCACTTTGATTAATTACCTCTAAGAAATTAAATTTCTCACGGGCGAGTATCTTTTTATGTGTTTATCCTTTAATTTTCATTGTAGTAACTGAAAAGAAATTACATTAAAAAAATTGCAGTAGATCATAATGCAGAAGATAAAGGGTTAAAACTTTAAAAACAGTAAAATCGTTTTATTTGATTGTTGATATGTTTCAACCCTAGCCGAGTAAAATCCAGAACAAATAAATAATAACATTCCGAAATTGCACGGTCTGTGATGAAATGATCTGAAACGCCATCATTCAGTTTTTCATGTAATGCACGTTATTTTTTTAAATAGCAGATTTTTTTCTTTTACTTTAACACTTTCAGGGGCAAAGTAGTTCCATGACCAAAAAGGTGAAATAATTAAATGACACTGGAATTTATGAACAAATTCATTTGGAAAAAAAGGCGTCGTTTCACATGCATAATAAAAGGAAAATTTTTATAAGAAAAATTCTGGTGGCAATCCGGAATTAAAATTAAGCGGTTTCATAAACATACCGCTGCTTTTGAATGGGTTAAGATAACAAGGCAGTCAAACACTGGTTATCCAGTTCAAAGATATCCGTTACATGGAACTATCAATAAAAGGAGCTGATATATACTTAAAATACTAAAGACTCAACTGTAACCGCTTTCACAGGGATTGAATACCACAGGGAGAAACTTCCACCAGTAAATTTAAAGAGACATTTTCTCCTTATTTAAACGCCTTATTAATACAAAATTTTATATTATAAATAATGGGATAAACAGATATTTATTTTTAAGGGTGGAAGTTTGGCGGTAGTCAGGTCTTGCTTTTCCGCCATATTGTGACAACCTAGACAAACTTCTGTCAGCGTCAGTGAAAAAGATTACAATACCTTGGCAAACTGACACCAGTAAAAACAAATAGAAATTTTTACCATATTTCTAAGAATATATTTCCAGGATTAAGGAGCTTAAATAAGACTAAATTTTCTATTTAACTTTACTAATGGGAAGTTTACCCTGGCGGTATTCAAAAACTTGATTCAATTAAAAAAAAAACCCGCCATCTTGTGACAACGTCCTCAATACTTCACTCGAAACTGGTAGACAGTACACTATATGTCTTTTCCTCTTTATTCATAACTCCATTGTCCGTTATATTGGCCTGTGAACAAAACGTAGATGAAAATCTTTTTAACTGAAGACTCTAATGTATTATTAATATTTAGTAGATTTTTTAAAATTTCCCCTTAACTACACCAAAAAGGATTTTTGTACCTTCGTATGAGCCGCATGGTAACGATCTATCGCGAAGCATTTCAATATTCATATCAATCTTTGTGAATATGATTAGTTCTGTGTTTAAGTGTGTAGTTCAATTACAAATCTGTTAAAATCGTGTTTGTTAATTAATTTATTTGTGAAGTTTTAATTCCTTTTGGCAAGTGAGATAGAGAAGTTCAAACGGGTTAATCTCCCAAAGTTCTGTTACACGCAGATTAAAAAAAAAATATATATGCTTGAAAATTATTTAAAAGGACCTATAAAAAATCAGTAAATTGAGATACAGTTTTCAAATAAATTGCATTTGAAAGTATATTTTCTGTATATTCAAGGGTGTAACAATTAAAGTTATGCGATGTTTAAAAGTTTAAGAAATCTGTAATAAAATCGAAACCGTAGGACGTCAGAATTGCTGACGAAACACCCCTTGAATACTAGACCAGGGTTGCCAGTTTTGGCCTTTTTTCAATTCTGAAATTTTACATTCACATCAGCAATTCTGTATAGTATAGTTTTTTTTTATTTAATCATAGATATTTCATGATTACCAAAAGTAAAAATTCTTCATTTAGAATTTGTGATGTGAATTCGAAGTTTTTGAATTGAAAGTAGAGGCCAAACTAGCAATCCAGTACTAGGCTGCGCACTGACACAAAAATCGCAATTGTCGCAGATAGATTTTTTAATCGTTTGTATAGTCCTCTAAATTTAGACACCAGTATTTTCTAAAAGTTTTGTTTAACTTATTTATTATGAGAAAATAAGACTTAGAAAACTTTAAAAAATTATTGGTATTCAAATTCGAGAGACTTTGCGCGTGTAAACGCTGAAAATCTCCCACATAGCATTTTTAGTTTGCAGAAAATTTGCAGAAGTCTTGCTTTGAAAACATGCAAAGTTGCAGCAAGCTCAGCATGACAAGCCTACAGCAAGATAATGCAAACGCCGAAGTCGCAACACTTTAAACTTGCAGCTAACTTGTCGTGCATGTTAAATTCATGCTGCATCAGATTTATTGTAAAGTAATGCCAGACAAGCAATCAAAAATACCGCAAACTTACTGCAAAATAGCGATCTTTCCATGCCACACTAACTGCTTACAGCTTTTACACTATAGAAGTTTAGTCCCTTCGAAGGGTTCTATAGACCTGATGAAGTCTAATGATGCATACATGCTAAGGTGTATGCATCATTTTTGCCACCATAAACAAGTTAGTTTGCACTTTTCAATTCGAAACTTTTTTTTTTGGTATTTGATAAGTATAGCGTTTAAAGAAAGCGGTGGCAACCGAATAAAATTTCTGCAATTTCTGCGTATCTGCCGACTGTCTATTCACTCAACAGAGGGATTTTTTGCTTTCGTCACTTTCGTGAATTAAAGACAGTCTTGGCATCAGTTTCACAACAAACTAGTTATGCAAGTGGGTGATGGTATACCTTGCGGGTGATATGCTGCAAATTTCTGAATTCAAATTTGTCGCGGCAAGATAATATCAGAAAAAATAAAGCTTGCTGCTAATGTTCATGCTATCTGGGCCGCGTAAGACAGTCGCCATTTTTGTTTCAGTGCGGAGGCCTAGTATTATGAGTGCAGTGCACACGGAGAAGGCTCGACAAAATGGAAAAAAAATCTGTAACAACAAAAATACAGCAAAATTATTAGCTCTTCGGTAAAAGTAATCACACCCTCATTCAATTCATTTTAATAAATTAATTTACAAAAGTAATAAGAATCAAATTTCCTAACGAAACTTCTGAAAATTATATAATGCACACAAAAAAGTGAAATGTAGATTACGAAGTTTTAATAAAGAAAGTATGCGATATCATGAAAAGTAATTGTTTTTTACTAACATTACTATTTTTTTCAAGAAAATTAATTTACAAGAAATTACATAGACAAAACACTGACCAGTATCTTTAAAGTATCAGATCAATGACACTTTATCTTGTATAAGACTTTTATGTACTTTTTCTGACATGGCTCTTCGACATTTGTATTTTTTCTACTTACAGTCGAACCTCGTTATCCCGACACTCTAATGACCAGAAAAAAGTGTCGTCATAAGCGGAGTGTCGTGATAACCGGAGTTAAAGAAAAATACGTTTATAAAAAGCTGTATTTTTAATTAATTTAAAACAATTTAAAATTCATAACTGTTCTTGCAGTTTTAAGCAATAAAACACTATTATTAAACACAATAGAAACAAAATTGAAAAGAATAAAATTCAGATTTATGATGACTTTTTTTTTTTTTTTTGTTTTTTTTTTTTTAATTGTTACATGAAATATTGATGAATTAAGGTTTGCTTATCCCTAGATGTGTTCCTTACATTTTTGTTTTCAATATTATACAATGAACTATAATCAGTATTCGTGTTTCAGAAATGGATATTAGATAATTTCTGATCTGCTTCAATGCAATGAAATGTTTCGGTTTTAGTCGGATGCAAAACGCCGTGTAACCACAAGGCAGCGCCGCCTGATCAGAAAAAGACCGCGAGTAGACTGATACGTCTATCTGGAGCTTAAGTGGGTCATTCATAGTGTGTGGATTTATTTATTCAGATAAAGGATTGAAGTAAAATTTCTAATTTTTCTCAATGGTTATTTTAGAGACTTTTGTGAAAAGTTTCACTAGACATTTCTTACCGCTTAATTTTTGTGCTTATAAAATGGATTATGAAAAATGGACATTTTTCCTAAACCGTCGGGATATCCGGAGTTGAAAATTATTCAGCGACGTAAAATACGGAGTTTATTTACATTAAAATCGTATACAGAAAATCGGGACTTTGAAAAACTGACGTGATAAGCGGAGTGACGTGAAAACCGGGTGTCGGGATAACGAGATCCGACTGTATTTGTTTTTAGCTTCTGAAATGTGTTATTGTGTTTAGATTTTTTTTTACGATTCAAAGTGTCACATATCTATAGCTTTCTATGGTCTATAATATATCCTTTTCCTTTTGACTTTTAAGTAAGCGATGTATTTTTATACTAATTTGCGGTCAAAGAATGCGAATTATCCATAAATATTTTATTTTTGCTCTCGATTCAAAAATATATACTGCAATTTCCCAGCAGACGTTGAGAACGCAATTGAAGCAATTCGAATAAAAAAAGTGTTCCAGTTACCGTAATGCATACTGAAAAGTGCGCTGAATGTGTTCTACTATAAAGAAAGTGTTCTGAAAGTGTATCGAAAATATTCTGCTCAGGATATTTGTTAAAGGTAAACTTGGGAACATATTTGAGAACAGATTGAGAATACATTTGGGCACACTTGTGAAATCACGCAACTCCCAAAAGTGTTTAAAAAGTGCTCTAGCCCCTTGAGGGGCAAGTAAAAATGAATCTAAATATTGTATTCTCACCGGAATAATCGAAAATTTTTATTTTTAAATAAGGAAAAGCAATTTTTCATCAGTTTTCCTCCAAAGTTAAAAATATAAAATTTAGTAAAAATTTTCCAGTGAGAATGTTGTTTAAATTAGGTGGGATATATTTTATCCCACCGCCCATCAAGGAGTTAAAAAGTGTGCTGAAAAAAATTAGTGTTCTGGGAAGTATTCTAAAAACTGTTCCAAAAGGTGCGCTTCAAAGTGTTCTAAAAAAGGTGGCAAAGTAAGTGTTCTAAACAGTGTTCTGAAAAGTGTATAAAGGTTTGCAGTGTAACCAGTATGAAAAATTTTGATTTTAAGGGAAATGTCAAGAAACATAAGGGGAAACTGTATCTTTTAAACTACTTTTTCGATTTTGAATAATACTGTAAAATACTTAAATATAATGTCACTACAGATATTAGGTACTATAAAACAAATATAATTTCATATAATTTCAAAAAAAAATCTTGTAGCACAGCCTATTTAACTAAAATTTAAATTTTAAAAAAATTTAAAATCCGTACTACTTTTTTAAATATGAATATTTTTGCTTCAAATTTTTTTCCATAATCCTAAAAACATACTACATGAAATTGTGCATGGATTTAACATTCAAGGTTATAGTTATTTTTTTTTACAATTTCAATTATTTTTCCTTGATTTTTTACTATAGAAAAGAGAAAAAGATTGATATTAAATGTAATATCCCACACATCTAAAAATTCATGCACAGTTTTGTGTAGTACAATCTAAGGAATATAAAAAAAAAATTAAGTAAACATATTCATATTTAAAAAAGTAGTAGGGATTTTAAAGTTAAAAAAAAAATAATTTAAATTTTAGTTAAATAGACTGTTTTACAAGATTTTTTTTTAATTATATGAAATTATACTTGCTTTATAGTACCTAATATCTGCAGTGACATTATGTTTAAGTATATTACAGTATTATTCAAAATCGAAAAAGTAGTTTAAAAGGTACTGTGTCCTCATAAACCACAATGTGCAACAAAAATCGATGAAGTTTATGCTTTTATTATAAAAATATTTAATTAATCACTTACTTAATACTTCAAAAGATTGAAATATAAACTCAATAAATTCAATAACTCCCTTTATGCAAAACCTTTTATAAACTTTAAAAACATAGTCTATAAGAAAATATATAAAATAGAACCAAATCAAATATGAGTAGTGTACAAAATACCTTTGAGCAAAAGGAACAAAGCAATTTCATATAGGTATGACAAACAGCAAACTTAAAATTAGAATCGAAGAACATACAGTAGACATCAAATACAACAAATTGGAAATTGCACGTCAAACGTGGCAAATGAGGTGCGTTCCTACTATAACTAGTTTTATAAACATTTTTGCACTGCATATTGTACTGAATGTATATTTTAGTGCACTTCGTAATTACATATCAATTTCCTTCTGTGCGAAAGGCTGTAACATCATTAAAATGCACTTAAAATAATTTTTTCCCATTGGCCGTAATGTAATGGAAAAATTTTGACTGTCACTGTGATTAAACTATACATCCGATTTTCATAAAATTTGAAATGACTCGACAGAATTCTGCAAAAACTATATATTTTAAATTTCAAACGTTTTGGTTGGGTAGTTTTTGCGATGTCATATGCGGGCAAACGGACAGAGAAACAGACGAACAGACAGACAGACGGACAGACAGCAGCCAGACGGACTGAGCGACGACTATTGGTGCTATGTATTTACATAATTACGAACGCTCCTAAAAAGAGAACTACAGCTTTGGCCAGATTGTGTTGCAAAGAAACTTTACCCATTGATTTTAAAAATAGTAGAATAATTTATCCATCAAGATTTTAGTTACCATCCGTTATCCTGGAATCAATAGAGATATTTTTACGCAGTGACAATATTTGCAATGATTCAGTCTCCACTAAGTTACTAAAATTTGCAGAATAAGAAACAAAAGTGGAAATGAATTAACGTTCACAAATATCCAATGTTATTATATTTTACGTTCGCTCTTGTTTTTCATTATACACGTGGTCTCGTGATTTAATGTACCAATTTCTTATTAAAAAAATTGCAAAAGCATTTGTATAAACAAAGATCTTGAGAATGTCACCGTCTGAGCGATAAAATATATGTTATCATGGAATCAATAGAGATTTTTTTTAAGCAGTGACAATATTTGCAATGATTCAGCCTCCACTGAATTACCTAAAATTTGCAAACAAAAGTGGAAATGAATTAACGCTCACAAATATCCATTTTTATGTTATTATATTTTACGTTCGCTCTTGTTTTTCATTATACATGTGGTCTCGTGATTTAATGTACCAATTTCTTATTTAAAAAATTGCAAAAGCATTTGTATAAACAAACATATTGAGAATGTCACCGTCTGAGCGATAAAATATATGTTATCATGGAATCAATAGAGCTTTTTTTTTTAAGCAGTGACAATATTTGCAATGATTCAGCCTCCACTGAATTACCTAAAATTTGCAAACAAAAGTGGAACTGAATTAACGCTCACAAATATCCATTTTTATGTTATTATATTTTACGTTCGCTCTTGTTTTTCATTATACATGTGGTCTCGTGATTTAATGTACCAATTTCTTATTTAAAAAATTGCAAAAGCATTTGTATAAACAAACATATTGAGAATGTCACCGTCTGAGTGATGAAATATATGTTATCCTGGAATCAATAGAGATCTTTTTAAGCAGTGGCAATATTTGCTATAATTCAGCCTCTATTGAGGTACCTAAAATTTGCAGAATAAGAAACAAAAGTAGAAATAAATTCACGTTCACAAATATCCATTTTTATTTTATTTTATTTTATTTTCTGTTCGCTATTGTTTTTCATTATACATGTGGTCTCGTGATATAATTTACCTATTTCTTGTTTAAAAAAATTGCAAAAATATTTGTATAAACAAAGATCTTCAGAATGTCGCCGTTTGAGAAATGAAATATATGTCGTTCTGAATAAAGGTTATTATATTCCTCTTAAGTGAATTTTATATCACGTTAGCAATTGTTAACTTAGTTTGGATGTAAGTGATTTTCATACATAATTTTAGTTAATGAATGCCTTGTGTTTAACATAAACATAACTATAAGAAATCTGAACTGGCTGCAAACGGTTCCCCTGAAAGGGTTAACTCTTAACGGTCGATGTACTCCTCCCAGGCACAGGCATATCTCACACGAATTTATTCGCCTGACACCACTTTTCTTTTCAGCATTTGTAACACTAGAACCGCCATAGCGGTTATTTTGACTGGCACCAAATATAAATATACTTCGATTCGAACCAGAAATTTGTTTCTAAAATAAGTTAAACAAATAAGTTACATAGTTTTTAATAAAAATTCTGATGTAAAATAATTTTATAACACTTGAGTAAAATTTCCGGCATTTCTACTGTTAAATGCATTTTCAGAAAAAGTGCAAGAGAAATTTACTACAAAATGCACTTTTAAAATACAGTGTTGCGGATAGAATATAAAAATAGAATTATGTATATAAAGCTTGGATGACTATTTGCTGACACTCGACCACAAAGTGTTAACCATCGCTGCGCAGACCGAGCGAAGCTCGGGCATGCATTTTGCCGTCAATTTAATACTATTTGGTTGATCCCACCAGTTATTTTTTAGCGAAAACGTTGTCTGATTTAATCAAGACATTTTCCCAGATTATGATAATCAAAAATTTCTCTTTAAAGAACCGGTGATAAATGATTAAAAATTCTGTAAAGGACGCTCATCGCGAAGAATTACTTACGCAGCGAGAGGGTTAAAACATATAGAGATGCACCATTTGTAACATCTAACGCTAATTCTTTCGCGGCCAGTGGTGCATACACCACTGGTTTTTGATCCTGGTAAAAAAGAAAACTAATATTTGTCTTCTTTAATTTCGTCTTTGCGTGATCATTAATGTACTAAAGAAAGATACAAATTGTGATAAACAATGCTGCTTTTCTGGAGAAGCAAAACAAAAAACATAGGCCTTACTTTACAAACAAATTTAGGTTACTTCCAAAGCACATATCGAGATGGGAATTTTCGCATTTTGTCCAGTATATAGTGTAGAATAATAATTAAGTAAAAAAAAAATAACACGGCTTCTTTTTTTCATTTTTCAAATAGGTTACCACCTTAAATAATTGCAATGGAGATTTTCTCATAAAAGAAAGACGTGCCTAAAAGAAATAGAAAAATATCTTATTTGTCTGTCATTTCGATTATTGTGTCCTATACTGACTAGACAAGATTTGAACCCTTCAGGTGCCAAACGGCCACGTCTATGTTTACCGAAATGATTAAATGATATCCTGAATTCATTCAACTGTTCATCAGTGATTCCATTGGAGTCGCGTGTGAGAATCTAAACAAAAGAAACAATTATATAAAATTACAAACATTCGTTACAGGTAAAATAAAAACATAGAGCAAAAAAAAAAATCTAAGGTTAATGATTAGGTATAAGGTGAAATTTATGAATAATATTTCGTACAGATTCAAAATGGTTTAACCCCTTGTAAGGCGGTGAGGCCGCTATGCCATCACATAATTTTAATCCCTAATTGCCACATTGGCACCTTAATCTTTCAGCACCTTCAGGGCCGACGGCTTTTACACAAATTTTATTCGGTTGGTACCACTATTTTTTTTCAAAGGTTACCTTTACTTAAATAACCACGAAAATGCTCGCATTAAAGAAACTAAATATTACTTTTATCTTTTACTGGTGATTAAAAGAAATTTTGTACGCTGTTTTTGAGGGTGCATATATGCACCCATGATCCCAAACGGGTTAATGAAAATTTCACTTTTATTATTAAGTACGTGAAAATATACTTTTAATTAATAAGAAATTAATTTTCCTGTAAATACTGGTGTCATACAATTATTTCAACATTTTACGAATACAAGTACCTTGCCCCTGAAAGGGTTAATAAAGGTAAAACCCCTTGGGGACGAGCGATCGATATACGTGCAGCGTAAGGGGCTCAGAATCTGTGATTATTCTCACCAGTAAATTTTTATTGTAAATTTCGCCTTAATCAGAGCATTTTCCCGATTCAATTCGGCAAAAAATTTCTGTTTTGAAAACCCGGTGATAAAAATAAAATTTCTGTAAAAGACGCCTGCCCCAAAGGAGTTAAATTAAAATTGTGTAAACTGAATTAACCCCTTAATCGTCGCGCCCGAGACATTCACGGGCAAACCCATATGAACAAATTTCGTCGCGCCCGTGACACTCACGGGCTGGGCGTCAAATGACTTTAGCTAATTTTTTCTGGTATCAACTTTGCATTTTTCTTTCACGAAAATATTTTTAAGTTTTATATACGTGATTATATTTTTATATTCTGTTCGCACCACTATTTTTTAAAGTATAATTTTTAGTTAGTTTCCCTTGCACTTCTTATCGGAAATAGGGAAATATCGTTCCTTAAACAAGTAGTGGTGCTCAGGAAATAAATTATCTCATGTCAATATTGCAGCATCGGTCCGTTAAGGAAGTCATAAAAGCTTAAAAGATGGGAAACTCTGAAATGACAAGTTTGTTTTTAAGATCGTAATGGTTAATTTAAGGAATTGTACGAGTTGAAACACATGTTTTACTTGTTTCAAATCTGAATACATCTGGGTTACCGTTTTATAAATTTCTATGTTGAATAGCGCAAGTGATGAAAAAGATTTTAGTGTTGCGATATCTGGAAAGGAGTCAGAAGATTACATTTTTTCACATGTTTTTGACTCTGAAAAATCGGAAACTGAAGATGGTGATGATGACCCAATATTAAGCACATCTATACCTGCAATTCAAATCGAATCCTAAGATTAACGTTTCGTTTGAAGCTATTTCGGGTATTCTGCAGTACTATGAACATTTTATAAAAGATGAATTGGCGGATAATATTCTAATCGAAACTGATCGCTATGATGAGAAATGGGGAAATGTTTTGGCGAGAAAGGCAGATTGGAATGGCAGCCTATTTCTTAAAATAAAATGCTGTTTCTTGCTCTTACTACTGTCGAAAAACTGTAAAAAAAAAAAAAAAAAAAAAAAAAAGTTAAAGGTAAAAGTGAAAGAAAATATATTTTGGACTACACTTTATTCGTTAAAATCCAATTTATTCGCGATATTATGATACAATAGGTACAGCGAATTAAAAAAAAAATTACATTTTTGGAATAATGAAGCTCGGGATCTTCAAAATCCACCTAATCCGAAACGGTGCAAAACTTCGACTGTTTGTGCACATCTGAATGATTTGTAAAGAACAATTATCAACATCTAGTCGTTTATGTGAACACCATTTTCTGGATGTTATGACCCCTACGGACAACCTTACACACAATGAAAAATTTGTTCTTCCCATGAGAATAAATATGGAAACAAAATTATAAAATAAACCAAATATGAATGCAAGGACTGTAATTTAGGAATATGCATGTCATGTTTCAAAGTTTTCCTTACATTGAAAATTTACTAAATTTTAAAAAATATTGAATGCCAATTTTCAAATTAAATTTGAATGAAATTATCGTCTTCGTAGTATCATAAAAAATTATTTGATTCATATATGTCTTTACCTTTACTTAAAATGAAACCGCAGGTTGCAGCATTGCATCGAAGCTTCTCTGCACGTCATGTGTGTGCAATACAATTAAATAAAAGATAAATAAAATTGTAAGTTTTAAAATTTTTATCCATCCTGAGCACTTTCAGAAACAAAGCACCTTCATGAACTCAGAATTTTATGAATAATAAAATCGGGCAATAAAAAAAATCGACGATTTTTGAAGGGATTTTCCCGAAACCACAAGAAGATTAAGGGGTTAAATTCGTGTAAGAGATGCTGGTCCCACACGGGTTAAACTTCTTTTAATATTGTTGGAAAACAAACAGAAATGCGGGTAATCTTTTAAGCATAACTCAAAAACTAGTATATGGAATTACCTTCAACTTTACATTCATATATTTGAAGCTTTACAGAAACCGATTTCTTTTAATATATTTATATTTTACATTTCACATATTTTTACCCTACTGCCAAGAATGGTTATGTGTTTCACGCGTATCTGGGTATGTGGGTGTCTTTATACCCTCGAAACATCCCAACGGCTGGATGGATATTAATGAATGAGATCTCTATCGATTCGTCTTAACCGTCCGATGATTATAGGCTAGATTTTGTTTTTATAAATTCAAAATGGCGGTCGTAAAATACAAAATGGCGGTAGTGACGAAATTATTTTTTGCACCCTATTGCGTGGCATATCATTGCATAGGTCTTTTAAAATGAAGACGATGTTTCATAGACTATTTTACAGTCAGACGCTCCGTTTAAATATTACACAACCTGGAAATTCCGTAGGTAGGATCTCTAGCTTTACTGCGACTCTAACCGTCATAGACATCTATAGGCCACATCAAAACAGTGGTTATAGATAGGAACTAACAATTAAACACAAATTAAAAGTCATCAATACAAGTAAATAAAAAAATAGGTAAGTAATATAAAAAATAGTTTCACATTGATGAGAAATAATTACTTAGTTCGCTTTTTACGCAGTCGGTTTTTTTTTTTTTTAATTTAATTTTTACTTGTTAAAAATATTAATTAAAAAATATATATTTTTTGTGAAAATCCTAACTTTGCACCTCTGTATTTCTAAAAAGATTATCTGTATCTCTGAAACCTTTCAAGGTTTTTCATGGTGATGTCCGTGTTCAGTGGATTAATTTCATGCAGAATTACACACTTTCACTTTGGAAGCAATTTCATTGTTACGTAGTGTAATCATTAAATAAAAGGCCACGCAAGAGAATTGTCACTAGATTATTCAATTTTGATGCTTCTAGTTGCCTGTTAAAATATTTTGGTCGCCAATAGTCACCTGGCAACTGCATTTGGGGAGCGTTGCTCACGGGCATGTTTATACTTTATAATACAGGGTAAAAAGAATGATTTATACAATGGAATGGACACAGGAAAATAAATTAAAGTACATATTGTTGTAAGCAGGCCCGTATCCAGGTGGGGGGCAGGTCGGGCTTTGCCCGACCTGGAAAATGTTTTGCCCGACCTAGCGCATTCCGATAAAAACATTAAATTTCCAGTTTTCCCCCCACTTCTTGTCCAACCTAGAATGAAGCTCGACATTCTGATCATTTTTTCACTCGGTATTTCCCTTTAAAAAAATTATGTAATACAACATCAAATTTTCATTTTTCCATGCCAGACCTTGCCCTCTACCCCTTAATTTCCTTTCTAGACTGGAAACAAAAATAGCAAAATTTCATCTATAAAGCTTTTTTTCTCTCCCTCTTTAACAGACTTGTCGAAAATTGCTCCATTGTGCATGCCTTGCTTTTTCACATTGTAGAAATTATCCCATACCGCTTCAACAGGGGCGTGCCGAGCGGGGTGGGGGTGCTGGGGGTGTAATCCCCCCCCCCCACACACACACACAATTATTTGGAAGAGTTGGTAAAATTTAGAATATTCGGAAAGTTAAGAACACACCCTGCAAAAAGTCCTTTCTCCCGTCGCCAGTATCATTTCAATTCTCTGGTGTCCGTCTTTAAAAGGGAAAAGAAAGAACTTATCACGGAAGATTGTATATGATTCTGTGTAGGAGGAGGGGTTGTTAGAGAGCGGAGGTGATAGACAGAGAGTGAGAATTGCGTTTCTGAGAATTTGAGACTTTCGTGAAAGGAAGGGGATGGGCGGGGGGGTGTTGTTGCAATCTCTATTGTAAGTTTTCCCATGTAGCATCTTTAATTGCTCCCTTCTGCTATGGACAGATTCTTAGAATTTGGTGACCTCTTGGCTCTGGATTTGGCGCTAGTTATTTGAGGTTGCTGCATTTAAAAGATGAAGTCATGGACACAGAAGAAGAGCGATTTGCAAAAGTTTGTTTTTGTCGCATGATGGCGGATAATTCAGTGAAAATTTTATGCACACACTGTGATCGTGTACACACACATTTCACAGAAAAAAATAAATTTATATCGCCATATAAGAAAATTTCATCCGAATGAAAACATCGACCTCCAGAAAGGAAAACGGATTCAATGTACAATATGTTGATATTTCTGCAGTTCTATTAGAGGCCTGCATAGCCATATTCAAACAGATCATCCATATATAAAATTATCTCTTGAAAAGACTCCTGTATAGCCCCCCCCCCCAAAGCCGGTTTTATTCTTCAAATTGTCATAGACACTTCAATTTAGTAGTCAGGTACATCTGAAATAGTAATCATGCTTAAAGTACGTGTTACTCTTTTTGTGAGTGGGTGGGGGCGACCATCTTTAAACCTCATTTGTTGAAAATTCCAAAATCAGAACATTCAAGCATCATCACTCTTCAGGTTGGTTCTAACTGTGTCCAAAATTTTTAGTGTCTATGGCTATTTGAAGACTCAAAGAAAAATATTATTTTTTGTCGCAGGGAGGGGGGTAGACTATGTTCTCCTGAAAATTTCAATAAAAGAGTACATAATCTTTCTTGAATCTTTCAAGAAAGGAATACTTTCGCATGATTATTATTTAGCTCTGTTTCGTCTTGAATTCAGTTCAAAATGTCAACTTTGACAGAATTTTCTGAAAGCCTTTAACAAAAATAAATAAATAAATAAATAGATAAATAAATATATATATAATAATGGAAAACGTATTTCGATTACAAAGTTTCTATTACAAAGTTTAGCTCCTGCTGGTATTAAGAATATCCATATTTAGAATACAGCAACCAACTGGATGCCACATTTTGTTTTGCTTGTTCACTTTGCTCTGATGGCCCGGGGACTGAAAACGCAGAAAAAGCTTGGATCAGTGTTGGTATTCGTGTATGGCATAAGATGAAAGGCCGAGGAAAAAACCATAAAGGCAAGTTAATGGCTCATTTTACGAGCAATGCTCATAGAGCTGCAGTGTATAAATTAGATAATTTGACCCAAAAAAGTAAGCACGTTGACAACTTTCTATCTAGTCAACGTAGAGAGGCAGCAGCTAACGCGGAGCAAATTCGTCTAAGAATCAGAGAGATTATTAACCCTAGAACTACCGGAAATTTTACTCAAGTTTTATAAAAACATTCTACACCAGAATTTTTACTTAAAACTATTTAATTTGTTTATTTAACTTATTATTGTCTGATTTATACATTTAGTTTGTTTTGAAGAAATTTCTGGTTTGAATAAATATTTTGAATGTACATGTCGGGTCCAATGGACCCGTCTGGTAGACGGAAGGTTAATATACTTCTAGACTGTACCAGATATCTAAGTCGTCAAGCACTTGCATTTCGGGGGCGAGAAAGTGACAGCGGTAACTACATTCAGCTCATTAGATTAATGGCCAGGTGGATTCCAACTTAAAAAAAACTGGATTGATGATAATCATCTTCGCCCATACCATGCCAACTATCTTAGTAATAAGTCGCAAAACGACTTTATTGGCGTTCTTGGATCATTTGTCCGTGAAAAAATAGTTGCAAATGTCAAAAATTGTGGATTTGTTAGCGTTATGGCTGACATCACACCTGATCTCTCTCATCTTGACCAACTTTCAATTGTAATCCGATACGTGACCCCAAAGTTTCAGCCAGAAGAAAGGTTGTTAAAACTAAAAGATTATCTGGATAAAACAAGCGAAGGAATGGTTAAGCTTATTTCTGAAATTCTACAGTCAGTTGGAATATCGATTTCCCAAGCTCGTGCACAGTCTTACGACACCACGTCATCTATGTCCGGCCTCATTTTAGGCTGTCAATCTAAACTTTCAGAAATAGCTTGTAGATCTATTTTATACATACCCTGCCTCGCGCATAAAGTAAATTTATGTGTTGAACATGCGTGAGAAGAAAGCAATATAATAAAATTGTTCTACGACAGTATTCAGGATCTCTATAACTTCTTTTCACTGAATACAAAGCAATTCGGCATACTGAGAGAGAAAATGGAAGTTCTTCAGAAGAGTCTTACCTTGAAATCTTTGTCAAAGACAAGATGGACTATGCGAGCGGATTCAATCAGAGCTATTTTATCGTCCTATGATGCCTTCATCCATACTCTGCAAATTATTTCTAAAGACATGAAGGTTGACAAGGATGCTCGAGCTAAGGCGGTATGGTTAAGAAGCAAAATGATGTCATACGATTTCATTGTTTCTTTACTTGCAATGAAAACAATTATGTTTAAGACCAAGTTAGCAACAGAGCAATTGCAACGTGAAGACCTGAACATTTTAGAGGGAACCGACATAATGCAGAAAACTTACAAAAGCATTCAGAAACTCCAGAATGATGACGCGGCGCCAATAATGATCATCATTAAGGAAGCTGACAACATCTGCGAGACACATGGAATAAATCAAGATTATGAGTTCAATTTGCGGCACAGACGACGGAGGCCTCCATCGAAGATCGATGAAAATCCTGAAACTGCAATTCTATTTACACGAGAGAATTATTTTAAAGCAGAAATTTTGAAGGTAGTAGATCGGCTTACAACTGCATTTGGAGACATTCATAAGTTGGTATTTGAGAAAGTTAAACCACTGGCTTGTCTCCTTCCATCTAGGATCAAGTATAGCTCTACCGGGGACATTTCTAAACTATGTCAATTATTCCCTGATGATCTCAAAGATTTGGATAACTTGGAATGTGAAATTGATCTCATGTCCTCAGAAATAGCTAGTTCTGAATCGGATACAATTGGCGCAGCAGCGCAAAAACTTGTGGGGAAGGCTCATTTGTAGGCTAACCTTTCTTTGACATACAAGCTGGCCTTAATTATTCCAGTAACTGTGGCAAGTAATGAAAGAAGTTTCAGCAGGTTAAAGTTAATAAAAATTACTTGTGTACCACCATGTCGGAAGAGCGACTGGACGAACTAATACTATTAACCTGTGAAACAGACATAACTGACATGTTGGATTTAGACAGTGTAACTGGAAAATGGGCTATTCTGAAGGATAAGCGGTTGATAATTTAAAAATGTAGAAGGATAATTTTTAGTCTCTTACACTAATATATATCTTATTTTTAGCAAGCAAGATTTGTCTTTTTTATGTATTTTAAAATTTATACACTTACATTACACAACAGTATGCGGTTTTATTTATAGAAACATAAATTTCGAAGTACTTCAACATTCTTAAATTGTTACTTTTGAGAGCTGGTCAATGTACGGTACATCTGTACACATTTCCTTTTAAATCGTAAGCAGAATCCTAATTAATAACAGGATTCTCAACGCTACTTATACAGTAAAATAATTAAAAAAAATTTACACATACTGAATAACAGTATTTAATTTCGACTGTGGTTAAGAAGAATGCAGATGAACACTTAAGACTTTTAGTGATTTTTATAAATTCTCGGTATTGTAGAACAGTTGACTCCGTCGCTGAGGGGGGGGGGGGGGCTATCACAAAGCCTTTCTCACCCCTAATTTTGCAGTCGGCAAAATTCAGTTCACCCCCCCCCCCTAAAACAGCCTTCGTCACGCCCCTGCGCTTCAACAACAAATCGGACTTACCTTTAAATCCCTAAAGCTTGCTTTCTTTATACAATTGTCACCATACGTAATTTATCGTTAGGAGGCGGGGTTGAAACCAAAGGCTTCTGAAACTAATCTTGAAGCAGTCCACAATACTTTAATTTGCTGTTCATGACAGTTAAATGCTTTTTTCGTGGAAACTTGAACCGATTACAACAAATTCCAAAGGACACCCCCCCCCCCTCCCGCTTCCATGTGAAAATACAAAATATAGATAATGGAAGGTCTGTCCCTTCATCTCTTCGACTGTCTCCCATTCCACTGATTTTTTTTTTTTTTTTTTTTTTTTTTTTTTTTTTTTTTATGTTGCTTCTAAAATAAACCACTCATTATTTCAAATTTAAACAATACAACATGTCAGGTTACTTACGATTTTACAAATTCAAATTTATTACTTACTGATACATTTATAAAGCTATTTTTATTCTTAAATTAAAAAATGTTACAGATGCTTTTATTAAGGAACGAAGAAACTGAATGCATTGTTTAATGAAACTGTTCTGCACTTTTTCTTAAAAGCAAATCAGTTTCCAAAGTGGTCGTCAAAGTTGCCAATATAAGCCAATTTTTGCAAGGCGACAGCCTGATACAGACCATCATAAGATATAAATCAATTACAACTCAAAGTGTAATGCATTTATTGAAAAGTGAAAAACGGTATTCGATTCCAATTCCTAATTAAAAGAAATACATTTTATTTACGTTATGCCCACGGCCGTAGGAAGGTCTTTTGAGGCCCCCCACAAACTTTTTTTTCAGGTCTCCCCCCCTCTAAGATTTTGGAGAAATATCTATATTTAATTTTGCTATCCGAGTTCTATTTTATAACAACACCAGCGGAGCTTCACTATAAAAAAAAGTTAGTAAGCCAGTTAGTTATTAGTTAATTTTTTCAAAACGAAACTCAAATTAAACGAATTTAAAGTTGGGTTGAACTGCTTTCGGCAATGTACGTACACCCATTGGGGTTATGCCGGCTCAGATCTCGAATCAAACAAATCTTGAATTAATGTACATTTTTATTTCGACCCGGATTAAATTAAAATTTTCAACATTTTGTTCATGGTGTTACAGGAACAGATTTGATATTCTTACAACATGAATTTAATCAAAGCACTAGCAAAATTTAACTGAGAATTCCCCCATTTAGAAAAAAAAATGTAAAAAAAATCACCGCAAAATGCGAAAGGATGCCAAAAATTGATAAAGATATTTCGAAGTTCATAGCGAGCAAAATTTACTATATTGTGCTAAAGGATTGAAACCGGATTTTTTATTTACGAATGTTAAAAAAATTACCAGAAACATAGCTAAAAATTCTCGAAAAATTCAAAAATAGCAGAGCACAAAATTTGGCCCTTTGCAGATGAACCGCCACAAAAAACCTCCAAATATTGCACATAAAAAAATATGGAAATCTTTTCGTATTCTCTTTTTTTTTCAGTTTGACAATGCCATCCACATGGCCCAGACAGATTTTTTTTTAAGCAGAAAATACTCATAATAACTTTTTTTCTACTTTTAACGGTGCCTTTTATTAAATATATATATATATATATATTTAGAGATTTACTAATTCCAAAAAAATTACCTTTGGGATGTCGTTTTCATATTTTTCAGTTTTCTCCAATTTAAAATTGTCACCCAAGTGTTCCGGATAGAAACTGAAAAGAAAGGCTTCGGATAGACAGTACCTTTCTGTGGGCAACGAAGATAGGTTTCTTACTAGATAATAATAAAGACATACAGAGTCTCTCTGTCCATTTTTTTTCTTTTTCTTTTTTGGTCTGACCAGATATTTTTCTGTTCACGACAAGATTTGACAGGAAGGATACCTGTATGCCTTTAATTATGCACATCGAAATAGGTTTTTTTTATGAAATGTTTAAATTTAATTTTTTATGCTATCTTTAGTGTTTTTTCGAGTTTCGTGCTTTCCCCCCACATTCATAAAAGGAATCCATTTTCAATCTACCGGGTGTCCCATAAAGGACTGACTGATTTTAAAATTCAATAACTTCCAAACGGTGACAGATATTAAAAAAATTCTTGCAGGAGGGTTATGCATAAAGTCAAAAATTTTATTACAGTGATTTTCGATTTTAATTCGAATTACAAACAATAGATGGCGCTGTAAGCAATAGTCGCTAAATACAGGCTCGACTTCTGGTCCTTTCTGTTGTTCCATGCAGAAAAAGGAGATGGAAATGTATTATCCGGGCCACGAAGTACCAAAAATCGAGCTTGAATTTAGCCTCTATTGGTCGCAGCGCCATCTATTGTTTGTAATTCGAACTAAAATCGAAAATCACTGTAAAAAAACTTTTGACTTTATGCATATCTTTCCATTTTAGCCGAATATAGTAAAGTAGTCTTCTGCGATTTTTGAATATTTCACGAAGTCTTTTATGTAATTTTTAACTTTCTTTCGCGTTCCGACGGGATTTTTTTACATTAGTAAAAGGAGTCAGGTTTCGATCTTTTAGCCACAAGTACAAAATTTTGTCCTCTGCAATTTTTTGAATTTTTTGCAAACTTTTTATGCGATTTTAAACGCTTTTCCCGTTTTTAAGCTCCTGTGGTTAGAAGAGATTTTTCTCATATTTGAAGAAATTTTCGTCTTCTGAAATTTTCTAGAAATTTTGATCTTTGATTCGCGACTTTTTCGTGTTATGAAGGAAAAAATATTAATGCGTAAGTTCAGTTTCGAGTTATGAAAAGTACAATGCAACACAGTTGACGGAACACTATTGGGACTTGATTTGATGAAACTGTATCTTTATATTGAAGGATGTTGTTTAATTTTTACGTTAGATTGGTGACTTTCTATATTTTTGCGAAAAATGGGCAAATCAAAGCATTTTTTTGTGTGCGTGTGTGTGTTTGAACGTAAAAAAACCTTCAGTCCACTGATTTATTTATTTATTTTATTTTATTTTATTATTTTTTTGAGAATGTAAAAGGAATCCGGTTTCAATCTTTTATCCCAATATAGTAAATTTTGCCTTGTGCGGCGTTTTATTCGCTTTCCGCGGTGTTTTTTTTTTTTTTTTTTTTTTTTTTTTTGTACATTGCTAAAAGGAATAAAGTTTAAGTCCTTTAGTTCAATATAGAAAGTTTATCGCTTGCAATTTCTGATTTTTTTACAAACCTTTTATGTGATTTTTAGAGTATTTTTTAAAATTCCACATTCAATCTTTTGACTCGATATAGTCAAATTTTGCTCTCTGCGATTTTTGAATTTTTGTCCAATTTTTTATGCGATTTATATCTTTTTTTTCGCGTTTTGCGAAAGACCTTTTGGCAAGTTTTTCTGAACCGAAGAATTATCCAGTAGATTTTGCTGCTGTCATGATTAAGATGAAGGTGGGGAAATAACAAATTGGCTCCTGTAGCAAGATGAATGACGATGCTGGAAAATTTAACTTTTACCTGGGGACTATCACTTTATCGAAAGAAAAAATACAATAATTCAAGAATTGTTTGATTCAAGATCAGATTTAGGGTATCCCGAACAGGTTTACGCTGCGGAAGGCAGTGGGGCCCCCAAGGGCGAACCCTCCCCCCCCCCAAAAAAAAAGGTTCTCTTTTGGAAAAACCAACCAGGAAAGCAAGCGACGCTCCGCTAGTAGTTAAAATAATTACAAATATAATTTATGTATAATTAACATTAGTAATTTATCGAGAGAAGAGAGATGAAACGTTAAAAAAGAAACAGGTTGAACGTAAGGGTGGCAAAGGCATGGCACACAAATGCCTGCTTATTGGGACCCCAGCGGGATTAAAAAGCACATTTTTTTAAAAACATTTGAATAACAATAATGAGGTTTAAGAGTTTTGAATCTTGGGTTCCAACTTTTCCTCCATTTAATAGGGACCCAAAAAGTAGACAATTTAAAAAAGTATTTAGAAATTGCAAAATTTCTTTCATCTGTTCACCTTTAAAAAGAATTGTGGCTGTAGAAAGTAATAGTATTAAGGAGGTTTTGAAGCTGATTGGGACCCTGCGAGATTAAAAAGCACATTTTTTAAACATTTGAATAAAAAAGTGACAGCTACAAGTTTTGAATCCTGGGTGCAACTTTTTCTCCCTTTCATAACCCCCCCCCCCCACACACACACACACACACACAAAAAAAAAGACGATTAAAAAATTTAGAGCGTGCAAATTTTCTTTCATCTGGGCACCTTAAAAAAAAAAAAAATGGGTGTTAGAAAGGAAGCGCATTTCTTGGTTGAAGGAAGTAATTGTATTAAGGAAGTTTTGAAGTCCACTGGGACCCCATTGAGATTAAAAAGCATATTTTTTAAACATTTGAATAAAAAATATGGGGCCTAAAACTTTTGAATCTTGACTTCCAACATTTCTTTATTTTTATAGGAGACCCCTAAAATCACAATTCAAAAAAAAAAAAAAAAAAAAAAAAAAATTAGAGCCTGCAAAATTTTTTTCATCACCTTTAAAAAGAACGGTGACTATAGAAAGAAAGAACAAATTTTTTGAAGGAAGTAATGGCATTAAGAAAATTTTGAAACTTATTGGGGGGGGCTCAATGAGATTAAAAAGCATATTTTTTAAACATTTGAATAAAAAATTTGGCCTAAATGTTTTGAATCTTGGGTTCCAACTTTTCCTCACTTTTATAGAAGGCCCTAAAAAAAGACAATTCAAAAATAATTTAGAGATTACAAAATTTCTTTTATCTGGGCACCTTTAAAAAGAACGGTGGCTGTAGAAAGAAATTGCGTATCTGTTTTGGTTGAAGGAAGTAATAGTATTAATGAAGTTTTGAACTTTTGGTTTCATCTTTTTCTCCCATTTATAGGATCCCCCCCCCCCTCCCACCACTACCACCACCAAAAAACAAAAAAACAAAAAAAAAGACTAAAATACCATTATATTTTTTAAATAGAATTTAAGCTTTCAAAAAGCTCTTCCATCTGGGCACCTTTATAAAGAATAGTGGATATAGAAGAAAAGCGCATATCTGTTTTCTAAATCTGACCAAGATCTTTGACAAAAAAGTAAATTTGGATGAAACAAATTAAAATGTTATTAAAATACATTAAAAATAATTATAAAAGTTTAAAAACATTATTCGACTCAAAGGTACAATAAGTTACTACTGGGCCCCTGACTTTGCTCAACCCCCCCCCCCCCCCAAATGGGGGTATGGGAGACGATTCCTACGGCCTTGGTTATGCCAAATATTTTATTTAACCACACTGTTAACACACTGTTACACACTGTTAAAAATTTCTATAAAAACACAGAAAAAAAGCGAGGCTCTCTGTAAATTTACACTAGTTCTTGGTTAAATGCATTCGATTGAGTTTCTCGATCACCATTTTACAGACATTTCCCTTATCTTATATCTAATTCCCTGTAGGGATTTCCATGTCTTTATTTAATGATATTTTTATCTTTGTTAAAACTTATAATTCAAAATACTCGCTTTTAAAATTCGTTTCCAATGTTATTAGACATTTTAAAGAAGATAATTTAGTTTAAAAATTGTTTTTTTTTGTTTTTTTGTTTTTTTTTTAACTTAGAATAATTTAGAAAATCATCTCCTCGGAGTTAGTGGGGATTTTTATCGACAATCACTTTGCAGTTGTTCCTTTCACCTTATCAGAAACTTGTCAATATTAAAAGTAAATTGCGTACTATTATTTCAAAGCTGTTATTATCATTACAATACTATTATTATTATTATTTCATTGGTAAATGCGTCATAAAAAAGGGGTCACAAAAATGTATTAATCTTTTAGAAGCATATTATACAAAATGAATAAAATAATGAAAACGTAAAAAATCACTTTTAACCCTAGATCTACCGGGAATTTTATTCAAGTTTTAATAAAACGTTCTACACCAGAATTTTTATTTAAAACTATTTAACTTATTTATTTACCTTATTTTTGTCTGGTTTATATACTTAGTTTATTTTAAAGAAATTTCTGGTTTGAATGAATATTTTGTATGTACCTGTCGGGTCCAATGGACCCGCCTGGTAGACGGAGGGTTAAATAATAAAATATATTTATTCTGTTTATTTTCCTGTTATTTCTTACTAAAAAAGTGTTTAAAAAAATTAGCACATTAAAAAATAAATAATAAGCGACAATTTCGAAAAATTCTCTAAAATATTATTGTTGTAAAAAATGAATTAATTTCATTTTTTGTATTACTTAAACTAGCTAAAAAATTAAAATTGATTAAAAACAATAATAGGCATTATGTATCGGTCTAAAATAAATTAAAATAAATCGTTTACGAATTTTCTAACGAATATATCTGAAGCGAAATCTTTGAAAAGCACAATAGATTTTTCACCGCTGAATCATAAAAGACATACTTTGTACTCAATGACAACAGCTCCCGTAGCCCAGGCAGTAAGGTGTTCCTCTGCTATCTGGACGGCCTGGGTTCAAACACCAGGATGGCTAGAATTAAGTTGTGTAAATATTAAATGACGTAGCAGTTCAAATAATGGAGTTATGAATAAAAAGGAGGAGACATATAGTGTATTGTCTACCAGTTGCGAGTGAAGTAACTGAGGAGGTTGTCACAATATGGCGACTGCTTTTTTGAAATCGGTTCTTCAGTTTCTGACTACCGATAGGTCAAGCATCCCACCAGTAAAATTGAATAGAAGATTTCGTCTTAAAGAAGCATCTTATTCATGGCATTTTTTTTCAAAAATGTCATAAAAATTTCTATTTGTTTTTACCGGTGTCAGTATGCCTTATAAAACTGTCGGTTTGTATCCATGGTTGTCACAATATGGCGGAAACTGAGGGCCTAACTACCACCAAAGAAAACTCCTACCAGTAAAAATGAAAAATTGCTTCTTCCACTATTTATGACTGAAATTTTGTAAAAATAAGGCGTTTCAATAAGTTTAAAATATCTATATAAACCTACTGGTGGGAGTTTCCACCGTCGATAAACAACCCCTTTGCTAGCGGTTACAGTTGAAGCTTCACTATTTTAAGGATATGTCAGTTCCTGTTTATTAATAGTTCCATGGTTCAAATTTACTCGGAAAAATTCAACGTCTTTGAAGCTCACTAAAAACTGAGTGAATCGCGAATTTTGAAAACCAAATTAATTTATTATCATTAAAAATAAATTTACAGAGTCTTGTGTATTTTTAACGATGTTAATTTACAGAGTCTAGTGTAAATTTACCGTATAACTTCTCTGTAATTTAACGAAATCTCTGTTTTTCTAATCTCTGTAATTTTACATAAGACTTAAGATAATGGATTGCTCGTAGATTCTCTGTAATTTCACAGAAAAATTTTTAACAGTGCATTTTTATTATGTCTCTGAAGAAACTTTAAAAATTTCGTACTGACTTTAGAAATATCTTATATTTTAAATAAAAAAAAATTCCCCTAAAATTGCAATGCATGTTTTTGAAGAACTGCGAATAAGAGACAGAAAAAAAATGAAGAAATAATCTGCCACCCCTGGAAAAATCTTTGCCCTACCTGGAAGTATGGTCTAGCTACGGGCCTGGTTGTAAGACTGAAAAATAGTTCAAGTTTATCATCTCGAACAAAATTTCGTCGTACTTGCGCAGCAGAATGAGTTCCATGAAACCAAGGACACTTTTTCAGCACCCATGCACCATTATCGTAATTTCCAACAAGAATTATTACCGCTCGCTAAGCGATAGGGTCAGTTATGACACCTAACGCCATCTATGACTACACTTCGGAAAAATTACCTCTAGTCTGATTTTCAACTATACTTGGGAAAGGACTAAAATGATAGTAGGTGAAAGCCTAATGCTGCCTATTTACCTCCCCTGGCTTAATATGGTTGCAACATCGGGCGATGTGGCACACATTTCGGCGACATAAAATTAATTTTGAATTGCGTTTGCAAAAACCTTATTTCAAAGTTGTTTTTTTTTTCGTCATTCTTTGAAAGATTAAATACAATTGGTTATTTGTAATTTATCACCGAGGCTACATTATTTAAATTAGAATATTATACATTATTTTCAAAGAACATTTCACCTTTGAAAGTAATCTTAAGAATTAAAATAAATTGAAAGGAAAAAATAAACATACTGTTGCAGTTTAACATCACCTACAATTTATTTGTCACCTATACAGGGTTCGTACGGGTACCGTTACATACTTGCCAACTTTCCCTTAAACTTCCGTAAAATGCGAGTTAAATTGACCCAGGTTAAACAAGTTTCGAACCAGAAATTTACTAAAGAAATTAATTCAAATAGATTTGATAGAGAAACATGATTTTAAACATATAATGATACGCCAAATAAATTTTCTGGTTAGTAACGCGTATAACCTGGGTCAACTTAAGTCACATTTTACGGAAGTTTAGTTGAATGTTGGCAGATATGCCGTTATTTTCAAGGCTAAATATCAGAATTTTTTTATAAAAAAATAAATCTAGTTTAAACGGATGAGATTTTACTTTATTTTAAGATAGATTTTCTATAAGAAAATACTGGTACCGAAGAATTTCTTAATCTGGAAATTCAAGCACCCGTACGAACCCTGCTATAATTTTATTATTTTGTAAGGGAGTCATAATTTTTTCGTTGAGAAATGTTTTTTAAAACTAATGCAAATGTGTTCTAATCAGGTTTAAAGTGATATATATGTAACACGTAACATTTATCTAGCATTGCGTAATGTGCAATTTTGAAGAACCACATGAATTCACACTTGTATTTTATGTAAAGTCTTTTCTTATTTTAAATTAAGATAAGAAAACAAACTATTAAAACACAATTTTTTAATAGTTTTAGCTTTAATCAGCCAAAAATGAAAATCTCTGGAATATCTGAATTATCCACATTACGATACAAATTTATCTTATCAACATGCGTAAACAAACAACATATTTTTCCTTTATTTGTAATTCAATCCTATATTCATGCTCAACCTTCTTTACTATATTAGCATAACTATGCAATTTTTTCCTAATATTGCTTATAACTATAAATAGCAATTCGTTGAATGGATGCCGGCAGCACTAAATCCAGAGAGAGGTAAGATTTTAGAACTGTGGTCCGCATATGACTGTGGATATGACTGTGGTCCGCAGCCTTGAACACATTCTTTAAAAATGAAGACGACATAAGCTAAACTAATAATTTTATTAAATCAAAACATCAGCGCAAGATAATTTTTAAAACATATCAATATAAAGAGCAACCTAAAAATTTAACAAATATAAAATTTTAAATATTCAAAAATAAATGTCTACTGGCATTCCAAAAATAATAATAATAAATAAATAAAAAAAAAGAAAGAAAGAAAAATAAAGAAAGAAATAGAGAAAAATCAAAAGAAAGAAAGAAAGAAAGAAAGAAAAAAGGACAATTGAACAGTACTTTCATTTTCGTTAGAGAGGGCCACCCCTCCTGAAACCACGTTTAAGTTATATTTAAAAATATTGAATGTAAGAGGAAAAACAAATCTAAAGGTAAACAAATTATTGCATGTATATACTATAAAAATATGTAAAATAAACTTTTAAGCTTATTTTTATTATCAATATTTTACCTTTATTTGTAATCTCATATTCATGCTAAATTTCTGTACTACATTAGAATGATTATGCATTTTTTTTCTAATATTGCCTATAACCATTAATATGAAAATAAAAACTAACTTCAAATTTAACAATTAAATAATATTTAATATTCAGAAATAAATTTCTATCAGGATTTAAAGAGAAAAGAGAAAAAATAAAAAACAAATAAAGCAAAAAAGTATTAAACAGTAATGTTTTTAACAATTCTTACTTTTTTCAAAGATTTAGAGTATCCCCCCCCCCCCCCCGCATATGCCTATGTTTCTGTTAAAAATTACTCGAATTTGCCGGTAGAAAGATTCATATTCGAGCGGAATAACTTTCTTCAACTTTTTTTATTTAAACTTCAACATTATAAATAAACACCTTTCCATTCATTTGTATTTTGAATTTTTTATTGTTTTAAATGTTTTATTGTCATGCTTGGTATCCATTTGAGGTAAAATTTTCCGATAAGTTCAAATCCACAAAAATTGTTTCTGTATTTTAAATAGTTTCAAAAATGAAAAATATATATTGCAGATCAAAAACCGCAAACTTCAAGTAATTATCTCTTAACTCAACCAATATTGGAGAGATGCGAGAGACATTATCTCTAATAGGTTTGCAATTTCTGTACAACACATGTTCATTAGTGCCAAAATTTCGCCAAAGATAATAAATACATTTATATAGAAATTTAATGTATAGATATTGTAATAGTGACAAATTTCAACTTAAATCAGTTTCATCTAGTCAATGAATCGTTTTTGCATTAAAATTTTGGAAAAAAAAAAACAGATATCGAGTGAGATTTTATTAAAATGGTCAACGCATTTCTTTTTGTCGCGGAAGTATAACGATCGCAGTATATTCAATGCTATCAAGTTCCTCGTTCCCAAGTATAGATAATTTTATTTAATATTTCTGGAGTTCTTAAATTACGAAATTGCCAACTAATTTGTAGACGCTCTGTATAGATAATATTTTAATGAAAATCTTCTAAATATTTGCCAAAGAAAATTATTTAAAAGGATTTTCCAAAGCAATCCACAGGCTGAATAGAGCTGCTCTAAAGCAGGCCCTCGTAGCCTCGGTCTCTTTTAACCCACTAATGCCCATGGTAGCATATGTGTTACCATAAGTGTTTCTAATTTAATGGATTTTTTAATTTAGATATTCCAAATTCATGGTTGCCACAGATGACTATTTTTATATTCTGTTCGAACCACTTAAAAAAAAAAAAAAAAAAAAAAAAAAAAAAAAAATTACCTTCTGCAGTATATTTCTCTTGCAAATGTTGTCAAAGCATATGTAAAAGATTTTTGTACTGAAAAAGTGGTGCGACAAAGAATTAAAAAATAGTCACCTGGGTCAGACCTGCAAATTCATACCAGAAATTTAAAATAGCAATATTTGTGTTATTGAATAAGAGACGTTCTATCATTAAATAAAGCGAAATTTATTATTGAAATTTTCTGGTATGAATTCAGATTATCTGAGTTACGTAATTTCTAGAACGTATTCTACCATGGGAATTAGAGGGTTAAAAAGGCCAAACAAAAATTTTGACCGCCGTTATTTCCTTACGAAAATTTTCCTTTTAGATTCATTTTGTGAATGTCGCAAAAAACACGCTTCGTGATGAGGTTTTATTTTTTTTTGTTGTTTTTTTTTGTTCAGGGTTGCCAAGTTTGACCTTTTTTCAATTTCTAAATTTTACATTCACCCCAGAAATTCTGTATAGTATTGTTTTCTTTATTTGATGACAGACGTTTCGTGCTTACCTAAAACAAAATCTCCTCTTTCTGAAAATCTAATGTGAATTCGAAATTTTTTAATTGAAAGCCGAGCCCAAACCTGCGGCTTAGTTGTTGTTGTAATCTGTGATGAATATAATTTAAAAAAAATTACTGGTGGACAAAAAATAGGTCATTCCGTGCCCTCCTCTAAAAAGACAAACTAAATGAAGCTACAAAATATATATATCAAATTATAAATGTTTTCGATTGTAAAGAAAGGCTTATGTACTTTCTAGTACTTACTAGTACGTAAAGCTTACGTACTATTTCTGAAATACTCTTTTGGGAAAAATGAAAAATAATTTAAAATTTTTAATTATTATCTTTAACAATTTCTGGTGCTGTGATCCCACGTCGGGACCACCTAATTTTAATTCCAAACTTACATACGGCACCCAGAATATATTAATAAAATTTTCTTTTTACAATGAAGGTTTAAAGAAAAGAGTTTTTAATTTCTAAAATAGTCGTTTGTAAATTCCGGTGTCAGTCAATCTTTTCATCATTTTATGATCAGAATTGTTCTGTGCTGGAAAGGGTTAATTTCTAAACATTTTTCGGAACTCTATATAGCAAGATAAATTTATTTCATTTCCCATATTAAAGCGTTAAGAACATAAAACAATCTTTATCTTCCCGAAAGATTTTTTAAAGAACAAATTTGACATCTAAAATTCTATATAAAAATTATTTATGGAAGTTTCGGCGGATAGATTCATAGTATCTCCTGATGAAAAGATTTGTTTCTTTTGAGAGTAAGAATGTGTTTAACTTTCCCAAAGGCAATCAATCGTTGTTGTCTGGGCGTCGTCTACGTTGAAACGGTTTCTTAAAACCGAGTAGATTGATGGAAATAACATGAATTGTTTGAAAAGGAATCGAAGAAATTCTTGATGAAATTCATGATTGCGATCTACCGAAATTGAAAAAAAAGTCAAATAAAATGCAATGGAACTCGATTAAGGGAATGGTAGATGTTAAAAAATATATTTTTTAATTTTCATCGTAGAGATATGAAATTTTACGGAAATATAAATATCACCATAAGTATAAAGAAAACCTTAAAAGAAATAACCAATCTTATTATGATTTTATGTTTTTTTTTTTTTTTGAAAATTTTAAAATTTTAAAAAGAAATTTTAAAATGCTCCATGTTTCTTAATTTTTGAGATATTTCCTCAATTTCGCATTTAAATCACTTAAAACTCTATTGTAAACAAATCTGTGCATCTATTTTTTAATCCCTTGAATAGTTAATGCTTTAGAGATTATTCCCTGAACTCCATATCGATTTTCATCAAAATTTCGTCTTGAAAAAGTTAAAAATCAAATTTAATTATCTTAATGAAGTCGAATTTTAAATTGCATACACAGTATCTTTGTAAACAACATCAGGATTCTTCCTGTTCAATTTCATTAATTTGTATCAAAAACTAAGACGCATGGAGCATTTCAAAAATCTAAAAACCTATACAAATCAGTTTTTAGAAAATTTAAAAAATCAAAAAACCCGACTGCGTAAAAAGCGAACTAATTAATAATTTCTCATCAATGTTAAACTATTTTTTATATTACTTACCTATTTTTTTTTATTTGCTTGTATTGATGAGTTTTAAGTTGTGTTTAATTGTTAGTTTCTATCTATAAACACTGCTTTGATGAGGTCTATAGATGTCTATAAAGATTAGAGTTGCAGCAAAGCTAGAGATTCTACCTACACAAGTTCTAGGCTGTGTAGGAAACGGTATTTAAACGGAGCTTCTGACTGTAAAATAGTCAATGAAACATAGTCTTCATTTTGAAAGACCTATCCAATGATACGCCACTTAATAGGGTGCGTAATTTTTTTTTGTCTCTACCGCCATTTTGTATTTTACGGCCGTCATTTTAAATTTTCTGAAAACAAAACCTAACCTATAACCATCGGACGGTTAAGACGAATCGATAGAGATCTCATTCATTGAAATCCATCCAGCCATTGGGATGTTTCGAGGGTATAAAAAAATCCACATATCCAGATACGCGTGAAACACATAACCCTTCTTGGCAGTCGGGTAAAAAACAGATTTAAAATATATTAACACTCTACTGTCCATGGCAGCATATTTGCCAGTATTGCCAGATTGGGAACTTTCTTAATTCCGATTATTTGACTGGCACCACTTTTTTTTAAATAGTATTATTCACCTTATTTTTCAGAATTTTTAATCCATTGCTAAATAGGCCGAATATTTCTACTTAAAAATGCGGTGACAATCAACAATCTAGGGACAAAAAAGTTCCAAATCTGGCAACAATGATATTTGCTACCATAAGCGTTCACGATTTAGTATATTTTGTTATTCACATATTCCGCATTCACCCCAGAAAATTTAAATTTAATTAATAACACATTTCGTTATTAACTAAACCGAAAGTTGCTATTAGGTTTTCTGGTATGAATTCCCATTATCTGAATTACGCAATTTCCTTAACGCATTATACACTGGGAATTAGAGGGTTAAAGAGTCGAAAAATTGTTTTTTCACAAAATCCAAACGCTCGTAACTTTGCGAAAAATAATCGTATATGCGTGCGTTTTTCGGAAATAGCTCAGAAAAAACTGGAAAATAGTATTAATATGCACAAAAATAATTTTCGATTTTAGGTTTGATTTATGCATAAATAAAGTTCCACGGTCCCCTTAATACAAGAAGTAAGGGAATTACAAAAATCTTCGTTTTCACCCATTATGTCCCAAATTATGAAATAACGAAAATTTCATCTTCTAAAGTATTTTTTCTGACTTTTTGAAAATACATTAGAAGATTTGCAGAATCAATTAATAAACTTTAGAAGAATATTGGCAATTAAAATTAATCAACGAAATATTTATTTATAGGGATTTTATGGAATATCTAAAACTCCATTCAATCTTTTTTATAAAATGTTTTATAGAATTATAGAAAGTTTTTTATAGAATTAGGAAATGTACAACTATAATGCCCTTACAATAAAAAATATAGAATTATTAAGAATTGAAACTTTCCACCCTAAATTTTCCGCATTAAGAAATCTGTGCAGATGCAAATGAAAGAGAAATAATCCATTCAAAAACATTTTTGTTTTGTGCAACAAATAATGCTTTTGGAACAAGATAAAGTGAAGTATCTACATTTCATTATAAATTGTATTACTGTTAATCGATGTACTAAATTAATTTTATAATATGCTTGGTACTTTAAAGTACATTCGGAATATAAAGTGTTAACCGTTCCTTGTAATACCCCTGAAGATATTGAAAATCGTAAGCACGCCCAAATAAATAAACTGTAATTAAAACTAATAATTGCTCTAATTAATTCAAAAATTAACATAATATCATGAATTTGCCTGGAAAATTCGGATAAAATTCCAATAATCACATTAACCCTTAAATGCGCATTTTTTTATTTTGTTTAAAAAAAAATTACATATGATTCTCTGAAAGGTTTATTACACAGGAAAAATAATGAAGATAATCAGAAATAGATTTTTCATACAATACATCAATCTTTTCTTCTGTTGCACATCTGCAACACAAGTAAAATCTACTGTCATGTGGCTGTTTTACGCTAAAATATTACAAGTTAGTAAATATTTTAATAGGTACGTCTCCAAATACCTTATTTTATATAATTATTTATTTTATAAAGCTTAACATTTAACCCTTTAATTCCCATGATAGAATACGTTCTAGAATTTACGTAGTCTAGAGAATCTGACTTTGCACCAGAAAGTCTCAATGATTAATTTCGCTTTATTTAAATACAGAACGTCTGTATTTATTTAAAGCAAACATTGCTATTTTAATTATCTGGTGTGAATTAGGTACACACTAATAAAAACATCTATTAAATTCAAAACACTGTTGTTTGCATGTATGCAAAGCTGCGTACTAAAGGGTTAAATCTCGAGCTATTAATTTAACACAGTCTTTTTCTTTAAATTGTGCAATAAGAGACACGAAAAGTTTGGTTTATATAGCTCAGAGTCTGGATTTAAAGAAACAAATAAATAATTTCTCCTATGCATCTCTCCCTTCTTTCTTTCATTCTTTCGAGACCCCAGGACATTCCTTTGTATTTTCTAGGGTGGGAGGATTTCTTTGATAGTTGATATTTACCATTTAACCTTTTCAGGGGCAAGGTACTTGTATTCGTAAAATGTTCAAATAATTTAATGACACCAGTATTAACAAGAAATTTTATTTGTAAACAAGTAAATGTAAATTTTCGCGTTCTTAATAAAGATGACATTTTCATCATAAAATTCCGGTGCCAATGTGGCAATTTGTGATTAAAATTATGTGATGCCGTGACGGCATCACCGTCCTTCAAAGGGTTAAAACTGATAAATGACTACATTTTGACAGACAAAATGTAAAAATATCATCCGGAGGGACAGAATAGTGTGTTCGATTGTAAAAGGCTATCATTCCAATGGAGTTATAAATCAAGAGGAGGAGACATAAAGGGTACTGTCTATGAGTTGCAAGTGAAGTAACCGAGGAGGTTATCACAAGATGGCGGTTCCTTTTTTAAAATCGGATCTACAGTTTCTGAATATCCACGGAGCAAACCTTCCTCCGGTAAAATTGTATAGAAAATTGTGTCTTATTTAAGCGCCTTATTCACGGAAATATTTTCTCACAAATATGATAAAACTTCTATTTGTTTTTGTTGATGTCATTTTGCCTGGTAAAGCAGTCAGTTTGTTTCACCGGTTGTCACAATATGGCGGAAACGCAGAGTCTGACTACCCAAAAGTAAACTCCCACCAGTAAAAATGAAAATCTATTTCTGCCATTATTTATGACTGAAATTTTGTATTAATAAGGTTTTTTTAAATAAGGAAAAAATTTCTATATAGATTTACTGGTGGAAGTTTCCACCGGAGGTAACGTGCGCTTGCGAAAGTGGTTACAGTTGAAGCTTCACTATTTTAAGGATATGTGAGTTCCTCTTTACTAATAGTTCCGTGATCATTCCGTGTTCTACCCTACTTGTCACTGAAAAATCCGGTTGAAATTAATAGATGTTTTGCTCCTATTAGATATCAAATGATAACTTTAACCCTCTCGCTGCGCAACCCGAGATATACTCAGGCATGAATTTTTCCGTCTAATTAATACTACTTGGTTATTCCCACCAAATATTTTTTAGCGAAAACTTTGTCTGATTTAATCAGTACATTTTCCCCGATTACGATAGTCAAAAATTTCTGCTTTAAAGAACCGGTGACAAAAGGTTAAAAATTCTGTAACAGACGCTCATCGTAAAGAATTACTGACGTAGCGAGAGAGTTAACAAAATAATAGCTTTAACGATAAATCTGCATTTGTGCATGAGTTTCGTAAGGAACAACTCCACCTACTCAAAGAATAATTTTTTGTGTATTTTTAAATAATAGCATTTGTACAAATTTTGGAATTTGAGAACCACTAATTTCGAATAGTACTCTTTTCCCAGTGCTACCAGCTATGTGAAATTTTTTACTTTTAATATTTAACTCTTTTCCAGAATGGAAATCTTCGGTTTATATAATGATATGAATTCCATGATTAAATAAAGTTAACTAGTCTGAAAAAATAGATATTCGCAAAAAATTCTCAACTTTGCAACACTGTATTTGAGTTAGATAATCGCCGCATTTTGCGATTAAATAAAGCGGCAATTACTATTCGGGAAATGAGGCGTTCAAAAGTATGCACTCTTACCAACACTGTCTAAGAATTTTCGTTCTTACATTTGTTAAGAACTAGTGTTTCATATTGTCGAAAAATAAAAACACATTTATCTGAATATCTTGTATAAGAGCGATGAGGTAAACTTTAATATCTACAGATGGGTGACAAAATAATACGAACACCTATGTCAACAATGGCTTACGAATTGCAACTCTTCCATAAATGTTCGAAGCATGAAGTTCCCTTTGGACAGTTCTTGCTGAAATGGGATTCTGGAGATGACTATTTATCTCTGACGTTATCTGAAATAAAGATTGCCTGCGACTTCAGCGCGCTCCAGCGACTGACAGGTCAGTCATTATTGAGTTTTCCATAGCTATGGTAAGCGCATGCAATACCTACGACTGATGTTGAGCAACTGATACCTTACCTTTCATAACCACTAGGTGGCAGAATTGAGTGCAAAGTGACATGCGCCTTCTGCTTCTTTGAAATGGACCATGCCTTTTACATGGGTGTTCGCATTATTTTGTCATCCATCTGTACAAGAAGAACGAAATGATTACTAGAAATTCTACGATAGAATTTCAAGTATATTCGCCAAATTGAATATCGCGAGTACATGTGACAATTTTTGCTATAAAACAATACTGATATTTTTTCACTGAAAAATTGTTTGAGATGTGGTCACCCAGTAAATGGTAACAATTAAGCTACTGTGAAATCTACGTTCAATTGCAGTATAACAAATAGTACTATTACTTGAAATTTAATCTAATGGTTAAAAAAGTTTAACCCTCCGTCTACCAGACGGGTCCATTGGACCCGACAGGTACATACAAAATATTCATTCAAACCAGAAATTTCTTTAAAATAAACTAAGTATATAAACCAGACAAAAATAAGGTAAATAAATAAGTTAAATAGTTTTAAATAAAAATTCTGGTGTAGAACGTTTTATTAAAACTTGAATAAAATTCCCGGTAGATCTAGGGTTAATGATCAACAATTAAAATAATGATAGGGCCCAACTAATCGTGCACGAACCTCTGGAGCAAAGATGAAATTAGGACCCCCATAACATGTTTTTCTTTTGTTGGCATAACTTGTACTCATTTTAATAAAAAATTGCGATGTTTAGCTTTAGAAGCTTCTTTTAGAGTTAGCCATTTGCCTTTCATAGCAGCGAGTTTGTCCTCCATTTTTATTCAGAAAATACGAATTCGTGCCAGAAAGTACAAAAAAGAAAAAAAAAATCATGCATCAAGCATAGATTATGAAACACTTTCCAACACATTCAGAACAATGTAACAAAACTGCACAATTTAATAAGTTAAAATATTATGTCTAATTCAACCATATAGAAACGCATAAAACATTTGAAATCCCAATTTCAGCTGTTCCCATCTACATTCGTAAAATCATCCGAATTCTTTGAGCAGCCCTGTATATGATTTATAGATTTGTATATATTAAGTACCTGCAAGGACAAATTTAATTCAGATAATACATACCTCAGTTGAAAATTCCCCTTCAGCAATTTCCACTAATAAGAAGAATGGCACGTGAATTCTTTTGTGTCGTCCTGTATACAAGGTGCAGAATTTATGTACAACGATTAACATACAAAACAATGGTTATATTTAAAAGCGCATACCGAAATTGAAAACGCACTTCCAGGAATTATTGCTTAAAAACGGTACTGTAACCGATTTCTTTGTGTGTTCCTGTAAATGAACGACAAATGCATGCCTTGTTCTATCGTAATCATCTTGTAGTGATTTATATCAGTTTCAATGCATTTGAAATAGCGTACTGCCATTAAAATACCCTGCAAACGATTTTTCCCATATACCATACTAATGTAATGGAACTTATTTGTGTGAATCTGTAAATGAACTATTAATGCCGCACACTTCATATGCATTACCAAACATGCCATAGTAAGCATCATTAACATATTTCAAAAGAATGAAAATCGAGTATAATTACTTGCGTTAGAGCGTGTACAGACGGACTGACTGCCATACAGACAGACAAACCGAATTCATAAACACTTTTCAACTTTGTGGGGAAGGGTTAAAAATGGCATTTTTTGCTCTATTTAATAACAGAAATTTTATGATTACATAACCTAAAGATTCTTCTTTAAAAATTTCAGATATCAGTTTGAAATTTTGAAATAAAAATGGCGGCAGTGTTGCCAGTGAGCTACTTTTTTTTCTAATTCAGATTTTTTGATTTGCACCACTTTTTTGAAATGGTAAATTTCCCCTTGCTCTCGCTTTAGTTAATATGTCATTAAATAAGGCGAATTTTACGATTTAAAAAAAGTGGTACCAATCAAAAAATCCAAATTTAAAAAATGTAGCCTACTGGCAACGCTGAATGGAGTCTAAACTGACAAACCTGTTGCTTTTGCGATAATCAGGCCATGTTAAATTATAGTGGCATCAGTTTAATCCCTTAACCCATTAACGCCGGTTGGTACGAAAATCTGCCATGTATGTAATACGAAAGTTTTAAATATTGAAACCAGTATTTTAGTAAGGAAATTTTCATATTACTTAATATCAAACTTTGAGAGATCATATAAATTCAAATTACATTATTGGAAAACTGGTGTCAACTGGTATCTAGGAATTAAAAATGTGTAAAAGAAACTCGTCATTAACGGGTTAACGGTCGCATTAAATAGCGGTTTAAAAATTAAAATTGCTCTTTGGCACCACTTTTTTGAAAAAGGAATATTCACCATTTTTAATGACAGGTAAAATGATATCATAATAATGCCAATTACGCTATTTTATAAAACTAGTGGAGATCAAAAAATATGGGTAAAAGATACAGCCCGTGAATATCAAGGGAGCGAGAATTAACGGGTTAATTGTAAAATTATTATGTGAAAAAAAAAAAAACACGAAAACTTTAACTTATGTTTTAAAAAAAAATGTGTTCTTTTGAAATTCAAATTGAAATTTAAATTGTTCAAATTTTATATTAGTAAAATAAATGAATGGAATATACATTCCAACTTCATTTGCATTTTTCATACATGGCTTCATGATTAATTCCACTTCTGAAGAAAATATTCATGGACGTTGTTGTGTCTCGATTTGAAATATTTCCGAGAAGAATGGTTTGTATCTTTTGAGATTAAGAATGCGTTTAATTTTTATAACCGCAACCAATTGTCTGCAGCAACGGATTATTGTTTTATAACAAAACTAGACAACAGAAATTGTATGATTTCTATTCACAAATGCAAGCTCATACACATTATAGCGAACTGTATTTAACCCCTTAATTCTCGCTCCCGAGATATTCTCGGGTTGTGTCGTTTACTCAAATTGTTTGATTCCCACCAGTTTTATAAAATAGTGAAATTGGGTATATTTTGGTAACGTTTTTACTGTCATTAAATAAGGTGAATATTTTTTTTTCATAAAAGTGGTGACAATCAGCAATTTGAAGACACAAGTGATCACATTGAACATTTGTAAACTTGTAGGTAAAACTTTTTGAGTGACTCTTTCATTTTATGTATTAATTATTATTTTAAGTTTTATGTAATAAATACTACCAAGCGTTAAATCCCCGATATTCATTTAGAAACACCCCATATGATATAATATAATATAATATAATATAATATAATATAATATAATATAATATAATAAACAATACAGTTCAGTTAATACAGTGAATTTTTTCACACGGCATGTCACAATCCTCACAATAAATTAACTTAGACTAGATATACAAACATAAAACTTATTTTAAAATGATATATAACCTATATTTTATAGAATGAATTAATATTATTGAGATAAGTAAATATTTTCATTATTTTTTAACCATTAATTAATTATTTATTCAATTTTTTCTATTCTTCCAATTTAATTGAATTTTTAAATAATTTCTATCAAAGAATTTATATATCATTAATTCATTCTATAAAGTACAGTGTAAAGTTCATTTTAACATAAGTTTATGCTGATACATCTATTCTAATTTAAGTTATCGTGCGGATCGTAAAATATTATGTGAAAAACATTTGCATTATTAACTGAACTGATTTTTTTATTATATTATATTATATTATATTATATTATATTATATTATATTATATTATATTATAAGCGTTTATTTTATTTTTTATAAAGCCTTAATTGTAGCTTAAATATGTTACAAAGTTTTATGTAATTTCAATATATATTTAAAAAAATTATATGAACTTCAAACCACATCACTTTTTTACTGGCGACGGAGATTTTAAAAGGTATGAGACCGACCTTTTTACACACACTTTATTATTAAAATTTCACATACTAGAACTCAAAAATTGCGATAACATTATTGCCACTTCACATCACTCAAAAATTCTTAGAACCACACCACTCTAACACTCACAAGGAGACGGCAAGGGTGTGGGGTATTCAAATCAAAGCAAGGTTTTGTGTGTAGCACTCAGTAAGAGAATTCAGATGATCAAATCGTACTATTCAGTAGTTATTGAGAAAAAATTAAGTTGAAAAACAAATTCTTTTATTGCTGTATGATAATTTGTTACGATTAATTCTCTTACAGATAATTAGACACTTCTACTTGTGTGAAGTTCTTGCACAGTTTTATCAAACACATGAATAATAGTATACAGGGCTCGCACCGTTCCTAAAATTTTCGCACTTTGTTACCAGTATTTTAAATATGAATTCTTCATGGTAGGTTCCTTTAACATCTGTAATAGAGTTACACAACAAAGATTATCGTTTTAATTTAGAGGTAGCAAAGTGCGAAAATTTTAGGAACGCTGCGAGCCCTGAGTATATATAAACTCTTGTATAAAATTTTGTTACATATAATAAATGACTATAAAATATTAGAGTAAAATTCATGTCAGTGGGCGTGGCGTCCCAGTCGTGTCTTCCCTTAATGAGAGTGGACGTGGCGTCCCTTTCTTGTCTTTCCTTGAATTTTTATAATTATTTCTAAATGGTCAGAAAAAAAACTGGACATACCAATGGATTCAGGATGGTTCAAAGAATTTTTTAACCCAATAATGAAACAAAATCATTTTTTTTTTTCACAAAATGTCACTCATGTCTCACCTTAACACTTTACAGGGCAGTGGCTACACGGTCTAGCCTCCTAATCTTTATATTAAAACTGACAAATGGCATCAAGAATATTTTAATAAAACTTTGCTCTTGTAAAGAAGGTGCAAAATTGCGAGTTTTTCTTTTCTAAGACGGTCGTTTGAAAATTCTGGTGTCAGTCAATTATTTCACCATTTTATGAACTGAGTTCTCCTGCCCCTGAAAGGGCGTGTTTTGTGTACAAAACACAAACACACAAAAAAAAATAAAGTATTTTTTTTCTCAATAACTACTAGGTATAACTAAAGGTTTGTTATAACAGTTCTCTTACTCAGTACTGATTCCACACATAACCTTTGTTTGATATGAATACCCCACATCCTTGCCGTCTCCTTGTCAGATTTTTTTCTTTTATTAGCGCTTCTGAAACAATGCTTGCGGTTAGGTGCGGAGCATTTTCCATAGCTACCAACTTTTGCGTTTCTTTGTTGTCCCTAAATTTTAAGGGGTCTCAGGACTCTTAAACCGTTCGGGACCATGGGTGCATATATGCACCCTCAAAAAGTGCTTTAAACGCTTGAGTTTGATACAAGTAAAAAAGAAAAGTAAAATTGATTTTAATTAGGACATTTTCGTGATTTATAAAGCTAAGTCAAATACTTAACAAAAAGTGGTGTTAAACGAATAAAATACGTCTAAAAGATGCTGGTCCTAAATGGGTTAAAATTGGAAAAAAAAAAAAAAAAAAAAAAAAACATTTTAAACAATTGATGTGTTAAAATGTATATGATTTTAAAACACAATTTTTACTGGGAATGGAAGATATAAGTATGATCTTTTATTTCATGTATTTAAAAAATAGCAAGATGTAGAATTAGTATTTATAGGGTGCTCCAAAGTGTCAGACATTTTTCAAGCAGAAAACTTGTATAACAGTTTATGCGCACGATTATAAAATAAATTTTAAATGTAGAATGAAAACCTTGTGCCAACTTGAACTACAAACTGTAATAATTATCCTGAACCTAAATAAAATTGTATTTAAAGCTTTTTTGTGTTTTTAATATAAAGATGTATTTACCTAATACCAGAGTTTCCAAGTCTCCGGCTTTTTGCACACCACTATTATCTTAGAGAAAATGTTGTTCTTTTAAATCTCCCAAATGTTCCAATTAAATAAAAGAATATTTTCCGTGTTAAAATACTGGTATCCAAAAAGCCGGAGACTTGGCAGCACTGCTAATTCAAAATTTTGAAAATGTTAACAGTATTATCACCTATAACAAATGTTGTTTTCAACAAACAATAAAAGGGAGATATTATGTTCAGTTTATACAGACCAACATGAAATATTTGTTTTGAAATTTTCATGAAAAAATATCCAGAGGTTTTTGAGACATCGTGCGCGTTATACCCAAAAACGCCTTTTGGAGAAAAACAATTTCAAAGTTTCGGAAACGCCGCTTCAGCTATTCAGCTGGTATAATTCTAAAAGCCGTAATTTCTATTCAAATGAGAACAAATATATCGCAATGTCCAGAAATAATAAGAGTTGAACACATAAAAAATTAATTTCGAAATTTTTGAAGATTTAAGATTCCTCAGACCCCTTAATTGAAATGTTTGCCATGTTTAACCCTTTCAGGAGCAAAGCACTTCCATTGCTAAAAAGTTGAAATGAAGGACTGGCACCGGAATTTACGAACAATTTTATTTGGGAATATGAAAATCCTTTATTTCATTCGCATAATGAACAGAAAATTTGTGTACCAAATTTCATAGAAGAACAAATTTCCGTTTTTATAAAACCTTATTTTACTTGTATTTAAAGGATCTGTGTGAGTCTTTCTCATCGCAGTCTTTGAGATTATTTGCTGATACGCTTTTCATTATTTTTTTAATTAAGAGCAACTTTTAATAAACTACCTGTTTTAATGAAATATGAGAGTTATATGTCAAAAAACCGTGATACTTTATTCATTGTTGTGCGTTTGGCATGTGCAAAGAAAAAATAATTTTTTCACCAGAAGTAATATGTATGATAGTAATTTTCTCCTTTTTTAATCGAATAATTTCTGTCGTTATAGATGGCTAAGGTTAACATTCAGAAATTGTGGCAACGAAAAGCTCAAAGTAACGGAATAAAAAACTCTTCCGGTACGTATAGCAGACTGGTAAATTAAGCAAGTCCTAAAAGCGCCACACGTATGTCTTACGGGCAAATCATTTAAGTGTTTTAAGGTCAAAAACAGATTTGAAAAAGGTTACAAACAAAACTGCATACATATTAAGCGTACAAACTTAATGCTGCAGTCAGGTGTAAATTAACACAGCTTTGCCATCTTGTGGACCGGGTTGATAATCCACATACGCGGACTTTTAGTGTGACGTCATCTGTGACAGAATATCTATCATCTGCGCATATTCTCTAAATCTTTAGTCACTCATGAAATATGAAACGCGTTTACCAGATTTATTGCAAAATAATGGCGTAGCGAAAAGGCAGTGGCTTGATTTTTTTATCTATTAATCAAGGCGAACAAAGCTTTAAAATTTTAGTGATGTGAAATAACAGAACAGTTAGGCATCTTCCTGTAGTTCAACTCCATCCGCTACGTGGCGCATGACCTTGACTGATGTGACATCCTCTTTAACCCCTTGAGGGGCAAGCAATTGCGTTTGCATAATGCTGAATCCCCACCGGAAATATAGAATAATTTTATTTCAAAATAAGGAAAAGCAATTTTACGACTAATTTCCACCAAAGTTAGAAAAGTAAAATTTCATAAAAATTTTCTGGTGCAAATCCTGATTAATCGTAGGTGGAATAAAATATATCCCACCGCCCTCAAGGGGTTAAGCTTGCAGTTACCTCTCCCATGTAAGATAGGACGCTTACTTTGCATACTGTTTTAGTTCCAAACTTCGACAATAAAAAAGCGGTTAAAAAATTCACAATCACTTTTTTACCAGTTGATCAGAATCGCCAAATATTAAACCGTAAAATACTAATAATTTCAAAGTTGTTCTCGGTGAACAGCTTCTTTCTTGAATTAAGAATCACATAAGTCTCCACGGATTCCAAAGATGCATTGTGTTAAAATTTTCTTTTATTGCTGATTATATATTTGCGGTGTGAATTGATTTTAAGGCCAGTAATTTATTAACGAGTTTATTAACACGTTCGCACCGGAGCTGATATCCAGTTTTTTCGCTGTGATACGGCGCTCGAATTCATGTTTCGCAACACTGAATGTAATGACCCGCCCCTCTAATATTTATTGAATTCAATGTAACAAGCAGAGTTGATTGTGAATGTCTGAAAGTTCGTAAAGAGTAAGCAAATTACTTAGAGACATGATTTTATTGACTACATATGTACAAATTTAATATAAAATATCTTGCAATCTAAGCAAATATGGCCAACATGATATAAATGCATTTCTGCAAGATAGAAACGCCGCCCTTAGCCAATAATAGTTTTTGAATGAAAACGAGAATTCCCGTTTCCCGTAGTGAATGTATTAAGTTTATATTGATGAGTTGTTTTTACTACTGAATTTTCGGATATTCAAGTGTGACTCACCTGTAGTGCATGCCGTCTATGGAGCAGTCGATTGTGACCCACCGGTGATGCACGAGGCCTGATGCGACAGTCAAGCGTGACTCACCGGTGATGCAAGCCGGCGTGATCGTATTAAGCAGAATATCCAATTTTTCCTTAGAATTTATAAAGCGCATTCCCGAAAAATAAGTTTTTTTAAAAATCGAAAAGGAAACAAAGGTAGAAACACGCATTTTTCTAAACTTACATCTAGCCCAGTAATGCTCGCGTATATCCATGGCTGGTATATATTATCGTTTACCACCAATACATTAAAATAAAAATGTCCCTTTCTTAACCCCTTCGCGACGGGAGCCTTTTACGAAATGTTTATTACTTTGCTACCGGTTTTAAAAGACAGAAGTTTGTGCCTATTCAAATCTGGAAAATGCTCGGATTAAATAATGCAAATTTTACAGTAAAATTTTACTGGTGAGGATAAACGAGGATTCTTAGGCCTATTTCCGGCACGTATACGTGTCGCTCGTCCCCAAGGGGTTAAACATAGGCAATAATTACAAATTATGCAATACAAATGTTTATAATCTATTTTTTTCCTAAAACAGTGGTGGCAATTGTAAAAACTGTGCTCGCTTTTGGTAAGTCATATCCTGCGCATATATTCCCAAATTAATGACGATATCCTGCGCATATATTCCCATTTAATGACGTAAACATTAACCCCTTAACCCTTTCCGGCGCAGTGTCCTTAAAAAAGGACACCTAATTTTAATCCCAAAACTGACAAACGGCACCAAGATTATTTAACTAAAATTTTCCTATTATAATGTACATAAAAGTAAGGAAGCTTATATTTTCTAATAAATTCGTTTATAAATTGTGGTGTCAGTTCTTTATTTCATCAGTTTATAAACAGAATTACTCCGCGCCGGTAAGGGGTAACTGTTTTACCAGAGTGTCGCTCGGGCAAAAAGTGTTTGCTATCTTCGATACTAAAAGCTTTTGGATACCACTTAATTTTAACTGTAATCTATGGTTTGTAAAATGGCTTACATTTTTCGATTGAACAAAGCCAAATATTTTAGTAAAAAAAAAATGGTGCCAGGTCCTTATCCTCTACTAGGCTACACAAATTACGTTTTGTCGTACACTTTACAAAAAAAAAAAAAAAAAAAAAAAAATCTATTCAGCATTTTGACTGGAAATTATACATAAAAATAAATCATGATCTGTAGATTCGCACAATACTATTTTGTTACCGAATAGCCTTAAAAAATTTATTATTTTAATTAATTTATTTTACATGTTTTTTAATTACGGACGCATTTTTGCAAATAAAAAATAAAACAGGTATATTTTCAGAAGAAAAAATAAATCATGGAGTTAGACATTATAGACAGGATCATGATTAATTAAATAGTTTCACAATTTCTTTTATGAAATTTTTAAAATACCTTCTTTATGAAAATTATAGCATATTTTTAATGAATTAAAATTTGTGAAAATTCAATTATTTACATTATTTTATAAAAGTATTTTTCAGTGTTAAGAATTCCAATACACCGTTTATTCTTATTATGTAAAGTTATTTACGCAGACGTTACTTACGCATTTTAAAAGAATTATACTATGATTTTTTTTGTAAAGTGGCAACAAAAGAATTGTAAACAAATACAATTTATTGTTAAATTCATTATATCATAAATAAAAAAATCCTAGGAAATTCTTTGTTATTTGTCTGAATTTACATTTCTAAAATTATAATGTGCCAAAACATAAAATACAGTTTTTGCTTAATAAAGATGCAAAAAACTCTCTATTCTGTAACAAAAAGTAGCTAACGCTGTCACCGCCGCCACCGCATTTTTTTGTGACCAGAGTTCTTTCTTTGTTAATATTGAGAAAAATATTGCATACAAAAATATGAAAATCAGTGGTATTATAGAAAAATGTTCGATAAACACGTTGATGCTGACAGTTTTGAAATCGAAGAATTATTCTAAGAGATATTTAATGTTAAAGATGGACAAAATCGTTCCATTTAAAAAAGTTTTATAGGAGTAAAAACTATACATAGGAATTTAATCATTCTTAGATCATTTTGTACATTAGAAATTCCCGGTGTGCAGATTGCATTTATTTATTTTTTTTTCTTCTCTTTGACTCATTTTTTGAGGTTTTATTTCTATTTTAAATTAAAATTTTGATTTCCAGCATTTCGAGAGATATTTTTTACAACTTTTAGAAAAGGTTATTATTTTAAATTGTTACCAAATTTAAAATAAGCGCAAAGAATAATATTTCCTTCAAATTAAAAATTCATTTACACGTGACTTATTATAAACAGAAAAAACTTTCAAAGGAGAATTAAATGATTACATATTAAAAGTAGGAAAATATCTATAATTACTTCATAAAAACTATATTTACACATGAATTTTAAAAGAGAAAGAAAATTTTAAAATAATAAATTTATTAATATGCGTTAAAAGTCACTAATGGAGGAAATTACTTGATATTTAAGATTGCGAACAGTTTAAATTTAAAAATATATTTGCGCGAGACATTTATTTCATATTTTGAAATAATCTTTTTAAACTATTGTTGAGAATTCTAAGACAGCGCAAATAATATTTCCTTTCTAACAAGAAAAGTTTTCACGTGAATATTAAAAAGAGAAAGAAATCTTTGGAGAAAATTACGTCAAATTTAAACCGATACATTTAAAATGTCTTATTAAAAAAAAAAAAAAAAAAAAAAAAAAAACTTTCTTCAGCGTTGTTAAAAAATACCGAGAGAGAAAGACTCTGTTTACTTAATTAATTTTATATTAGCTTATTTTCACATGTTTCACTGATCTGATTTAATCAAAGATGAAAATAACCCGTTAACAGGGAGATCGCCGCTGTTTTTTAATTATAATTCATTCTTCCGAAATTTTTTTAAAGCCGATCAAATTAGCGTGGTTTTGGAATTTGCTGTGTCTGAACGAAGGTTGGCGAGCGTAATGCGTAGGGGGCAGAACCCCCTACTAAAAAAAAAAAAAAAAATATTTTTACTTTCAAATATTTATCTTATTAAATAATGCTTCGCGAATCCAAACAAAGCAAGGCTTTTGCTAGTTTTTAATTTATTGTGTCAGAGCTGCCAACTTTTACGCTTTTTGGCTACCAGTAAAATTTTAAAGAGATTTTCGCCTTGTTCAATCATCAGGTTTCGACAATTGAATAACACAATATTTTCTATAAAATTTTAGTGGTATGAAAAAAGCGTAAAGGTTGGTAGCTATGTTGTGTAAAAAAAAAACAGTTAAGGGGTTAAGTAAAAAACACATTTTTTAAATTAGCACAATCGGAAACAACAATGACTTATTCCTCAATCGCAATATTTAATTTGCCACTTTGATCCAAAAGCAATTGATGATAATTTACTTTCTTCAGGTGCGAGATAACATCTAACTTTAGCAAATATATAACAGATTTTGCTAGAATCGAAATTTGTCCCATTCACATTAAATATGAACAATGAGATTCAAACATTTTAAATATATACAGTTAGGGCCCGATTTTGTACTTTGATACAAGAGATCCAACAAGTGCTTTGGGGCATTAAAGAGGATATCTACAAATATATTTGAAATGTATATTATTTCAGGGTTACTGGGCCAGATAAAAGATTTCTCAGAGAAAAACTCACTTATTGCAATCGCTTAGTTTTATAAGTCAAGTTTTTCTACATGAAAATTCTGGTTTTTTCCGCTGAAAGTGCATAAATCCTGCATTTTAAAGCTTTCAATATTCCACGCCTATGCGACTAGAACCTGTTAAATTATATTTAAAATTTTTAACAAATATCACATGGAAATGTAACAATATTTAAAAAATATTGAAAATTATTTTACTGCTTTCATTGAAGATATTTAAGTATTGCGCGGCAGCGCAATACATATTTATTTCCAGTGTCACTTCTCAATGTTAATTTAACATAGACAAGCCTATGGAGATGATAACTTTTTCATTTTTTCTTCCCACCTTTTTGTCCCTGAAGCCACTCATTTTTAATTCTTTGCTAATTCTAATAATATTATAAATTCAAAGTGTAAAAACATTTGCCAGACGTCAGGACCAAAACGGATCATAAAATGTCTTTGCATATAGGTGGATTATAATCTAGAGAGTAATATGGGCTAATTTTTATTTACATTATTCAAATATTTTTCTTAATATTTCCAATTTTCGCTTTTTTCATTGAGAATTAACGGACATTTTCTAATAAAATTTAATATTTTTCCTTCATTGTTGTAAATAATTCAAAAGCCGTAATAATAATTTGCCTATTTTTAGTTGAATGATTTTCACGTGAAACATGAAACTGAAGAAACTAAAATTGTTTATATTTTTTTAAGAATAAAAAAAAGATGAATATGACGTCATAGTGGAAAAAAAATGGCATTTTCTAGCAGATTTTTTAAGTTCAGATTGTAATTTTTTGACCAAACTACAACTACCTGCATTACTGCACTGGTGACACATTTTGAATTATACATAGGTAAATTGCATCGCAAATTGTTATGCGATATCGTACAAATCAAGCCTGATGATGATACCCTCCATTAATTTTGAAATGTGTTTGTCTGAATGCAGTAGTTATTAAAAAACTTGACATATTAAACAAAAACCTAATTTGCAGAACAAATTAAAAAAACAAAATTTATTTCCTAAATTGTTTAAGCCCGAGAAGGGGCAGATATTAAGATATTTCATTCAATTCGTTCTACATTTAATGTTAAATTTTTGTAACAAATAATCTAAACCAATTGAACATTAAAAAATAAAAATGAAATTCATACAATATCATACATTAAACACCTATATACTTAGATTCCGTTCAAATGAAATTGAAATAAATCTTGGACATTTTCCATTTTTAAGTTGTAAATATTTGTACTGCAGATTTTGCATTATGTTTATGACGATTGTACATAATATGATAAGGTACCTGCAAAATACAAAACTTTAAAAAAAGTCTAAGATTTATTTCGATTTCATTTGAACGAAATCTAAGTATATAGGTGTTTAAAGCATTATATTGTATATGAATTTCATTTTTATTTTTTAATTTTCAATTGGTTTAACTTATTTTTTACAAAAATTTAACATTAAATGTAGAACGAATTGAATGAAATATCTTAATATCTGCCCCTTCTCGTGCTTAAACAATTTACGAAATAAATTTTGTTTTTTTAATTTGTTCTGCAAATTAGGTTTTTGTTTAATTTATTTATAAACCAGGGAGGGATCCAGGTATTTAAACATAACATGCTCCTTCCCATTTCATTTTCCAGATAGCAATCTTTGTTCTACCATACTTCCCTGCATTCAAGCCACGGAACAAACAATAATTTTTGACACCATAAATTATTTGTTACAAATTATTTGTAATAAAATATTTATTACATGCTTATTTAAATATAATTTATTCTTTGGTTGTACAAGATGTAGCTATTAATTTCCAGGGCTGTAACAACAATGATTAGAATTGCAAGTTCGTTGGTTGATTAATGGTAGTATTTCAATGGTCATGCATCAGCATATAATATCTGCGCTGCGTGTCACTTTCGCTTTACTTTCTGTTGTTGAAATCATGGAACTATGAATAAAGAGGAATTGATATATCCTCAAAATGGTGAAGCATCAACTGTAACCAGTTCTTTAGATTCTGAATTCCGCAAAAGCAAACTTCCACCAATAAATTTAAATAGAAATTTCCTCTTATTAAGTCGGGCAATATTTCTGTTATAATTAAGTCAGGAAAGTCACTTTCTTTTTACTCGTTGAAATTGTTAGCCCAAAGCGTCCTATCTTAAATGGGAGAAATAACCGCAAGATTAAAAGCGAGGTCACATCAATCAAGGTCATGCGCCACGTAGTGGATGGAGTGTGAACTACAGGAAGATACCTAACTGTTTTCTTACTCACACCACTAAAATTGTAAAGTTTTTTTCACCTTGATTAATAACTGAAGTGCTTTAGATAAAACGATGAGAACTTCGTGGTGTCAAGTGCATCTGGATGCCCCTCTCGCTACGCCGTTAGTTTGCAATAAATGCGGCAAACAGAATTCATTTCCATGAGTGACTAAAGGTTTAGAAAATACGCGCCACACTAAGGCCCGCGTTTGTGAATTATCACTCCGTCCACAAGGTGGCGCAACTGTGTTAATTTACGCCTGATTCCAGCATTAAGTTTGTTCGCTTACTTATAACGCTTTTGTTGCTAGCCCTTCAATGATAAACTCCCTCCCTATGAGACAGGATCATTCCATTTTTTGGCAGGTGGGGAAAGGTGGAGCAGTCAATTGAAATGGTGGCTCCATCTATCAATTTCAAATTAAAATACATTAGCGGAACATTGAAGATATCATTTTTGTTTTGTTTTATTTATTATTTGGTTACTAAATAAAATAAGAGAAAATCATTTTTTTTATTACTGAAATCGGATTTTTAAAATTCAAATCTCACTAATGTTATCTAGTTTAGCTGCAGTGATAGCGTCTCCTTGCTAAAATTATGTAACTACAGAAATGCAATTGGAGCAAGATTTAGCTAAATTTTGCTTTTTTGGCGAAAAACAAAAGTAAGTAATGTATCTAAAACAGATTACTAAAATTTTTTCGTATTCGATTTCATAATTCTTTAACTTTAAACTATCTTAAAATTGGTGAAAAATAAAAGTAAGTAACGTATCTAAAGCCATATTACTGAATTTTTTTTGTATTACATTTCATAATTCTTTAACTTTAAACTATCTTAAAATTGTGTCATTTGTGCCCTCCCCCTTCATTATTTTTTTAGGTCAATATTTTATTCCTATAATCGTTAGCCAAAATCTGTTCCGAGTCGTCATCAAAATTAGTTGAAGTTGGCCTTGAAAAAGGCCTTTTGGTTATAAAATCCTTAGACATAGCGCAGGCTTAATCAAAATATCAAAACGAGGCAAATACGGATCCTATCGGTTCCTACTACATTCATTCCCTTCGTACCGCACTTCGCGATCACTCCCTACCTTTCCCCACCTGCTAAAAAAATGGAATGATCCTACCTCATAGGGAGGGAGTTTGTCATTGAAGGGCTAGTGTTGAAAGTTGCTTTTGCGGTAGTTAGACCTTGCCATTCCCAGGGCTCCCAAATGGTCCTCCAACTGAATACCAATAAATTTTAACAGAAATTTTTCTGGTAGGTTTGCGCTAGAATTAACTTTCAAAGGTGATTTCGGGGCGGTTTGTAAGGAAAATCTAAAAAGAAAAATTTTCTAAAAAAATATTGGTATACAGTTGGCACACCATTTGGGAGCCCTGCAATCCGCCATTTTCTGACAACTTAACAATCCTCCTGTCAATGACACCGAATTAGATTACCGCGGGGGCATACTTCCACCTGTAAATCTGCATAGAAATTTCCATCCTCAATTAAACCCCTTATCAGGGCTCGCACCGTTCCTAAAATTTTCGTACTTTGCTACCACTAAATAAAAACGATAATCTTTGTTCTATAGTTCTATTATAGATGTTAAAGGAATGCACCACGAAGAATTCTTATTTAAAATACTGGTAGCAAAGTGCGAAAATTTTAGGAAAGATGCGAGTCCTGCCCTTATTCATACAGAATTTCTTTCATAAATATGGCAGAAATTTCTATTCTATTTTACTAGTGGGAATTTGTCCCGGCATTAATAAGAACCTGATCCATAGGAAACAAACAATAGTTGCCATCTCGTGACAACAACCATCTCAGGTACTTTACTCTCAACCGGTAGATACTACACCATGTGTCTCCTCCTTTTTATTTATAGCTATATTGTTGAAACAACAAGCAAACGTTCGCTGTCAAAGCATTGTTGTTGGAGCAAAAATATTGGATTAGATAATAAGCAGCAAATTTTGTTTCAAATTGGGAAAAAGCGCCTGCGAAATACGTAAAATGTTGCAACTGTAGCATGTGTACATTGATGAAGCATTATCACATTCTCGCATTTTTTAATAGTTTCGATGTTTCGTGATAGTTGGGAAAGCATAAAATATGATCAGCATACCATACTTGCCAACTTCGAAATAAACTTCCGTAAAATGTGAGTTAAATTAACCCAGGTTAAACACGTCTCGAACCAGAATTTTTTTAAGGAAATTAATTCAAGTAGATTTCATAGAGATACGGAATTTACAATCTATACTGATACATCAAATAAATTTTCTGGTTAGAAACATGTTTAACCTGGATCAATTTAACTCGCATTTTACGGAAGTTTAGCTGCATGTTGGCAAGTATGGCATACTGGAACTGGACGATCGATATCCGCACGTACGCCTAAAACAATTGAGCAAGTCCGCGATCTTGTGATTTCTGACCACCGACTGACTGTGCGTCAGAGAGTAATTCACTACTCTCTGACGCACTGGATATTGATGAGATTGATGAGGAGGTGGTTTAATACTTTGACGCAAGGCCTAGAGTTGGGTTGGCGAAACTATGGCACGCGTGTCACAGTTGGCACGTAAGCCATTTTTTCTGGCACGCGAAAAAATAATTTGGTAATCGTTATATAGATAAAATCCATTTTTTATTTCTGTTATAACCAATAAAATTTTCTTTCGTACGGGCAGATCGCAAATAATGCAATTATTTTTTGCATCAATTAACACATTAGAATAATTTTCTTTTCCTGTCATGTTATGCAGCGTTTTCGACGTGTATTTTGTCTTTCTATATAAATTTAAAAACCTGTAATTTTCAAATGAATTTCGTTTGACAGCCACCGCAATGAAATGGCAAATGCTTCCCATTTAGCTATGTATATTTGTAACAATAACAAAATATGAACCAAATATAAAGCATTTTTCATTGAACGTACAACAACAAAAATCTCATCAACACATTATTAGTACATTGTTTAATGCAACTTGGAAAATTATAATCGAAATGTTGCATTAACAATAAGTTAAAAATTTAATGAAATAAAAAGTCGTATTTTTTTCCCTTATTACAGTATATACCGCATAAATTTAATCCTATTTATGAATTAAAAATTCATTCATTTAATGGCTGATTCCAATATACAGAAAAATCGCATTTTTATTTTTAATATCTTTTAATTATTAATGCATGGGAGCAAATAGTTTTATAACCAGTGTTTCATATAAACATCATACACTTCAAAATTATTTTTGCATAAGTTTGGCACGTTAGATTGTTGATAGATATTGTTTGTGAATTTTCGGCACGCGCACGTGAAAAGGTTCGCCGAGCCTGGCCTAGGGAAACGCAAAATTTGAACGAGATTTGTCCCTCGCTGTTTTTCAGAGGAACAAAAACAAATGAGAATGCTTGTGGTGAAATCATTGACGGTGAAGGCGCTATTTTCTGTTTCCCAAACTGAAAACTCCATTAAAGGGAGTAAAGTTTCTGAATATTGATAACATCAAAGAAAACGTAACGTCCTAATTTAACACTTTCCGACGTAATGGTCCCTCGGCGGGACAACCAAATTTTAATTCCAAACTTACAAACGGCACCAAGACTATTTTAACCATTGTTTTGACTGAACAGAGTTCGGGCAAGAAAAAGTTAGCTTGTTTCGTTACTAAAAGCTTTTCCACACCATTAATTTTTACCTGAAATTTTCGGTTCATCAAATGGCAGACTTTTCTCGATTATTTAAGGCAAATATTTTTATACATAACCCCTTGAGGGGCGGTGGGATATATTTTATCCCACATACGATTAATGAAGATTTACACCAGAAAAATATTAAGAAATTTTACTTTTCTAACTTTGGTGGAAAAAAGCCGTAAAATTGCTTTTCCTTAATTTGAAATAAAATTTTTCTACTTTTCCGGTAGAAATTCAGCATTTCACAAACGTAATTGCTTGCCCCTCAAGGGGTTAAAAAGTGGTGTTGGCTCCCTGTTTTGAGCTTATGGTGTCAAGAAAAATGTGACAGTTAAGTGGTTAATAAAATTTTTCTTTTACAATGCAATTCTAAATAACGAGTTTTAATTTCTAAAAAAAGTCGTTTGTAAATTCCGGTGAGAGTCAATCATTTGATCATTTTACGAACAGAATTGTCTTGTTCCGGAAAGGGTTAAGAGGATTCCCAAAGATGACCTTGCAGACCCCTGTTTCAAACATTTGTACAGCCGCGTGCAAAAGTGTATTACGTCGGACAAAACTTACTACGAAACATATTAAACAGTTATGCACTGTACATTCATATTTCAGAGATTAATTCATCAGTCCAGCTATAGCAACACCTGGTGCATTTAAATTTTCGGTTTAACCCTCTAATGCCAATGGTAGAATGCATTCCAGAAATTGCGCAATTCATACCAGAAAATATACATAGTTAATTCAGGTTTAACTAATATATGAATGCAAAGAACTGCTTGCCGATTCGGGCCTACAGGCGAAGGTAATTTCGAAGTTAAGTACTAAATTCACTAACAAAACATAAATCAAGGTTAGAGGTAAACCCAGAATCCTTCACTAGGAATGAACTCTAGGGAGCTAAACATTTTGTGAAAATTCTAATATACACGAATACACACACACATGTATATGGAATAAGTTTAAAAAATAGCTAAAGCAAATTCAGAGAACCTCAAACTGTTAAAATAAGTTAATATTTCCATAGTCGGGTTTTTATCATGTTTTAATACGTTTCTTCAAACTCAAATGACGTTACATATTCACCTGCTGAGGTCCATTTTATTTCCAATATGACGCAATATATATATATATATATATATATATATATATATATATATGTATATATATATATTAATTCGTCAAACTATTTATTTCATTTTGAGTTTTCATGCGGAAATCTTGCTCTAGAAAACTTATGACGTAACATTCAATTTGTTTTCAATTCGGCAAACTATTTATTTAATTTAACTTTTCACGTGAAAATCTTGCAATAGAAAAGCAATTGTTGTGGTGAGAATTTTATTGCTTTTTTTTAATTGTTGGCAACTGCTATAACGAAAAATATTTATTTTTTCCTGTCATTGTTGTGTGAGAGCTGGTTTTATCTGAATCATGTTAAGACGGTATTCAAAATTTTGAACCCTCCCCATCTCCATTCTCTTGGGCCGATTTTGCCCATTTTCAATCCCCGCCGAGATATTAGCCATCTCAAAGTTGTTGGCGAATTTGAAGACGGTCCGTGAATAATTGCGACTTTTATCGAGCGGACAAAATTTAATACAAACATACATATATATATATATATATATATATATATATATATATATATATATATATATATATATATATTCCCTGTGACATTTTGACGGCAAGTACTTGGTATTGTCGAAAATAATGGGGGTTTCCATTCATGCAGCACAGGCATTCCAGCCGATTGATTTAAGATAATAAAGAAAAGTGAAGAATTCACACAAGGCAGTCGCTTGAAACACTATTCACTTTATTTCCACACTCACTATTGAATCTAGGGAAGATGCTCATTCCTTCAATGGTAAAAAGAATAAAGTCTATTCTCATCACACAATTATTTTTAAAAGCATTCCATCTCTTGACTGCGTTCTATACACAAATCCGTAAACAACTAACATCTCCGTACCCATTACGATACCGTTTCTTCCTCATTCTACACACATATAAAACAGTATCCAACCACCGTATTACTACCTCCATCGAGCAGTCACATTGAATATCCAGTCTGATACGACTGCATTCAGCTACCCTTCTCTCTCTCTTTACAGTTCTACATGACATGACATCGCATTCACCTCTACATGCTAAACAACTACAAAACTAAAAGCTAAAAAGCTTCCCTCTGGTTCCCGCCATCCGTATTTATACTCCCCTCAAAAGATTGTTCTAGAAAATTCTTATATCCTGGGCCTAGAAGTCTAAAGTATAAACAAATGTTAAAATCTGTAGTCGAGATTATGCAAAAATAACCCTTTTTTCCCTCTTCAAACGATAATAGAAATGAATTTATGTCTGCGAAAGTTTTAATCTTTGAAATATTTTTATTACACCTGGATATTTTAAATAAAAGAATAAATTAAAATAAGTAGTTTTTTTTTCTTTAAGACGGAATAATATTTTAGCAGTTAAATAAAGATTTAAGGGAAATATGATATACCGGGATTTAATAGCGGAATTTAAATAATAAAGTTTTATTAAAGAAAGATGAATAGATTGAGCCATTTTTACATTTACGTAATTTGGAATAAACTATTAGTGTATGAATTAAGATCTTATAGGGGTTAATAGTCTAGGGTTTTTAATTTAATAAGCCGGTATAATATACGAAATATTACTGAAAAAGGAAAATTTACATAAAATACTTTAAACTTGGCGCAAAAAATTTAATTTTTTAATATTATCCCCCCTCCCTAAAGACTTTGTATGAAATTTGTGGTTAATTAAGTACAATTTCAGACAACAGACTTGTAATAAATTTGGAAGTTGATTTTTGAATATTTAAAATTTTAGAGACGTCAGCGAAGAGATGGAAAATTAAAATTTAGCAATGCAAGAGAGAGAAAAAAATACTAAGAGCATTTAAATTTAGCTGAGAGCATTTCCCCTGTAAAAGAATACAAATAATGGTTACAACATCACTTACGATTTGTAAGTGCATAGGAAAATATAAACACAATAATAAATAAAGAATAAGTATAAATACAATAAGAAATAAATAATAAGAAATAATAAAACTAATTACAGTAATAAATAACAACAAAATCTTCTATCTTATGGAAATTTAGTGTATTTCCATTTCTCTTATTACTAACATATTTCCAATCAATTAAGATTCAACACTTAATTTACTTCAAGTACAATTTTAAGTTCTATTGGCTTAATCAGTTCGTAGGTCATAACAGTCCTTTAGCAAAAATAGTGATGCAGTCCTTAAGTAAAAAGTTCAGCTGCAATAAATATTTTTTACTAAATTTGTTTCGACTACTCTACCTACTAAAACTCTTTACATTAGGTTTTAATATTATATGTCATCATTAGTAGTTTTTATTTAATAAACAAATTCCTAGTAGTTATTCAACTACCTTTTAACATTTGTTTATCAACTACTTTTTTGAGCTCCATTTCCCATTCTAATTGGGACTCATCTTCCTTTAAAATTTCTCACCTTTGTCTTAGTCAATATCATAACTTTTCACTTATAAGTTATGTTCTCTTATTCTTTAATAAATAATGAATCTTTCAATAAATAATATAATACTTTCAATTCATAATCATAATAATAAAATTCTCAACAGTATACTTGAATAATAGCAATAATAATACTTAATAACAATATTATATTCTAAGAAAATATCACAGATTGTTTACTCATTGACATGGAAAATAATGGTTGAGGATAAAAATAATACATAGCAATTATATAATTTTCTTATTTTTTACTTATATAAGAAAGTATTTTTGCCAGTCGAAACATAAAAAAAAAATAATAATAATAATAATTCCAAAGTCCAAATAAATTTAACTCTAAATATTTAGAAAGTGGACTCTCAACCAGTACTTCCTTACAATAATTTATCTCTCTGGTACTCTTGATGAATAGACGTGCATATGATAAACTTAGAATGGTAAAATAAAGAAAATAAATAGGAATAAAAGATAATTTGTTTATGTACTTAATTTTCTATTGTTACACAATCACTACAAAATCTCATCACAATTATCAATTTTCTATGTTTATATAATTATAATAATATTATCAATTCGTACTATTTTTGTAAACAATTGGTTAAAACAATGGAATAAAATAAATATAGTTTATTTTGTATAAACTTGATATAGAATTAAAAATATTTATTTTTATTTTTCAACATCAATCTGAAAACTCCCAAAATAAAAAAAAACATCGTATGCCTGCATAGATTGTCTACTTAATCTCAAAAATTCCAAAACAAGTAATATTCTCGTGGCGTCCCAAGGTCATACTTGGTAATATTGAAAACTATTGATGAAAGAAAAATAAAAAATCTAAAGAATTAGAATTAAAAATATTGCGAAAACATTTTGGGGAATCACGAACTTTCCATAATCCGGTTGCACATTACTTCATTATTGGGCCTATTTGGCTGAAGATTAGGTCTACTTGGTTGAGTCCAAGGGCTAGGTGGTTGAAATTGTTGATAATTTTGTCTAACTGGTTGTTGATTTACTGTTTGGCTTGAAAATTGAGGAGTGGAAACTTCAAGAAATTGCTTATCAAGCCGGTACCATTCAGTGGTACTATTTCGAGGGTTTACATTAATATAATTTCTATACTCTGGTTTTAATCCATCTGTCAACCCTTGTGTTAGAAGAGTCTCACAAAGATGGAATTTTCTCCCAATTCCTACTTTTTTGTGAAAATAATTTTCTCATCACACAATTAGTTTTAAAAGCATTCCATCTCTTGACTACGTTCTATACACAAATCCGTAAACAACTAACATCTCCGTACCCATTACGATACCGTTTCTTCCTCATTCTACACACATATAAAACAGTATCCAACCACCGTATTACTACCTCCATCGAGCAGTCACATTGAATATCCAGTTTGCCACGACTGCAATCCGCTACCCTTCTCTTTCTCTTTACACTTCTACATGACATGACATCGCATTCACCTCTACATGTTAAACAACTACAAAACTAAAAGCTAAAAAGCTTCCCTCTGGTTCCCGCCATCCGTATTTATACTCCCCTCAAAAGATTGTTCTAGAAAATTCTTATATCCTGGGCCTAGAAGTCTAAAGTATAAACAAATGTTAAAATCTGTAGCCGAGATTATGCAAAAATAACCCTTTTTTCCCTCTTCAGACGATAATAGAAATGAATTTATGTCCGCGAAAGTTTTAATCTTTGAAATATTTTAATTACACCTGGATATTTTAAATAAAAGAATAAATTAAAATAAGTAGTTTTTTTTTCTTTAAGACGGAATAATATTTTAGCAGTTAAATAAAGATTTAAGGGGAATATGATATACCGGGATTTAATAGCGGAATTTAAATAATAAAGTTTTATTAAAGAAAGATGAATAGATTGAGCCATTTTTACATTTACGCAATTTGGAATAAACTATTAGTGTATGAATTAAGATCTTATAGGGGTTAATAGACTAGCGTTTTTAATTTAATAAGCCGGTATAATATACGAAATATTACTGAAAAAGGAAAATTTACATAAAATACTTTAAACTTGGCGCAAAAATTTTAATTTTGTAATATTATCCCCCTCCCCAAAGACTTTGTATGAAATTTGTGGTTAATTAAGTACAATTTCAGACAACAGACTTGTAATAAATTTGGAAGTTGATTTTTGAATATTGAAAATTTTAGAGACGTCAGCGAAGAGATGGAAAAGTAAATTTTAGCAATGCAAGAGAGAAAAAAAAAATACTAAGAGCATTTAAATTTAGCTGAGAGCATTTCCCCTGTAAAAGAATACAAATAATGGTTACAACATCACTTACCATTTGTAAGTGCATAGGAAAATATAAACACAATAATAAATAAAGAATAAGTATAAATACAATAAGAAATCAGGGTTCGTACGGGTACCGTTATTTTCAAGGCCCAATATCAGAATTTTTTTGCAGAAAAATAAATCTACGAATTGAATATTTCCAACTGAGCGAAAAAATGCCCAGGCCGGGAATCGAACCCAGATCCTTGGCTTACAAGGCCAATGCTTTTCCGTTTAAGCTAACTGGGCCGACAACCAGCCAGCATATTTCGCTCAGATAACCTTATTGGTAGAAACATCTGGTCCGTCATGTAGACAGCTCAACAGAATAAACCGCAGGAAAAGGAACTCCATATAAACCATGGATACGTAGATGAACTATTATTTTAACACAATCAAACTGATTGGTAAAGTTATCATACGAATTGAATATTTCCAACTGAGCGAAAAAATGCCAGGCCGGGAATCGAACCCAGATCCTTGGCTTACAAGGCCAATGCTTTTCCGTTTAAGCTAACTGGGCCGACAACCAGCCAGCATATTTCGCTCAGATAACCTTATTGGTAGAAACATCTGGTCCGTCATGTAGACAGCCCAACAGAATAAACCGCAGGAAAAGGAACTCCATATAAACGATGGATACGTAGATGAACTATTATTTTAACACAATCAAACTGATTGGTAAAGTTATCATACGAATTGAATATTTCCAACTGAGCGAAAAAATGCCCAGGCCGGGAATCGAACCCAGATCCTTGGCTTACAAGGCCAATGCTTTTCCGTTTAAGCTAACTGGGCCGACAACCAGCCAGCAAATTTCGCTCAGATAACCTTATTGGTAGAAACATCTGGTCCGTCATGTAGACAGCTCAACAGAATAAACCGCAGGAAAAGGAACTCCATATAAACCATGGATACGTAGATGAACTATTATTTTAACACAATCAAACTGATTGGTAAAGTTATCATACGAATTGAATATTTCCAACTGAGCGAAAAAATGCCAGGCCGGGAATCGAACCCAGATCCTTGGCTTACAAGGCCAATGCTTTTCCGTTTAAGCTAACTGGGCCGACAACCAGCCAGCATATTTCGCTCAGATAACCTTATTGGTAGAAACATCTGGTCCGTCATGTAGACAGCTCAACAGAATAAACCGCAGGAAAAGGAACTCCATATAAACGATGGATACGTAGATGAACTATTATTTTAACACAATCAAACTGATTGGTAAAGTTATCATACGAATTGAATATTTCCAACTGAGCGAAAAAATGCCCAGGCCGGGAATCGAACCCAGATCCTTGGCTTACAAGGCCAATGCTTTTCCGTTTAAGCTAACTGGGCCGACAACCAGCCAGCATATTTCGCTCAGATAACCTTATTGGTAGAAACATCTGGTCCGTCATGTAGACAGCTCAACAGAATAAACCGCAGGAAAAGGAACTCCATATAAACGATGGATACGTAGATGAACTATTATTTTAACACAATCAAACTGATTGGTAAAGTTATCATACGAATTGAATATTTCCAACTGAGCGAAAAAATGCCCAGGCCGGGAATCGAACCCAGATCCTTGGCTTACAAGGCCAATGCTTTTCCGTTTAAGCTAACTGAGTTTGATTGTGTTAAAATAATAGTTCATCTACGTATCCATCGTTTATATGGAGTTCCTTTTCCTGCGGTTTATTCTGTTGAGCTGTCTACATGACGGACCAAATGTTTCTACCAATAAGGTTATCTGAGCGAAATATGCTGGCTGGTTGTCGGCCCAGTTAGCTTAAACGGAAAAGCATTGGCCTTCTAAGCCAAGGATCTGGGTTCGATTCCCGGCCTGGGCATTTTTTCGCTCAGTTGGAAATATTCAATTCGTATGATAACTTTACCAATCAGTTTGATTGTGCTAAAAAAAAAATAAATAAATAAATAAATAAATCTAGTTTAAACGGACGAAATTTAGCCTTATTTGAGGAGAGATTTTCCATAAGAAAATACTGGTACCGAAGAATTTCTTGATCATGAAATTCAAGCACCCGTACGAACCCTGGAAATAAATAAGAAGAAATAATAGAACTATAGTAATAAATAACCACAAATTCTTCTATCTTATGGAAATTTAGTGTATTTCCATTTCTCTTATTACTAACATATTTCCAATCAATTAAGATTCAACACTTCATTTACTTCAAGTAGAATTTTAAGTTCTATTGGCTTAATCAGTTCGTAGGTCATAACAGTCCTTTAGCAAAAATAGTGGTACAGTCCTTAAGTAAAAAGTTCAGCTGCAATAAATATTTTTTACTAAATTTGTTTCGACTACTCTACCTACTAAAACTCTTTACATATTAATACCCGACCATGGGCATTTGAGGGTTAACACTAGAAGCGCCAAGAGCAGCCACTTTGACTGCAACCAAATATTTGTAATTTGGTTTGAACCAGAAATTTCTTTGAAAAGGAGATAAATATCCTCATCACACACAATAATGGGTTAGATAAGATAAAGAGCTTTAAATAAAAATTCAGATGTATTTTTTCTTATGTATATAAGTCACATTATTGGATCTAATGCCGCGATTTCCTTATCTTATTCTAAATTACTACTTTATATTCACTAAATCTTTATTATTAAATAATCTCTATCGTTAACTCTGTTAAATTCCCTTTAATTTAATGTCTCACTTGTCTTAATCGCTTAAATATTACGCTTTTAGTATTCTTAAATTAAATGTTCCATTCCCGCGCTTTTTTGTTTCGAGAATATTCATTTAGCTTCCATTTTTACTTTGCCGCGCATTTCTGATGTTATCCTTTTTTCCTCCAAATTCATCCGCTAGATCTGTTCGCACTCTTTATATGGCATGACATTCTTAATTATTCATTGGTTGAGAGCGCGACCTACGTCATATTGGTATCCTTACACGTGAGGAACAAAAAGTTGATACTCGCTGTGTTTCAGCAGATTTTAGCAGATTTGAGTCGTATTTCCAGTTTTCGTCCATCCACTGGTCACCGTCCTGTTATTCGATTATCTAGAACTTTGTTTAAACCAAATTACTACTATGGAGCGATGGCTAATTATCTTGGTGGAAACTGCACTTTTTACAAGATGTTCTAATAAAGCGCTTAGCTGATATTAAGAGTTGTTTCAATTTCTTCTGGGGAAACTTCACGGAACAATGCATTCCATTGTTCTCACTCGACAACTGCATTTCAACAATTTGTTCTACTAATATAACAGATTCGAATTATCTGTTCTGACCACTTCTTTTACGCCATTATCGCTGGATGTGATCCACAACTACTACCGTGTCAGTCAGTACGACATTTTCAACGATAAAGACAATCCAATGTTGCAAGAATGCAGCATATATATATATATAAAACTTGAGAGAAATTTCTAGTTTTAAAGCAGGTTTATTAGATATGTGGCTAATACGCCGTTAATAAGGTAGCTTTGTAGAATTGTTTACAGTAGTGGATACGGACAACTTAACCCTTTCAGGGGCACAGTACTTATGTTAATTAAATGTTGGAATCATTGATTCACACCGGGATTTAAGAACAAATTTATTCGAAAATAAGTAAAAGATTTTCTTCAGGTATAATTATAAAAGCAATTTTTCATTCCAAAATTCCGGTGCCTTTGTGGCGTTTCGGAATAAAACTTAGATGGGAGATTAACCCCTTGAAGGGCGGTGGGATATATTATATCCAACCGCCCTTCAAGGGGTTAATGCAACAATGTTAAAACTTCGACTGCACTGGGTAGCATAACGATGTGGGAAAAAAATCAAAAACTCCCTAGCCTGCTTTGGCACGTTGTTTTGTTTGTGTTGTTCGTTTGTACTTGGTACTTATACATGTGTTTTATAATTTATTGTGTGTTTATATGTAATTTTCTCATACTTTTATTACTATTACTATTGCTATTATAATTCAAGATGTTAATACTTGAAGATAATGCATTATAATTATTAATATTGTAATGTTAAAAAAATATATACAGGGATCGTATTTGTCCTGAAATTTCACGACCAGGAAATTCTTCAGTACCAGTATTTCCTTATGGAAAAATCTCTCCTTAAATAAGGCAAAATTTTGGGCGTTTAACCTAGATTAATTTTTCAATAAACAAATAGTGATACATTTCCTGAAAAAATCCCTTAAGAGTACGACCCTGTATGTAAGATGTTCTCATTGTACATTTGCTATAAAATAGGAACTGAAATGATCATAAAATTAAAATATGTTTAGTTCAATGTAATAACTAAAAAAAAATTGAACTGTGCCCTCTCAATTGGGATTTTAAAATATATATATCTTATGAAACAATTTAATGGGTGTAGTTGAAATATCATGTCGTGCTTATTACGACATATTACTTGATTAGTATCACATATTAATCAGCCGCTGGTGATGTTGTATAGCAATCATACCACTTAGCACAAGCATCGCTATTGGAGGTATCAACTATGTGAAAATTTAGCAGCTGTAGCGCGATGTTAATATTTGTAGAGTCCAATCAAACACTTATTATTTCATGATGAAGACAAGGCAGGTTAGGCCGCGTGAGTGGTGAAAAAAGGCGTATGAAGAAATATGGGGTTTTCCCAATATAAAGCATGGAAACGTAGTCATAGGAAACTGTTTATTCCATCAGAACATAACAACACTAAATTCCCACAGGAACAATTCCCACAGGATGAGGAATCAGAGCATTCCACTCGAGCATGCACTAGTTACTGATGCGAAATAGATGTTAATTCACGAAATGATTATTCTACATGGCTTAGGACACCGGGTAACAGATTATGTAAACAATCAAACAGCACAAAAAACTTGTTCTGAGCTCATACTCGAACTATTTATTAGGATGCGCGGGGGAATTCCGATTGAAATGAAAACTTCAGGCTAACCCAACCAAAATCACGAACGAGCTTCGAAGTGAAACTGAGATCCGTCACTCAGCCAATAAGAGCGACTGAGAAACGTCACAGGAAAGAATCCCGACGCCGCTACTGGAAGGATTTTGATGTGAAAATGCTGTCTCCTAGCGGGCGGGAAAATGAGATGAAATAGAATAAAAATGTAAAAATGGCTTTGATAAACCTTCGAAAAATAAGTAACTGCGTTCAGAACTTTACAGTTTGGCAGACGATAAAAATTAATGAAGGGATTAAAAGTTTAGATTACGTTTTGGAATAAATTTATTATTAAGATACGCGTTTTAAAATTATAGGAATTTAATAAGAAATAAATAATAGAGCGTATTAAAAAAAGGAAATAATGAATAGGCCGGCAATTTAGAATAATTTAAATGAATAGTAAAAGTAAAATTTTTTATATAACATATATATATAGATATAAAATAAACATTTTAAATAAAGAACAAAGAGAAAACAAATAGTAATATTTTTTAAATCTTTCTAAACTAATTAAAAAAAATTAAAGCCACGTTGACGTACTATATATATTAATAGTTACATATACCTAATTATACCTGGGGAACAAGTATTAAATTATTTATATTTTAATTATACAAGTATAAGCTAGTTAAATCATATTAATCGTTTTCTAAAGCCTTGACTAAAAGCGAAGAAATTTTATTATATCTCTTGGAGGCTAATTTCCTATAGCCTTAAAGCGGTTAAAACGCCACATACATATCCCTACCAATTTATTTATATGTAATGAGTTAAATGTTAAATAATATTATTGTGACATAAAAGATAAACTGCTTTTAAATTTGAAGCGTAAAAGTTGTTGATATTTGTTTACTTATTTATATATTTCTTAGTACAATGTTTGAAAGATTATGTTCTAAAGATTTCGTTTTTAATATTATTTTTAAATATTTTTTTTTTTATAGAAGTCGCTGTATTAACCCCTTCGCGACGGGAGCCTTTTACGAAATGTTTATTACTTTGCTACCGGTTTTAAAAAGCAGAAGTTTGTGCCTATTCAAATCGGGAAAATGCTAGGATTAAATAAGGCAAATTTTACAGTAAAATTTTACTGGTGAGGATAAACGTGGATCCTTAGGCCTATTTCCGGCACGTAAAGTGTCGCTCGTCCCCAAGGGGTTAAATGCAAAAGCTTATTTTTTTCCTTTGTTTGAACCCTTTCCGGCATGGTGGGTTAAGTTCTGCCCCACTTAATTTTAATGCCCAAATGCGACAACGGCACCAGTATTTTAAAAAAAATTGCGCTTTAGATTGTGCGTGAATAAAAGGTTTTACTTATTTTCAAATAAATTTGTTCGTAAATCCTTGTGGCGATCAATTATTTCAACATTTTAGCAAGAGAAGTACAGTGAAACATCCCTGTGCGATCACCTCCCTGAACGACCATTTTTTCATGGAACGAAATTTATTCCCATGCCCCGCCCCCTGACTACCAGGCCTGAACGCAGACACAAAAATGGCGGCAGCCGAATGCAGATTTCTTTTAACGTAGGTACGGTCCCTTAAATGTAGACACAATTATTTTATAAAAAATTTCTCTGACTTGTGTAATATCAGAAAAATAAAGCGGAAAAAACTTTAAAAAGTTGTTGGTACGAAATATTTAAGGTACTGTACACACGCTGAAAAATATCCGCCTTCGGCAGCCGCCATTTTTGTCTCAGCGCTCAGGCCTAGTATTCAGGGGGCGGTGCCCATACGCTGAATACTAATTTTACGTCCATTCAGAGACTACCCCAGTTGAACTCCCTCCATGAGCGATCAATATCTTTGAGGAAAATGAACAAATCACGTTTTTCCTGGTCACTTGAAGAAGGTTTTATTAGAACAATAATTCCGGATAGCGCATTATTCATCGAACTTCTAAACTAAGTTTAGAATTTTTAATTATTCCGGTAACTTTAAATTGTTTAAAGTTCTTTGTTCCTTTTTAGGGAATAAATTTAACTCTGAAGACAAATTAAGGATGACGATCAGTAAACTCCCCTGCCCTATTCTGTCAGGAAACTCTCAAAGAAGTAGGTAAATTAATGATATCGTCATTTTGTTCCCGTCCAAAAAAAATTGAGTTTATTTACCGAACATCCAAAGGACTTGGAAATAAATGTTATAAAACATAAAACCGTAAAATTAAAGCAAGTGTCAATGTGTTCATTTTTTAAACTCTGCAGTAATTAACTTATGCAATTAACTTTTATTTTTACACTTAAATTTTCATATTTTTTCATAATGTTAAAAATAAATTTTAGCAACATTAATTGTTACCTTTTTTCAACAATTAAAATCTAAATTTAAACGTGACCTCCATTAAGAGACCACCTCTCGGAGTGACCAATTTTAATTGGAACGGAACGTGGTAGCTTTAGGGAGGTTTTACTGTATTTTGAGCAAGAAAGGGTTAAACCAGGTTTAAAGAACGACACATGATCACACATTCATTAAATGTGGATTAAATCAAAGATATGAGAAGATGAAGACATAATTACCCTTCCGGACGCAGATTACCAGATGATAAACGGATATACATAAATACAAGCTAAGCCCAATTTATCTTACCTATGTTTTGTTTTATATTGAGAAATAAATAGTTTATTTTGGAGGATAAAACCGAACATCACGCAAGTACTGATAGCAAATTTTAAATATTGTTATCAGTTACATATTAAAAAATTAAATATCTAGTTCAAATCATGTAAAACTAAGATTCCTCAGAAAGTACTAAAACCTGGTACTAGGAGGGTTAAACGATTGTAGATTTGGTTCTGTGCTGATATGGTTAGTTAAAAATCCGGTTCTAGACAGCCTTTTATGTGTGAAGAAGTTAGCTTTAAGTCACGTATAAGTACATCTAATTAAAGCTATCCATTTTAAAAAAAATCAAATTTTTCTAAAACAATAATCTTAAGCCCTTCAGAGTGGTGATGCCGCTATGATAACACGTTATTTTAATCCTTAATTGCTTCATTGGCACCCGAATTTTTTTAGGAAAATTTCACTTTTATTAAGTACATGAAAATATACATTTACTTGTTTAAAAATAAATTTTCTTATAAATACCGGTGTCATTCAATTATTTCAACATTTTACGAATAAAAATATCTCCCCTGAAAGGGTTAAATAAATTTGTTCAGTAAAAATTGTCCAAAGAAAAAAGATGCAGAACTGATGAATATAATAGATAGAAAAGTGAATGACAAAATTGTGAAGAAAAAGACAAAAACAAATTTTATTTAGCATTACAAAATATGTTGATTCCAATTTGAGGTTTAACAATGTCTTAATCTAAAAATAATGACTTAATTCTTCTTAGTTTAAAATATACTTTTCTAAAGCATACTACAATAGCACTTATACCGCATAGCAAAATTATTAAATGATATTTATTATTTTTAAGGCATACATTTTATCCAAACACAATTTTTCCCAAAAGTTTGAAAGACAAATATGAATTTCTTAAATATATACTACAGTGTCCAGAATGCATTTATTTTTCAATTTTATTTATTTCATATCTGAAGAACATGAATATATACCGAATAACTATATTATTAAAGAATTGAAAACGTGTCCTTCTCAGACATTATATCCCTATATTTTGTAAACATCATGCACTTTTATTATGTTTTTATGCATTTAAGAAAACAATGTTTTAATGTACTCTTTTTACAAGCGTAATGTGTAAATTATTATTTATTTTTAATTTATAGAAAAAAAATATAACTGCAGACATTCCAGTTTTTTAAATAAAAACATCTTTCACATCTTTCTAACCAGAAATTATATAATCCCATCAAAGACGAATTTATTTTAACTTTGACAATATTAGTAGGACCAAATTGCGTTTCATATCACTATTTTGAATAATAACCTTTAACCTTAATGTCAGCAAATAAAGTTGCTAATATTTCTGTTCAAAACTGGTGGTATTGATAAAATTGATAGTTTTGTTCATAGATTAACATACAAGATGGGACATTTCCACAGAGCGTAATAGCAATGCGATTGTGATAGTAGCGCCTTTAGTGACAATGGGGAAGAAACTTCCCATCCTTGTAATATTTTTATTATTGAGTATCTACCTTATTGTGATAGTTCTTTTTTTAATGTTGCATGTTTACTTTTCAAATAGAATCTTACACCGATACATGACACATAGAATAGCTATTCTATTTTATATATGTAATATCTATTTTATGTTTACGCACGGATATATATATATATATATATATTACATGATGAGTGAACGATTTAAGTGTAACGAAAACCAAGGTAAAAATTTCATCTTGAATGCTATGTATAAATATGATATAATTGGATTTAAAGCTACACAAAGTAATGGTGTAATATAAAAATATACGAAAAGTATTGCACTCTACAAATACCAGGAAATTTCATAAATATCCCCATTCGGTAGGAAGAATTTTATAGCCGATGTTTTATTAATTTATGAAGTTTAACGTATTTATCGTTACAATAATCTTTTAAAATTTACGTATTTTCACTTTCTTACAGATAAAATAAAAATATTGTTTTTCATGTAAATGACGTATAATCAATTCAATAGTATTTATAATATTAATATATCAGAAATAATAATAATTACAGATCGGGAAAAATTTCTTTCGCCAAAATTTTAGAATTATATAAATCTAACAGTTTAAAATAAATAGACCTACTGACATTACATTCAATAAAATGTTATTCGATATGAATAAATTAACACAATACCTGAATTTGATTTTTTACAATTTAATCTCACAAACTTACATATTTACGTTCTTAACAGAATTTTATAGAGTGTTTCTTTTATATTATTACTCTAAATATTATTTTGTAGGTTAAAGTTGAGCAATACAAGTACGATTTAAAAAAAAAAAAAGCAGCTAAATAAATAAAACTTAAGTAGAATATTGTCTGCCACTTCTTCATTTTAAGAAAGAATAGATATTCAAAACGTAGAGTGTAAACATATTTCTTCAACATAGGTAAATTTCGGATGCTTGTTAATTCTTCCCCCTTGTCGGTAGCATAGATTAACATTCAAGATGGGACATTTCCATAGAGCGTAATGGTAATGATATTGCGATGGTAGGACCTTTAGTGACAATGGGCAAGAAACTCCCCATCCTTGTAAAATTTTTATCATTGAGCATCTACCTTAATTGTGATCTTTCCTTTTTAATTTTTCATGTTTATGTTTTCAATAAAATCTTACACCGATACATGAACACAGAATAGATATTCTATTTTATATATCTAATATCTATTCTGTGTTCATGCACGGATATATGCTTTTTTTTTTTTTTTTTTACATGATGAGTGAACAATATAAGGGTACACCAATAAAACAGGGTAAAAATTTCGTCTTGAGTGCTATATATGAAGTAAATATGATACAATTGGATTTAAAGCTACATAAAATAATGGTGTAATATAAAAATACACGAAGTATTGCACCCTACAAATCCTAGAAAATTTTATAAATATTCCCATTCGGTAGGAAAATTTTTATAGCCGATGTTTTATTAATTTATGACGTTTAACGTATTAAACAAGTGTTACAATAATCTTTTAAAATTTACGCATTTTCACTTTCTTACAGATAAAACAACAATATTGTTTTTAATGTAAATAACGTACTATCAATACAATAATATTTATAATATTAACTTAAAAGAAATAATAATAAAATTACAGATGGGGAAAAATTCATTTCGACAAATTTTTAGAATTATATAAATCTAACAGTTAAAAATAAATAGAGGTACTGACATTACACTCAATAAAGTTTTATTCGATATGAATAAATTAACACAATACCTGAATTTGATTTTTTACAATTTAATCTCATAAACTTACATATTTACGTTATTAACGGAATTTTCTAGAAAAATTTTCAATCTCAGAATCATTTTGTAAGTTAAAGGCGGCCAATACAAGTACGGTAAAAAAAAGCAGCTAAATAAGTAAAGCAAGCATGAATAGAATATCGTCTGACAACTGCTTCGTTTTAGGAAAGAATAAGATATTCAAAACATAGAGCGTAAACATATTTCTTCAACATAGGTAAATTTCGGAGGCTTATTAATTCTGCCCCCTTGTCGGTAGTGACGCTAGTACTGCTGCCATTACAGATTTTGCAGTAAATGTCCTATCTTGGTCCTTAATCAATGGTCGGTAGTGACGCTAGAACTGTTGACATTTCAGGTTTTACCGTAAATATTCCATCTTGTATATTAATCTATGGTTTTGTCAATCATCACCGCTCACCCTAAGTGCTGACACAAAAATGGCGGCCTCTCGTAGGCGGTTTTTTTTTCCAAAGTTTGTACGTTTCCTTGAATATAAATACCAATAATTTTTTTTAAGTTTTTTCTACCTTATTGTCTGAGGTTAACACTAAATAGGCCGGAAATTTTACTCAAGTTTTATTAAAATATTTTACACCAGAATTTTTATTTTAAACTGTTTAACTTATTTACTTAGCTTTTTTCTTGTTTGAATCTTTTAAACTTACTTTATAAATAAATTTCTTGTTGGAAGTGATATATACTCATTTGGTAGGGGTCTAAATGACCCCTCTTGCTCCTTCTAGTGTTACTTACGTCAAACTATTAGAATATACTAATGTCAAATTTCAGGGGAAAAAATCCGCCAACAGCAGCCGCCATTTTTGTGTAAATGCGTAGGCCTAGAATACTGGTCATGAACAGTGTTGCCAGATGGGCTACTTTTTTTAAATGCCGATTCTTGATCTTTTTTTGAAATGATAAAATGTGCCTTATTTAATCACATATTAGGTGAAAACAAAGGAAATTTTACCGTTTCAAAAAAGTGGTGGCAATCAAGAAATCTGAATTAAAAAAGAGTAGCCCACTGGCAACACTAGGCATGAACGCTAACACAAAAATGGCGGCTGTCGTAAGTGGAATTTTCTAAGGGGTTGTACGACAACCTGCATTTGGAAACCAGAATTTTACAAGAAATTTCTTTGTCTTATTTAATCTCAGAAAAAAAAACTAAAAAAAAAAAACTCATTAGTGATCAGATGCAATGGACCGTACAAAAGGTGAAAATAATCCTTAAATAATACAGTGGCTGAGAGGTTCTGCTCTCGAAGCTGGTAGACGGGAGGTGCTGGGTTCGAACCCAATCGCGCCCGTCGGCCTAACCGTTTCGGAGTTTTCGTGGTTTTCTTCGAGACCGTGGTTTCCCATGCGTAAATACGGGTTAGGTTCCCTTAGAAAGACCCCCACGAAGGGCACTCCCCCCCCCCAGGGCCTATATCCCACGTGTTGATAATCGGCCGTCATAAACACAAACCAAACCTTAAATAATACAGCCGCCATTTTCGTGTCAGCGCTCAGGCTTGGTATTCAACGGGTGGTGGAACCATGCTGGATTACATCATGTACAGTCGTGGGAAAAAAAAGTAAACAGCCCCTACTAACTCCTCAACAAATTATCGTAGAAGAAAGTTACTGGTATTGAACGATTGGAAATAAAGTCTACTTTTAAATGATATATATAAAACTTGCTTAGGGGGGCCGTCTACATATTAAAAATAACCATAACTTTGGTTTTTTTTTTAATAGCAGTACACAATTCTGACAGCATAAATGAACTCTACACCCTTCAATTAGTCTAAAAACAAATTTGTATGCAACTCGTACCACAAGTTTCCGGGAAATTAATTATTTTAAAACGAGCGTATTTCAAGGGCTGTATCCAAATTGAAGTTCGGTACTCGATTGTTAACCGAGAGAGCTCCCTTTTTGATCAAGGTACCTTAAGCAGTCGATTAAGTCTGTTAGATTACAGGATAGCATAAGAAATTTCAAAATATTTAGTCACTTCTATCATAGACGGCCCCTTAAACCATCATTTTGCCGTTTTTAAAGCATAATTTGAAAACTACTTGGAAGAAAAATGTGAAATTTTGGATTCCCGTAAAGCAGGACTTAATAAATCTGAATCCATCAAAAAAATTGTAGGTTGCAATTCATAATTTTTTCGAATATCATTTTCATGATTCATAATTCATATCATAAAATTATAAAAATTGCAAATTCAACGTATTTATGTTTGGGTATATTAGTATTATTGCTACACAAAAAATTTGCACATTAGGAGGTATTTCAGGAGTTATAAATAAAAATATGAAAATGTAATTTAACATTAGAAGCACTAAATTTTGGATGTTTATAATTCAAAAACTTATCATTCACATGACTTGAAATTTGGTGTCTAGGCATAGTTTGAAACAAAGATTTGAAATATCTCGTTAAAATTGGGTATTGCCATTGAAAAAAATGAAGTTTGGATTCGTTTTAATATGTAGATTGCCCCCTAAACTAATTTTATATACGTCATTTAAAAGTAGACTTTATTTCCAATCGTTCGGTACCAGTAACTTTCGTCTACGATAATTTGTTGAGGAATTGGTAGTGGGTGTTTACTTTTTTTTCCACGACTGTACCTCAAAGAGGAAATACATCGGTACTTTGTTAAAGAAAAAATAATTAGTTTACACCATACACATATTTACAAAGGGATGTTTCATATTATATTGATGATTTAAATTAAATGATTGCTTTAAAATAATTTACGTTACATTTAAGATATTACAGAGCTCCTACTTCTTCGCTTTCTGAATAGCATTATTGCTGAAGAAAAAAAAAATTAAAAAAATTCCTGGTTAGATTTCCGAAAAAATTGCTAAAGAAATGTGAAAAAAAAAAAAAATGAAAAAAATTGCAATCAAAAACGAAACGAATGGAATCCTTCATACTGTTTAAAGAATATATCTATATTCAAGATAAATATTATTTTATTTGTATTATATTATTAAATATTTAACACTTTTATGGTTCATATTTCATCTAACATGTATTTCTAATAGCATTACTTAAACCTATCGGGAGCAAGTAACTGTTTCTGTAATGTTGAATATACTCCGGAATTTCCGAAAAAGTTTATTTCAAATTAAAGAAAAGCAATGTAACCAATGCAGAGATTTGTGGTATTCCTTTGCAACTATATTTGTTTGCTACCAAAGTTATAAAAGTAAAATTTAATTAAATGTTTCTGGCGCAAATCTCGATTAAAATTGGTGAAGTATAATGAACACCCCCCCCCCCCCCTCCCGCCATCAAAGCAATAAAACAGAATTATAAATTTGAAGATTTCTCAAACATTACTTGAAATTGTTTTGGAGTTTTCTTTCATGGTTTAATTCTAGTTGAAAAATTCTATTTAAGAAAATTTATTCTTAAAGAACATCGACTGTTTGCCAAACATATTTACATGAAAGTAACATTTTGGAAATATAAACGAATAAAAGAATCCATTTTCCAAACGAACGATGCAATGATAAAGTTTTATTAGTTTGTTTTATATGAGTTTAAAAGCTTCTTTCATTACAATAAATGATTTTGAATAAAAAGCTTAAAAAAAACTGTTTTATTTCCTTTGGCGGTGAATTACACGTATTTAATTTTTTCCTTCCGTATGAAATGAAGATAGTAAAAATTCCGTTATTTAACAGTCGGAAGATGAAATTTAATGTTATAAAAAATACACAAAATGTTAAAAAATTATAATTGAAAAGAATTTTTATTAATGAAAGACAGTAAATATTTCTTTTTACACTTGTTTACTGATTTTATTAGAAAGGGCATAGCCGGATAAGCATTGGAAACATGCCTTTCAATCAAATTTTCTGATTTTTTTTCTCAGATGCGGCTACCTATATGACAATGTATTTCCTCCATTATCATCTTATAAATATTGATATTTTATAAGATGAAAATGTTTTTTCTATTTTTTAAAAATTCGATTTTCTCAAAAACTACTCCACCGAATTTCATGTCACGAAATGAGGTTATATAGATACCATAGATGCATAACTGGGAATTTTTGTATACTTTTCTTTTTATAAAACTATGTTAAATAGCGATGAAAAAAAGTTATAAAAATAAAAATCATATCTTAAGGTTATTCGAAAATTACCATTTTCATGTAAAAAATTTCTCATATGTTCACGTACATAATATATAAATACCGAAAGTGCGCGTTGAGTATAACCGTATATATATTTACAAAAATATGCGTAAAAATACATAAAATTCTTTTAAAGGCGTTGTTTGGAAAGAGCTACTCAAATTCGACATCCGAAGAATTTTTGGAATAAAGTTATTTCCTGGTATGTGGCTAATACGAAAGCATTGCTTTTAATGAATTTGAAAATTTATACGAATACTTAATTGTTTTTTTTTCTTATAAAAAGACTTTTTGGTGTTTTTAGTGCGTAATCTAAAACAATAATTTAGCCCCAGAAACCCCGGAAATTTTACTCAAGGTTTATAAAAATACTAGTTGACCTGCCCGCCAAAATGTATAAAGCGATGGTATGACAGGTTTAAAGAAACATGCAGCTTTGCTGATCTGCCCAGAAGTGGCAGGCCTAGTGTGAGTGAAGCAATTGTTGAACGCGTTCGGCAATCCTTTTAGCGGAGTCCTACTCATTCAGCTCGAGAACTTCAAATAACTGCTGCTAAAGCTGCTGTGTGTACTGTAACAGAAAACATGTTAAGAACACTTTGCGGGAACCAGAATACCGCTTAGACATTCTCCGAGCTATCAAGGGGGCACACGTTGAAATTTACTGACGTATGGGGGTAATTTACTGAGGCAAAAAAATTTTTAACAGTACCTACAATGTATCCAAGCAAACATATGTCTAATTATAATAGTTTGAGCACAATAAATATTTATAATCAGGGCAAGACCTTTCGTTCACCCTGTTTTTCCGGGATGGATAATTAATTGCTGGGAACACTTCTGAAACCAGAAAAGTTTAACTGGCATTTTCGTGTGAAGTCTTTGAATATTACCCAAAGCGGTATAAGTAAGCGTCCTATCTTAGATAGGAGAGGTAACATCAATCAAGGTTGCACACCACGTAGTGGACGGGGTTAAACTGGTGAAAGGTCCCTAATTGTTTTCTTACTTCACACCACTAAAATTTTAAAGTTTTTTCACCTTGATTATTAGCTGAAATATTTCTGATAAGGCAAAGGAAACTTCGTGGTGTCCAGTGCATCTGGACACCCCTCTCGCTACGCCATTATTGTGCAATAAATGTGGTAAACAAAATTCAGTTCCATGAGTGACTAAAGATTTAGATAATATGCGCAGATGGTAGATATCCTGTCACGGAGCTAACGAAAAAGATAGGGGGCATTCCACATCAAATCAGGCAGTAAAATATCAATATGTAACCCACCATCACAGATTTTAATGAAACTGCGTGTGTTTGTTCTTACTATTAAGATATGATCATCAGTAATTTTTTTGCTCCTTGTTGAAATAGTTTCTGAGAAAAAAATTGTCAAAATTTTGAAAAACTGCGGTCAGTTGGCATTCTTGACAGCTCGGTTTTCAAGTGTAGCATGTCATATATATAATCATATTTCAATATCTACTCTACAAATCATCTTCAAATAATTTATGCACAATATTTAGAGTACGCAGCTTATGAAAAAAATATATTGTTACGCTTATAACATTTTAAGTGTGTCTAAAAAAATATTTAAACTTTGAAGTCGTGATTTTTTATGAAAAATAATGCATTAACAAAAAAAGCATTATCAACAAAAGGCGGTATTTTTATTAAATTTATTTTTTGTGGGAGATATACTTAAAGGCGTCCTTTACCTGATTCTGAAATAAAAATAGTGGGATTTTGGGTGTTTTTAGTAGTATTTCCTATTTAAAAATATTTTGAGGTGCATTTCACATCAAATCAAGCAGAGTCATTCCATGTCAGTTCCCCTAAGCCATTTAATCACTGTCACAAATTTCAATGAAACTGGGTTTGTTTATAGCTTATTTTAAGAAGTAATCACCTTTAATTTTCTTGATCCTAAGTAAAATATTTTTTAAGATAAAAAATATCAAAATTTTGAAAAATTGTTTTAAATTTTTTTAATGACAGTTCGATATTCAAAGACTGCATTAAAAAAAAAAATAAATAAATAAGTCATTTCAATATAAAATCCCTAAATAGATTCCAAATAATGTATATGTGACAAATAATGTAGGCAGATTATTATTTCTGGTTTTTTTTTCATGTTTAAACACTAAGAGTGTCTTTTATCTTGTGAATTTTTAAAATCAAGAATTTTGTCAAAAATAATGTGTTAATCAAAAATTTATTATTAACCGAAGTCAGGGTGTTATTGCTTTTTTTAATTGTACGTAAAAATAGCTTTTAAATGGTTATAAAATAAAAATATTGAAAATATGAGAAAAAATTATCAAAGTTTTGAAAAAATACCACGAGTTGCTATTAATGATTGTTCAATTTTCAAAGGTCTCATTTTATATATAAAATCATATTTCAATAACTAATAAAGAAATCTTCTTCGAATAATTTAAGCAAGGTAAATAAAGTATGTAGATTACGAAAAAAATATTGCTGTAATGTTAAAAAATATTTAAATGTGTCTAAAAAATTGTATAATCTTTGAAATCAAAAATATTTTACAAAAAATAATGAAATTACTAAAATATCTTTATCAATCAGAGGCGGAGTTTCTATGACTAATTTTTTTATTTTAAATTGTACATAATACTACATTATAGCTGGATCTGAAATAAAAATAGTGGGATTTTGGTTGGTTTTAGTAGTATTTAAATCATATTTAAAATTATCAATATTTTCAGATGTAAAATCTGTCCAATGCATCATCCCTCGAAATATTTTTATTTATACATTTATTTTATTTTTCAAATTATCTTTTATGTTCGTTTCTTGAGGAAAAAAATAAACAATATTGTCTTTTAGTAAAACTTCTAGGGCGAAGAGCAATTATCCCTTTCCAAAAAAGAGAAAAATAACTAGCTCCTCACCGCCCAATAGAAATTTTCAAAATGACATTCCTAATCTTTAAACTCATATTTGGCTGTTAATATTGTAAATTTAGCATTGAGCTGCTCATATTGAAAAAAATACCAAATTTCACTCTTTTGAAGAAAATTTTGACATATTGTGCTTTAAATATATGCAAAAAATGCATAATCCATTATATTTATATTTTTCAAATAACTATATCTAAAAAATTATTTAAAACTTAATGAGTTGCACTTTTGTAACTTTATTCAGTTTCTAATGATATGTACCGTAATTTTGGGTGTATAGCCCGCAGATCAAACAATTCAGTTTGGACCCAGAAATTTTATTCAGTACTTGAAGACCAATATTTACTGTAATCTAAAAAGTTACATTTTATTTTTAAAAATTTCTGGGTCGAAACACGATTGTTTGATCCGCCGGCTATACACCGGAAATAACGGTAATTTCATTTATTTCATCACAATATTGCTGAAAGATGGATTTTCAAAATATATATGTGTGTATATATATCCCTGTTCTCAAACAAATTATTTAAAAATTATTCATGTATGTTTAATAAGGCATATATATCATGGAAGACGGTAGTATTCCGAGTGACGCAGCCTTAAGCCTAAAATCGTATCGTATCGTATCGTAGAATAGATGGCGGAACTCATATATACAGCTAACTCGACATCAAAGAAAATGCGAAAAGCCGCCTGTTAATGACTCATCAAATATAGGTCCTATTGTTCTGATTTTTTTAAAACAGTCTTATATCTGCAGTCTAATCCTATTCTGAATTTTTTACAATTCTACGTGCAGTATATTTTCAGATCTGTAAACCCATTTTGAAAGCAATTTCGATGGTGTAAGTTTGTCTTTTTTTTTTCTCCGAAACGGTCTAGATTTTTTTAAAAACATTAATATATAAAATGAATCTGTTTTTGACGAAGTGGATAAGACTAACCTAGTATCTAGGAAAACTCTTAATTTTTATATAATCCGCATAAAAAATTGGACTCCTTAGGTTCGCGGATTACATGTTATTCTATGGGCTAGCAGACAGAACGTTGCACATCGGTTTTGCGCGGTTTAGGTCACAGTTAAGAATCTGAATATTGGCAATAAATCTTTTTTTAAACTACAAAAACAGTTTATTATGTGCTTTAAAATACTTCGACTGATTTTTTAAATTGGAGCAGTATTTTGTAATTATATGTATTTTATTTCATTGTTATTCATAGTAAGTAAACATTTTTTAAGGAGAAAATATTTCACATTTTTAAAAAAATTCTCGTATCGAAATTCGATATTTATCGAAAATTCTCGTATCGAAATGAAAATTCATCGCGTTCGCCATAAGACTTCGCCATGTATTACTACGCGATACGCGAAGTTGACTGAAGAAATAAGAAATATCAAAGATCTTGAAATGGTATTCCAAGGGGAGAAAGTGAGTACAATTTCTAATTATCCAGACAGCATTCTTTGCAACCGATCCTTTCTAATTAGTATAATGTTCTGAATTGTTTTTATTTTCAACATTACTTATAACTGTTTTCCTTACAAAATAACGTTCATGTGTGGCATAGGTATTTCTTGTGATACGTGAGTGTAATACAGACAGATTACTAATTTAATTTTGTGTTTTGAGTTTTCTTTTAAAGAAATTAAACAAAATCTTTCATTTTTAAAGAACGCACAATTTAAATAAAAGGTATGACGAAATCAAAATTAAGATTTCCAATCCCGTTTATAAAATGATTCATTTGCGAATCGTTTCTAATAATATTATAAACGAAAATTGACTTAAAATGACATCTTTTTCGAAATGTGGGTATCTTTCGTTTATTTTTTTTTATATAACTCTTTTCAGCTTCAAAAATTAAAGCATCGTAGTATTTATAAAATTTAACCTAATTAGTATTTATAAAATTTAACCTTATTTTTATAAAATTTAACCTAAAGAGGAAAAAAAAATTCTTATTGCCGTTTATCTCTGTAACAAAAGAAAAACAGAAAAAAAAAACCTGAAGCATTTTTTTTAGGCTAATTGATTACAGCCATGGGTGCAAGACCTTCAGTCTCAGGACTGATTTCAGTCTTGGACATATTTTTGACTGATAGTAAATTCTACTTTATATACTTAAATTATCACGATTAGCTCAAAATGAACCATTTTATCCTTACTGGTTGTTTTGAGCTCCTAAAAGTAAAAATTTTCATCATGATACTTTTCCTTATTTAGTAATTAAAGTTTATAGATAAATAAGATAAAACAGCTTTTTTGCAAAAGTAAGATACTTGTTTTTATTTAATTTTAAAGTTAATATGCTTAAAAGAAAGCTTTAAATAATTTACTTTTAAAAAATATAAAAGTAGCCAGCTCCCTTATATGGTATTTGTGGTAATGAAGTATTATTGTAAATAAGAACAATTCAGAACATGTTACTATTTAGAAAAGATTGGTTTCACAAAATTTCATTAGCAGCTGAATTGTAGCTGTCATGATAATTAGACTTTGTATAAACTAATAAAGTGATTACTCAGTAACCATTTCAATTAATATATTAATCTGACTCGCATCTTAAATTAAATATTAAGTTTTTATTCTGCTTTCATTAAACCATTCACTATTCTTTAACATTCCGCATATTCCGACTACAAAAACTCTTTTTATCAATTTCACCTGTACACTGGAGGGTTGCCGTGCCACTTACAGAATAGCGCGTTTATCGCCTCGTTGTGCAATAGCATTTGAAAGATCACCACACTAACATAAAAAAGTAGCAATAAAAGAAAAACAAAATTAATCAGTTGATTGTAAAAAACCCACTCCATTCTCGGTGTAGGGGGAGGAACATCAGAAGAAAAAAAAAACCTCGCGAAATTTGACAGTATGTCAGGGGGAGGGGGGGGGATCCAAAACTTCATCAAAATAGTTGTAACTTTTCTAATAAATATGTTACATATGGTAGTAATAATCGGTATATCTGATGAAAATACAAATATTTTTTTTTTTTTTAAATTGGATTAATAGTAGTTTAAGAGCCTGCTTAGAATTTACCAATCCAAACATTGCCATCTTGATTTTTTCCCACTGTGTTTTATGTTGAAATTGGTTTTTTACTTTATTTTGATTTTCAAAATGATTCATTAAATGATTCATAATGAATTTCATTCATCAAAATGAAGTCTCCTGTGTTTTCTAATATGTCGTTATTTATAAATATTGTATTTACCATGATTCGTAAATAATGACATAAGTAGAAAATGGCAGTCTGGCAGCAATCAAAAAAGTTAACCGATCGGCTCAGTTTTCAGGTTGCACTATTTTAGTTTGGATTGGGTTGCATGGGAATGTTGATGCATGCCAAAAAAAAAAAAAAAAAATCTCAATATTGGGTATTTTGCTTGTACTAGGATTCTGCTGACGATCTTTATAATGCAATTATCTATATAATTTATTTCTGAGATGTAAACAATGGATTTTGCAGTTACAAATCACCTGTATTTCACATACATATTGTCAAAATATCTGCTATTTCCCGAAACACTAAATTTTACATATTTTGATGTTTAACACCTTATTTTAGAATTCTGTAATGAAAACATTGTTGCAGTAAAAGACCTTTAATATGCAATTCTCTGTATAACAGACAGCTTCTTTAATGTAAACAATGAATTTTACACTTAAGAAGAGTCTGCAATCTATTTTGTAGAAATATTGCTACCCTCTAGAGGGCTAAATTTCAAACGTTATTTCATCTTTATCTTCATAATTCTTATTTTTTTAAAGAAAAAATTACTAGCATTAAATTAAAAAATTTTGAAATAAGTAATACAATGATTTGTCCAGAGGTATTTTTGATCGTGTTTATGAAGCATCATTTTGTTTACATTTTAAAACTTCATCAAAATAGTTGTAACTTTCTAATAAATATGTTACATATAATATATGGTAGCAATAATCAGTATATCTGATGAAAATACAAGTAATTTTTTAAAATAAACTATTTAATGATTTTTTTTATCCCTATTACTGTATTTGATTAATAGTAGTTCAAGAACCATAATTTTATATTGTAAAATCCTTAAAAGCACTCTGCAAGCAGTCCTTGTTCAATCACAAAAGACTGCCACTAAAAAATTTTAATGCAGAAGATGTAATGTATTTCTCAGATATAAACAATGATTTTTTCAGCTGAAGCACATGTATTTTACAAATATTACTATTTCTTGGAACAGCAAATATGATACATTATCGCTTTAACACATTATTTTGGAGTAATGAAAACATTGTTATTATATTAAATTTTTTTGTAAATGAGTGTTATAATCAATAGCTCATGGCAGGTTTTTCTTGCAGCACTAAAATGCATGCTTTCCAAAAGTTTGTTTTTTGTTTTTTTTAATAAATTTTTGCCTTATTTAATGGAAGAAAATTCTGCTAAAAATAAGGCAAAGATTTCATTATTAAAAATAGTGAAAAAGAATAAATTGGCCAGCCATGCATTTAGTGTTCCCAAAACTGCCAGTCATGAGTTACTACTGTTTATAATGATTTTGCCCAGGCATATTTGGATGTAATATTTCAAGGTAATATCTTTAAGGTAATTTAATAATGTGTGATCTATACCTATTATGTAAAATCTCATAATTTGCACATTTTCTGGTTCCAAGGAATGTAATTTAAAGCATGTATACGAAGTAAATTTAATGATGTATGAAATATGATCTATATAATGCAAAATTCTATAATGCGCACAACTTCTCATACCAAGGTGTGCATTATAAAGATCTTCTACTGTATTCATATGTAGTTCACACATCAAAAACCTTAAAGATTTAGTATCTGTAAGAGGACATTATTACAACTTTATATTTTTTTCATTCTGTAGCACAAATTACTCAGCTTAGAATTTGCCAATCAAAACATTGCCATCTTGATTTTTTTCCACTGTCTTTATTTACCTCAGAAGTGATTATGATTTTTTTATATTGTAAATCCTAAAGGTTATAATAGCAAAAAAGCATCTTTAAGCCCTTGGGGATGAGCGACCGGTATACTTGGCCACCTTAAGGTGTATTAAGGTCTGAACACCTTAAGGTGTTCAGAATCCTTCATTATTCTCACCACTTATTTTTAATTGTAAAGTTTACTTTCTTTAATGGGAGCATTTCTGTGATTCAATTACAGAAAATTTTCTGTTTTTAAAAACCTGTAGTAAAAGGTTAAAAATTAACTAAAGGGCTCTTGTCGCGAAGGGGTTAAACATCTTGAATTACAGTGAACTTTAATAACCCTTGGCTTTAATTGCCAGTACTCTTCCAATTGAGCTATCTGTACGACAGCCCAGCCAACACAATATTCGCTCAGAACAACTATTATCATGACATCAATTGATTGTGTGAAAAATAATTAAAAGTGTACATGGTTATATATTTTATTATTAAGCAACAGACTTTGCAGATCCGATTTTCTAAAAAACTTTAAAGATTGAAATCTCTATGCTGGAGTGGGAAAGTGGTAATTTTGAGGAATAGGAGGATAATTTATATAGAAGAATTTTCTGTATAAAAATAAAGATTTAAATTTTTTTAATGTTGGGGAGTAGGGGGAGGGAGAAGAGGTGAAATGTACAGTCGTGGGAAAAAAAAAAGTAACCACCCTCTACTAACTCCTTAACAAATTATTATCGTAGACGAAAGTTATTGGTACCGAACGATTGGTCTATTTTTAAATGATGTATATAAAATTTGCTTAGGGGGCCATCTACATATTAAAACAAATCCAAACTTCATTTTTTTTCAATGGCAATACCCAATTTTAACGAGATATTTCAAATCTTCGGTTCAAACTATGCCTAGGCACCAAATTTCAAGTCATTTGAATAATAAGTTTTTTAATTATAAACATTCAAAATTTAGTGCTTCAAATGTTCTTTTTGTTCTAATGTTCTTAATGTTCTAATTCTTCTTTTATTCATATCTCCTGAAATTATGCTCCTAATGTGCTAATTTTTTGTGTAGCAGTATTACTAACATACCCAAACATAAATACGTTGAATTTGCAATTTTTATAATTTTATGATATGAATTAAGAAATTGATATTCGAAAAAGTTATGAATTGTAACCTAATTTTTTTTGATGGATTTAGATTTATTAAGTCCTGCTTTATGGAAATCCAAAATTTCACATTTTTCTTCCAAATAGTTTTCAAATTATGCTTAAAAAACGACAAAATGATGGTTTAAGGGGCCGTCTATGATAGAAGTGACTAAGATATTTTGAAATGTCTTACGCTGTCCTGTAATCTAGCAGACTTCATTGACTGCTTGAGTGACACTTAAGGTGCCTTGATCAAGAAGGGGGCTCTCTCGGTTAACAATGGAGTACCGAACTTCAATTTGGATACAGCCCTTAAAATAAGCTTGTTTTAAAATAATTAATTTCTCGGGAACTTATAGTACGAATTGCATAAAAATTTGTTTTTAGGCTAATTAAATGGTGTAGAATTCATTTATGCTGTAAGAATTGTGTACTGCTATTGAAAAAAACAAAGTCATGGTTCGTTTTAATATGTAGATGATCCCTTAAGCAAATTTTGTATACTTCATTTAAAAGTAGACTTTATTTCCAATCGTTCGGTACCAGTAACTTTCTTCTGTGGTAATTTGTTGAGGAGTTAGTAGGGGGTGTTTACTTTTTTTTTTTCCATGACTGTACATTAGGGAAGTTAGTGCTTATTTATTTATTTATGGAATTTATGAGTGAGCAACAAATGTTGCAGATTTTTTTTTAAAATTAATTTTTGAAAGATTTTATTATTTAGGTAAGCTGGAGAGGTGGGTGCAAAAGCAGAAGTGGAATCTTCGGAGCTCAGGGGATTATTTTATATGATTTATTATTATTGTTAATAAAGAATTTTAAATAGGGATGGTGAAAGATTATTTTATATAAAATCAAAGAATGTTTAATTTTTTTTGCACTAGGAATGAGAAAAGGGAGAAGCAGAAATTTGTAGTTTTGGATTTAATATAAATGTACGTAATTACTTTTATAAGTGAGCGATGATTGTTATATATATATATATATATATATATATAAAGGTTTAAAGAGTAATATTTCTTTCTATTTTTCTTAACAAAGTAATTTTTTTATATAGTAAAATTTAACATAGCTTTTTATATCTCTGAAACAAACCAACAGAAATACCCTCTAAACATGCATGTTGTACATTACTTCCATATCTTACCAAAGAGTTCTTATAAAAATCTCATTGCACGGTGCTCTTTAAAATTGAAGTATGGTCATCCTTTTTTGCGGGGAGGGAAGGGAGAGAGATTGAAGGTGAATTGAAATCCTGACTATGAATTCTTTGTTTTGGTCTTTAATTTTTTTGTGTGTGTTTATTGTTTTATTTATTTTTTTCAATAACCTCAAAAAAGTAATGATATCAATACAAAAACCCTTACCGGGTTAAAAGTTTGTGACGCAGCACTTTATCTTATGCTCTAAGAATTTTAAATATGGAACTTAAAAATAATGATATCAAATTTTGAGTGACGCTATGCTATTAATTATAATCTCTCTCTATATTATTTATTTCATCTTTTTATTTTTTTATAATCGCATGTGCAAAAATTATGTTCAATTTAAAAAAAAGTATAAAAGTTTATTTATTGATGCTTTAACATTTACACTTTTCATAAATTCCAAGTATGAGTTATTTTATATATAATACTAACCAAACTAAGTGACTAAATACCAAACTAAGTGAAATGTATTCAAATGGATACTATGAGGCAAAAAAATTATTTACGCAAATCTTATTTTAAATTTTTAATAGCATTGGACAAAGGATAAATCAATTTATTCAAATAAATACATTTAAATGCATTATATAAATTCAGTGAAAGTGACATATTTAAAGTATACTGGAAAATTAAAACTATTATTTAGATGTGTGAATATATCTTAGCCAAAACAAAAATAATTTAAATTTAATTTTAAAACAAATCGTTTAAAGCCACATCAAAGCGTCACTAAAATTTTGATATCATATCTTTTATAACTCATACTTGGAATTTATGAAAAGTGTAAATGTTAAAGCATCAATAAATAAACTTTTATACTTTTTTTTAAATTGAACATAATTTTTGCACATGCGATTATAAAAAAATAAAAAGATGAAATAAATAATATAGAGAGAGATTATAATTAATAGCATAGCGTCACTCAAAATTTGATATCATTATTTTTAAGTTCCATATTTAAAATTCTTAGAGCATAAGATAAAGTGCTGCGTCACAAACTTTTAACCCGGTAAGGGTTTTTGTATTGATATTGTTTATACACTTATAGAAAATACATATAGTAAATTTTATGATATGTCAATAATGTCTAAAAGTAAAGAACTTATCTAATACTATGTAACGAAAAATTTAACATCTGGTGTAATGACAACAAAATTTTATAATTGTTTTACTTAATTTGGATGAATGAAAAAAGCTTACATGTTTATATTTTATTGAAGTACAGGTGAAAATGTCACAAAGACAATCCTATCTCAACAACCACCGAGTATGTCACATTCACACTACAGCTGATTTTTTTTCTTTTTGATCTTTCGGGTTTGATTTCAGATGGTAATGAATTAATTAGTTTTGTTAGAAGTGTCATTGCAGTCAGCATATTAGGTTCACTATTTTTTTTTTTTATAATTTGTTTTGATTGACTCGATGAACAACAACATTTAAAGGGACCATTTCATGAATTTTCAATTAAAAGCTGATTTATAAATTCATTATGTTGTTTAGTTATTATTATCGTCTTAAGATAACAAGTTGATATTAAGATTTTTAAACGTAGTTTATTTATTATTTGAACAGTTGAAAGTATTTTTCAATAAGAGTGGGCTGTTGTTTTTAAGTCTGCTGTTGAGCAATGTGGTGTTGGTAAAGGAACTGGAACTATTTAATTTAATTTTTATTGCTGTAAATAATATTTGTTATTTTATTATTGTATGTATTATATTTAAGCAAGAGTAGCAATACACGATATTGTAGTCATTATAGTACATCTTGGAATGAAAAGCTTCAATATTTATCATTAAACATTCACATTTTATGAAAATTTTGTTAAATTTGCTCATATTTTCACTATTTTTATTTTATAACTATTGAAAAGATATTTTTACGTACAATTAAATAAAGTAATAACAGCCTGCCTTCGGTTAATTGTAAATTTTTTATTAACACATTATTTTTCACAAAATTCTTGATTTTAAGAATTCACAAGATTAAACACACTCTTAGCGTTTAAACATGACAAACAACTATAAATAATAATCTGCCTACATTATTTGTCACATATACATTATTTGGAATCTATTTAGGGATTTCATATTGAAATGACTTTTTTTTTTTTTAATGCAGTCTTTGAATATCGAACTGTCATTAAAAAAATTTAAAACAATTTTTCAAAATTTTGATATTTTTTATCTTAAAAAATATTTTACTTAGGATCAAGAAAATTAAAGGTGATTACTTCTTAAAATAAGCTATAAACAAACCCAGTTTCATTGAAATTTGTGACAGTGATTAAATGACTTAGGGGAACTGACATGGAATGACTCTGCTTGATTTGATTTGAAATGCACCTCAAAATATTTTTAAATAGGAAATACTACTAAAAACACCCAAAATCCCACTATTTTTATTTCAGAATCAGGTAAAGGACACCTTTAAGTATATCTCCCACAAAAAATAAATTTAATAAAAATACCGCCTTTTGTTGATAATGCTTTTTTTGTTAATGCATTATTTTTCATAAAAAATTCACGACTTCAAAGTTTAACTATTTTTTTAGACACACTTAAAATGTTATAAGCGTAACAATATATTTTTTTCATAAGCTGCGTACTCTAAATATTGTGCATAAATTATTTGAAGATGATTTGTAGAGTAGATATTGAGATATGATTATATATATGACATGCTACACTTGAAAACCGAGCTGTCAAGAATGCCAACTGACGGCAGTTTTTCAAAATTTTGACAATTTTTTTCTCAGAAACTATTTGACCAAGGAGTAAAAAAAAAATACTGGGAATCATATCTTAATAAAAGGAACAAACACACGCAGTTTCATCAAAATCTGTGATGGTGGGTTACATGCCTGCCTGAACTGACATGGAATGACCCATAGGCTACTGCGGACTGAAAGCCCGCGTTTGTGGATTATCACCCCGTTCACAAGATGGCGCAACTGTGTTAATTTACGCCCGATTCCAGTATTAAGTTTGTACGCTTACTTATTTCGCTTTGATATTACCCTTTGGGTTTTGTTTTTGTCGCTGATTGTGATGTTGTACTTTGTATTGCATGTTTCATACTAAAAAAATCATACACCATTTCATACATCATATCATTTACATCACATCATATCATTACATTCATACATCATATCATTTACATCACATCATATCATTACATTCATACATCATATCATTTACATCACATCATATCATTACATTCATACATCATATCATACTAAAAAAATATTAATAATCAAAATTTAATGTATATATATTATTTCAAAAATTATTTCTAAAAATTTGCGTGATGATGATAAATAAAGATCTAAGATGTGAAAAATAAAGGTTTTAATCGCATTAATTTGTATGGTGCAAAACAAACATTAAGACACAGAATTCTTGCATGATGGCTTTTCTACAAATGTGACTTTGTTCATAACATTTTTTTTTTTTTGCCTAAAAAAAAACAAAAAAAAAAACTAATTGTATATTTTCTTTAGAAACCTTATAATTATTCAATTTCTGTAATTAAAAAATAGGTATGTTTTTGATATTTTTTCCAAATATTGAGCGATCCTTAAGGGGTTAAGGTTTTTTAACTTTATGATATAATAATGGAAAACATAGTAATACAAAGATATCATACTAAGTCAAGGGTGTGGGAGGGGGGAAGAAGAAGTGTGACATCACACATTTTGGTTAAAATAAAAGCTCAGTAGATTAACAGTTATTTTGAAATTAAAGTATTTTGTGTTCATACAGTAAAGATAATATTTAAAGCCAAATATATTAAATTCCATTTCAAATTTCAAAATACTACTGTTTTTAATTGTTCTTTCAATTAATATTTTATTGCTATTGTATATTAACACGTTCACGCCGGCGCGGTGGGTCACACAAGTCTCCGGCTTTTTGCACACCACTATTATTTTAGAGAAAATGTTGTTCCTTTAAATAGCCCAATTGTTCTAATTAAATAAAACAACATTTTCTGTATTAAAATGCTAGTATCCGAAAGGCCGGAGACTTGCCAGCTCTGAGAGAGTCCAGTGTGACCCACCGCGCCGGTGTGAATGTGTTAATTATGTTTTTTGTTGTAAATCTTAATCTTATTTCATACAAAATAAGTACACGAATCATTTTTACTATTATGCTTACAAATGTCGTTAAAACACATAGTTAAAAGTTTCAAAATAAAATTGGAAATATGATCTATAACATAGTACTTTGATTTTGAACTGCAAGTATATGTTTATGTAATATAGCGTTACATGTGACAAGAGAGGGGGAGGGGGTCAAAAATATTGAAAAAAAGTGTGACATCATATATGGATTACTCCAAAGACAAAATTTTCTTTTGAATTTTACTGGTGGGAAGTTTGCTCCGGCGGTATTCAGAAACTGTAGATCCGATTTATAAAAAAAAGCAGCCGCCATCTTGTGACAACCTCCTCAGTTACTTCACTCGCAACTCGAAGACATTACACTATATGTCTCCTCCTGTTCATTCATAACTCCATTGCCAGCAGTATGCACTTGACACTCCACATTCTAGACTGCGATTGTCTACATATAGATTACAAGCAACATATATATTACATATATATGTCGCTTGCTGCTTTAGTTATTTAATTTTATCACTGTAAAAATATTTTCTATTCTTTGCAAGTTGCAAATATCTATTTTAAATTTTAGTCAGCTGACATTTGATTGCCAAAATACATTTCCATATCGAAGACGAAGTCGTTTCTATAGCAGCGAAAACAAATCGACAGTGTTCAATCTGCCTTATTTTTTATCTTGAAATAATTAAAATAAATTAAAATTTTGTTTTAAATCGTAAAATATTATATTTAAATTTTATTATAAATACATATAAATGTATATGACAAACTATAGTTAAAACAAACTAAAAATGTCATAACTATAGTTAAAACAAATTAAAAATGACGGAACTAAAGTTATTTAAATTAAACTTATATAAACAAATTCAACATAAAAAGTTTTTTCCTACATAAAAGCGTATTTTTTTTTCATCGCCAACCGGTGATAAATCGCCAAATAAATGAAAATTTCGTTATTTTTTTACGTACGCTGTATCGGGGTTCCGCCAAAATAAACATATATATCCATATGAGATGAACATTCTGTAATTTTTTCAAATTTTTCTGAGTATGCCCGTATGGAGACTTTCCTTGTAAGATAATTGCTACAACCCTTAATGAATGTTATATAATGGGCAAATATGAAATCTGCTGAAATTAAATAGCAACAAAATTATAAGTAAATAGTTTCTTTAATCCCTTAACGCTCGAATTAAATTGCGGTTGAATAATTCAAATTGCTTATTGGCACCACTTTTATGAAAAAGAAATATTCACCTTATTTAATGACAGTAAAAACGATTCCAAAATATACTCAATTTCACTATTTTATAAAACTGGTGGGAATCAAACAATTTGAGTAAAAGACACATCCTGAGAATATGACGGGAGCGAGAATTAAGGGGTTAATGGTCATTTAACCCAGTAGTTGATCAATTGAAGAAATCAGTCGAAAATTCTAAAATTAACCTTTAAAATATCATGCTTAAGCTACGATTAAAAATAATTCATATAAAACTATTTTGAAATAAGCAGGATGGAAGTGGATTATTTTTATTTACCGCAATTGTCTCCAACTAATCAAAAATTAAATTTCTACATTTTGTAATAAAAAAATCATTAAATGGCTTCTCTTTCAGCAGGCAGCAGACATCAATGAGACAACAGTTGCTCCAACATTCAAACAAAAATATTATGTTTAGTGCCTGGTGCAAAACTCATTTCCGCCTGAAATGGCGCAATATTTCAAAAATTTTATGAACTACTGGGGGGGGGGGGGAGGGTATCAACTACTGGCGCTGTCAAACTACACTGAGCGATTAAAAAAGATGCATAAGAAGAGTTCAAATTAGATTTTACAAAAAATATAGTAATCAATTGTATTCGATCGTTAAAGTGCGATTAATATAGCTTTAATAGGAATTAATGATTTTTCGCCGAAAAGTAAAAATATGTTTATTCAGATTATTTTTTCGAGAATTACAGATATTTAAGGTTTTTCTTTTTTATGATAAGAGAACAGAAAAAAAATAATACAAAGCAGCATATTAAGTTAAAAACAGTGGATAAAAGAACAAAAAGTTCAAATTTCAACAGAATATCTTTATTTAATTTTTACTAGAAAGGTAAAATCTTGTCTTTTTACACATTTCTGTTTCTAATGGCCGGGAAAGCCCTATCTTCGCCATGTTAAATTCATCAACTTTATGTACCATTTTCGCAGAAATGGTGAAAGATAGAGGCCTAGATTTTTTAGAGTAGTTTGAATAACATGCTTTACGCATTTTAACAGACCATTTTCTTTCAAAGTAAGACTCAAAATTAATTATTAATTATTTTTTGAAAGACGTTTTTAAATTAGCATTTTTGGTAAGATATCACTCCCTAAAAAAAATACTTCTGAACAAATCATTAAATCCCTGTGTTAACGTATACAATATAACATAATATAAGTATTTAAAAAAATTTGAATTCTTAAATTTAATAGTTATTGAGAAAAAGGAACACAAACATGAAAAATCAAGGTTTTGAGAAAAAGTGAATTAAAGATTTTAGCGGCCATTAAGTTGCGAAGTATTCTTAGAGAGAATGAATAACTCCAACGCTTCTTTTTTTATTTACAAACATGTGTGACACATCGTTGGAAAGATAAAAGTTTAAACTATTTAATCATATAAAAAAGTAAAAATCGATTTTTTTTCCAAAATTTCGCTTATCTGCTCCCCTTAATGAATACTTATTCCAGAAGGAAATAACTACAAACAAATGTGTAGTAATAAAAAGATAATAATTTGAGAAATGAAAAACGTGTACAAGAAGAGTATAAATTAGATGTTACAAACATTATTTGTAAATTACTGTATTCTATCATTAAAGAGCGATTAATATTTGAACGGGAGGATGCACCACAAATCATCCCTCCATAAAGTTTACGGCCGAAATTCCAGGATTAGTTAAAAATCGATTCACATATTAAAATGCATTTGGTCTGTCAAGTCATATCTTAGTGGAAAACAACTGCAAACCCGATTTTAGGGGTTGACTGGTAAGTTTAACATTGTGTTTTCCTGCTCCCAGTCCTCCAAGTTTTCGTACCTTTGGCGACAGAAAAACACAATGATAATCCTACCGATCAACTACTAAAATCGGGTCTGCAGGTTGTTTACAGCAAGATGTGACTTGTCAGACTAGTTGCATTTTAAGATGCTGAGTTCTGTCCAATCATGGAGTTTCAGCCGCCAAATCCATGAGGTGATGGTCTGTGTAGCCCTTCCCGGTCTATATAGCTTTAACACTTGAACCGTCGTAGCTGTCATTTTGACCGGTACGAAATAAAAATATTTCGATTATCGCCAGAAATTTCTTTCGAAAATAAGTTTAAAACGTACCCCCAGAGAAATAAGTTAAATAAATAACTTAAATCGTTTCAAATAAAAATTCCGGTATAAGATATTTTTATAACACTCCAGTAAAATATCCGGCGGTTCTAGTGTTAAAAGAAATTAATGATTTTTCGCAGAAAAATAAAAATATGTTTATTTAGATTTTTCCTTTGACAAATATATACATTATTAAATAATTGTTAAATATACAGATATTTAATAATTTTGACCTTTATGATACAATAATAAAAAACATAATAACACAATCTTATACAGTGATAGCATTTTCAGTTAAAAAAAGTGGATAAAAGAACGAAAAGTTCAAATTTCAACAGAATTTCATTATTTAATTTTTACTAGAAGGGGAAAAAAAGCATGTCTTTTTACGCATTTCTGTTTCTACTTAATGAATATTTATTCCAGGAGGAAATAATTACAAACAAATGTGTAATAATAAAAAGATAATAATTCGAGTAATAAAAAAAATATACTAGAAGAATATAAATTACATGTTACAAACATTATTGTAAATTATTGTATTGTATCATTAAAGAGAGATTAACATTACACCGGGAGGCTGCTGCACAAACCATAACCCCATAGAGTTTACAGCCGAAATTCCAGGATTAGTTAAAAATCGATTCACATATTAAAATGCATTTGGTCTGTCAAGTCATATCTTAGTGGAAAACAGCTGCAAACCCGATTTTAAGGGTTGACTGGTAAGTTTAACATTGTGTTTTCCTGCTCCCAGTCCTCCTAGTTTTCGTACCTTTGGCGGCAGAAAAACACAATGATAATCCTACCGATCAACCACAAAAATCCGGTCTGCAGGTTGTTTCCAGCAACATGTGACTTGTCAGACTAGTTGCATTTTAATATGCTGAGTTCTGTCCAATCCTGGAATTTCAGCCGCCAACTGGATAAGGTGAGGGTTTGTGTAGCCCCTCCCGGTCTATGTAGCTTTAAAAGAAATTAATGATTTTTCGCAGAAAAATAAAAATATGTTTATGTAGATTTTTCATTTGACAAATATATACATTATTAAATAATTATTAAATATACAGATATTTAATAATTTTGACCTTTATGATACAATAATAGGAAACATAATAACACAATATTATACAATGATAGCATTTTAAGTTTTAAAAAAAAGTGGATAAAAGAACGAAAAGTTCAAATTTCAACAGAATTTCATTATTTAATTTTTACTAGAAAGGGAAAAAAGAATGTCTTTTTACACATTCCTGTTTCTAATATGAATATTTATTCCAGAAGGAAATAACTACAAACAAATGTGTAATAATAAAAAGATAATAATTCGAGTAATAAGAAAAGTATACAAGAAGAGTATAAATTAGATTTTACGAACATCTCTCAATTCTAAAAAAAAGTAACTAACGCTGTCACCGCCGCCGCCGGTTTTGGATTTTTTGTGACCTTAAGTCTTTCTTCGTTAATATTCAAAAAAATATTGCATATAAAAATATGAAAATCGGTGGTATTATAGAGAAATGTTTGATAAACACGCTGATGCAGACAGTTTTCAAATCGAAGAATTATTTTAAGAGATATTTAATGCTAAATTTGGAAAAATCGTTTCATTAAAAAAGTTTTATAGGAGCAAATCTGTACATAGGAATTTAATCATTTTTAGATCATTTTACGCGTCAGAATTTCCCGGTGTGCAGATTGCATTTAGTTTTTTAATTTGACTCATTTTTTGAGGTTTTATTTCTATTTTAAATACAAATTTTCAGCATTTCGAGAGATATTTTTTACATATTTTAGGAAATGGTACTAATTTAAACTGTTGCCAAAAGTATAAACAGCGCAAACAATAATGTTTGCTTCAAATTAAAAATTTATTTACATTGACTATTATAAACAGAAAATATAAGAAGCAGGAACTCATTGAAAATTACGTCATAAAAACTATATTTACACGGGAATTTTAAAAGAGAAAGAATATTGTAAAATAATAAATTCATTAACATGCGTTAGAAATCTTAAATAGGATAAATTACGTCACATTACACTTATTACGTAAAATGAACAAAAAATAATATTGCAAAACAGTTTAAATTTAAAAACTGCACGATACATTTATTTGATATTTTGAGATGATCTTTCCGGCTGTTTTTGTTAGGACAGCGCAAATAATATTTCATTTCTAACAAAAGTATTTTCACGTGAATATTAAAAAGAGAAAAAAAAAGTTTAGTGAAAATTACGTCAGATTAAAAACGATACATTTAAAATATCTTATTAAAAAAAACTTTCCTTTCGCTTTGTTAAAAAATACAGGGAGGTAAAGACTCTGTTTACTTAATTCATTTTATATTAGCTTATTTAGAAATGTTTAACTGATGTTATTTAATCAAAGACGGACACAGCCATTGTGTATTTTAATAGCAGCAGATTTGGCCTTTAAATACCCCAATGAAAGAGAAATGAATAGAAACTCGCTTATAGGGAGAACGCCACTGTTTTTTAAATTTTAATTCAATCTTCCGAAATCTTTTTAAAGCCGGTTAAGTTAGCATGCTTTTAGAGTCTGCGGTGTTTGAACGGGGGTTGGCAAGCGTAGCTCGTAGGGGGCAGTGCCCCTAGTAATAAAAATCAAAATAATACAATGTTATATAATGATAGCATATTAAGTTTAAAAAAAAGTGGTTAAAAGAACGAAAAGTTTAAATTTCAAAAGAATTTCATTATTTCATTTTTACTAGAAAGAAAGAAAAAAACATGTCTTTTTACATATTATTGTTTTTAATTAATGAAGTCTTTATTCCAGAAGGAAATAAAAACAAACAAATATGTAATAAGAAGATAATTATTCGAGTAATGAAAAATAAAAGAAGATTACTAATTAGATTTTCAAACATTAGTAATTTATTGTATTCTATCGTTAAAAAGCCAGTAATATGCAGTAAAATCTGTATAAAGCGACCACCTTCCGTTCCAATAAAAATTGGTCGCTTCGAGGGGTGGTCTCTTAATGGAGGTCATGTTCAAAGTTGTAAATAGAAGCTTTTATTTTTATTTATTTTTTTCTTTTGACGGGAACAAATAATGACGATTTCATTAATTTATTTCTTTGAGAATTTCCTAACAGAATAGGGCAGGGGAGTTTATTGACCTTTATTTTTAATTCGTCATCAGAGTTAAATTCATTGCCTAAAAAGGCACAAGAGGTTTTTAAGAGCCATTATTTTGAAAATCAGACAAAGTGCGATAGTTGTATTTTTTGTTTTGCTTGACTTTTTTTTACGTTGAAGTAGATCATATTTAAAGAATAATGTGCAATTTTGAAGCTCTGAAAAAATTTCCTGTATCCTGTTGAAAATATCAAAGTTCGAGACCACGAATCCCATTTTTCATGATAATTGAAATGCCAGTATGTTTGGATTGCTATATCTCTGGAAAGCAACAACATCCCAATATTCTTTTGTCATAGACTGTTAGTATAACAAACTTTTACTACATGCTTAGTAAAATTTACTTGGTTCCATGGGGCATTGTTAATTTTCATTGTTATGTTGCCACAAAAATGCAATCACAATGACGTTTTTGTCCGTTTTCTGCACTTATTATCTTAGTTAACACTAGAAAGCCCGGAAGGAGTCGATTCGACTACGACCATATGATAGAAGGTCAACTGGAACCAGAAATTCTTTCACAAAATAAGTTAAATTTTAAAAACGCAGATTTACGTTAAATAAATGAGTTAAATAATTTTAAACAAAACTTTTGGTGTGAAATATTTTTATGGAACTTGAGCAAAATTTCCGGGCGTTCTAGTGTTAAGTAATAGTACCCCAATTTTTTTTTTTTTTTATAGAATATGAATGTTTACTATTAGGACAAGTTAAGTAATATAGACCTTTACTGTCGATATCGATGCTGTTAGCAGATATAATCAGTTAAATATTCAAAAGTTTCAAAATCTGCAACGTTTGAATTAGTCCTATCTCAAAACAGTATCGCAGTTGAATAAAACACAATATACCAGGTAGTAGTTGAACATATGTACAAAAACATGGAAACGAAAAATAAATGCTATTTTCGGGAGAAAAAAAAATTAAAAAAGTTACAAAAAGGCAGTCAGGCTTTTTCACTAGAAGGAGAAAGAGAAAAGGGATGTTCCCTTTCCCCCTAGGGGAAAACATAGGAAAGGGAAAGAGAAACGGGATAAATCATTTTCTGATAGGGAAAAGCCTGATATTGACACTGCCTTTTTGTAACGTTTGTCATTTTTTTCTTAAAATAGCATGAGATATAGCAATCCAAACATACTGGCATTTCAATTTTCATGAAAAAAGGGATTCATGATCTTGAACATTAACATTTTCTACAGGAAACAGGAAATTTTTTAAAGGCTTCAAAATTGCAGAATATCCATTAAATATGATCTACTTCAACATAAAAAAAATCAAGCCAATTAAAAAATACAACTATCAGAATATCACTCTTTTGTCAGAGTTTCAAAATAATGGCTCTTAAACTCTTAAAATTTACCAGAATAAAAAAGAATGTAAACTTAGTTTAAAAATTTGAATAATGTGCCCTCCGGAATTATTTTTCTAACAAAACCTTCTTCAAGCGACCAGGAAAAAACGGAATTTGTTTCGTTTTCTTCAAAGAAATTGGTCGCTCAAGGAGGGAATTCAACTAGGATTGTCTCTGAATAGAGGTAAAATTAGTATCGAGCCTATGGGAATAAATTTCCTTCCATGAAAATATGATCATTCAGGAAGGTGGGCGCTTAACGGAGGTGGTCGAACAGGGAGGTTTCACTGTACTTTTAGCATGTTTTTAGTTTAGTATGTAGTTAATTTAGTAATGTTTTTCCGCAGAAAAAAATATGTATATTTAGATTTCTTTTTCGAGAATTCTACTTATTTAAGGATTTTTATTTTATGATATAGTAATAGTGAACGTAAAAATACAAAGATAGTATATTAACACTAGAACGCCCGGAAACTTTACACAAGTTTCATAAAAATATTTCACACCAGAATTTTCATTTAAAATTTTTTAACTGATTTATTTAACGTAATTCTGCGTTGTTTAAATTTAACTTATTTATGAAAAAAATTCTGACTCCAATTGACATTTAATAATATGGTCGGAGTCGAATTGACTCCTTACGGGACTTCTAGTTCTAAGTTAAGAACAGTGGATAAAATAACGAAAAGTTTGAATTTCATTATTTCATTTTTACTACAAAGAAAGAAAATAAATGTATTTTTACATATTATTGTTTATAATTAATGAAGTTTTATTTCAAAAGGTAAAATGTATATATATATATATATATTCCTCTATCCTTTTTAATCTTGTTTCATTTTGAACTTATTAGTGTTCAATGATTATTTTTTGGTTTTCTGTGTCTGGTAGTCCCTAATTCATATTTTCTATCTTTTTTATAGCTAATATGAAAATAAACCAGACACTTTATTTGTGAACTTTAGGCATTTGGGAACTGAAGATTCTGAATAAGTTCTACGAATATCCATTTTTCTTTTCCTGTTCATTTTATTAATTTAATTATTTTTTATGTTTGATTGTAATTCTTAATGTTTTTTAAGTGTCATATTTATGTATATTTATTATATATAATTTATTTTATATGATTTAGCATATTGCTAGATAATATTATCAATGTTATAAAATTATTTAAATTCTCCGTATAGATTAATTGAGTTTGGTAGCAGAATGTATTGTATGCATTATATGCTATTTACATTCTAATAACTTGTTATTACATCTGTTATAGTTATTAAATTTCATTATAAACACATTTATTTATGTCTTTATGATACATAGTATCTTAATAATAATAATTGTGGTTATTCTAATAACATTCATCTTTATTTAATATTTTTGTGAATAATGATATATAATATGGTATCATTTATTTATTAGGATATGTTGGGTAAAGCAGATGGTAAAAATTGAAAGCATTAGCTTCAATTCGGTTACTATGCTACCTTTATTTAAATACGTGGAAATATTAATTACTAAGGATATAATATCCATTTTCATTACAACTAAATATCTATACTAATAAAAGAACAAATCGCTCGGTCTGTCTGTCTGTATGTGTGCGATGGCTAACAAAATCTACGGCACGTACGAGGTTCAAAATTTTTTTGAAAAGAGTCCAAGGCCTCCTCTAATGCACCATATCCTCAGAATTTTAATATTCTAATTATTAGCTGAGTAATTAATTAATATTCGGACATCACTCTCATCAAAAGTGCACCTTTTTCCCCTCAGGTTACTTTTGGTTGGTTGGTTCATAAAGCATCGCTCATCAAAAATACGTTTCTTTGTTTCCGCTTGCTTTCGACTGGTTGGTTGTATAAAGCTTTCGCAGAAATAGTTAAGTAAAACGGAATACAATTAAATAAACCAATTTGAGTGCTCAATGTTTCAAGAGTGATTATTTTTTTCAACTAAACATTAAATTTTACCATGAAGGTGAAACACATGCTTTGAAAACATTATACATAGAATGACACAAAATGTATAACGCTTCCGGGGTTGAACTCATCCGTTTCCTGATAATCCAAACGCGGCCACGTTAGGCTTAAGCATTCCAATGCCGTATTTGCCGACTGTCTTATTTAATCTGTCTATCTATTTGTTATGTAACATATTCTTCTTCAATTTTTCTCAAACCTTCAAAAAGTATACAATTATAACGCTTTAAGATCTAATTTAAAAATAACCAGATACCAACAACACGGTTCCGATGTATACAAGCGATTACCGTTGCCATTCATAAGCACAAATTACAAATCCAAAAACAAATGAATGACTCTTTCAGCTATTCATTAAATGCTCTTAAAATATTTTGCAAAAGCATATTAATATTTTGAAATACGTTTTTCACTTTTGTTTACATTTATTTACAGTTTGAATTCAGTATACACGGTTAAAAATATCGCGAAAAATTACCTCTGTTTTTCAAGGCTATCTATTTTCTGACCAATGAGAACACATTATGGTGATTCATTCCCGTGAATTATTTTGTACCGGATTAACGTTTCCTTTCTAAAAACAAACGTATTTCAAATTATTTAAAAGCTTTATTATGGTTTTACAAATATTTTAAGAGCAAAATCGGATGTCGACCGTATTTTTTTAATGATTCGTTCAAAGAGTCATTCAATTGCTTCTGGATTTGGAATTTGTGTTGTACATGTGGCATCACGACACACGAGTGATTGTTGATTTGATTTTCAATCTTAAAACGTTGAGTAAAACGTGCTTTCTTTTCCACTATTCGCAAAAGTTACATTTTTAGACAGATTATTCAAAATAAATTAATATTTAAGAGATTACATTCAATTATCTAATATTCTGCTGCGATAACTTTAGTTTAAATTAGATTGGTAGCTTTATCTATCCCCATATGAAAGTAAACAAACAATTGATTCATTCGTCTTGAACTTTTAAAATATTAAAACAAACGTTTATATGCTCTGTTGCGCCATCTGTCGGTAGTTAAAAAAAAGAAATTTTCTTTTTAAAATGTTTTTTGAATTCTGAAGACATTGGGGGGAAAAATGAATATTTCTTATAAAATGAAATTAGAATATCAGAAATATGTAATGCCGTGTATTACATATATATATATATATATGTATATAGTATATCAATGCATTATTATAATAAATAAAATTTTGTATTTTGTAGGGAAAATAAATTTGTAATTTAATAACAGAATTTGGGAGAATAAATTGTTAATGTAATTAATAGTTGCAATTTACTTATGTAATAAAAGATGATTTTTAATTATCAAAATTTATTACAGGTTTCTTTATGCATGTTTAAAAAAAATCAGGATTTTCTCTGTTCAACTTTTTAAAATTTAAGTTATATAATTATTATTTTGGCAATTAATAAAAACAAATAAACTTTCTGTTGGAATTGTCTTTTATTTTAGCACATACCATCAGATAAAATAGTTAATTGACAATATGTTTTAAAATAACATTATTAGTACTAATTTGAATGTTTTTGTGAAATATTTCTTCAAATTTTGTGAGTGAAGTTCATTTGCATACTTTATATCAGTATTTTACCAATTCAATTAATAATTTTCTTGCCAATTAAATTTCAATGAAAAATGGGCTGTTTTTACTTTACCCCACCTGACCCTATTAATCAGACAAGACAAAATTTATTACTTCACAATTCTTTTTATAATGCAATGCTATATAATTTTTTTGAAAATGCAAACACGTCATTCTGACGGGCTATATTCTAGTATTTAATAATAATGAGCATAAGAGAAGGGATTAGTTTCAAATGACGTCACAACCTAGCAACCAGTTTGACAACCTGGCAGGCTTTTTGTTTGCCACACTGTTTTCTGTTTTCTTTTCCTACTTTGATTGGTTAAGCGATAATATCTGCTAAAAAATCGGCGATTTTTGTTGGTTTACGGAAAATTGGAGATGCCTGTTTGATGCTGATTTATTTAGATAGCAAGAAATGTGTTTTTTAAACGTTAAATAAAAGATTAGAATACTCCTTACTGGCTCTTTTACTACTAGAAATTAGAAATTGGCAACTATAAGTCCTTGCATTTTAATGCTTTCTGATGCTGTAGAGGGTAGCAACAGTTTTAATAGAATTTAAATTCTCATTTTTGATACTGATAATGATTTTTTTTTTCAGAAGTGTTTTTTAAAGACATTTTTAAACGCATTTTTTAATTGCTCTCTTTTATGCTTTAAATACAAAAAAATGTTCCGAATTTATCGCCCGCCTACTATACAGTGCCGAAGGCAGTGGAAACTCATGTCGGATGTTCGTACAGTACTTTTTGCACACTTAATTTATGAGTGGGGGACGCTAATTTCACTAATTGGTTTATTTCTTTTATATGCTTATTTTAAACGATAGTCACGTTACATTTCATTATAGTATTCTATTCTTCAGAACCGCGTGCGATTTGTAAAAATACAGCAATAAATGTTACTTATTCGAGATAAAAATTTCAGAAGTCTTGATACCACTATTTTCGAAAAGTAATTTCAGCAAATATCTTAAATTCTTGACCGCTCCCCCCCCCCCCCTCCCCGTCGATGTATCTACGGTTAGGTTGCGTGAAGATGTTTCGTTCATATACGCTTTTGCTGAGAATAGAGTGCGCTTCCTGGTGATGGAATGTAGAACTAACAGACCGCGATTTCATTTAAAGTAGGGAATCTAACAAGGCGATCTGTTTGAAACTTCAAGATAGTTTATAACAGATTAGAAAAAGTTTATATAAGAATGGCGAGTGAAATTTCGGGTAGGTGGGGAGAGGAGGAAAGGCGATAGATTTCTTTTTTATAACTTTTGCGTTTCTTACCATTTCCGGTGCGGCTTTTTCACGGAGCCCTGAGATAAATAAGTTTTATTAAATATAAAACAGTCAAAAATTTGTTACCACTATTTCCGAATACTAATTTAAAAAATATCTTAGTTTCTTGCTTAAGACCTCCACCTTCTCGAGTAACATATCTACTGATAGGTTGTGTAACGGAGTTACGTTCAGATACAGTTTTGTTAAAAATACAGTGCGCTCCCTGGTGGTAGAAAGTGGAACTAAGAAACCGCGATTTCATTTAAAGTAGGAAATCTGACAAAGCGATCTGTTTGAAACTTTAAGATAGTTTATAACACATTAGAAAAGTTTATAAAAATGGCGCATGAAATTTCGGGCAGGTGGGTGGGGAGAGGGGAGGGGCGAAACATTTCTTTTTTTTTACCTTTGCGTTTCAAACCGTTTCAGGTGCGGTTTTTTGACGGAGTCCTGAGATAAATGAGTCTTATTAAATATAAAAATGTCAAAAATTTGTTACCACTATTTCCGAATAGTAATTTAAAAAATATCTTAGTTTCTTGCTTAAGATCTCCACCCCCTCGAGTAACATATCTACTGATAGGTTGTGTAACAGAGTTACGTTCAGATATAGTTTTGTTTAACCCCTTGGGGACGAGCGACACGTATACGTGCCGGAAGTAGGCCTAAGGATCCTCGTTTATCCTCACCAGTAAAATTTTACTGTAAAATTTGCCTTATGTAATCCGAGCATTTTCCCGATTTGAATAGGCACAAACTTCTGTTTTTTAAAACCGGTAGCAAAGTAACAAACATTTCGTAAAAGGCTCCCGTCGCGAAGGGGTTAAAATACAGTGCGCTCCCTGGTGGTGGAGAGTGGAACTAAGAGACCGCGATTTCATTTAAAATAGGTTGGTTGGTTGTATTTATGACGGCCAATTATCTGCACGAGGGATATAGGCCCAGGGGGGAATGCCCTTCGTGGGGGTCTTTCTAAGGGAACCTAACCCGTATTAACGCTTGGAAATCCAAGGTTCGAAGAAAACCACGAAAACTCCGAACGATTAGGCCGACGGGCGCGATTGGGTTCGAACCCAGCACCTCCCGTCTACCAGCTTCGAGAGCAGAACCTCTCAGCCACTGGTGGGGCTCATTTAAAATAGGAAATCTGGCAAAGCGATTTGCTTGAAACTTTAAGATAGTTTATAACACATTAGAAAAAGTTTATAAAAAATGGCGTGTGAAATTTCGGGCAGGTGGGTGGGGGAAGGAGAGGGGCGAAATATTTGTTTTTGTTTTTTTACCTTTGCGTTTCATACCGTTTCAGGTGCGGTTTTTTGACGGAGTCCTCAGATACATGCTACTTAGTACATATAAATGTGATAAAAGTTAAGTTACTACTATCCCCGAATAGTAATTTCAACAAATATCTTAAATTCTTGCTGAAGACCGTCACCTCCTCGAGTAACATATCTACTGATAGGTTGTGTAAAAGTGCTTTTGTTAAGAATAGAGTGCGCTGCCTAGTGGTGGAATGTGAAACTAACATAACGCGATTTTGTTAAAATTAGGAAATCTAGCAAGGCGATCTGTTTTAAACTTTAAAAACGTTTATAACACAAAAGATAAAGTGTAAAAAAGAATGGTGCGTGAAATTCCAGCGTGGGAGGGAGGGGCTCTAGATTTCTTTTTAAAAAATTAGCGATTCTGACTTTTTATATGCCGTTTTTGAAGGAGTCATGAGATATATGCTACTTATTAAAAGTTACAGACATTATCTCTGCTTTGAAAAACACCTACTGTTATTTTGGAGAGTAGATAAAAACCATAGGATAAAATTTTAATGGGAGTTCAAATTTAAACCAAAAATTTAAAAATACAGCATTTACAGATTTTAAACTTTAGCTTCTCGGTCTATATTTGTAGACTAATTAAGAGTAGGTATGTAAATTTAAAAAAAAATGATTCAGGACTTTTTGTTCGAAATAGAAAAAAAATCGACTTTTAAAAAGAAAAAGAAACGCTTTTTTTAATAGAGAATGAACGCGAATTCGTTAAAATTTGGAAAATGAGCAAACCGATCGACTTGAAATTTTCACGTAAGTTATAACAGCCCTTTGACCATAGCTGCCAACATCTTACGCTTTTTCAGACCACAAAAATTTTATGGAAAATTTTACCTTTTTAAATCGCCGTAATCAGCCGATTAAATAAGGAAAAAAATTTTGTTAAATTTTTGTGGTCTGAAAAAGCGGAAGAGTTGGCAGCTATGCCTTTGACCACTGTTTCGTAATATTTGTATAAAACATATTGCGCTCCCTGTCGGTGGAATGTTGCACTACCCACTATTTTCGAATAGTAAATTAAGCAAATTTCTTAATTTATTATTTTAGTCAACGTCCTTATTTTAACACAATGTTTATAGAAGAATCTTAATAGACCAGATTTACATCTCCTATAAAAATTTTGCAACGTTCAGAGGGGTAGAAATATTTTTTACAAAACAAAATGTCTGAAAATGCCCACGAAACTAGTAAAAACCTGAGTGTTTTGTAGCAGTTCCGCTCGCTTTCGGTACGCATAGACTCCCAAAATCAACTTACGCAAAATAGTATGTATCCTCAATTTAATATTTTTCTTGCGATTTTTTATATTTAAAAATATAAATTCAGACAAAAGGAAATTAAATGTACAAAATCTTACAAATTTGAGGTTCATTCATCACGGGCCGGGCAACGCCGGGTGGGTATGCTAGTAATTATATATGAACAGTTAAATGAATAATAATAATTTTATAATTGGATAAAGGATGTTAAAAATAGTATGGCGGGAATAGGAATGAAATGGAGGTGAGAAAGGAAGAAAGCATTGATTTATTTATTCAATCAATGAAATTTTTTAATGTCTGTTATCTATTTTTTATTCTCTTTTAACTATTTGATATTGTAAAAAGAAATACATAGCTTAAGTAATTAGATCAAAATACTTTTATTTTTGAATAATAGACGGCAGCACCAAAAATTAATTTGTATTATGACTATGGCTTTTATTGGTGTAATATTATTTCATTTTTCTTTCAACACTATGTGGCACTGATGCTAGTTATAATGTAAAATAATAGTTTTGGGAATTTTTTACTTTAGTTAAGTAAATTTAAAAGTGTTAATAGGTATTTTAAATACTAATATTGTAATGAATGAATTTCTATTTATATTAATCAATTGCATTTATCAAGGTATTTGAAAATGGATTAACTGCAACCATTAGGTATTAATATCTGTGATAACTTAATAAAGTTATAGCGGTAATGGATAACATGTGCTGGTGTGTATTTGGATTAAATAAAATGGGGTTATATTAGGTAAGCTGTGTAATATTACTATATTTCATTGACATAAATTAATTATTTAAAAGGTTGAATTAATTTTTCCATTTCATGGTATTTAATATTATTCTGTATTCATTTTGCATTTATTCTCTTGGTCATGTAGTCGTTTGGTTACAGGGGAAAAATATTCAGCGTTTAGGTTTTTTTTTTTTTTCGCTACAGAAAACGACTATTTTGCTTATATATTATAATTCTGTACCCTTGATAACGTAATTCAATGTATAAGCTTTTCAATTATTTTTATCGGTATCCATATTTTTCTTTTTATCTTCCATATTAATACTCGTAAGATAGTACTTTTGGTATCCATGTTATGTGTGTTGGGCGGTACTGTATTTGTTATTGTCATTTCATTCATAATATCACAGTTTTTGTTGGTGGTCGGTAATATTTATTTAATGGTTATATATATATATATATATATATATATATATATATATATATATATACAGGTTAATTATAATTAAACTCCCCCTATAAGCAGCGTCCTACAGCGCAAACGCGTGAACGGAATGCAATGAAATTTGGTATATAAACTATACACGAGATGCGCTCAAGAAATTTCATAAAAAAACATTTAGTACCAAAATGTCGATCAGAGGGCGCCTTTTCCGGAAAAACATTAAATTTAACACAATAAACGACAAATAGGCCGATTTTACATTTTATTACTCATAATTCTTGTGAGGGATTGTTAATATTGTTTCTGTATTCCGTTTTGGTCGTTTGGCTCAGTATGTTCCCATTCACACATGTAGAAAAGAAAATGCTTTTTCTGTCATTGCAGCATATATGTTTATATATACATATATATATTAATCCATTAAACATACTTAAATAAATATTTAGCCTTTTAATTATATTTATATTTTATGTAATGAAAGAATTAGGGCATTTTTTAATGATGTCCCTCACATAACTATAATTTTGCCCCTATTTATTTAGTAGATTGTAGCAGATGCATTATATAGGTCTAGGACAGTTTATACAAGAGTAAAGTGAAGTATCCATCTTGTTGTTTGCCCAAAAACGTTCTTGAATAGTTAGTATATGGCTTTGAAGTACTAGATCAATGTAAGTATTTTTATTACGCGTCATTTCTTCACATATAATAAATTTAATAAAAACTAATGAAATGACTTTTTATGTTGTTATATTATTAGAAATGTGTTTCAAAAGATATTTAGTAACTGAAAATATACCTAAGACTAATTACTTTTGTATAACATGGTTTTGAGAAGTATTTCGTCATTCCCTCATAATTTTAATATGAGGGAATTATTTAAATTATGAGGGAATGATCCGAATCCATTTATGTATGTACTAAACAGTAAAATAAGAAAATTTATGGCAATAAAATACGCATAAAAAACTCATAAGACTTTTAATTAGCGTAAGTAAAGATAATGCATTTTTAATTTTTATTATTTTACTGTGAGAGGTTAAAAATAAATACTTTTTTTTGTACTAATTCAAATAAATACTAACTCTGCTAAATGTTAATGCTTTATCGTTATTTTTTCAATAGACATAGATTAAAAAAAATATTTTTTATTAACAGTATGACTTCTAATTATAATTTCTTTTCTTTTTTTAACCCTTTCAAGGGCAGTGGTATGTTTATGAAACCACTTAATTTTAATTTCCAAGCGAATGGCACCAGACTTTTTATAAACTTTTTTTCTATTTAAAATGTATGAGAAATATAGCATTTTTTCGTATTTACAAATAAATTTGTTCTTAAATTCCGGTGCCAATCATTTATTTGAACATTTTAGCAATGGAAGCGCTTTGAAATTAAAATCTCAGAAGATCTATCAGGTACAGTTTGGTTCATATTATTTTTCGATAAATATATCAATAAGGTACTTGTAGGCTAAATTTTGAGTTTTTTGAAGCAATTTTATTGAGCCGCAAATTTTTTTTTAAACAGCCACTTTTCAGAGAATGACCCATATATATATATATATATATATACATAACAATAAAAAGATAATATTGGGTCGTTCGGAAAGTCTTGTCCGTTTGGGAAAATCCATTCGAACCGGAAAATTCTGCCCGGTAATTATTAGACATTAGATATAGAAATCAATGTCTAACGACCAAATTAGGAATTAAAATTGAGATTTATGAAGTAGTTTAAATATGAAAATATGTAGGACCTTTGAAACTGGGAGATGGAAGCACAGAATCGTTTTCTCTTTCATTATGGACATTTTCCTTATTTTTACGTACATAGAAACTCTTTAACCCCTTGAGAGGCAAGCAAAAATGTCTCTAAATATTGAATTCTCACCGGAATAATCGAAAAATTTTATTTTTAAATAAGGAAAAGCAATATTTCAACGATTCTCCCCCAAAGTTAAAAATATAAAATTTAGTTAAAATTTTCTGGTGAGAATCTTGTTTAAATTAGGTGGGATATATTTTATCCCACCGCCCCTCAAAAGGTTAAATCTGAAAATACTATTTACCCAAACCAAGTTCACTTATATTATTGATATCATCTTTTTTTATGTTCCCTCTAGTTGGAATTTACTCTAGATATTACTTTAACTGTAGTATACATAGTTCTTGTATGTTCAGTTATGAAGGTAGTTTCTATAACCAACCCACCAGGATGCCATATGATTAACACCAAAACGACGATAAGGGGTCATTTTGACCCGTACGTACCAAATGTATACATATCGATTCGAGCAAGAAATTTCTTCAGAAAATAAGTGAAATATCTCTACCCCGCAAAAAAAGTGACACATCTCGACAAAAGTAAATTTCACAGGACAGGAAAAAGAAAATTTGCATGATTTTCATGTAACATGGTATTACAGCACATAGCTCTGCATGCAGGAATAAAAAAGTTCATAAAAGCATAAATCCCTTACCTCTTCACACAATCCAACCCTCTTCTGTGGTCACAAATGGACATGCAGCGTAATAAAGTGATTTTCCATTTACCTACACTTATGAAACTCTTTGTGTATCACAGACCTATTAGTAGAATAAAACGCAAAATGAATGTTTGCGAGATGTGTGACTTTTCTTGTGGGTGAGAGATATATACTGCATAAATAAAGTTAAAAAGTTAAATAAATAAGTTAAATTTAAATAAAAATTCTGGGACTAAATATTTTTATTAAACTTGAGTAAAATTTCCCGCCGTTCTAGTGTTAAGAGCCTCGTAACCCAACCCTACACTGCGCAATAATGTATATACGGATCGATTAAAATTTAACATTTAACCCTTGATTCTCGCTCCCGTCAGTATCACGTGCTGAGGTGTCGTTCGTTATTTCTCGTGTCCGTCATGTTTCCGGACTACAGATTTAATTGCTGGAAAACTTCTGAAACCGGAAACACTTAACTAGCATTTCAGTGTGAAATCTTTGAATATTACCCCTTGCCAAGGGGTTAAATTAACCCACATATTTTGGAGGATTAGTGGCAACTTGGCACCTATGCCTTGGGTTTGGTTTTTGGTGTTGGTTGTGATATTGGACTTTGAATTGCATGTTTAGAAATATATCACACTTAAAAAAGTTTTTAATAATAAATACTGACTGTATATATATTATTTCAGTTATTATTCGTAAAACATTGTGTGATGATGATAAATAAAGATTTAAGATGTGAAAAATAAATGTCTTATTCGCATTAATTTATGTGATGTAAAACAAACATTAAGACACAGAATTCTCGCATGATGGCTTTTCTACAAATGTGAATTTGTTTTATAGCATCTTTATTTTATTTTATTTTATTTTTTGGCTTAAAAAAACTAAATGTATATTTTATTTAGAAACCTTATATTTAATCGATTTGTGCAATAAAATTAGGCACTTTTTTGAAGGTTTTTCCAAATATTAAGCGATCCTTAAGGGATTAAATAAATTCAATTCGTCGCTACCACTATGTTTAAAGTAACACATTCGACTTATTTAATTATAGAAGCCTGCTTTTTAAATAACACATAGAATTACTTTTTTTAATTTTGTGGCATCCAATCTATTAAAAAACATATTTCGTGAAGAAAAATTCGTGCAGTGCGTTCAGAATTTAACCATTTGCACTCCACTGCAGCCACCGTCCACTGTCTCCGTATCGTGACGTACTAAAGTTTAACCACAAATCGACTGTCACCGTATAGGAGTCAGTGGAGTGTAAAAGGTTAACGATTAAATGTGCGATTTTTTATTTTGTTTCGAAAAAATATATAATTCTCTGAAAGGTTTATTACTCAGGGGAAAAAAATGAAAAAAATCAGTGATACATTTTTCATATAATACGTCAATTTTTTCTTCTGTTGCACATCTGCAATATAAGTAAAAACTACTGTCGTATGGCTATTTTACGCTAAAATATTGCAAATTAGTAAATATTTTAATAATTATGTCACCAAATACCTTACTTTATATAATTATTTATTTTATAAAACTTAAATTTTAACCCTTTAACCATCTCGCTGCGCAACACGAGAGTTTCTCGGTCAACGTAAAAGTAGCAAAATTTGCACAGCCCGAGATTTCACCGGGTTGTATTTTTTCCGTCTAATTAAACCTCCTTGATCGTTCCCACCAGTAATTTTTTATTGTAAATTTTGTCTTATCTAATCGGAGCATTTTCCCTATTAAATCAGGCGAAAATTTTTGATTTGAAAAACCGGTGACAAAAGAATAAAAATTCTTAAAAGACGCTAGTCGCGAAGGAATTAAATAAGCAATTTTTGAAGCTATTTGATAAAACAATTACGCAGCAAGAGGGTTAATTCCCATGATAGAGTACTTTCTAGAAATTACGTAGTTCAGAGAATCTGACTTAACACCAGAAAATTTCAATGGTTAATTTAGCTTTATTTAAGTACGAAATGTCTGTTATTAATTAAAGCAAATATTGCTATTTTAATTTTCTGGTGTAAATTAGGTATGGACGAATAAAAAATCTATTAAATTCAAAACACTGTTATTTGCACATATGCAAAGTTGCGCACTAGAGGGTTAATAAGTTTAGTGAAGTAATGTGTATTTTCTCTTGCATTAGCCAAACATCCCCATCAAAAATATATAAATAAATATAAATAAAAATGCAATGTAAAAAAATTAAAATGCGATTTAGAGACCCCAGTTTAGAGTAATTTTTGAGGGGCCTCTTAAATTTTAGAGAGCAAGCCCATGCTTCATGTGCCTTTTTAGGTAGTCAGGTGCAGAAAATGTGTATAAATAGAGAAAAGTTTGTTTATGATATGATATGATATGTTATGATATGTCCATTATATGTTATTTTCATTAATTTAATTTAAAAAGAATGAAACCATACATTTTGCCACGCATATGAAAATATATTTTTATTCTTTAAATAAATAAATAAAATAATAATAATAACACAAGAAGAAAAATGCTTATTTTGGCTTAATTTTGGTTCATTTAAAGTCTATTCAACTCTTAAAATAACGAATAATATTTTTAAAAGAGAAAAATAAAACCTTATTTATTAAATATAACTGTAATACTGTTATTTTAATTGAAGTTATTTGTTTATCACATACAGCCCCTTTGTTTCCGCCGCTACAAGTGGACTTTCCCCCATTACATCCCACACACGTTCGCCCGAACGAGATCGCAGCGACAGTTGGTTGCATTAGAGAATCAAAACGATATAGCAGTCAGTTGCTCAGGAAACTCTCCGCTAAGCGTGCACAAAAAAAATTTACGGAATCGTTTGCGATGAATGTTTTTTTTTTTTTTCTCTGACTGTGACCGTGATCAGATCTTGTCTGGCGACAAATATCCTCTAGTTCTTGGTGTTCTCTGCGGAAAGAAATGGCAGCGTCTTCGGATCTAACATCTGGCGTGTAAACAGGTAAGCTCCGCAGCATATTTCGTCATTTGCTACAGGTGGGAAATGCATGCAACAGGTATTAGAGGGGCTTAGTAGGGAAAAAAAAAGATTGCATGCTACTTTAGAATATAAATTAGCAAGGGCTATATTTATTAGATTATACTTTGAAATATAATGTAGTATAGATGTTTATTTTTCATGTTTGTAATATCAAAAAGTGCTTTTAAGTGTGTGCAATTGTTAAATATTTTTATTTAAAAAATTATATTGAAAATCAAAACAAAATACATAATAGAAAAATAATGGTCAGCATGATAAATTAAAATACAAAATAGCCTAGAATATGTCTACCAGAATGCACTTTAAAATATAATTTAGTAAGGAATATGCCGTTTATATTTATCATATAAGAAAATACATCCAAGTATGCCGCTCGTTTTTAAATATTATCATTTAAGTATTTTTTTTTACCATTATATTAGCAAAGAATACAAAATGCACAATAATGCACAAACAACAATCGAAGATAAAATAGGGGTATCTTTTATAAATAGTAATCTCTCGTGTACTTTTTCTGGTATTAAATGTAGCATTATTAGTAGAAAAATAATGCATATTTAAAATACAAGAAAACTTAAGAATATATCTGTTACAAATGGAAAAATATAACATAAGGTTTAGTCACAAAGTTTTATTAATTTTCATACTTATAAGTACTTTAAAATATATGCAATTTTAAAATATTAACATTTAAACGTGTTTGTATCTTTAGTAAAACAGAAAATGAAACAGATAATAATGCTTAACAGCTAATGAGCTGATCAGGGTTCGTACGGGTACCGTTATTTTCAAGGACCAAAATCAGAATTTTTTTATAGAAAAATAAATGCAGTTTAAACGGACGAAATTGCGCTATTTTTCAGGAGAGATTTTTCATAAGAAAATACTGGTACAGCAGAATTTCTTAGTCATGAAATTCAAGCACCCGTACGAACCCTGGCTGATGCTTTAAAATGTTATCTTTATTAAATATTTAATACCGAAGTATTATTCTTATCAATTACATTTCAAATAGATTTTAAAAGGATTTACTATATAAATAATGGTTTGCATGCTACTTTAGAATATAACATATCTAAGATTATTTCTATTAGATTTCACTTTAAAATACAAGTGTAAAAATGTTTATAATTTTAATATCTAATTGCTATAAAATCTTTTCAAATATATGATTTTTTAAAATATTAATATTTAATTATTTTCAACTACGTTAAAAAGATAATAACATACATAATAAAGCTTAATAGGAAATGAGATGATGCTTAAAAATAATATCTTTATTAACTAGAAGTTATCGAAAATCTTTCTTCGATATTTACATTTGTAACAAGTATTAGAAAGATTTAGTTGAAAGTAAGGAGTTGCATAATATTTCAAGAATACAAAATGGCTAAAAATATGTTTATTAGATTGCACTTCAAAATACAAAATTTGCAATAAATTTTACTTTTAATGTTTTAATGCGTTATGGTTTTCAAAAATATTTTTAATCTTAATTTTTTTTTTTTTTTTTTTGCTAATTATATTTGCAAATGTAAAAAAAAAAAATAAGATATTAGCATGAAACATGCAAATTCATAAAATTCATTTATTGAATAATGTTAATTCGTACTTTTAACTGTATTGAAGTTTTTTAGACTACAACCAAATCAATCAGGATCATTTATTTTTGTTGATACTTGCATAGGACATAAGTGAGTAAAATTCCGTAAACCTCAGGACTCTTAACCAAGTTCGATCGCAGAATAAATGCATTGACTTAGAAAAGTGATACACAGTAACTCAGAATACCGAGAAAATTGTACCGAAAATATAAATGTTTATGCTTAACATGCATTTGCAAACATAAAAATATATATTATAAGAAATAAACATAAATATGCCAATTCATAAAAGTCGTTTATTGAATATTAATTATTTACTAGGTTGAGCATAAAGTTCTAGGAAATTTGTGAAAGTTGCGCTGTTATGCGCAAATTAACAACAAAAGCAACAAGGACTATTCGTCAAAGTAGAGACGATCATAGTCCACGACTTTCTGCCAGATTCCAGATTTGCTGGAAGTACCATGGCGGCTCCTTGGAATCTAAAAACTCTTGATATGCTTCTTCAACTTCATTAAAGCATTCAAATTGACGGCCCTTGAAAAAGTGTTGCATTGGTCGAAAGAGTCTATAATCGGATGGAGTCACGTCTGGACTGTAGGCGGGGTGTGGAAGAATTTGAACGCCGTCCAACTGTGCAAACTCACCGACGGCTTTCAGAATCGTTAGATCTCTTCTCCAATAATGCCAGATCAACACACGCAAATCATACTGTTCAATAGCCATTTTGAAGCCGAAATTGCTGAACTCCTATATATATACCACTAGTACACCTATACACGATAGACATTCTGGTAACTATTAGATTAAAAACTTCCCAGAACTTTTTGCTCCAGTTATTTACTTTGTTCACATATAATATAATTATATGTTATAAGTGAATAAAATGCCATAAACCTTAACAAAATTCGATCGCAGTATAAACGCATTAACTTAGAAAAAGTACATTTCGTGATACAATAATGGAGTTATGAATAAAGAGAGGGAGGAGACTTATAATATCGAGTCTACCAGTTGCGAGTGAAGTAACTGATAGTCCAAGAGCCGACAGCACAAAAACCTATGTTATCCAGCACAAGAAAAAAACCTTTATTTTATGGGAGAGTAGAAGTTGGGGAATCTAATGATCCATGTCTGCCGGAAGTGAAGTGGTGCATAAGCCAAAAGTTAATACCACCAGTGGTTGACTCGTAGGTTTATCATTATGTTTGTCCTACAAACAAAGATATGAAAACATGGAGAACTGGGAGCAGGACAATGATAAACCTACGAGTCAACCACTGAGGGTATTAATTTTTGGCTTATGCACCACTTCACTTCCGGCAGCCATGGATCATTAGATTCCCCTACTTCTATTCTTCCATAAAATAAAGGGTTTTTTTTCTTGTGCTTGATAACATAGTTCTTTGTGCTGCAGGCTCTTGGACTATGAGGAGGGTGTCACAAGATGGCGACAGATTTTTTACATCCAATCTACTGCGAAACTGCATACATATTAAGCGTCCTATCTTAAATGGGAGAGGTAACCGTAAGATTAAAGAGGAGGTCATATTAATCAAGGTCACGCGCCACGTAGCGGATGGGGTTGGAATTCAGGAAGATGCCTAATTGTTTTCTTACTTCACACCACTAAAATTGTAAAGTTTTTTTCACCTTGATGAAGAGGAGGATGGTCCTTTAAAATCATTTTTTTAGTTTTTGTAAATATCACTTTAAATATCATTCATGGGTATATTATATGTATTATGGCACACATTTATCACAATAAATAAATAATAAAAAAATGGAATTTTTCGTAATATTTTAGAATTTTTCAAAATGTTCCATGCGAACTCAATATCAATAAAAATCCCCAATATTTTTCATATAAGTTTGGTTTATATATATATAAAAACTGTGCATCGCATTTCATTTGTTCGAATATAAAGGCAAGAAAAAATATTTTCTACATTTTTTGAAATTTTGAGCCTCAAAATTAAAAAAAAAAAAAATAGAAATTTTTTTTTAAATTATAATTTAAATTTTTATTATAAGTTATTATTATTTTTTTCTACAAAATTGGTACAAAATTAGACATAAAAATTATTGCATGCATATATGCATAGACTGTATGAACAAACACGAACGGAGAGAAGGGGGGGTGGTCCCTATTTCCGAGGACACCAAGGGACGAAATAAGCAATTTTTCGACCCCCTTCAGAGAATTTGATGATAAAGAGGTATGTTCCTGGGGGAAAATATACGTGGGACTCTCGCGCGTTAGAAGTGAAATTCAGTGTTGCCAGATTGGGGACTTTTTTGTCCCCATATTGTTGATTGTCACCGCTTTTATGAAATAGAAATATTCGGACTATTTAAAAACAGATTAAAAATTATGAAAAATAAGGCGAATTAAACTATTTTAAAAAAAGTGGTGACAGTCAAATAATGTGAATTAAAAAAGCCCCCAATCTGGCAATACTGGTGAAACTTCTTAGGTTCTAGAAATAATTGATTTTATGCATTTGTTCTCTTTGCATTTTATGGCGATTTTATTATTCATGATTAGGAATTGGTTTTTTAACGGTTAACTTTCGTGACATCCACCGAATTTACCCTATCGTTCCTAAAGACGTTTCACTTCAAAAAATTTTGAGAAGGCGGGAAAAAAAGTATGGTCCCTGATCGATCCGGTTAAACAACGTACGGATAATCGGCGCTCTACTGTATTTTTAATTTGATTTAAATAATACCTTCAGATTGTAATAATTAAAAAATTAAGTTTAATGTTGCTGCCATCTATGTTTTTTATTGAACAAAGTTAAGGATTTAATAATTATAAATTGACGATTTGGATTTATTAATTAAAAACTTATTAATAAATCGTTTTGAAAGGAATATTAAACCAAACCCACTGTGCGATCTTCGATCCTACTTACAGGTGTCGGAGAATATATGACAAATTTTAATGTTCTTACCAATATATTTTATCAGTAATCGTCAAGAGACATTTTTATGAGATATGCAATAGGACTATATGATGAAGATTATTGATAAAAGATACTGGTAAGAACAATAAAATTTTTCGATATGCTCCGACCCGTGCACTTACCACTTGTTTAACCTTTTCCGGTGCGGTGTCCTTAAAAAAGGACACCTAATTTTAATTCCAAAACTGACAAACGGCACCAAGAATATTTAACTAAAATTTTCCTATTATAATGTACATGAAAATAAGCAAGTTTGTATTTTCTAATAAATTCGTTTATAAAATGCGCTTTCAGTCCATTACTTCATCAGTTTATAAACAGATCAGTTTATAAACAGAATTACACCGCGCCAAAAAGGGTTAAGATGATGTTTTAACATGTAAGATGATGTTGATTGTTTTAAGACATAGGTGCCAAGTTGCACTAATCTTCCGTAATATGTGGGTTAATTTAACCCTGGTTTGATACATTTTGTACCGGATTTTTTTTTTCAGAGATGAAATTAAATAAGTTCCACATAGAAAACTGGAATTAAGTAAATAAAGATTCATCAAATAATTTTTCTGGTTCGAAACTTTGTTAAACTGGGTTAAATTAATCCACGCTTTACGGAAGATTAGTGCAAGCTTGGCACCTCTGTTTAAGACAATGTCACCGCGCCGGTAAGTGTTAAAACCCTTTCAAGGGCAAGGTACTTCTATTCGTAAAAATGTTAAAATGACTGCATGACACCAGAATTTACAAAGAAATTTATTTCAAAATAAGTAAAAGTTTTCGTTCAATGAACTTGATAGAAGGAAAATTTTTATTTTAATATTCTGGTACCAATGTGGCATTTAGAAATTAAAATTAAGTGGTCCAAAAATGTACCACCGCCCTTGAAGGGGTTAAGCGTGATAATGATGTTCTAGGAAATCGAAGCTGCTGTATGAAAGTAAATAAATGTTTGTTTAATATTCATTTAATATTTATTCATCAGTTTAATATTAATTTCATTTAAAAGTTTAAGCTTTCAAACCTTTATGTGTAGAGCTAGTTTAGATGAGAAAGTTTCAGAAATGGTCTTATGGATTTAGAATATAAAAATGTATGCAATGTTACACGTATTTCAATATGTCTCTAAAAGAGTTGACAGCGTTAAAAATTACGAAAAATTTCTAAATTGCAATTTCCTTTAAAATATAATTTGTTCCAATTCGTCACATATAACTATCATTTGTTCGCAAAAAAATTTTAATTTTCTAGAAATGGTAATTTCAAGGACAGTCATAATTTATTAAAAAAAAAAAAAAAAAAAAAAAAAAAAAAAGTCGAAAAATAAATTTGCATTTCTATTAGAATTAAGAAATTAATTTTGTATGGAAATTATACACTCTCTTACGATAATAATATTCAATATTTTTTTAACACTTCAATTTCAAATAACAAAAGAAGTAATTATGAAAAGAATCATGTTTCGTTGTTTAATTATTGCCATAAAATTTTATTTGTTTTAATATTTTTAGTAAGTAACTGTAAATGTAGGGTCGATTAGCTTCGTTTATATTTAGCATGGGAATTAATTAGCAAGGTCATTTGGCTTAATGGAAAAGCACACTCGAAAATACGGACAGGGAATAACTTATTTCTCTTTGTTTAGTATTGTTAATAGGGAGATAAAAAGATTGTCTGATAAATAAATAAATAAAATCAGCATTATCAACGCTTAAATTTTATAGTTCATAAAACATGAATTACAAATTTAAATATCTTAAACTATTCAAGCAGCATTTTTTAATAATTAAAAATAAATTGATCATCATATGAATAGAAATTTATTCAACTGTCCAAGCAGTTTCTTTTTTCCCTTCTTTCTTTTTTTTTCCTTTTCCTTTTCCTTTTTCTTTCTTTTTTGCATAGCTGAATTGAAAGCACAAATAAGTGTACAAAAATTTGAATTCCTTGTAGCCTATAAGATATAATAAATATTGTCTATTACTCAAACATCAAATTAAATACGTTTACACTCTGAACAAATCTAGTAAAACTATAAGGACAAACTTCCAATTGACTTGACATTTTTTATTTGACAGAAAATTTATTTTACATTCGTAAAAAAAAATAAAAAATAAATAACAAGTGGGTGAGTGTGATCACAGATCGCACAAAGGGTTTCGTTTAATATCACTTTCAAAACACTTTATCCTTTTGTGAAATCTGTTAGTTCCACATTTCGCAACCAGGGGGCGCACTCTATTCTACACATACCTCTATCCGAACGAAACTCCGTTTTACATACTATCCGTATATATATTAGTCGAATGGATTAGGCCCATAGCACCCAAGATAAGTAGGCGCCCCTGGCGGTAAAAAGTGGAACTAAAATATGTAAGGCAATGGTGCATAATATGAAAGAATGGTCAAAGGGGTCTCGGCAAAAGTTGGAAAAGTGCTCCCCGGGTGAAAAAGGGTGGTGGTTAGAAAAATTGCTTAAAAGATACAAGTTAGAGCCCGGAGGAGTAAATAATATAAAACTTTTTGAAAATTTTATGATTTGTTGTGTGGTCTGAGGTATTCAGCTATATGTATGCACAAATTCATATCTCCAACTTAATTAGGGGCTCTCTTAGAAAGAATTGCTTAAAATACATATGTGGTAGCTCAAAGGGTTAAACGTAAGACTTTTTCAAGATTTTATGATTTGTCGCCTGGCTGCAGGTATTCTGCTATAAGTATGCAAAATTTCAAATCTCCAATTTAATAAGGGGCTCAGTTTGAATGAATTGCTTAAAATACGCATGTGGGAGCCCAAAGAGTTAAATGTACGACTTTTTCAAATTTTTATGATTCGTAGCATGATGGTGTTCAGCTATAGGTATGCAAAACTTCACGTCTCCAAACTAAATAGGGTGTCACTTAGAAAGAATTATTTAAAATACACATGCAGAAGCCCAAAAGGTTAAGTGTACGACTTTTTCAAAATTTTATGATTTGCCGTTTGATGTGAGGTGCTCAGCTATAAGTATGCAAAATTTCACGCTTCCAACCTAATTAGGGGCTCACATAGAAAGAATATTTTAAAATACGAATGTGGGAGCCCAAAGGGTTAAATGTACGACCTTTTGAAAATTTTATGATTTGTGTGCCCAAAGGGTTAAATGTACAACTTTTTCAAAATTTTATGGTGTTTCATTTGATGTGAGGTGTTTAGCTGTAAGTATGCAAAATTTCACACCTACAACCTAAATAGGGGCTCACTTAGAAAGAATTGTTTAAAATACACATGTGGGAGCCCAAAGGGTTAAATGTACGACTTTTTAAAAATTTTATGATTTGTCGTTTGATGTGAGGTATTCAGCTATAAGTATGCAAAATTTCACGCCTCCAACCTAGTTAGGGTTCACTTAGAAAGAATTGTTTAAAATACACATGTGGGAGCCCAAAGGGTTAAATGTACGACTTTTTGAAAATTTTATCATTTGTCGTTTGATGCGAGGTGCTCAGACATAAGTATGCAAAATTGCACGCCTCCAACCTAAATAGAGGGTCACTTAGAAAGAATTGGTTAAAATACACATGTGGGACCCCAAAGGGTTAAATGTACGGCTTTTTCAAAATTTTATTATTTTGTCGTTTGATCTGAGGTGTCCATCTATAAGTGCGCAAAATTTCAAGACTGAATCATGTATAGTTTCTGAGAACGGGCTCTGTGACAGACAGACAGACGGACGGACAGACAGACAGAGGAGCGAGACGAATAGGGCTTCGCCAGATGAACGAAACCCTATAAACGAGAATTCGTAAAAACAAAACCTGTTTTTCTCTAAATTAAGCTGTTTTCACACAAATAGCAATTATTTCTGTCAGTTTTATAACAAGTTTTAACAAGTCTAATGTGATTTTTTTTTTTTTTTTCACAGATATCATATTACTATGAATTATTAAATAGTTGTGAAAAATAATGTCACATGCTTACAGGGTTAAACTTTGAATGTTTACATGAGGGCTGTCAGTTTGGCCTCCATTTTTATTTCGAAATTTCAAATTGATTGAAAGAAGAATCTTTACATTGTGTAATCACAAAATTTCTGTCATTATACAAAGCAAACAATACCGTTTTTAACTTATTGCATGAATTCGGATTTTTGAATAAAAATGGTGGTCAATCTGGCAAACCTGGTGTTCACACTGTTAAAAAACTTCAACAAACTATCCAGCCATTCGACCGTTTCTATAGAAAACGCTCACCAAAGAGTAATATAACTTTGTTCTGACCGTAATATGGTTAATCCTTTAGCGTGCGATGTCCACAAAAAATGACACCTAATTTTGAAAGTATTAGCACCAATAATATTTAATTAAAATTATCATTTAATAAAGTATTGGAAAATAAACTAGATTTTATTTGCTAATAAATTCGCATGAAATTCTGGTGCCAGTCCATCATTTCATCATTTTACAAACAGAATTACTCCGCGCCGAAAAGGGTTAATAATATGATTAACCCTCCGTCTACCAGACGGGTCCATTGGACCCGACAGGTACATACAAAATATTCATTCAAACCAGAAATTTCTTTAAAATAAACTAAGTATATAAACCAGACAAAAATAAGGTAAATAAATAAGTTAAATAGTTTTAAATAAAAATTCTGGTGTAGAACGTTTTATTAAAACTTGAATAAAATTCCCGGTAGATCTAGGGTTAAATACGCTTCATAATATGGCCAATTAACAATTATCTTTAACTCCTTGAGGGGCAAGCAATTACGTTTGTGAAATGCTGAATTCCCACCGGAATCTTTGAAAAATTCTATTTCAAAATAAGTAAAAGCAATTTTACTGCTTTTTTCCACCAAAGATAGAAAAGTAAAATTTAATAAAATTTTTCTGGTGTAAAACTTCATTAATCGTAGGTGGTATATAATATATACCTGTGCCCCTCAAGGGGTTAAAAACGGGCGAATGGCTGGATAGTTTGCTGCCAATATTTAACAATGCAGCAGGGCTGTCACACGCGACTATTTTTTTATTCTGACTGGCACCACTTTCTCAAAACACAAATTCTTAACACACACTTTGACAACATTCGCAAGAGAAATTTACTTGAAAATTTACATTAGAAAAATACTGTTCAGTACAGAATATAAAAATAGTCGCCTGTGGCAGCCCTGGTATTGTTGAGGTTCATTAAGGATGAATAGTATATTTTCGGGTATAAAATCAGTTCTATCATTGCATACATATATTCCTAGCTTTCATAGTGCGTACAAAATTAAGTATTTTCGGCTGTTCTAATAGTATCTTTTATCCGTCAAATGTAAGCCGTAGTTTGTACGAATTGAAGAATGTTTTAACTCTCAAACGTTTATTTTTTTAATTTAAAAGTAAAACAATTTATAAAACAGTTCCTTTTACAGTGTATCTAAATTAATATTTAAATAGCACATATATTTATCTAAAAAAAGTTGTAATCTTCAACGATACGTTGCTTCTGTAATTCTTGTGATCTGCGTATTTGAAAAAATCTTTGAAAGATATTTTAAAAATAATATGTAAATTATAATATTAATATTATAACTTTTGAGTAAAACACTCACTCAAAGCACTGACACCGTTTTTGCTGATTGAACTTGTTCAGTATTCCAGTACAAAATTCGAACGATGATCTTTACTCCAATTCTAAAAGTCACAAAATAAATCTGTTTTTACCAAAGCTCCTACTTTATTATTTTCTACGATTTTGTTATAGCGAGTTTTCCTTGAGGGGCAACCTACATGTTACAATTGTAGCAAACTTAACAAATTTCAATATTAATATCTATTATTGACATCATTTCTGCATTCTCAGGTATATTTTACATTTAAATTATTTTTACCTAAAGTCTTTCGGCCTAGCATTGTAGGACTTATGCAGATTTAAAGTTTATAATTCCTAATGTTAAATTAACTTTTAATCATTTAAAAACAGATTGCAATGCAGGTGCAGGGTTCGTACGCGTCAAGGACTGTTTATCATAATTTGCCTAAAGTAATATTAGCTCTATTTTTGAGAAAAAAAAATCTATCTTCAGATATACCAACCAATACTTTACGAAAGTTCTGGTAAGAAAACACCTAGAAGCCCTTGAATCCACTTGATGTGTACGAACCCTGACACTGCCGTCGAAATACTCAAGGCCAGAGGACACGATTTGTGACGCCATCACTAATCGACCGACTTCTCACTAGTGTTGGAATTCACACAGGAAAAGTTTGAATAGCAATTTTCTTTTACTTTATTTGTGGAATATCTATCATATCATAAAATAATCATAACTATTTTAACTTACTGGTGAGAATTCGGAATCATCGAATAAAAATCAGCCAGCTGCGGCAGCACTGTGTCATTCCGCATCTGGCTGAATTTTTATTTAGGGATTCCAAATTCTGTCTAGTAAGGATAAATAATTATTATTGTTTTATACGATGATAGATGTTCCACAAATAAAATAAAAGATAATTGCTATTCAAAAATTTCCGGTGTGAATTCCAACATTAGTGAAAATTCGGTCGATTTGTGATGACATCACATCTCGTGTCCTCTGGCCTTGAGATTTCCGATGGCAGCTACCATGAGGTAGTTTTTTTTTTTTTCTAAGAATATCTCAAAAAAATGTAGTTGAAGGAATGAGTTCTAATTTTGGATTCACATACTAAAGCTTCTAAAAATCAATTACTGTTAAAAAAATTCTTAAATTAAAAATGCTACTTTTTCGAAAATTAATTTAAGAAAAATACATTTTTAAAAACCTATAAATTGTATTGCATAATAATAATAATAATAATAATAATAATAATAATAAAGATTTCTAAAGGTCTTAAATATGCTAATAAAAAATTATATCTCATTCCGCGAAATGTACGCTTTCAGTTATACTACTAATTAACAATATACAGGCCGCAAACAGTGTTTACAAATCTTATGCGTTTTTTTATTCAGAAATTTCGAGTTCACACCAGAAAACTTTCAACCTTGATTTTTGTATTCGTTTTCATATATTTTAAACTTGTTGATTTCAATTACACTCTTATTATCTCTTTAATACTACCTTTTTTTATTTTTTTTAAACTTTAAATTACTTTTTTACGCATGCTTTCAATTCACTTAAACCTCTTCTTAATTCAAAACCCTCTCAGTTCATAATAAACTCATCCTTTATAATTCCTGTAACCTCCCAATTATAACTTATGCTTGTTCGGTCTTTGGCTTCACCTGCACCACCTCAATGGACAACTTAAGTCTTCTTCGTAACAGGCACTTGCGTACTGTACGTAACGCTTCTCGTTACTTACGCAATACTACTATCCGCAAGGATCTAAATACCATCACCTTACGCAAGCGCATCAATGGTCTTACTAAAAACTTCTACAGCAAAATTTATGATCTTCCAAATGAAATGACCACTGTAACAATTTAAGTTTTATCCCTTTTTAATCTTTTTTTTTATATATATAGTAGTTTTACAACTATAGCTATAACATTTATTAAGATTTTTATTATGTTACTTACTTGACTTAAGTTTCAACTTAATTTTTAAATTAAAAACTTTATATTTTTTAATTTTCTTAATTTTCTTTTAAGTAGTTTTAAACTACAGTTATAGTTATCCCAATGGCTCACAAAACATAAGATAATTCATTTTCAAGACTGGGTGTTAAGGTAATATCAGCTGGGAAACCTCTCAATGCTGCTCACCTGTTCAGCACCTATGTACTACAGTTAGACTTTTATTTCCCAATGGCTCATTTATAATAAGATAATTATCTACAGATTGGGCGTAAAGTTGACGTCAACCCAGAAGCCTCTCATAGTGTTCACGCAGTTAAGCACTGTTTGTCCCGTATTAATTTTTTAATTTTTTCTTCAAAGTGCCTCTCGCTAGAGTGTCTTTCACTCGGGACTTGGCCGGGGACCTACGAACCTTGCTTCCGCAAAAGAGTCGGAATAAAGCAGAAGAAAAAAGGGCTGCGGACGAAGAGAGGCCGCTCGCCACGGCGGTTGTCCAGAATTTAGTTATTAAAATTAATAAGTCTGGAATAAAATTAGTCCAGACAGTAGGGAATTTTACCTAGCAAAATTATTGCTAGTTCTGGAAATCGGCTTAATTTATGTTTTTTGGGTCGCTCAATCCGAATTTGTAACTTCCCACCAAAATTACCCCCTGCAACACCCCCAAATTTTGGTAAAAAGCCCCCCATAAAGGTTTTTATTAAAAAAAATCAATTTTTATTGTTTTAGGGGAAAAGTATCTAGAAATTCAGAAAGTAGACAAAATTCGCAACAAATTAGATGTATGACATTATGACTTAGGATGAAGGGGACGGGGATATCTGCCTCGGAACATGCGCGCGGTGCTGCGTGGGCTAAGTTGCGCAATTCCACTTACCACTCACACGTTTACATTTGCCCTTCCATCTCCCCTCCGAACTTTCCTTATAAGGTTTACTTTAAGTTTTTGGGTCGCAGAATCCGAATTTTTAACTTACCCCAAAATTCCCCCCCCCCGAACCCCCCCCCCCCCAAATAGTTGTTATTAACTTAAATTTCTTATTGTTTTAGGGGAAAAGCATTACGAAATTCAGAAACTAGACAAAATTTGCAACAAATAGGATATATGACTATATGACGTAAGATAAACGGGGACAGAGGGGGCTGTTTCAGAACATTCCCCGCGCGCTTTTCTCAAAAAACAAATTTTTTCAAAAAATCAATTTTTGGGGGGGTTGCCTTGTGAAATTTTGGTGGGAAGTTACTAATTTGGATTCAACGACCCAAAAAACATAAAGTGAGTCGAAATCCAGAACTAGTACTAATTTTTCCAGGTAAAATCCCCTATTACCTGGACTTCATAACTTAGTGCACGTAGCGCCGCAGTGCATGTTCAGAGACAGCCCTCTCCCTCCCCGTTCACCCTACGTCATAATGTCATATATCCTATTTGTTGCAAATTTTGTCTAGTTTCTTAATTTCGTAATGCTTCCCTTAAAACAATAAGAAATTTAGGTTAAAAAAATTATTTGGAGGGGGGGGGGGAGTTCGGGGGGGGAATTTTGTGGTGAAGTTAAAAATTCGGATTCAGCGACCCAAAAAACTTAAAGTAAACCTTCTAGAGAAAGTTCGGAGGGGAGATGGGAGAGCGAATGTAAACGTGTGAGTGGTTAAGTGGAATTGCGTAACTTAGTTCACGCAGCACCGTGTGCATGTTCCGAGGCAGATTCGCCCCCTTCCCCTTCATCCTAAGTTATATATCTAATTTGTTGCAAATTTTGTCTACTTTCTGATTTTATAGATACTTTTCCCCCAAAACAATAAAAAAAATTGATTTTTTTAATAAAAACCTTTTTTGGAAAGCATTTTACCAAAATTTGGGGCAGTTGCCGGGGGAAACTTTGGTGGGAAGTTAAAAAATCGGATTCAGCGACCCAAAAAACATGTAGTAAGCCTTTTTTCAGAACTACCGTGAATTCTGCTAGGTAGAGCCACTATACGGTCTCTATTGCCTGGACTATCTGCACTATCGTTAAAAAATTAAAAATTACTCTTCAAAATTTCAGGGAAGAAATTAGGATTTCTTAACCATACTTATATAAATCACGCATAAATGCGTGAAGAAGCCTATATAGTGTTAAAAATGAATTTAACATTAGACCTTCCAATATTTAAGCCTGCATACTTCCTAAACTTTGACCGAATGACCTTCCGTTTGGTATCGAGGGTAAAGTGTGTTAACCCTAGAACTACCGGAAATTTTACTCAAGTTTTATAAAAACATTCTACACCAGAATTTTTACTTAAAACTATTTAATTTGTTTATTTAACTTATTATTGTCTGATTTATACATTTAGTTTGTTTTGAAGAAATTTCTGGTTTGAATAAATATTTTGAATGTACATGTCGGGTCCATTGGACCCTTCTGGTAGACAGAGGGTTAAGCAATGGGAATATGAATCCGAAATTTATTTTTAACATTGAAAATTTTAAAAGTTTTTAGAATTTCAGTATGTAGCTGACTTTTTAAGCAGATTTCATTATAAAAGTATTGTAGAAAATAATAAAGAAGAAGATTTGTCTCAAACAAATTAATTTTGTGACCTTTTAAATTGGATTAATAATTAACGTTCGTTTTTTTTTTTCTTTTCGTGTGTGTGTCTGTGTGTGTGTGGGGGGGGGTGCCATATCTTTTATTTTTTTTTATTTTCTTTCTTGTTTAATTTTCCAAAGACGTCTGTGTTTTTGTTTTTACTGATACAATTTCTAGTCTGAATGTGTTGTATTTCCGTGTTGCATATTTATGATTGAGTTGTAAAAATTTTGTGTGAAAGCTTACATTTAAAGTTGCCACAATATATATATATGTTCTTTATATCACCGTATTATCTTAGCTTTAGAGATTTTGCAAAAATGTATAAGTATATAAAAAGATTTAAATTTTACTTTATGTTTGTGTTTTTTGCGTCTATTTTGGGATACAGCATGTTTTTTATTTTGACAATCCACTAAATTGTACTGCTGCGTGTCAAGATCATTTGACGTATGACATGTTTTAAGGGATCATATTATTAAAGATCATATGATCCGAAACGTAGATCAAATGATAACAATTACATTATTAATAGGGATCTCAGGACTCTCAACTCTCTCGCTGCATAATCGTTTTATTAAAATGGCTTCAAAATAATTAAATAACTTCTTTTGCCACCGGTTTTTCTAAACAAAAATTTTTAAATTAGACATAAGGCAAAATTTTCAAAAAAAAAAATAAATAAAAATAACTGGTGGGAATAATCAAGGAGGATTAATTAGACGGAAAAATGCATGCTCGAGAAAATCTCGAGTTACGCAGCGAGAGGGTTAACCCTCTCGCTGCGTCAGTAATTCTTCGCGATGTGCATCTTTTACAGAATTTTTAACCGAATTGTACAGAATTTTTAATTATCACCGGTTCTTTAAAGCAGAAATTTTTGACTATCGTAATCAGGGAAAATGTCCTGAATAAATCAGACAAAGCTTTCGCGAAAATATAACTGGTGGAAACAACCAAGTAGTATTAATTAGACGGAAAAATGCATCCCGAGTATATCCCGGGTTGCGCAGCAAGAGAGATTTTCCCCGATTACGATAGTAAAAAATTTCTGCGTTAAAGTACCGGTGATAAAAGATTAAAAATTCTGTAAAAGACGCTCATCGCGAAGAATTACGCAGAGCGAGGATTAACCCGGGAGCAGTCGCTTGGGGTGTGACATACCCCGGGTGCGTACGGTTTTTACAACTGTCATCACTATTTTTCAAAAAGTATTGTTCAACTTAATTTATTTCAGAATTTATAAAATTTGTAAGGTTATGATTACTATTTGTATTTATTGGTGACAAAGTAAAAACTATTCACACTCCGGGTATGCGCGACTTCCCCCGGGTTAAAGCTTCAAAATTTTCGAAATTTTAATTTTTTCAGTTGTTAAACTTCTATCTTTTCTGAACATTTTCATATGATTGTTTTCTCGAAATTTACATTAGAACAGAAGTTATGGCTTTTAGAATTACACACGCCCGATAGCTGAAGCGACGTTTCCGAAACTCATTTTTCTCCAAATGACATTTTCGGGCATAACACCGCAGGATATGTTAAAAACTTCTGAATATTTTTTCATGATATTTTCAAAACATATGTTTCATCTAGTCTGCGTAAACTGAACCTAAAATTGCAATTTTATTGTTCGAAAAAAAAAAAAATTAGGCGATTATACTGTTGAAATTTTCAAAATTTTGTATCAGCTAAATGCAACTTTGTACTAAAAATATATAAATGCTTTAAATACAAATTTATTTAGGTTCGCGGTAATATTACAATATGAAGTATAATTAGGTACAAAAAGTTTCATTCTAGCAAAATTTGTTTTGTAATCCTGCGCGTAATCTGTTATACCAATTTTCTGCTCGACAAATATCTGATAGTTTGGATTCACCTATAAATACAAATGCTGCATATGGAAAATTTTTAAATACATGACATGAAAGAACATACTTATCTCTTCCATCCCAATATATTTTTTAATCATATATTTTTTAAGATATTAATTGTTGAAAATTGTCTCTTTTTTTCTTTTTTCCAATTTTAAGAAACCTGATACCCTTTAAATAGATGAAATTAAATTTTAGATTTTTTTCTACAGTTATTCCAAATATCTTAAAATTTTTGTAAAAGTTTTTACTGCAATATTTTCGAGACAAGAAGTGAAATAAACAGACAAGGAAGCGATTTCTTTTTACAGAGTCTAAATCATAAGCTTTTTTCCACCACTATTTACTTACGAAAACTTTCATTTTAAATTTATTTTGGAAATGTAAGAAATCGTTCCACGGTGAGCTTTTTATTGCAATTCTTGTAGTTATATGCCACAAAACTAATTTTTAAAAATTAATCGTTGCTAAAAATATGACCTCTTCCAGGGCTGAATTAATTAGGGAAAAAAAATCACCTCGAAATAATCTTGGTATACTTCTCTGCAATATATATTTTTTAATTAAATTTCAATAAAATGCGCTACACTTTTCTCAGTCTGTGAAATATTTTATTTTATATAAGAGAGAGTAATTGATTTTAAAAATATTTAAAATGAGAAAAATTATAAATTCTTCAATTAAAAAAAAAGATTTTAAGCTTCAGAAGCACTTGGCTTTCTTAGCAAAATTTTTTGTACTTCAGTCTGTATATTTGAAAAAGCTTTGGGTGACATTTAAAAATCAATCTGAAAATTTAAACGGTGTAGCACCTTTAATCAAAGGTCTTTGGGACTTAAGCACGCGTTCATTAAACTTGTGTAATTTCAATTCAATTATATTCTGGATATTGTTTTCACTGCTCAGCATAATGTGTAAGTGGATAATTGTGTCTTGTTATGTTACAGGTTTACAAACGTTAGCAATTGAAGTACCATTAAATGTTTGGGAGAAAGCTCATTTTTAAATATAATGTATAATGTTAGGATTTAATTTACCGTATTGTATAAGTATCGGCCTTTAAAAAAAAATGAATTACTTAACCACTTCGGGACGGGAGCCTTTTATGAAATTTTTAATCTTTTGTCACCGTTTTTTAAAAACAGAAATTTGCGTCTTCTTGAATCGAGAAAATGCGCTGATTAAACAAGGCAAATTTTACAGTAAAATTTTACTGGTGAGGAAAAACAAGGATTCTGAGCACTACATGCGGCACGTATACGTGTCGATCGTCTCCTTGGGGTTAAAAATGTACTATTAACTTTCTTGCTGCGCACTTTGTTTTTCAAAATAGGTTAAAAAATTGCGCATTTTTTTATTACATATTTCAAATCTATATGTATTTTAGAGTTTAAATATGTAGGCATTTTTTGTAAAAGAGTTTTTTTTTAACCCAAACCTAAATCAATAATTAAACATTTAAATCAGGCTAAATCAGGGCTGTCACTGGAGACTATTTTTATATTCGCGCACCACTATTTCAAGAAAATCGATTTTGCAGTATAATTGTCATGTAGATATTGTTAAGTCTATTCGGAATTTTTTGTACCTAAAAAGTGGTCCCAGTTGAATTAAAAAATAGTAGACAGTAGAAAAAATGAATTCCCGAGGAAATCTCGGGTTGCTCAAGTTTTGCTACTTTTACGTTGCCCGAGGAAATCTCGGGTTATGCAGCGAGAGGGTTAATATCCTTCAACAACAAGTTGACTTTTATATTTATTGCATGTATATTTTAGGACTTTGAATGTGTTCAAAATTTTTAACTTTGAAGTAATTAAGTTATATTATGCTGCTAAAATGAGCCTTAAAATCTTTTTTCAGAACGTAGAAAAGATAATATGCCTTAAATCCTCGAAATTTTATCATGCTGCTTAAATTAATGATTACATTTTTTATATAAATAATTGAACTATTTTCAAAACTGTTTCAATCTATTCGGAATTCATATTTTTCTACATCCCCTTTCCTCGCAATAAAATGATATAAATAGCGATGAAACACATTTATCTGCTTCTTAGACACTAAAACAAACATTTTTCCAATAAAAATAGTATTAAATTCAAGTTAAAACAAAAGTCATTAATAAACTATATATAAAAATCAAAAACATCAAAGTACTTAATATTTGCTATAAGTGATAAAAATACGTTTAACCCCTTGAGGGGCAAGCAATTACGTTTGTGAAATGCTGAATTCCCACCGGAATCTTTGAAAAATTCTATTTCAAAATAAGTAAAAGCAATTTTACGGCTTTTTTCGACAAAAGTTAGAACAGTAAAATTTAATAAAATTTTTCTGGTGTAAAACTTCATTAATCGTAGGTGGTATATAACATATACCGGTGCCCCTCAAGGGGTTAAAAGGCAAAAAATACCTTTATTTATTCACATTCGACGTGTTTCATTGCATCCGATGGCAACATTTTCAAAAATAAAATGATGTAACATTTTTGCAAAAAAAATTTAATTTAAAAAACTAGTAAACAAAAAATCACGTGAACACAAGCATAATGAAATTAATTGCAATATTAAAAATGGATAGTTGTGAACGTGAATTATTTTATATTATTGTTTCCTTATTCTGCATAGCATCTCTTTCCAAATTTTAGGAAGCTCCATGGAGGCTGAATCATTGCATATATTCTCACTGCGTAAGAAGATCTTGATTGATTCTCGGATAATGGATGACAATAATATACAATAATTCACTCTTTCACAAATATGATCCCTTGAATAAAATCCCTTGAGGGGCGGTGGGATAAAATATATCCCACCTAATTTAAACAAGATTCTCACCAGAAAATTTTAACTAACATGTATATTTTTAATTTTGGAGGAAAATCATTTAAGATTGCTTTTCCTTATTTAAAAATAAAACTTTTCAATTATTCCGGTGAGAATTCAATATTTAGAGACATTTTTGCTGCCCCGCAAGGGTTTAAAGTTAATTTCATTATGTTTGTGTTCACGTGATTTTTGTGATCACATGATCACGTGATTACTAGTTTTTTAATTTAAATTTTTGTTGCGAAAATATAGTATCATTTTAATTCATGAGATTGCTGCCATCGGATGCAATAAAACATGTCAAATGTGGATAAATAAAGGTACTTTGTGCCTTTTAAATTTATTTTTATCACTTATAGCAACTATTAAATACTTAAAACTTATTTACCTTGTAATTAACTGAATGCAGCTATTTCGTTAAAAATTTATCTTTTTCGAAATATTACATCTCTAACGAAAAGAGTATTAAGCAAAATTTTTCCGTTATAAAAATCATATTAAAAGACATTGGAAAAGTCTATAGCCTTTTTCTGCATTTTAGTGACAACGAATTTTTTCCTGCTCGTGTCAAATTTTGAGATTTTTAAAAAAGTAAGAGCTCGTGAAATTGTTTAGAATGCTCCAAAATACAACACACGATAAATAAAAATTCTTATTTTGATACATTATACTAAGAAAAAAAAAAAAAAAAAAAAAAACGCTGGATTTTTTAACTGTCTAATTTTAATTTTATATCGTAATAATGTTTGATCTCCAATGAAATAGAATAAACAAAAGTTTACTCAATTGAAAAATAAGAATGACACGTACAAAAAAATTATACTATTTGCTGTGTGCTTTTCAGTGACAAGGGGGAAAGATGTAAGTCGATTTTTTCCCTGTATAGTTGTCATAGTTATTCAATTGTCAGAAGAAAGTACTTTTGAAAAATGTATAAAATGTTCTGAAATTATGAGTGTATAAGATATTTGAAGCATTCAGAATAAAAGTGGATAATTCATCTAATTTAGCGCTGAATATCTTTACAAGTTCTTTTGTAGCAGGCATGTGATTTGTATTAAAAAAATGAAAATATAATGCGTAAACATCACATCAAATCAAATAATTTATTGCGTTTTTATTTTAATCCATTTGCATCATAAACGTGCATTTCAAGAACTTTTTTCTTCATTTAGAAATTCCGAAATCACACCAGAAATTTTGTCTAGTAATTTTGATTTATTTAGTGACGGACATTTAATAAATACATAAAGTAAAAATTCTTCTTTCGGAATTTGTGGTATGGATTTAGAATTTCTGAATAAAAAGGAAATTATTGAGAATGACGCATATATGCCCTAATGATACAAGTGGGTCAATCCCTTGGAAGGCGGCAGTATATTATATGTAACACTTAATATTAATTCCCAAATGCCATAACGACACCAGAATTTTGAAAACAATTCAGAATATTATAATAGACTAGAAAAAACGCTTTTATTCGTTTTGTAAATTCTGATGTTAATCAAGCATTTCAATATTTTATCAACGGAAATATTTTGCCCCTGAAAGAGTTAATAGCTATTGAAAAGAGAACTGAACAATATTTTTCTCAATAAGCATAATGAAAAAAAAAATAAGAATGGCTATTTAGAAAATAATCGCAATCGACAAAATAAACATAAATGAAAAATTAAATATTTTCCCTCAAGTTTTAGAGATCAAATCATGCGTCGAAATTTCTCCTGCACGTGATAATGCTCGTTATTTGTCGAGAATAATTACTTTTGAAAATGAATAAAATGGTCAGGTATTAAATAGTCATGAGATGATTAATAATCTCGCACTTTCAAGATCGAGTGGCTCATTTTGCCAGAAAACTATATTTGCAACACTAAAGAAATTAAAATGTTGTTAAAAAATTAATTAAATTATTCTTAAAATATGAATTAATTAATTAACTGTAAGAGAAAGGTTTTTCATTTCGTTGATCTCATCTGACAACGTTCTAGTAAAACACGAAATCGGAGTATTTTATTAAAATTGATTTTTTTTAAATTAAGTATGCTGTAAAAAAGGGACAAATGCTTCCTATATCATACGAAAATATAATGTACGCATTAAAATATACAGATTCCAGATCCAAATTACCCAAATTCTTTAGAAACCGAAAAAGCCAATAAATTTTAAATATTTTAACCCTTAATTCTCGTGCCCGTAACTTTCACGGGCAATGTAGGTTACTTTTTTGTTATTCAGATACTTTGATTCTTACCAGTTTTTTAAAGTAGTTTAATTGGTTTTATACTCACCTCATTTTATTTGTCGTTAAATAAGGTGAATGTTTTTGCTTCAAAAAAGTGGTGACAATCAAACAATCTGAATTTTAAAAAAGTAGCCTACACTTATCGTGCGCGACGCTTAGGTCGTTAAAGAAAAATTTATAAAGACAAAGTTTCTTTCGCTGAATTGTTTTCGAATTGATTTTTATAGTGTATTAACCCCTTAATAGTGTGGCCCGAACGGGATTCGGGCAAGAACACTTTGCTTGCTTCGTTATTAAAAGCATTTTGATATCACTAATTTGTAACTGTAAATTTATCTTTTTTGATTGTCAGATATTTTTCGATTAAGTAAGGTAAATATTTTAGTATGGAAAAAGTGGTGTCCAGCCCCATTTTTAATTTTTTTTTGTAAGAAAACAAATGTCACTGTTAAGGGGTTAATCAGCTTTCTTAACCCCTTGAGGGGGAAGCAAAAATGGTCTCTAAATATTGAATTGTCACCGGAATAATCGAAAAAATTTATTTTTAAATAAGAAAAAGCACTTTTTCCTCTAAAGTTAAAAATATAAAATTTAGTTAAAATTTTCTGGTGAGAATTTTGTTTAAATTAGGTGGAATATATTTTATCCCACCGCCCCTCAAGGGGTTAATTAGAATATCGGTTCTCAGGATGCTATCGATTCTCAATGAAGGGATCTCAGGACTCGTAAAGCTTCCAAATTTTTGAAATTTTAAATTTTTTAGATGTGAAGGGGTTCTAGGATACAAAAATCTTAAATTTTTTTATTACATTAAAACTTTCTCTGTTTTTTTCCGCTTAAAATGAAGTTTAAATCATGTTCCTATCTTAATTTGAACAGGAAATATTCATTTTTAAGTTTTGGTTTGCTTTCAAAATATAGCTTTCAAGGAATGGTTGTCATGAAAACGACTTTTTGCGAAAATGCATTTTTCTTCATGATGGGTTTTTTCACCATTTCTCGCATTTAAATTGTTATAAGTCAAGAACCGTTTAAGACAAATGTTTCAAACTTGGAACATGTCTTTTTCAATTGTTTTACTTTAATTTTGATTCGCCAAATTTGAAAAAAAAAAAATATTTACTTTTGAAATTATGATTTTTTTTTTAAAATTTACGTCATTTTTTTCAAATTTTTACATTAAATATTTATAATTTTTATTTAAATTAATATTTTTTAAAATGCTGAATCTAAATTGAAACTTATATATTTCTGTTTATTTAAATGCAAAAAAAAAATGAAATTCTACTAATAATATTTCAAGTTATAACGATTTCAAACATCCCTACTTTTTTAATGACATTTAAATTTAAAAAAAATTTAATTATGAGAAGTTTTATCATGTGATTTTATTTACAAATGATATGGTTAACCATCACAAAAATTTTCGAAATTTTAACTCAATAAATAAAAATTATTTGAAAATGTGTCCCGGACCCCCTTAAACTACTATATTTTCTGAACATTTTAATATAATTATTTTCTTGAAATTCTCATTAGAACAAAAGTTAAGGATTTTAGAATTGTACCCGCTCAATAGATGAAGCGGCGTTTCCGAAACTTTGAAGTCATTTTTCTCCAAATGACGTTTTTGGTCATAACGAGCACGATATTTCAAAAACTTCTGAATATTTTTTCATAAAATTTTCAAAACATATGTTTCATGTCATCTGTATATACTGGACCTAAAACTTCCTTTTTATTGTTCAAAAAAATATTTTTTTTAGGTGATTATGTCGTTGAAATTTTCAAAATTTTGTATTAGTTAAATACAACTTTGTATTAAAAATATAAAAATGCTTTAAATACAAATTTATTTAAGTTCAGGATAATTATTACAATCTGTATTACAATGTATAAGACGTACCAAAATTTTCATTCATGTTGCAATATTTATTTTGTATCGTGCGCGTAAGCTATTATAACAATTTTCTGCTCGTCAAATATCTGATAGTTTGGATCCCCCTGTAAATGCTAATTCTGCACCTTGCAATTTTTTAAGACATAAAATGAAAGAACGTACTTATATCTTTCATATCAATAAAAAATGTGTTTTAAAAAGTACAACTTTTAGGGCATTAAAAGTTGAAAATGGTCTCTTTTTTCCATTTTTTCCGATTTTAAGAGTCCTGAGACCCCTTAAGAATTCTCAGCTTCGTAACTGAATTTATTTATGCTAAATTAACAAAATAATATTAATTTTAATCTTAATGTTAATTCTATTACTTTATCAAGTTTATCAGCAAAACAAGTTTGTTTACATCAAAATACTTGAGAATTGCTAGCCTACGAAAAATCTAAATTCCTGGTTTAGAATACTTTAATTAATACTCTGTAAAAACTATTCGGAAACGTTCCCGAATATCAATGGCAGCAAAAGAAACATATTTTTATAAATATTTCTGTAAATTCTGAAAATATATTGGTTTCTGAGGTTTCTGAAGATGAAGATCACTTCGGATGAGGCTATTGTACAGGATATACATAAATGAATATCCCAAATTCGCACGACTATTAAAAGAAAATTCAAAAAATGTACAGCCTTCTTGTTCATTAGAAAAAAAAGTAATTTAACAAATTACAACGACCATTTGGAAAATGATTTTTTCGAAGACTAAAATTTAACCCCTTGGGGACGAGCGACACGTATACGTGCCGGAAATAGGCCTAAGGATCCTCGTTTATCCTCACCAGTAAAATTTTACTGTAAAATTTGCCTTATTTAATCGGAGCATTTTCCCGATTTGAATAGGCACAAACTTCTGTTTTTTAAAACCGGCAACAAAGTAATAAACATTTCGTAAAAGGCTCCCGTCGCGAAGGGGTTAAGACATAAAAAATAGCACGGAGGTGATCATACATTACGTTTGTAACAAAGTTATATAACAAAGTCTCAGCGAAATAGCGTTTTTCGCAGATAGAGAAATTCCTTCTTTTTGAGAGAAGAACAAAAGAGTCTATTTCCAACCCGAAGGGGATAAGCTTTGCAATGTCCGAGGCGAAGCGGGGGAGTTTCTCCAAACTCGCTTGCGGAAATGTGGAGAAGATAATTATATTATATTATATAGTCCGTGCTTCGATGAGCTTCACGAAGGTTGCTCAGGAAGAGCTCCAAATTGAACGGATAATTAATTTTTTGTTGTGAGCACGTGGCAAGTGAAATGTTATGCTAAAGACATGATTGTGGCTTATGGAGTTCACGTGTGGAGAGCTGATGTAATTGATTCAATTGTAAGATTCTACTTTTTGTTTTTAATTACATTTGTTTTGTTTTTTAAATTAAATTGAGTTTTTAATTCAATTGTTTTACGAGCTGTAGTGATATTTTCGATAATATTCGCTACCTGAATGATAGTCGTTACTACAGATACGAATTAATGGTAGCAGCGTCTTGTTGGAATATAGGAACTAGGTTAATTAGTTTCAGGAATCCTAAGCCACTTCTACAGTAGTTGTCAGAAAAAGCCGTGCAGCTAATTTGATGTGTTAGCACGCGGTATGGACGGAGAGCTTTGCCGTCAATTGCCATGACTTTTTAAACTGTCTGTGTGTATACAAGAATCTGAAATTAAATTTATAAACTTTTCTTTTAGGAAATAGATGCTTTGATCTCGGAATGCCTTTTTTTTCCCCCCTGCATGGGTGGAAAGTGGATTTGGGTTAATACCTTTAAATATATTAAAATTTTCAATAGGATCACTTTTAAATATTTCTACTAGATATATGTATAATAGAAATTATTGTATAGAAATAATGGTAAAAACTTTACAAAAAATAGCCTGAAATAAACCTTTGGACAAACTAAACCAATCGATGTTAAAAATTGCTAGTCTCCATTAATTATCTTTAATTGAAATTCAATTACAGCAACGATACGAGGAAAAACGAAATAGTATAAACCATACTTTAATTAATATTATAAATTGAAGAATTAAAAACTAAACAATACTAAGAAAGAATTTATATATAACTTGTTCCCGAATTATTTGGAAGTATTTTACACTTTTTCTTGAGTAACTAGCCTTAACTATTGACAAAACTCGACGCACGCGAAAGGAAAATTCCTGAGATATTTTCCTCACCAGAACGCATAAAACAATAAAAGAAAAATGTTATAGTTTTTGTTTTTAATATGTTTTTTTTTCTTAAAAGAAAGATTTTCTTTTCATAAAAATTCTGCTCTTAGCGGCTAAATGTCGTGATGGTATAAAATAAAAATTAAATTAATTGATAGATGGATTTAGTGATGGGTAGAATGAATGATTTTACTAGTTGAGTGAATTATCCGGGTATGCGCAAAAGCATAGCTGCCAAACTCAGTTTTTTAAAGTTCAATTTCTACTAGAAATTTTGTTTCGAAAAAGAAGTTTCTTTTTTTTTATTTCGAATTAATTTAAGAACCACATAAAAATATAAAAATTCTTTTTATCTTCAAAATTTCTCAAGATAGTTGATTAAGGGGTCTCAGGACTCTTAAAGCTCTAATATTTTCGAAATTTTAATTTTTTCATATGTTAAACTCCTATTTTTTCTGAACATTTTGATATAATTGTTTCCTTGCAATTCCTATTAGAACAGAAATTATGACTTTTAGAATTATACCCACTCAATAGCTGAAGCAGCGTTTACGAAACTTTGAAGCCATTTTTTTACGTTTTGGGGCATAATACGCGCGATATTTCAAACATTTCTGAATATTTTTTCATGAAATTTTCAAAACGTATGTTTCATGTTAGTCTCTATAAACGGAACCTAAAATTACTTTTTTAGGTGATTAAACTGTTGAAATTTTCTAAATTTTGCATCAGCTAAATACAACTTTTTATGAAAAATATAAAAATGCTTTAAATACAAATTTATTTAGGCTCGGTGTAATTATTATAATCTGAAGTAGAAGTAAGCATCAAAATTTTCATGCTAGTTGCAAAATTTATTTTGTAATCCTGCGTTTAATCTGTTGTGTCGATTTTTTGCTCGTCAAAAGTCTGACGGCTTGGAACCCCCTCTAAATGCTAATTCATCATCTTGAAATTTTTCAAATACATGAAATGAAAGACCATCCTTATATATTTCATTCCAATTAAAATTGTGTCTAAAAATCAAATACATTTTAAGATATTGAGAATTGGCTTTTCTTTTCATTTTTTCCAATTTTAAGAGTCCCGAGACCCCTTAACCCCTTCGCGATGGGAGCCTTTTACGAAATGTTTATTACTTTGCTACCGGTTTTAAAAAACAGAAGTTTGTGCCCATTCAAATCGGGAAAATGCTCGGATAAAATAAGGCAAATTTTACAGTAAAATTATACTGGTGAGGATAAACGAGGATCCTTAGGCCTATTTCCGACACGTATACGTGTCGCTCGTCCCCAAGGGGTTAAAGGAAGTTGATTAAAAAAAATTAGAAGGCCATCAACTGTGCTTTTTCTCCTTTTCTTTTTACAGTATTTTGGAGGTGTTGATTAAAAACATACACAAAGGTTGGAAACTATGTTTTTTGCGCAAGCCTGAATGATTCATTTGAATATTAAAATAATATATTTTACCTATCACTATTTAAACTGAGAATTTTTGTCTTTAATAAGACGAAGAATACTATGATGAATTGCCGGTAAATGTTTGATCCTGCGTTTATCAGGCTCTGCCAAAAACTATTCAAATGTCAGCTTTTCTTTGACTAGGGCTTTAATCCGATGTCACTTCCCAAGTGGTATCGAAAACAGCATCTATTATACGAATTTTATTCGGATGTCACTACTTTTTTTAACCCTTTCAGGGGCAGTGTTGGTATTTGCCAACACCATGTTCTAACCATGGAACTATTAATAAAGTGGGACTGACATATCCTTAATATAGTGAAGCTTCAACTGTAACCACTTTCGCAAGCGCTGATTACCTCCGGTGGAAACTTCCACCAGTAAATCCATATCGATTTTTTCCACATGTAAAAAACCTTATTAATACAAAATTTCAGTCATAAATAATGGCAGAAATAGATTTTCCTTTTTACTGATGGATTTTACTTTTGCGGTAGTCAGGCTCTGTGTTTCTGCCATATTGTGACAACCGGTGAAACAAACTGACTGTTTTATCAGCAAACTGATACCAGCAAAAATAAAGAGAAGTTTTTATCATATTTGTGAGAAAATATTTCCATGAATAAGGCGCTTAAATAAGAGAAAATTTTCTATTCAATTTTACTGGTGGGAAGTTTGCTCCATGGGTATTCAGAAACTGTAGATCCGATTTAAAAAAAAGCAGCCGCCATGTTGTGACAGCCTCCTCACTTACTTCACTCGCAGCTCATAGACTGTACGCTTTATGCCCTCTTTATTCATACTCCATTGTCGAAAGACGTTATGCTTGGTGCAGAATCGTCATGAGCCAGATAAAAGTCCAGAATACATTCTTCGCAGATACAGTCTGGACGGATGAGGCACGCTTTTCGAGGAATGAAATGTACAATAGGCAGAACACCCATTAGGACTCATTTTTCGAGGTTTCATATCTATTTTAAATTGAAATTTTCAGCATTTAGAGAGATATTTTTTACTTATTTTTGAAAATTGTACTAATTTAACCTGTTGCCAACTGTATAAACAACGGAAATAATAATGTTTGCATCAAATTAAAAATTTATTTACACGTGACTCTTATAAACAGAAAAGATACTTTCAAATTAAAATTAAATAATTGCGTATAAAAAGCAGGAACTTATTGAAAATTACTTCATAAGAACTATATTTACACGCGAAGTTTAACAGCGAAAGGATATTGTAAAATAATAAATTCATTAACATGCGTTAGAAGTCTTAAATAGGAGAAATTACGTCACATTACAGTTATTACATAAAATGAACACAAAATAATATTGCAAAACAGTTTAAATTTAAAAATTGCGCGAGAGATTTATTTGATATTTCGAGAAGATCTTTTCCACTATTTTTGCTGGGTCAGCGCAAGTAATATTTCATTTCTAACAAAAGTATTTTCACGTGAATATTAAAAAGAGAAAGAGAAGTTTGGTGAAAATTACGTCAGAAAGAACTTTCTTTTCAGTTTGTTAAAAAATACCGGGACACAAAGACTCTGTTGACTTAATTCATTTTATATTAGCTTATTTTGAAATGTTTTTACACGTGTCTACGTCATCAAGTTATTTTTATTTCGACGTTTTATTTGTATTTTTATTAATGTTGTACTAATTTATTTGTTCTTTCGTTATTTAAAATAAAAATTATGTCAATTTGTATAATTTGGCGAGTGGTTTGGCGATTTATATAATTTGGCGAAATTGGTCGACGGGATAATCAAGTAGTACCGCAGCGGATTTGGCGTTAAAATTCCCCAATCAAAGAGAAATGAATAGAAATCTGTTTATAGGGAGATCGCCACTGTTTTTTAAATTATAATTCAGTCTTTCGAAATCTTTTTAAAGCCGATCCAATTAGCGAGCATTTAGAGTCTGCGGTGCCTGGACGGGGGTTGGCGAGCGTAGCTCGTAGGGGGCCGGGCCCCCTAGTATGAATAAAAGATCTTACCTACTGTGGAATAAATTTGTTTATAAATTCTGGTGTCAGTTATTCATTTTATAATTTTACGAATAGAAGTACTTTGACCCAGAAAAGGTTAAGAGTTGGGTTGATTTTATACGGCCGATTATCTTCACGAGGGATATAGGCCCTAGGGCAAGTGTCCTCCGTGGGGGTCTTTCTAAGGATACCTAACCCGTATTTGAAAGGGTTAAGAAACATTTTTATTTGTGAGTTGTCAAGTATTTTTTTTTCCTTGAACACTTTTGTTTGTGCGTTTGCATGTGCATGAGAAATATACTACAATATTTATTTTTAAAATATAGTGGTGCGAATAGAATATAAAGTAGAATCATGTATAAAAAGCTAGCGTCCGATAACGGGTAAAAATTACGCAGATATTTTCCACTTTTTTCTCTAAAAGTAATTGTTTTATTTTAAATTAAAATTTATGTCATTAAATAAAGAGATTATTTTTATTATAAATTAGTTTTACAAAATCTGCCTAATTTATTGAGGCCTAGATATAAGCGAATGAGAAATATGAATATCAAATTCACAATATATCTTTACTTAATAGGTGCTAAAATACAAATGTTAAAACCTTTTTAAAAACAATGCAGATGTTGAAACATTGGAGTCATATGATGTTTAAAAATCCGAGCGCTTTCGACTGAACATGGTGCTAAAATACAAATGTTAAAACATTTTAAAAACAATGCAGATGTTGAAACATTGGAGTCATATGATGTTTAAAATCCGAGCGCTTTCGACTGAACATCAGTCGTCATCAGGGAAAGATGATGTTCAGTCGAAAGCGCTCGGATTTTTAAACATCATATGACTCCAATGTTTCAACATCTGCATTTTTTTTAAAAAGGTTTTAACATTTGTATTTTAGCACCTATTAAGTAAAGATATATTGTGAATTTGATATTCATATTTCTCATTTATTTTATTAAGGTGAATCTGTCGTTCTTTGAAATATAGTTTTTCTATATTTATTTAACTAGATATAAGCCTTCATGTTTTAATATGTCGTCTGTTTATCGAAAGGTTTAAAAGTATTTTTTTTTATTATTCCGTTCTTTTTTTTTTCTTTTCTTTTTCTTTTTTTGATTTTCAACGAAAAGAGAATTAAACATTTTCTTATTATAAAAAGATCATAATCAAAAATTGGAGTTATTAGATTAACTGTTTTTTTTTTTTTTAAGATCCAAATAGGCTATTTCATTCTCCCAGCATTTAAAATGTCGTCTCCGAAAAATAGCATTGTATAAGCCAGCCGTAAAACAAAGCAGATGAATCATTGTACGGAATAAACTCTACTGCAATTTTTTAACTTCTAAGCATCGAACATTTTCAATTTTTATACCGTCATATTGGGTAAAAAAAGTACTTTTAAATGCAATTTGTTTGAAAACTGCATCTTCATTTATTCTCCAGATATTAATTTTTTGTAGTTTTTAGTGCCATTTGTTTAATTTTGACAACTCGAGTACTCCATTTCTGTAGAAAGTAAATGAAAAATATTTGGAAAATAGCAATTACAGGGATCGGAGTATGTAGGACAAATTTTATTGTTCTTACCAGTTTATTCTCTCAAATATCCTCAAGAGATATTTTTATAAGATATGCAATAGGACTATATGATGGAGATTATTGATAAAAGATATTGGTAAGAACAATACAAAATGTCCTATATGCTCCGACCCTTGCAATTATAACTTTTTGTTGCCATTTTTCCATAGAAACTGAGAAAATATGTTATTAAAATACGTGCTATTTTGAAGAAATATAAATGAATGATTTCTGATAAAACATGGAGCGTTTATATACAAAATTTAATTTTAAGTATCTATATTAATATTATAAAAAAATGAAGGCATGTGAATCCTTAGATAGCCGATTTTTTATTTGTCGAGTTTTTTGAATGACGGCATCTCTTTTTTTTTGGATTTGTGTATTATTCAGCGATAGTGACGTCATATGCGTGCGTACTTTACTGTAAATGATGTTTAAGACTAGATCGTAAATGGAGAATTCTCTAGCGAATGCGGATGACGTCATTTTATCTCTCTATATATAAATATATAATAAAAGCGTTTGTTTTCAGTCTTAAAACTAAATTTGTTTTATACTATCTATATTTATATACATATATATATATATATATTCATCGGGGGCGACGCTAAATTCTGAATAAGCAGAATTCCTGTTTTCTAGCTGTTTTTTTTTTGGGGGGGGGGAGAGGGGGTGAATACAGTATTTATAAATTCTTATTTATTTGTATTAAAAACGTGACTTATTCTATTTCAGTTTTATTTATTTTTTTTTTTTTTTTTGTATCGTCGCAATATCTGATCTTTATGCGAAGAGTCGTTTCAAGGCGATTCAAAAATCCTAATAAATGATCAGAGTGATATAGAAAAAAAAAAACACTACTAATTATTGCTGTATTTTAGTAACTAAACCGTATGTCAATTTTTTCTTGTGCCAACGTACGCCATTTATCAAGAGTAAGTGCTCTTGAAAGTGTTTAAAATGAATTAGTAATAATAAGTGCACAATATATTTTTTATGTATTTAAGACAAAATTAAAAAAAAATAAAATAAAATTTACTGAATTTTATTTTTATTTCATATTATAGCTATAACTCTAGTGAAATAAAAAGAATTTAACGGTGCTTTGAAGTTGTAAAAATCATTTTCAAGGCTATGAATCACGTACAATATATTCTTATGTATTCAAGACAGAATTAAAAAATAAAATAAAATAAATTTTACTGTATTTTGTTTTTATTTCATATTATAGCAATATCTCTAGCAAAATAAAAATAATTTAACGGCATTTTCAAGTTGTAAAAACCATTTTCAAAGCTATAAATCACGTAAAAAAAAAATAATAATAAAAAAATAAAATGTAACTGGTTTCGTACACTTCAAGGACAATTTACCAGAATTTTCGTAAAGTAATATTTGCCTTATTTAATGAAACAAAAATGCCTTATTTAATGAAAAAAAAATTCTATCTTTAGATATAGCAACCAGTATTTTACGAAATTTCTGGTACTAAAACACATAAAAACCCTCGAAACCCCTGATGAATAGAAACACTGTATAATTTTTTTTTTTTTTTTTTTTTTTTTTTACCATCCCTTGTTTAGCAAAAAAATGCATGTGCCCCCAGTAGAGTCATAGATGTGTCAGTTTATATCAGAGCCGAACCAAAATTTCCATTTGAAATCAACCCGATATATGGCACGATTCCGACCAAAAAAAGGAAAAGAAAAGAAAGGAAGAAACCCGCAAATCGAGCCGGTTCCGAGATAGAAGAAAAGTAATCCACACTTCAAAACGATTGTAAAAAAAAAAACGATTGTAAAGGATGTAATAATAATCTGTAATTTACATCCACTAATAACAAGTTTATCGTTTATGTTGAAAAATAAAACTTATATAATGTTCAATTTCATAGTTTTTTCATCCAAAAATGTTGTGTACCTTAAAGAAGAAAAATTGCGTCAACCCAAACCCAACCTGACAGAGTCATATCGCAATTCTTTAATCACCGGAACAGATCCCGACCAGCTATGGAAATAACGTCAGCCAGACCCGATCGAAAAAATCGGGTTACCTAACCCATGTAGGATCCTAATCCACTATAACCAAACAGCAGAAAATGTAAACCTTAATGGAAACAGAACGAATTAAAAATCATGCCAAAATGCAAGAATAATTCACAAAATTCTACTATTTTTGTGGGTTCTGCGTTTTAATTTTTATGTAGTCAAGTTCCAAAAAAAAAAAAAAATAATAAAAAATCGTCATGTAGTCTATTTTATTTTTATTTTGTATCCTCGCAAAGTTGGTCCCCAATGATAAGATAATTAAACAAAAATTTTCTCTTTTAAATATAGTAACACTGAAAAAAAAAAAAGAATGATTTAGGAAAAACTATAATTTAATATTTTTTAATTCTTTCGCAAAAAGTAAAAAGACTAAAATTCTGGTGTAAAATGTTTTTTATGAAACTTGAGTAAAATATCTGGCCTTTTAGTGTTAAAATATTTTTAGTTATTTTTGTGTTATTTTCTTTTTGTATTATTGTTATTAACTAGCAGTTTTTAAGTGGAATGTGTTATTAAGAGTATTCAGTGTTTGGGTTTTTTTTTCAGTCTCTAGTATTTTCTAATTAAACCAGTTCATATTTGCCAACCTCCGACTTAAATTCCGTAAAACGTGAGTTATTTTAAATCAGGTTAACCAGGTTTCTAACCGGAAAAGTTTTTTAAATGTGTCCTTAATTATTTGAATTCATGTTTCTACATGGAACGTGTTACAAGTCATTTCTCTTTAAAAAGTTCTGGCTCCAAGCATTTTTAATCTAAGTCAAATACTAGGGATGCACCGAATATTCGGTATCTATTCGGCATGCGGCCTATTCGGCCATGTTACTGAATATTCGGCCCAACCGAATACTTAAAAAAACTTTAAAAACGTTTTTAAAAACCTTATAACATTTCTACGTTTAACAGTCAACTTATAAAGATATTCAGAATAATTAGAAACAGAATCATATATTTAAATAAAAGAGAATGTTTTTACATTATTTATTTGCTGTTTGTTAAGTATTATTAAGAAAATTAACGATGATTTTCATAGGAATTATGTACAAATGCAAGTTCTTATACATTGTCCAGTAAATAATCTGTTTCTTGCTAAGATTTTAAGAACAACGTTTACAATCTCTGAAAATGATCGCCCACTCCAGACACCGATCTAGGATGCATTTAAAAACTTCCTTGCTTAATCAAAGGAAGTAGAACAGTTATTTTTGCTGAGTTGCCACCATATTTAATTTGAATAGATTGCATTATTTATTTACTTTTACTTTAGTATCTTCCTGACAAACAAATAATTACAGGACAATTTTTCTTCCAATTTTTTCACAATTTCTCTTTGATTTTAAAATGTTTGTTTTAGAATTTAAGAAAATTTTATTCCTTTTAATTCACAGAAGAAGCCAAATAAATTTAAAATTTTATTAATTAAAAAAGTTTTATAACTATCCTCTTCCTAAATAACTCAAAGCAAATTTTTTTCAGCATAAAGTTTACTTGAAAAAAGCTCTTGATTATCAAAATGAAAGTTTCTGTTTTAAATATTATCTAAAACTGTTTTAAAATGTAACATTTTAATGACTTTAAACTTTAAAATATAAAATTATTCGACAAGCCGAATATTCGGTATTCGGTTCGCCTGTAGGCCAAATATTCGGTATTCGGCAAAAATCACTATTTGGTGCATCCCTATCAAATACTCACACACTTTACGGAAGAATATAGAATGTAGTTGTGAATAAAGAGTTAAAGACATATAGTGCAGAGTCTACCAGTTGCGAGTGGAGTAACTGAGGAGGTCGTCAAAAGACGGCGATTTATATTTTATATCGGAACAACAGTTTCTGGTGACCGTCAAAGCAAACTGCTACCACTAAATTTTGAATAGAAAATTTAGCCTTATTTTAGGGGCTTATTCGTGCAGCATTTCTCTTACATCTATAGTAAAAATTTTACTGATGGATGTTGGCCGGATTTATTCATTTTGCAGTTATAAAACTGAAGTGACAGTTTAATTTACAGGACATTTGTGTCAATAAAAACAACCTCATCCACCTTCCACCCCGAAAAAAAGAAAGGGGACTTGAAATTAAATTTTTACATAATCACTTTGTACTGTAAATTGTATTAACTCATTATTCCGACAATTATTATCTCGTTTTGTTATTCAAAATGCTTCATTGCTACAACTTCTTATCTGGCATTACACAAAACATTAAAGAAGGTAAGAACATTAAAGAAAAAAACATTAAAGAAGAATATACCAATGTTAAAGAAGTGATACCAAACAAACAATTAGATGAAAAAAATAACTGCACAACTGACAACCCTGCTTGGTTGGCTCTTCTAAAAACCACTAGTGTATAACCCCGTCAAAATTGACGGAATGTGAAGCAAAAATCTTCAAAACAGTGTTTAGAAATTTAGATAACGAAGATAGAATATAGATGAGACGAATGAAGATATGTTTTCAATCACAGGACTTGTACCCAAATATAGTACTGGGTTCGCGGCTCCCAATTTAAGCATCACGTGATTTAGATGCAGTTTCAATTTTTGATTATAGATGGCAGCATAAATGTCATTAGGTATTCCATTATTTTATTTCTGAGATTGAAAAATTCCACATGATAAATAAATATGAATAAATAATAAAAAAAATGCTCGTTGACAAAGGTATAGGCCTGTTTTTTTCTTTTTAATTTTAAGTTCATAAGAAAAAAACTTTTATCAAAATAGCTGCATTTTCTCATAGCACCTAATCATAAAAATTGTACATTAAAAAAATATTTTGCCGATTTAAAAGAAAAATGTATCATTTTATGATTTTTGCATTTTATTAATAAAAAATTATTATCCTTTGATTTTCTATAACTCCAAGAAAGATATTATGTAAACTACAATTTAAAATAGTATTTAAATTACAAAAACTTGAAATGAAAAATATCTCCTTTGAAAATATCAGAATTACATCCCAAAATTTAAATATTATAGCATAAAAATTGCATTGCATTTGTAACTAATATCTATTATAGAAAAACTTATGTCTAATTCTATAAAACTTGTTATAAAGTATATTTACATATTCATATTACCGAGTAGAAACCTTTTACATATATATACTAGGGGGCTTTGCCCCCTGCTCACTAACGCTTACCAACCCCCGTGAATTGCGACACAATTCACATTGGGACCGCTACGCGCCCCCAGCTCGCTTTGCTTGCTCGGCACTTGTTGCAACAACTCTAGCCGTAATGAGTACTATCATAAATCCCTTTAACTTATGAAATTTTCAGAAAAAAAAAATAAAAATGAAAATAAGGTAAAAAACAGTAATTGAAAACTTCGTTGAAATCACAATTAAAAATGTATGTAATTGGCGCTACCAATAGGCATAAATGATTTTAACAAAATTACCAATTTTTGAAATATAAAATAACTGAAAAAAAATCACCTTGGAACACAATTTATTTAAAACTTATTGCGCATAATATTGTACAGAACGGCTTAAATTTATTTCAAAAAACTCTTGGAAAAACATGACCTTATACCAAGATAGTTCCGTATAAATCAACAAACACTATCTAAAGTTCGTTAGATGTGAAAGATACAATATCCCTCAGACACTTGGAAAAATAACAAAACGTAAACGACACGTTTTTCGATGTGTCTAAAAGAAACTTTTGATTAAAAAAATATATTTATGAATGCATCACGTGACCGTAAAACGAACCAATGGCCATTGCTATTCTTATACCTGCCAAAATATCGTACTGTGTTTAAAAAGAGCCCCTGCTCTGAATTTTAATTTGCTGAATTAGATGTAAAGGCCCATGAATACTGCGTCATATTGACAAAACCATACTAAAACATTTCAGTTTTATATGGACTCTAAAGCTCATGACGTCTTTGGAAGTTCCTAACAAACCATTCGTGTGCATTTCCTGTTTTTTTCTGCGCTTTTTTCCGGGAGGTAACTCCTTCACACTATGGAAAACTTTCCCAGAAATCGGTTATTTGTATGAAACAATTCTACCGTGTGTCCCAATACTTTTGTAGCCCATATGAGAATGAACCCTTTCTTCCAAAAACATCATTTTCACTATCAGAACCATTCATCCCTACTGAAATTAAAGCCTCATTTAAGCAATTCTTTTAAAATTACCGAGTTTCATTAAATATTCATTATTATTAATTGGAAATTATGTAATTTACAGAAATATTTTATTTTGTGTATACCAAGGATCTTTAAATAAATAGCAAGAGTCCAGTCTATGTATGTGTAGTAACAAGGATCAGGAATATGACGTCATCACTGACACACTTATAGTAAAATATTTTAATTCATGGACGAAAATGCATGTTTTGTTTTCCGAATGACGTCATTATCTTCATCGGAAACATTTAGTTTTCTATATTGCTTACTATGAAAGATTATTCACTGTCATTTTATTTACACACTCAATACTATTTCTCAATAAATAATCTGTGTTCTGCTCTTACGCGATTAGTGCATAATTAAACGGAGTCATTTTAATGTGTTTACGTTTTATGAAAACCATTGAAATTTTTCTTTTATTTATGACGCGAGTTTAAGTGGTGGAATCACTCTACTGATTGGTGGAATGTAATAAGGCAAATTAATTTTGTTACTGCGGTTGATGCCAAACGGCAAACTACAAATTCAGCCCTATTTTAGTGCCACGCAAGAGAAATATATATGTAGATTATTCTTTACTCAGCATTAATTTTGGTGAATTACAAATTATTTTACTACCCAGAAACTGATTTCGAATTATTAGTCCAGGCAATAGAGACCGTATAGGGACTCTACCTAGCAAAATTAATGGTAGTACTGGAAATCGGCTTTCTAGATGTTTTTTGGGTTGCTGAATCCGAATTTGTAACTTCCCACCAAAATTTCTCCCGGAAACCTCCCCAAATTTTGGTAAAAAGCCCCAGAAAAAAGGTTTTTATTAAAAAAATTCATTTTTTCATTATTTTAGGGGAAAAGTATCTAGAAATTCAGAAAGTAGACAAAATTTGCAACAAATTAGATATATGACAATATGACTTAGGATGAAGGGGAAGGGGGGCTCGGCCTCGGAACATGCGCCGCAGTGCTGTGCGGACCAAGTTGCACAATTCCACTTAACCACTCACACGTTTACATTAGCCCTCCCATCTTCCCTCCGAACTTTCTCTATAAGGTTTACTTTAAGTTTTTTGGGTAGCTGAATCCGAATTTTTAACTTACCCCCAAAATTTTCCCCCCTTGAACCCCCCCCCCCCAAATAGTTGTTTTTAATTTAAATTTCTTATTGTTTTAGGGGAAAAGCATTACGAAATTCAGAAACTAGACAAAATTTGCAACAAATAGGATACATGGCATTATGACGTAGGATAAACGGGGAGAGAGGGGGCTGCCTCGGAACATTTCCCGCGCGCTTTTCTCAAAAACCAAATTTTTTCAAAAAATCAATTTTTTTTTGGGGGGGGGGGGTTGCCGGGTAAAATTTTGGTGGGAAGTTACAAATTCGGATTCAGCAACCCAAAAAACATCTAGAAAGCCGATTTCCAGTACTACCATTAATTTTGCCAGATAAAATCCCCTATTGCCTGGACTTCATCATTTAGTGCACGTAGCGCCGCAGTGCATGTTCCGAGGCAGCCCTCACCCTCCCCGTTCATTGTAATTCATAATGTCATATATCCTATTTGTTGCAAATTTTGTCTAGTTTCTGAATTTCGTAATGCTTTTCCTCTAAAACAATAAGAAATTTAAGTTAAAAACAACTATTTTGGGGGGGGGGAGGGAAATTTTTGGGGGAAAGTTAAAAATTCGGATTCAGCGACCCCAAAATCTTAAAGTAAACCTTATAGAGAAAGTTCGGAGGTGAGATGGGAGGGCGAATGTAAACGTGTGTGTGGTTAAGTGGAATTGCGCAACTTAGTTTACGCAGCACCGCGCGCATGTTCCGAGGCAAATCCCCCCTTCCCCTTCATCCTAAGTCATAATGTCATGTATCTAATTTGCTGGAAATTTTGTCTACTTTCTGAATTTCTAGATACTTTTTCTCTAAAACAATAAAAAAATTAATTTTTTTAATAAAAACCTTTTTTGGGGGCTTTTTACCAAAATTGGAGGAAGTTGCTGGGGGAAATTTTGGTGGGAAGTTACAAATTCGGATTCAGCGACACAAGAAACATCTAGAAAGCCGATTTCCAGTACTACCATTAATTTTGCTAGGTAAAATTCCCTATTGCCTGGACTATATTCTGTAGCACACTAAATAGCAAATCTGTAATGATTTTAATCAGCATCATTTCTCAAAGTAAATTGCGTAATAAGTAAAATGAATTGCAAAAGTAATGCAAAGTTTAATGCAAAATTTAATTATTAATTGCATCAATATGATGATTTTTCTACCTTTGCAAACTTTCTTTGTAAAAACGGTATTATAGATATCCCTAATATTTTAATTACAATGAGAATTGATAAGAAATATTCATTTTATTTCCCATGCCTTCAAAGCTGATAAAATGCATAAAAAAGTACAATTTCAACAGAAAGTTTCTTTGTTTAGATTGATGGCCAGTAAATGGCGCCAAAACAATTTTTATCAACGGAGCCTTAATACAGTACAAAATAATTCTGAGGAATGATTCATAGAATAATTCACTGAATTCAGCTTATACGGAATTTAAACTTACTGCTTATAAATGTAAACGAAAGTGAAAAACGCATTTCAAAATATTTAAAGGCTTTAATATGCTTTACAAATATTTTAAGAGCAGAATCGGATGTCAAACATATTTTTTAATGAATCGCTCAGTCATTCATTTGTTTCTGGATTTGGAATTTGTGCTTCTGAATGGCAACCTGTTCTTGTTAGTTGGTTATTTTTAATTTAGAACTTAAAACATTATAATTGGAATAGGTTTTAGAAAAAATAAAGAAGCAATGATGTACTACATATGATACAACGCATATTATTGTAAATCGAATAATTGCCTTTACGTAATCATTTTTTAACGGAAATCGGAATGCTTAAGCATAACATTGCCGCGATATATTTTTCTTACGAAATATTATCGGGATTCGGATGAGTTCACCCCGGAAGTGTTATAAACTTAGCGCTGTTATATATATAATTCCGATAATATGTATTAAACCTTTGCGATCGAGTGTCGGCAAATAGCCTCCCAAACATTATAAACATGATTAAATTTTAATATTTTATCCGCACCACAATAATTTAAATGCACATATTTTAATAATTTTCTCGTGTACGTGTTACTAGCCCTTCAATGACAAACTCCCACCCTATGAGACAGGACCATTCCATTTCTTTGGCAGGTGGGGAAAGGTAGAGCATTCAATTGAAATGGTGGCTCCATCTATCAATTTTAAATTAAAATACAATAGCGGAACATTGAAGATAACATTTTTGTTTTGTTTTATTTATTATTTGGTAATTAAATAAAATAAGAGAAAATCATTTTTTTTATTATTGAAATCGGATTTTTAAAATTCAAACCTCACTAATGTTATCTAGTTTAGCTGCAGTGATAGCGTCTCCTTGCTAAAATTATGTAACTACAGAAATGCAATTGGAGCAAGATTTAGCTAAATTTTGTTTTTTTTGGCGAAAAATAAAAGTAAGTAAAGTATCTAAAGCAGGTTACTAAAATGTTTTCGTATTCGATTTCACAATTCTTTAACTTTAAACTATCTTAAAATTGGTGAAAAATAAAAGTAAGTAACGTATCTAAAGCCATATTACTGAATTTTTTTTGTATTAGATTTCATAATTCTTTAACTTTAAACTATCTTAAAATTGTGTCATTTGTGCCTCCCCTCCCCCCTCAAAAAAAGTAGATAAATTAATAATTGGGCAACTTTATTTACGAGCTTTCGAATTGTTTTGATTTTATTTTGTAAGCAGATACATCCTAAGTAATAATCATGTTGAAGTACTCCTTTATGGAAAAATTCAAAAGAAAAAAACTTATGCTCTCCATAACCTTCAGCATTTTTTACATTTTTCTATCTTTACAAGATGAAAGTATTGGATCTGTTAAAATTTTCGACGGAATTTTAAGTTTTTGAAGGTCTTATATATGATATGACTATTTTTAGAAAATGTTTATCTGTGAATCTGTCTATGTGTCCTATCGGATCCTACTACATTCATTCCCTTCCTACCGCACGCCGCGATCACTCCCTACCTTTCCCACCTGTTAAAAAAATGGAATGATCCTGCCTCATAGGGAGGGAGTTTGTCATTGAAGGGCTAGTGTACGTGTTGGAAGTGAGAGCTAAAATGTTAGTTAAATGAAAAGTCATGCCAGCCAACCGAATATATTAGGGGTCTTCCACAAATGATGTCACGCTTGGAGGGGGGGGGGGGGGGGGGTAAGAAGAAATGTGACCACACATTTAAAATAAAAGCATTAAAAATCAGCAGATTAAATTTTGAAGTTATTTTGAAAATAAAGTAATTTGTGTTTATAAAGTAGATTTAAAGCCAAAAAATATTAAATTCCATTGTTTTCAATTGCTCTTTCGTATTAATATTTTATTAATAGTGCATATTAATTATGTTTTTGTTATAAACCTTAATCTTATTTCATACAAAATAAGTACATGAATCTTTTTTATTGTTATGCTCACAAATGTCGTTAAAACACATAGTTAAAGTTTAAAAATAAAGTTTGAAATATGATCTGTAACGTAGTGCTTTGTTTCTAAACTGCAAGTATATGTTTATGTAATAAAGCGTGACATGTGTCAATGGGGGGGGGGGGGGGGGGTATGTCGAAGTGTGACACTTTGTGACAAAGGGGGGGGGGGTCAAAAATATTGAAAAAATGTGTGACATCATTTATGGACCGCCCCTTAGTGTAAGAGCTACTTGTGCCTGGGAGCAGTCCTTCAACCGCAAAGGGTTAATCAATGATACACATGTACTTGTATTTAACATACATTAAAACAACAATAATAACAACAATCCCTCACCCTCGTCATCTTTTCTTCTTAAAATTCACTGAAATACGTATCTTAGCCTTTCAATAAATATAAGTTAATTTCAAAGAGACCATTTTGATATTTAGAGCTTTTAATAACGAATCGTTACGAATGTTACATTATACAAATAGATTCGCTTTAGATTTCTTTGAATAACGCTGGAGGAAGAGTTGTTAAAGTGTTTCGAAACGCCTTTAAGTTCATATAACATTATAAATGATGAAAAAATATTTTTAGGGTAACTTAAATTAACATTTTAATTAACTATTTTATAAAAAAATCCCTTTCCTGGAAAACTAGACCAAAACATTGAGTGAAAAATGGCGACTGTCCAAGGTAGACTTTTGCAAAATTCGCGCGATCCTTGGAATTTCGGTACGACTATTTCCAAACAATTATTTCGCCTTATTTATGTGCAATTAACTATAATAAAAATTGCTATATAAAAGTAGTTGTACTAAAATTAAAAGCACAGTGGGAACGCTGATAAAAATTCGCATTTGACAGCCGCAAATTTTCCAAGTTAGCGCATAAGCAGCATAATCAGGGGGCGAAGTATGGAGCACCGATAATGAATATTTTCTAATAAAAGAAAGAAAAAAACTACATAAAATTTTATATATAATGCAACCATAGATGACTAAGAATGCTTTAATGTAGTGCATATAAAATATTGTTAGCAAAATGCATGATAAAACACAATTATTTTCATTAAAAATGTTTTTATCGAGTTGAAAGTTAAAGTTGTATTTTTCTTTTTAGCGAGGAGAGAAGTGGAAAAGTTCTTCTATTAAGAAACTGAAAATTTAAAATTTCTTTTTTTCCTAATCTAAAAGCTCCTATTTATACTCACATTTTCTCGGTGCGTAGGCGTTGCGAAACTCTACTTAAGGCATGTCATGTCATTCGTAGTATGTACTTTCACCATGGCAACGCAGGGGAGATTTTATGATTTATTTGTTAGAGAATGGCATTAAGGTTCGCATAGTGTTTCATAAGTGGACGAATATAAATATTTTCTGCGTCGATTGTTTTATTATTTTTTTTTCTTGTTGTTGTTGCTGTACTGCTTTTCTACCATATAATACCTTTCTTGGAAAAGTTTTGTATATTTTGGTTATAAACCCTTAATTAATTCATTTATTAGTTTCTTTAAGTGCAATAATTATTTTTTTAAGATTCATATTGTGATAAAGACTATTTTTTCATTTCTCACTAAAAGCCTAAGGAAAGGGACTCTCTTTGCCTAAACTTTCTGGTACATATGTGTATGTGATTTTTGTATGTACTGGGTGTCTCAAAAATGACTGATGGATTTTAAAGTTCAATAACTTACAAACGGTGACAGATATTAAAAAAATTCTTGCAGGAGTGTTAAGTATGATGTCAGGAGTTTCGTTTACAGTGATTCTTGATTTTAGTTCGAATTTCAAACAATAGATGGCGCTGAGAGCAATAGGGGCTCAGTCCAGACCCGATTCTTGGTTGTTCGGGATCCATTCAGTGCATTTTAACCTCCTTTTTTCGCATGGAAGAAGAGAAATGCCGAAAAATCGAGCTTCGATTTACATAAAAACTCCTGACATCTTGCATAACATTATTGCAATATTTTTTTTAATATTTGTCACCGTTTGCAAGTTACTGAATTTTAAAATCCATCAGTCATTTTTGGGACACCCGGTATATATATAATTGTAGGAAGGTGATATATATAATACGTTAATTTACAGAAATATTAAAATAACAACAGAAATTAATACTTGGAAATTTTTCCAGAGAGAAATATTCGCCTTGCATACAATGTTTCACATGAAAATCAAATTTCAAATTAATTGCTTAAAAGGCACAAAGGCCATCCTAGTGAAAAACTAGGTTGGCCTTTGGTTTCACTAGGCCTTTGGTTTCACTAGGTTGGCCTTCGCGCCTTTTAAGCAATTAATTTGAAATTTGATTTTCATGTGAAATATTGTATGCAAGGCGAATATTTCTCTCTGGAAAAATTTCCAAGTATTAATATTGTTTCAATCGATGCTGGATTTAATTAAGTTTCGTGTTTGCGTCATGCCTGTGGCTCACGGAAAAATGTTCCATTGCTGCGTTTGTAGCCTTGCCAACCAGTAATAGTGAGAAGTTCCAAGCTGGGTAGTGTTTCATGTGGTTTAGTCGGTAGAACGTCAGTGCGCTATACTGATGGCCCGGGTTCGAGTCCCGGCATGGAATCTTTTTCACTAGGTTGGCCTTTACGCCGTTTAAGTAATTAATTTGAAATTTTATTTTCATGTGAAATAACAACTGAATTCTGAAATCTTACAAACTCTGGTTTTATTACTTAAAGACAATCTGAGAAAGCTTTATAACTAGGTTCTTCAAACATTCTAGGATTAACACTTAAAACATAGAATCTGTCGAAAATTCTAATTAGGCCTTATATAGCCAACTGTTTTATTAACATCTCCGTGTCAATGCTTCATGAATGATGGAAAAAATTAGAAAGAGACTGACTATCTTCTTATTTTCAAATTTTAAAGTCATTGTGCCCGTAGTACGTGAATTTCAATTTTATATCTCATGCGCTCAAATCATAGACAATAATAAATACCGTAGTCTTAGTTAATTTGTTGGCCACGTACGCCATAACTGAAGTAAATGATACTATCTAAATTGAAATCCTACATATATATATGCGCGAAAAATATACCTTCATATTTTTTCTGCACTTATCCTAAAGTATATAAGTAGAATTAATCGAAAAGAACAAAATTTATAGAAATAGTTACTAAGAATATAATAAAAATAAACAACTATTTAAAATGCGAAATAAGAAAGAAAAACTGTGAGATACTCAATATAATCGACATGCAAGAAACGTCGGGAATTTCATTTAAGGCAAGTCACACACTAAGGCGACTCATAAGACATGTTGCTTGAATTTGCTGTAAAAACTGGTTTAAAACAGGTTTGAAACAACTTCGTTCTTTGTTTCAACCGAGTTTTGCGCTTCATGTCACTCTGTCGTCTCAGTGTGGGATATGCCTAACTTTCGAAATGAAACAACAAAGTTCAGAATCTGACCCTATGAAAAAGTTGTTTGTTTGTGTTCTGGAAGCCATAAGTGTACGTGGCTTTGACCTTTTGATTGTTGCTAACACTTGTTTACTTTTGTACAGGGCGGTTCGAATGGTCATCTCCAAACGGCACGAGGGGGTAAACGGCACGGGTCATGAGGAGCAAGACTTGCATAGGAACTTGGGGTCGGAAACGCGATCGTGACGGTGCAATTGCATCGTGACTGTGACGCATAGAAAAGATAACAAACGATGTAAAAAGACCTTTGTTTTACAAAAAACTTAATCGAAGTACAAAATACAAATAAAAAATGTTACAACTCATAACAAGTGCTTAAAATGTGCCCCATTAGCTGTGATGCATGCTTCACATCGGCGCCGCATGAAATCGCGAATACGTTCCAATTGGTCAGGAGTCTCCTTGGACACGTGCCGCCGCTTCAGCAATCTATGCCATGAGGTCCATGGACAATGGAACGGTTGATTCGTACACCAGAGACTTAAGATATCCCCAGAAATAGAAAACCAGTGCTATAGGTCCCGTGATCACGGTGGCCATGATACAGGGCTGATTGCAACGTGTTCTCGATTCCATGCGGCGCCGATCTATCACGGCTAATGGGGCATATTTTGAGCACTTGTTATTAGTTGTAACATTTTTCCTTTGTATTTTGTACTTCGATTAAGTTTTTTGTAAAATAAAAGTCTTTTTACACCGTTTGTTATCTTTTCTTTGCACCACGGTCACGATACAGTTCCACCGTCACGATCGCGTTTCCGACCTCGAATTTTTGTAATTCTTGCTAATCATGACCTGACATACCCACACATGCCGTTTGGACACAATCTTTTGAACCATCCTGTATATTTTTAGTCATAAGTAGCGTAATTGTGAGATTTTTGTAAAAATATTCGCTTCGTTGTAAAATGTGAAGAGAATTTTACACCCTCATACATTTTTCTTCAAAATATCTCATATTTGGAAGATTCAAAAGTAGAATATACCCTTACCCCCTACGGAACGAGCGTCTTTTTACAGAATTTTTAATCTTTTAATCACCGGTTTTTTAAAACAGAAATTTCTACCTCATTGAATCGGGAAAATGCTCGGATTAAATAAGGCAAAATTTTACGTTAAACATTTACTGGTGAGAATAATGACTGATTCTGATCACCTTACGCGGCACGAATACCGGTCGCTCGCCCCCAAGGGGTTAAATAATACAAATTTCAAATATTTGAAATAAAATTTTCAATACATTTGCTAACCTCAAAAAATAGCTGCCAACTTTTACGCTCTTTTCCTACTACTGTATTTGAACAGAAATGTTTGGTTTATTTAATCATAAATTTTCCCGATGAAGTAAGACAAGAGATTCTTTTTGAAAATAGCGGTGTAATAAATGCGTAAAATTTGGCAGCTATGAAAAGATTCCCATTCTTTCAAATTTCATTTCGAATTTCACATACATAAAAAAAATCTGTGTTTTTAAATTATTTTATTAAGGTTTGATAAATATTTTGCTGTTATTATTATATTTACATAGATTTCGATTCTTTGATCTAGAGTGGTAGACTGCATGAATGAATTATGTTTTACTCCACATTTAAGTCTTTAAACCTCATTTAGTCTTTTTTTAATTCCCTGAATCATATGCTTCGATTGAAGCGTAAAAAATACAACGTTAAAAGCACTAAAAATGTTAAAATTTAAGCATACCGGTTTCGGTAGCATATAGTATACCTTCCTCAGTGCAAAGGATGGCCGAAATTTGCTCACATATATAGGAGGGATGGGGATTCAAGTTAAAGGTTTATTGACCAATTGGAAAACAGAGGATGGCAGGTAACAGTCAATGGGAAAATAGATAGGAAATGTAACCAAAGTAGTGACGGAAAAAATTAAGATACAGAAGTTTTTATGTAATATTTCCAACAATATTTCCTTAGCACTGAGGAAGGTATGCTATATGCTACCGAAACCGGTATGCTTAAATTTTAACATTTTTGGTGCTTTTAACGTTGTATTTTTTACGCCTCAATCGAAACATATGATTCAGGGAATTAAAAAAAGACTAAATGAGGTTAAAAGACTTAAATGTGGAGTAAAACATAATCCATTGATGCAGTCTACCACTCTAGATCGAAGAATCGAAATCTATGTAAATATAATAATAACAGCAAAATATTTATCAAACCTTAATAAAATAATTTAAAAATACAGATTTTTTTATGTATGTGAAATTCGAAATGAAATTTGAAACAACAGCAATAACAAAAAAATTATTATTTAGTTATATGCAAAATTACTTATTCGTAATATAACTCTTACAAAAATAGCAGAGAAAAATTATTGTTTGAAATGAACAATTCAATTTTTTTCTTTTTACTTTTCTACTCATTTATGTTTGAGAAGTCTGTCTTTCATTTAATCTAGATTTTCTTCTTTTTAAATTCTCAAAAAGAAAGGAGATTAAATTTAAACTGACTTGCCCTTTTAAAGCAAATAGCATTTTACTGATCATTTCTTCGTATAACAATATTCATAGCTTTTGTTTTCAGTGAGAGAAAACGATTTTTAAATAAAAATATTTCAGTGGCTTCAGAGAAGAATAAATCTTCTTTCGAAAGTGCGTAGGAAGAAAGTAGTTAGAAGATAAAATAAATATAGTTTCTAGAAACGTATTTTTAATGTAACTCAGTAACAAATGCTCTAGGTAAAGAAAAAAAGTTTCAAAATGTTAATTTCCGTTGCGTGAAAATGAATGTATATTTGATAAGATGAACATTTTGTACAGAAATATGTAGATTAATTCGTTTATCTACATTACAAATTTAGAAAAGCTATTTAACCCATTACCCGCTGGTGTACGCAACGGTAAAAATAAATGCGCATTCCAAAATTAACCATAAAAGCTACCACTATTTTAGTATAAAAAATGTTTTATTCAATAACAGAAACTTTGACCATTAAGTAAAGCAAAGATCATACTTAAAATTTTGTGGGGGCAAACGTTTTACAGCAAAAAAGTTGACAATCCCTGTCTTATAGTTTCGGCGGCTAATGGGCAAATCCTTTCAGGGGCGGTGGTATGTTTATGAAACTACTTAATTTTAATTCCCAAAGACGACGGTGGCACCAGAATTTTAATAGAATTTTTATTCCATTTATTAAGTATTTGAAAAATAGCTTTTATTACTTGCAATCAAATTTGTACGTAAATTCCGGTGCTAATCATCGATTTCAACATTTAGCAATGGAAGTGCTTTGCTCCTGAAAGTGTTAAAACAGAAACATCGACAATAGCATTTTCTGATTTAAAAAAACTTACGGAAATTTCTAGACTTTTTAAAACTTTATAAATTTCAGACTACACGTACTATTCTGGTTCAGATAAATTTATGCGTGGTACAGGGCCTATATAATCCATAGTTACAGATACGATCCTTTGGGTATTTTATAATACAAAGTGATCGAAAATATTATTTCCTTATTCAATTTGTTGTTGCTCCCTGAGCTACCCTCCTGATTTAGCTTTCACTAAAAGCTATTTCATAGCCCCTTGAATCCTAGACTACATGCTGACGAAAAAATGACAATTATCGTCGGCAAGTTTTTATTTTTAGCAGTTTTACAGTCCTTCTAATTTGAATACCAGTATTTTCTAAAATTATTCTTAGCCTGCTATTACAAGCTTTTAACAAGGTAAAGAACACGTTCAGAAATTCATTTTATTAAAAATATAAATATGGTACAAAACATGGAACTATGAATGAAGAGGAATTGACATATCCTCAAAATGGTGAAGTTTCAATTGTAACCGGTTCTGCAAGGGCCGATTACTTTCTGGTAAATTTCACCAGTAACTTTGAATAGAAATTTCCTCCTTATTTAAACGCCCCATTCTTTCAAAATTTCTCTAATAATTAAGGCAAAAATATCGATTCTTATTCACTGGTTGAAGCCTGTCCGGGCTGCAGTCAGGCCATGCGGTTGCGCCATATTGTGACAACATACACAATACCCTGCCAATGTCACTGATCTTGATTACCACAGGGACGAATTTCCACCAACAAATTTAAAATTTTTCATCTTATTAAAACATCTTATTCATGCAGAATTTCAGTCATAAATAATGCAAAACATTCTATAAGTTTTTACTTATGAAAGTTTGCCCTAGCTTTGATCAGGCCCTATGTCTAACCCGATGTCAATAAACGACAGCCACAATCTTGTGACTATATCTTCAGTTACTTCTTTCGCATCAGTAAACACTACACTGTCTTCTCTTTATTCTTAGCTCCATTGTACAAAAGCTGAAAAATGTCCGCCTACGACTGTCGCTTTTTTACGGTGGTAGAACCCTAATTGTACTTTCTGTAATTTACTTTCCCGATTACTTTCTGGTAAATTTCACCAGTAACTTTCAATAGAAATTTCCTCTTTATTTAAACGTCCCATTCTTTCAAAATTTCTCTAATAATTAAGGCAAAAATATCGATTCTTATTTACTGGTTGAAGTCTGTCCGGGCTGCAGTCAGGCCATGCGGTTGCGCCATATTATGACAACATACACAATACCCCTGCCAATGTCACTGACCTTGATTACCACCGGGGCGAATTTCCACCAACAAATTTAAAATTTTTCATCTTATTAAAACATCTTATTCCTTCAGAATTTCAGTTATAAATAATGCAAAAAATTCTATAAGTTTTTACTTATGAAAGTTTGCCCTAGCTTTGATCAGGCCCTAACCCGATGTCAATAAAAGACAGCCACAATCTTGTGACTATATCTTCAGTTACTTCTTTCGCATCAGTAGACACTACACTGTCTTCTCTTGATTCTTACCTCCATTGTACAAAAGCTGAAAAAAGTCCGCCTACGACTGTCGTTTTTTAACGGTGGTAGAACCCTAATTTAGATTACCTTTTAAGAATCTGTCTATCCTGTGTCATATAAAATTTCTGTCTATCAATCTAAATCTCACACCAGAGACACGCCTTACTCTTCAAAACCAGGATAAGCCCACAGCCGAGGGCTTAAAAACAGATCCGAGGTTGTTTCTTGAATTTGACCATTAACCCGTTCGGGACGAGCGCCTTTTACAGAATTTTTAATCTCTTGTCATCGGTGTTTCAAAACAGAAATTTTTGTCTAATTGTACCGAGAAAATGCTCGGATTAAATACCGTCTACAGGGACTATTTTGGTCATTGCGGGATTAATTTGGTCCATCCTATAAAAAAAGTTCTTATTCTTTGTATTGAACAAACAATACAAGATAATCTGAAGTTTTTGTCCTTGAAAAATATTTTATACACTACTATAGGGTATCTGAACACTTTGGGGGTAATTAAAAATTTTTTAGTGGTAACACTGAATGTGTTTGCAAACAACTGTTTTCCTGTGTAAATTTTAACTCTCCAAACTTTCTATAGTGAAACAATCTGGATAAGAGCTACAAATAAGGTAAGTGTCAAAATACAGGGTCATCGAAAAATAATGCCTAGATTTAAAAAAATCATAAGATCGAAACCTTTTATGTTAAATGAGTCTTTCACTACATGATAACTGGTGAACGCAAGTTTGGTTTTAGTTCACCAGAATTCGTGTGCATGTCTGTGTTATGCGCGGATTAGTTGCGCAGTCATCAAGGTCAGCCGAATCGCCAGACTGCATCTGCTCAGTACGATGTTGACAGTGCAACAAAGAGCACAGTACGATGTTGGCCGTGCAACAAAAAGCACAGTACGATGTTGACCGTGCAACAAAAAGCACAGTGCGTGATTTTGCATGTGGAGTCAAAGTCAATAGTCAGTGTACAGCGGCTTTTTCGGTGAACTTATCCAGGTCTAACTGCTCCTGGTGCTCACATTGCACACATTTGCTCCTGGTGCACACCGAACGGTGCTCACATTGAAACATACTAAGGTATGAAGGAAAAATTATTTTTTGCCGCACATTATAAGACTACAACCAATAAATTACCTGTCATAGTTTTTTTGTGACAGTTATTTAAAACCTAGGCATTATTTTTCGATGACACTGTATTAACTATAGTTACCTGTAACCCATGTGGGATCATAGTTTTTTCTTTAACTTTTTATTTTACGAGGAAATGCTCGCGTTTTCATAAAGCTAACATGAAAACTAGTATTTTGGGGCTACTTTGTGCCAGACCTTTTTTGGTCCGAAAATAGCGCAAATTACTTAGAATTAGAATAGCCTTTTATACAACCAAATCTGTTGAAATATGTTTTAAGTAAAATGTTACTGTAGCAAAATATTACATTATTTTTTTTGTTCCAGTTGCTGAGGATAACATGACGAAAACTCTTTCTCGTTTCTTTAATATTAACAATTGTTTTATTGCATTTATATGTTAAAAGAAAACATTTGTTTATCGAGTTTGCAGTGTTAATTTATTAGCAAATGCTATTGCAAGGGAGTTTAAATAAAAATGTATTCATTTACAAATGAAATATATTCATTTTATATAAAACTAAGTGAATGGACCACAGAAGCCCCCAGCAGGGGCTACTTTGTTCCAAAACTTTAAAAATAGTTAAAAAATTAAAAATTTCCTCTTTAAAACCATACAGTTTGCTTCATTATTTCATGTTAATAGTTTACAACTCCATTTCGACGTTGAGAAATCACATATAATACTTTTAATAATGGAAATGTGAGTTGAACCAGGAAAAAGCGGCCCAACGTAGCCTCGGTTGACGGTATGGAGAAATTTACAATAAAAATTTACTGGTGAGAATAATCCCGGATTTTGTGAACCTTACGCGGCACTTATACAGGTCGCTCGTCCCCTAGGGTTAAAGAATGAATAATATCCCGGCATAGTGAATTCTCTCCCCTGTACCAGCCTTCTAGAAAGAGGAAGACGTCTTAGTCATGCTAGAAGTTTTATATAATAGATTTAAGGTTCCTCTACAGCCATGCGAATGCATACGTATGTTAATGTTAAACATATGGGAGAATTCTTTTCAAATTTCTCATTTAAATTTGAATATTTTTAAATGGTTTCCTATTGCATAGGATAGCTGAGGTCTGTGTCTAATAGCACCCTTTTTTTTAACTTTTTCGATTTTAATTGCAGATTTTTTAAATTAAAGTTAGTTTTTCTTTCGGAACATTTCTTTATTGAATAAGTTCATAGATATATCGAAAGAAAAAAAAAACTAAGGTTTGTATATTTGCCGCTAAAGCACAAATTAAATGTACTGTATGATTATAATGCAATCAATACGATTTTGAAGAAAAACTAAAAACAATAATCCGGAAAAGTATTTAAAAACGCTTGTTTTATACATGGAGATATGAATAAAGAGGAAATGACATAAACTTAACCCTTTAGTGCACAGCTTTGCATATATGGAAACAACAGTGTTTTGAATTTAATAGATTTTTTTTATTCGTATATACCTAATTCACAGCAGAAAATTAAAATAGCAATATCTGCTTTAATGAATAACAGACATTCCGTATTTACATAAAGCGAAATTAACCATTGAAACTTTCTTGTGTAAAGTCAGATTCTCTGAACTACGTAATTTCTAGAACATATTCTATCATGGGGATTAACCCCTTGGGGACGAGCGACACACATACTTCATGAAGCGCTCAGGATCCTTGTTTTTCCTCACCAGTAAAATTTTACTGTAAAATTTGCCTTATTTAATCAGCGCATTTTCTCGATTCAAGAAGACACAAATTTCTGTTTTTAAAAAACGGTGTCAAAAGATTAAAAATTTCGTAAAAGGCTCCCGTCCGAAGGGGTTAAAGGCAGCGTTGCCAGATTGGGGATTTTGTCCCCATTTTGGGGAATTTTAAACATCTAGGGGAATTTTTGGGGGACAAGAAGTTCGTGGGGAAATTTTTGGGGAAAAACCTGGGGATTTCGTTTTTTTACTATTTTCCGTAAAGATTTCTTTTTGGTCTTGTAGAAAAACTGGATCTGTCTCGACTCAATTTCGATTTGAAAAATGAAAATACAATCCAGAAATCGGAAATATCAATCATTATTTTCTTGGATGTGGTCGTGTTCGTTGTTTACTATGTTACACTACAGTTTACACATATTACAGATGCATGAGACTCTAAAGTCTTAAGCAGCTTAAACCTGAACGTGACTAAATCTGCAGGATTTTAACGAATAATTTCTTTTTAAAATTTTCTTTTTAAAAAAAATTAATTTAAATATGTGGAAAGTAGATATTTTTCTCTTATGATATACAAAAGCACCATCGATTGATACAGCGAAAATACTTTGCATTATGATTATGTACTTCAGTATAGGGAGGACAAAAAGAATTAAAACAGCGTACCATCTTGGATTCATACAAATCCCAACTGATAAGAGATTATCTAAAGCTATGGAGCTAATGTAACAATAGTCCAACATTGTTAGACAATACTTTTAAAAACAAACGTAAAATAACTTGTCACTGCAAAATATATCTCTCATTCTCTTAATGTAGCTACAGAATATGCATTCAGCCCAGTTTAAAAGTTTGTTTTTTGTAAATGGGGAATTTTTTCAAAAAAATGCTTTATTTGGGGAAAATTTTTGAGCTCAATTTACTTAAATATTTTTTATAGTAATAAATTGAAAATATAAAAATTCCCTTTTTGAGTAAAAACTGAGTTTGGGACTTTTGCAGAAAAAAACACTCATTTGGGGAAAATTTCAAAAATTTTGTGGAAATTGACTTTTGACTATCTGGCAACACTGATTAAAGGGTTAAAGGTTAAGTTTTATAAAATAAATAATTATATAAAATAAGATACTTGGAGACATACTTATTAAAATATTTACTAATTTGCAGTATTTTAGCGTAAAACAGTCACACGACAGTAGTTTTTACTTATATTGCAGATGTGCGAGAGAAGAAAAGATTGGCGTATTATATGAAAAATGTATCTCTGATTTTTTTTCCATTATTTTTCCTGTGTAATAAACCTTTCAGAAAATCATATATAATTTTTTCGAAACAAAATAAGAAATCACGCATTTAAGGGTTAAAATAGTGAAGTTTCAACTGTAACCGCTTTCGCAGGGGTTGATTTCCTCTAGGGCAAACTTCCACCAGTAAATTTTAACAGAAATTTTCTCCTTTATTTGAACGCCTTATTAATGCAGAATTTCAGTCGTAAATTATGGGAAAAACAAATATTCATTTTTACTGGTAGAAGTTTACTTTGGCGGTAGTTAGGCCCTACGTTTCTGCCATATTGTAAGAACCTAAATAATCCAGTGTCATAATAAAAATTTATAATACTTGGGTAAACTGCCACCAATAAAAAACAAATGGAAATTTTTACCACATTTGTGAGAAAGATTTCGTATGAGTAAGGTGCTTAAATAAGGCGAAACTTTCAATTCAAATTTATTGGTGGAAGTTTGGACCGGCATTAATCAGAAACTGTTTATCCATTAAAAAAAAAAAAAAAAACAGCCGCCATCTTGTGACAACCTCCTCAGTTACTTCACTCGCAACTAGTAGACAATACATTATATAACTCCATCTCTTTGTTCATAAGTCCATTATTATACGTTACCAGAAATAAATCTTTCAATGTTAACACAATATCTCAAGAAATTCAACTACTGACATTGGGCCAAGATTCACTGAATTATTCTACTACAAATTATGATAAAAAATAACTATTTCTCCACTAACCGATTCATATCCTAAAACGCAGAGCAGAATAATAATATACGTGTAAATATGAAGTATGTACAGGAAAGAAGATAAAAAATATTATTAATCGTAACCAAAAAAGAAAAATAAATGCATTTACAAGAAAAACACTCGGAAAACTTTTCAAAGTTTGTAAATATTTTCACTTGAGAAATTCAAGTCTCAGATGTAAAATTGCTTAAAATGTTTTTTAAAATGAGAAGCAAATCTCCACCATCAATAATGGATTCAATAGAAAAAACATTTTACTTTAAAACGGGAATAAAATATGCATTTTATTCTGAAAGTTTTACGATAGTATTTATTCAGATGGTTAAAAGAAATTAGTTTTTTGAACTGTTTTTTATATACGATAAAACTGTTAAAAGGGATTAATATTTTATTTCTTTGCATTATATCTTTTTTTTCTAAGAAATATTAATTAGAATGTATTATTATTATTTTTAACGCATTGCAACATATTTAAAAAGTGCTTATGAATTTGGTTTGTCAGTATGTCTGCCGTATGCCTGTTCGTGTTCTAATTTGCAGAAATTTGAGGATTGCCATGCAATTGATATATGTCATTGAAGTTTACCATGTGATGTTCGGCATTCAAAATGAAAGGTGTACCATTTATAGTTCGTTTACAAACACACTCAAAAGAATTCCATTACATTACGGTCTATGCGAAAAAATCATTTGCGGTGTGTTTTAATGATGTTACACTATTTCAAACATATTAAAGTTGATATGTATCATTGAGATGCGCTACAATATATTTACTATAGAGTATGGTTTTCATAGTACAGGGTGTTCTGTTTATAAAAGAATGTTCCAGATATAAATTTTAGTAGTATCAACAGTAAGCGTCGTAGACTATTGGTTATGGTCACGAATAAAGACTAACTCAAACAGATTTAGATAAGAGCATGCGCGAGTAGTGCTTTGTTATTTACTCGCTTGCAGTACCACATGCGCAAAATGGTGACTTATGAGCGTGAAAATTATTGCTGGGCTGAATTTAAAAGCTGTTAGATTTTTTTCTCTTTGGGGCTTTATAAAAGATCGCGTCTACGATCCACCGCTGCCTAATGATTTTCCAGAGTTGAGACACAGAATTGAAGAGTCATCTGCTTCCATTACTCCGGACTTGTTAACCGATGTGTCGGAAGAATGGGATTTTATGTTGGATGTATGCCGTATAACTAAAAGTGCACATATTGAACATTTGTAAGAAAAACTATGTTAGTTTACCTTCTATTTCATGTATGATTTGTTGTAAATAGTCTAAATTAAACTGTTATGATATACCATTGAAACTGGGACATTTTTGTATGGACACACTATATTTATCGTTCATTTACAGGGCCACACAAAGTAAATCGGATATATTACTGTTTATGGACAATAATTGCTAGAAGTTCGTTTTCAGCTGTGGTACGCGTTTTTAAATGTAACTTTTTTTTTTTTTTTTTGAATTTTACTTAATGCGTATAAATTCTACAGATCAGACTCAGTGCTGCACGAATAATTTTGTGTACATTTCCGTTTATTGAGGGAAACTGCTGAATGGGGATTTGAATATTGCTATGCAATTCCTTACTGAAATACAGTCGGACCCCGTTATCCCGACACCCGATTTTGACGTCACTCCGCTTATCACGTCAGCTTTTCAAAGTCCCGATTTTCTGTATATGATTTTAATGTAAATAAACTCCGGATTTTACGTCGTTTAATACTTTTCAACTTCGGATATCCCGACGGTTTAGGAAAATTGTCCATTTTTCATAATCCATCTTATAAGAACGGAAATTAAGCAGTAAGAAATGTCTTAGCCAAACTTTTCACAAAAGTGTCTAAAATACCCATTGAGATAAAAGAGAAAATTTACTTGAATCCTTTATCTGAATAATTAAGCCCACACGCTATGAATGACCCACTTAAGCTCCAGATAGACGTATCAGTCTACTCGCGGGCTTTTTTGTTCTGATCAGGCGGCGCTTTCTTGTGGTTACATGGAGTTTTTCATCCGACTAAAACCGAAGCATTGCATGGCATTGAAATGATCAGACATTATCTAACATCCATTTCTGAAACAACGAATATTGATTACAATTCATTGTATAATACTGAAAAAAGAAATGTAGGAAGCACATCGAGGGATAAGCAAACCTTAATTCATCAATATTTCATTTAACAGTAAAAAAAACAAGCCATCTAAAATCTAATTTTCATCCTTTTCAATTTTGTTTTTGTGTTTATTTTGTTTAATACTAATGTTTTATTGCTTAAAACTGCAAGAACCGTTATGAATTTAAAATTGCTTTAACTTAATTAAAAATACAGCTTTTTATAAACATATTTTTCTTCAATTCGGGTTACCACGACACTCCGCTTATGACGACACTTTTTTCTGGCCATTAGAGTGTCCGGATAATGAGGTTCGACTGTATATTTTAGCATACTATAAAGTATATTAACAAATCATATACAAGGTTACAGAAAACAAGATAAAGTAAAAAAACTAAAACCCAACTACGACAAAAAACTACGCTGAAAAAGTATAAAAGTACCCCATGAATACAGGTAAAGTCACAAGCAAATGCTAGTAATATATAGATATATTCAAAATGTACAAGTAAAGCGCTTTTGAATGATACCAAACACGGCATATTTATCTTAACTTTATTTTTTGACGTATGACGCTTCCAGTATTTGGTAGTAGTGACGCACATATCCGTCGATGGCAGCAAATGGGTAATGGACCGATTAGTGGATGAGGTCGTTAGTGTAATGTGTAAATGTGTAATGTAGATTGAAGGTTTCATGTATTAAGATGACCTAGGAAGATTTCTTAATCTATCTAATTCTGCTAACGATTGACTGTCATGTGGATTTTTAAGCAACTTATTATGATCCAAGGCACTTATAAACAAACCCTCTATGGTTTTGACTCTACTGAGAGCGACATAGGCCTGTCCTTTAGCAAACAATGACTTTCCTAGATCGATAACTGCTTTATCCAGAGTACAACCTTGTAATTTATGTACAGTACAACCCCAAGAAAGAATCAGCGGGAGCATTTTACGCTGAATTTTCCCAGACCCCCTCAAGCCGTCAAATTCAGTGAGGCAAGGCTCGATTCTGACAAGTCCGTTAATATCGGCTTTTATGGATGCGTCGTCAAATTGTATGAGAACAGCGCTTGGCTGTTCTCCCTGTTCCAACTGATCGCGCCGAAGAGCAGGCCATTCAAAGGCCTTCACCACTCCCATCGCTCCGTTTACTAAACCCTGGTTTACATTCAAATTTCTACGAAGCATTACTCTGGAGCCGATTCCCAGTTCGATACTGTTTATTATACCCCCAGTCTTATTGGGGTCACTAGGTAAATGCTCAGGTTTCGGGGTCTGTCCGTATGTCTTCGATTCAGTAGATGTATCTATTGCTGTGATGGTGTACATTTTAGTAAGTAATGTTAAACGTTCCGACATCTTGGTGTTATATGCCTCTACCTGTTTCAAAGTGGGATATATATGTACTATTTCATCATAATCGTTTGTTTCATTAGTTATTTTTCTTGTGTCTAACGTGGCCAGTTGTTCTAAGGTCAGTTTGCCTACTCTGATATTGTTCAAAAGATCAACGAAAGTGTTATCGTTGGCTTGGCGCATATTTTGGCTCAATTCACAGAAATCAAACATCCTCCACAAGTGTGGTTCATGTACATGATGTTCCGGCTGCTTGAAGCAATACGCGCCCCCAAGTGTAGCAGCAACCGGGGGTAGCTGCATGAGATCGCCAAAAGCTAGAACGTTGACACCTCCGAAGACTCGGTCGTTCTGTTTAAGCTCTTGTAGCCTCAGGTGAATATTTCTTAGTGTAGAATAGGGCACCATTGAGACCTCGTCTATTATAACCCACTTGATATTTCTCCATTTATTTCTTTCCCTTTGCAGACGATCTCCGGTCAGCGGCCTCAAGGTAACTGTTCGGCCATTTTCAATAGGCAATACAAAAGTACTGTGTAAAGTGCATCCTCCGACTAGTCGGGCAGCAACACCAGTTGGTGCCGTGACTATGACACTTGTATTTGAGGATAGTCTTCGAATTTGTTCAACCAGCAGTTTTAGAGTGAAACTTTTGCCGCTTCCAGCTCCGCCAGTAATGAACATTAGGAGTGATCTTTGTTGGTCATCAGTATTTGTTCGTAATTTGTCACATACTTTGGTGAACAACTGTTTTTGATCGTAGTTTAAGGAATTGACTCCCCTCAAAAAATCCTCATCAGACATAATGTTTACTACCATATTGTCTTCAAAATCATCTTCTTGAATATTAATGTGATGAAATGGATTTTGTAATATTGAAGTCTGATTCGTGGCGCTATTATTGGCACACATGTCGACTGCTTGTTCAGCAGCTAGTCGTCGAAGGGCATCTTGTATTTCGTTTTCCCAACGAGATAATAGCTCATTATCATACCCAGAATGAAGTGGTCTTAAAAGACCACGTTTCGCCAAGAAAGCATCTTTAGCATTGTCGTACCCCTCTAACAGCTCACATTCACTACGGAAGGGACAATGCGTAACTAGCAAACTGTAATAGTACGCTTCAGGGTCGGAGTCAGCGGTGTAATATCGAGTTCGTAGAACTGCTGGCCGTGATCGTTTCTTCATTCTACCCATTCTATTCAGCAAATTTATTATTGGCTCTTGGTTTTCAGTTTCTTGCTCATAGGCATCAGCATCTCCATCGTCATCGTCTTGATAAGTAATAGAACTTATCGGCTCATAATTGACAGCGAACTCACCGAGACTCAATTCTTCTAAGTTCCGTGGTCGACTTTCATATCGTTCGAATATATTTTTGCAAGGCTCAACTGTATCCGAATCAAAACGTAACATCCTGTACCTGAGCTCAGGCTTGCATGTGTTAACGAATGTTGACTTCCTGGAGCTGTCGCGTAACTTCAGGTGGCACAGCCTGTATGCACACTCCGGCGCTGACACTTGACGATGATTCATCAAACAATTCTGAACGGCAAATATCTGCTGGCCAAAATTTCCTCCTCTTTCTCTAACTCTATAAAGCGCTTCTGCTATTGCGGTTTGCAGGTTCGCTGGTTCCGATTTCGCGATATATTTAGCGATATAATACGCAACGCCAAGAGCTGAAACCACAGGCTGTATGTCAATATTAGCACCCCACAATCGTAGTAGTGTTGCATTGTAATTATTAATCATAGATTCTTCCGAGCGTCTCTTTAATATATAAAATTTTCCACCATTTGAAGTAGCTTGGTTGTCATCCAATATTACTGTTCTTTCTGAGCTTCGTTTTGGAAACCCAAATCTACATGAATTTGGACTTCTATAACTGTAACATGTATGTGTGTGTCTGTGAGTTTGAAGTCTGGTGACAAGATCTTTTAATTCTGAATCGTTTTCAGGTATTTCGCAGGTAATTATATTTTCAAGCAGATTAATTCCTTCTGGCGAATTGAAATCGGGCATATCTTTACACCAAACAATCATATGTATATGTGGAGATCCCCTTAATTGAAATTCAACCCGCCACCAGAAATCAACCAGTTCATGACCCAATATATAATTCGATTTGCTTTTTAATACTCGCATAAGAGCATTAAACCTGAACATAAACTGGCGCGACAGGGTTACTGGATACGATTCCACTAATCTTAGCTTTTCATCATAAGTCAGATCGTCGATAGGAAAATCAGGCCTACCATCTGCCACCAAGAGAGCTTTTAACATGTCCCGCCAATTCAAATCATTACAGGATAATGTAAGATAGAAATGGGGTGGCCCTAAGTTTCTGACCATGGCCATTAGCTCTGTAAAAGCCCTGTGCCAGTAGGAAGAAGTCCCTCGTATGTTTCTCATACATAAATGTATATTTTGTATAAGATCCTCCGGCTGTATCCCATCTTGTCGAAGTCTTCCACAAACAGATACATTCTGGCGTGCTCTTAACAATTCTACTGCAGACAGAGCATAAAATAGGTATTCTATTTTTTGAAATCGTTTGTCGCTTCCCATAACTCTAGTCTGAAAGTAGTCCAATGGGGTTATTTTGTGTTGCCTTTCTTCATGTAATCCATTATTTCCATCAGGGAAGAGTCTAACCCATGCTAATTCCTCAGCTCTTTTTTCTACAAGGAGGCTTATAGGAGGAGCTGTCTTTCTCCGAATATCGTATACTGGGAGGGGTGTATCGTTACCTACAGGATTATTTATGACATCAATTAAATTAGGTATCTGGTACTCGTTAGCCATCAACATTGTGACGTTTATTTGGCCATTATTAGTTAAGGATCTGGCAGTGATGTCATCGTTGCAATGACCATTAACGGAGTCATGTTCGCTATCGGTGGTTTCATGTGGACATACGTTTGATGGTGTCATGTTGTTGACAGATACGTTTACAGACGTTATGCAATACTGGAGGTTTCTGCGTCCTCTTGTCATAAGGACAACAGGTAGGTGCTCAGCGAGAGATTCAATAGTACTGAACATCATTAACATTGCACAACCTCTAGTTGATGCGACAAATCCTTTAGGTCCCCTTGAATGGGAATCAAACAGGTAATACGACGTATCATGTTTAATTACAGAGATTGATATCTCTGTTTCTGCGGTGATTATGCCTGCATTCTTCTCAATAGTCAGGAAAAAGTGCCGTAGACCTTCTAATAAGCTCGAAAAATATCCTTCTAGCACATCTACTGTTGGGTTAATTAGTCCTGTTATACAATCTATGTCAAAATCAAGTGTATAAGACATATTTGCGATGACTAACTCCGGGAGCAATTCTTCGGTGTTTAAATAATTTGGTTGTATTGGCAAGCTCCTTAGACACTGGGAGTAATATGCATCACCAAATATTAACACCCGATCAATGTCCGAAGCGTCCCATTGCGACAGATCTTTGGTGGAAGAATAAGCTATAGCAACTGCTGCATTTGCAGTGCATTGTTTCCCCCTACTGTCGGAAGAAAACATGTCACTTCCTTGATTAAAAGAACCTCTAAGAATTTTTCGGTCTGAATTAATAACTTTAAAATGTTGATGTGGCTCTCGGTTATGATTAACTGTTGTTGGCGGTATTTCAATTATATGCTCATCATTCATTGAATTTTGTAGGTGTTCAAAGTTAAGAGTAACGCCTCTATAGAGATGATTGTTGTTTACAAGCCAATTTAAAGCTGCACGTAGGTTGTCTAAATTCACTCTATATTCCCTGACCCTATCAACATTTTCTAATGTTTCGATGACAACAGTGAGACCGCACTGTTCAATCGCCAGTGGTAGTTGTTCCGTGATTTCTTCAACTTGTTGAGCAAACAACACAGCCTGCCCTTTAAACCCTTTTTGTCCGAAATGTCCTCCCAGTTTTATTATTTTAACAAACGGTATAATCCTTGATACAAGCCTTATTTCAACTTCAGATAAAGCTACTAATTGTTGAGGAGGTTCCGGAACTGTCATTTTATTCCAAAAAGCCGTTGACGGAACTTTATTACGACTTATAGAATTGGCACATCGATTACAGGCTGTTATTCTTTGTGGAGTGTTAGGCGGGAAAAGATTATTAGATGTTATATTTTTTACTTGATTTTTGTATAGTGTTTTTTTACAAATATAACATGTTTTGTCCGATACCTCCGAAATTGCCCTATCAAACTCGTCCTTGTCTGTTTCGAACAAAATTCTTCGAGCTCGGTAGGTTGTAGATGTATTTATCTGCATGGATTGAAGTCGTATCTCTCTTGATGTTGGAGTTTCGTTAGCACGAATTTCTGAAGCATGATTGCTCATCGACTCAAGTCGTGATTGCCTAGTAGACGGGGATTCTAGATCACGCATTTCAGAGGCATGATTACGCATGTTTTCCAAACGTGATTGTCTAGTCGACGGAGGCTCTTGATCACGCATTTGAGAGGCATGATTACACATATTTTCCAAACGTGATTGTCTAGTCGACGGAGACTCTTGAGCACGCATTTGAGAGGCATGATTACACATATTTTCCAATCGTGATTGTCTAGTCGACGGAGACTCTTGAGCACGCATTTGAGAGGCATGATTACACATATTTTCCAAACGTGATTGTCTAGTCGACGGAGACTCTTGATCACGCATTTGAGAGGCATGATTACACATATTTTCCAAACGTGTTTGTCTAGTCGACGGAGACTCTTGAGCACGCATTTGAGAGGCATGATTACACATATTTTCCAAACGTGATTGTCTAGTCGACGGAGACTCTTGATCACGCATTTGAGAGGCATGATTACACATATTTTCCAAACGTGTTTGTCGAGTCGACGGAGATTCTAGATTACGTACTTGAGAAGCATGATCTTTCATTGACTTGAGTCGAAGTATTTTTGAAGTGGGAGTTTCTAAGCTTCGGGTTTCGGAAGCATGTGTCTTTAACGAATAAAGTCGCTGTGATCGAGAATTTTGAGATTCTTGCGATCTTATCTGAGCAATGTAGTTTTTTGCTTTATGTAAACGTATGATTTTTTTTTGAGAAGTTTCTTTCTCACGAAGATTATCAGCCCGTTTTTTAGCATTCCAACGATTTTCCACTTTAGAATGTTCGGACTGCGTTTTCCTACGATTTTTCTGATAATCTTTGTCTTTTATTCTTCTAAATTCAGTAATATCTGGGGATTCATTTTTTCTTGTCTCAGAAATGCGTGAAGCTTTTTTTGTTTTCCTTGATAAAGCCATTTTTTAAAAGCTTTTATTTTATACCTAAAATAATGAAACTAAATGTTAATATTTATAGCTCTATTTATTTACACTAGATTTACTAACCTAACTCAAACTAAATTGTTTTTGTTTATAGACCTATACTTATTATACTACTTCTTATTTCTATACTTACTAACTATACTATACTACTAACTTTTACTGCTATTTCGTAGACTATATAAACCTGGTACTTTTGGTGCAATACCAGCAAAATTATTTTTATTTATTTAATCCGACAAAATTTAAACAGTGTATCGAAGTAGGATGGCTGTGGTTGCTTCCCTGCGTTACCGGGTACACAACGTGACAACGAATAGGCAAATAGATACACACGCACATATAACAACATAAGCCCGAAGGCATATAATGCAGAGGACATTTTTATGGGAGTTTTAGCCAGTTATCAAACTGTTTCCGCCTTCACCGCGTGGAGGTACTCCCAGCTTATGTCGTTTACATTAGTGCATTAAATTATTCTATTAACGTTCACGCTGCTCTACATTACAGTTCCCGTGATCCGCGCTTTACTCTTATCGCTCATTTTTTTTAAACATCTTCAAAGCAGTCTTGTAATTATGTATAAGCATATAAATACTGGTGAAGCTCTTTCAAGTAATACCAAACACATTACATATATTTTTATTTTATACTTTTTGTCCGCTAGAGGGCATAATAGTAAATTTGGTGACAAACTTTATAGCTCACAACCAACAGAATATCAAGATCAAGACCCTTCTAATGGCACTGCAGTGGTCTTATTCTGATTACTAAGTACCAAAGAAATTAAGAACGAAAAGATGTGAATTATATGCAATTAGCCCATAAATGCAAGTAAAGTCACAAGCAAATGCTAGTAATATATATATATTCGAAATGTACAAGTGAAGCGCTTTAAAATGATACCAAACACGGCATATCTAGCTTAACTTTATTTTTTTACTCTGTATATTTTGTCCGCTAGAAGGCGCCACATTGAATTTGGTGAAAATCTATATAGCCTATAACCAGCGGACAATTAAGACGCTTCTAATGATATGTCATTTGTCGAATTCTGATTAGTGGTTTAGAAGTTACGAGGGAACAGATGAACATACATACATACATACATACATACATACATACATACATACATACATAGCCTGTCAAAATCATAACCCTCCTTTGGCTTTGCCGTAGTCGGGTAAAAAATCGGATGTTTTTCCGATTATTGATGGTAACTCCTGAAATCGGGTTTTCAAATGTGTTATGCGTTTTGGCAGCTGTGGGATAGGACTAAATTGCTGCATATGTTAAGATGGCACAAATGTGCAATTTTTTTTTCAAATATTATACATATTTATTCTTGTATTATATTTCTTTCTATGCATGTTCATAATATTTTAATAGTATAATAAGCAATTGTGTATTACATTTTTATCAAAATATGATTCTCGATGTAATTATCATTTATTCTGTGCACATTCAATGTATATTTTTCTTTATCAAGGTCTTAATTTCTTTCCATTTATATATTTTCCGTGTATTTTTTACCCGACTGAAAAGAAGGGTTATGTGTTTTACGCGTATCTGTGTATGTGGATTTCTTTATACCCTCGAAACATTTCAACGGCTTGATGGATTTTAATGAATGAGGTCTCTATCAATTCGTCTTAACGGCCTGATGGTTATAGGTTAGGTTTTGTATTTATAAATTCAAAATGGCGGCCGTAAAATACTAAATGGCGGTAGAGACGAAAAAAAAATTACGCACCATGTTGAGTGGCATATCATTAGACAGGTCTTTCAAAATGAAGACGATGTTTCATTGACTATTTTACAGTCAGAAGCTCCGTTAAAATATTATACAACCTGGAAGTTGTGTAGGTAGGACATCTAGCTTTACTGCAACTCTAACCATCATAGACATCTATAGACCTTATCAAAACAGTGTTTATAGATAGGAACTAACAATTAAACACAACTTAAAAGTCATCATTACAAGTAAATACAAAAAAAAAAAATAGGTAAGTAATATAAACAAGTAATATAATATAAAAAATATTTTTTTTTAAGTCAATTCCTACTTATGTCAATAAGAGAATTTTTTTTCTCTCATTCTTCTTTCCGCTTGAGTGGCGTTTAAAATGCCTTGATCAAGAAGAGGGGCTCTCTCGGTCTTAAAATGCCTTGATCAAGAAGAGGGATCTCTCGATTATTGAAAATTAATTAATTTAATTTAATTAATGAATTAATATTTGAAAGAAACTGGATTAACATCAAGTGCCATCCACTACAAGTTTTTAAAAAAATTACTTGAGCTTGATTGGATGAATAATTATTTTATAAACGATTGAAAAATTGAACAAGATATATAGCGAGAGTGTGAGCTAATAGTAGGAATTGAAAAAAAAAAATAGTTTCATATTGATGAGAAATAATTAATTAGTTCGCTTTTTACGCAGTCGGATTTTTTGATTTTTTAAATTTAAATGTTTATTCAAAAGAGTTAATAACCACTGTTCTAATAGTTAATATAGTTAACTTATAAATTCGAAACTATCTCTAAACATCCATTAACTGAAGTCACGATTGTAATTGATAACCGTAAATCCCAATGCAATGTTTGAAAATTATGGAAGTTAAGAACAGTATTACTGGCATTTAATATTTGATTTGATTGTACGTTAAAAACTAAGTGTTCTCCTTTATGCATTGTACGCAAATTAGTGCAGTAGAACCCCGCTAATCCAAAATACCGGTTATTCCGAACCGATTTCATTTTCGAAAATTATACTTGAACAGATAATTGAAAAGATTAGCTACCGAAATTTTGCGTATTATAGGACGAATGTTAGGAAAAACGTGTAGAAGTTAGAATGAAACAAGAATAAACAATTAAATATAAAAAATCAAAAAACCCGACTGCGTATAAAGCAACCTAATTCCTAATATTAGCTCGGCCCCACCAGTAGCCGAGAGGTTCTGCTCTCGAAGCTGGTAGACGGGTGGTGCTGGGTTCGAACCCAATCGCGCCCGTCGGCCTAATCGTTCGGAGTTTTCGTGGTTATCTTCGAACCGTGGATTTCCATGCGTTAATACGGGTTAGGTTCCCTTAGAAAGACCTCCACGGAGGGCACCCACCATAGGGCCTATATCCTTCGTGTTGATAATTGGCCGTCATAAACACAACCAACCACAACCAACATAATATTAGCTCACACTCTCGCTATATATATCTTGTTCAAATTTTCAATCGTTAATAAAATACTTATTATTCATCCAATCAAGCTCAAATAAATTTTTTTAAACTTGTAGTGGATGACACTTGATGTTAATGCAGTTTTTTTCAAATGTTAATTCATTAATTAAATTAATTAATTTTCAATAATCGAGAGAGCTCTCTTCTTGATCAAGGTATTTTAAGACCGAGAGAGCCCTATTCTTGATCAAGGCATTTTAAGCGCCACTCAATAGGAAAGAAGAATGGTAGAAAATAAATTTATCTTATTGACCTAAGTAGGAATTGACTTAACATATATATATATTTTTTTTAATTACTTGTTTATATTACTTACCTATTTTTTTTATTTACTTGAATTGATGACTTTTAAGTTGTGTTTAATTGTTAGTTCCTATCTATAAACACTGTTTTGATGAGGCCTAAAGATGTCTATGATGGTTAGAGTTGCAGTAAAGCTAGAGATCCACAATACATACACAATTTCCCGGTTGTATAATATTTTAACGGAGTTTCTGACTGTAAAATAGTCAATGAAAATTCGTCTTCATTTTGAAAGACTTATCCAATGATATGCCACTCAATAGGGCGCATAATTTTTTTTCGTCTCTACCGCCATTTTGTATCTTACGGCCGCCATTTTGAATTTATAAAAACAAAACCTAGCCTATAACCATCGGGCTGTTAAGACGAATTGATAGAGACCACATTCGTTAAAATCCATCCAGCCGTTCGGATGTTTCGAGGGTATAAAAAAATCCACATACACAGATACGCGTGAAACACATAACCCTTCTTTTCAGTCGGGTAAAAAGGCAGTAAAGATGTTTTTTTATTCTTTAAACAACTTGGATAGAATACATAAAAAAAAAATCAGTAATGTAAAAGTACAACATATGTACACGAATATAAAATGAAAATATTAGGCCTACACGTAGAAGCCATCTTAAAAAGAGTCTCGAATATAAGTTTGTTTGAAGGTCACTATAAAATTCTTTTCTAAAATGAAAACAGTATTTAATTTAGATGATAAAATTTATTATTCCTTTCACCAGTTTGATTTCGCAAATTATCTACAGAAATGTTTTTTCTTACTTTACTCGTCGACGTGGTGACTGAGCTATTTATAAATTCGCGATTTTGAACTGTTTGTCATGACGAATTAGTGGGGTTCTACTGTATTCAGTATTATCTTAAATACCTTTCATTCAAAAAAAAAATTAATTTGGTTGCAAAAGTGCATTATAAATTATTAACTGCTATTTTATACTGTAAATACAAGTAATGTACGATCGATTGAATTGTTAGTGCGTTTTACAGTAATCAGTGGATTTGTGTTCCCCCCCCCCCCTGGATTTCACTTATACAGTCGGATCTCGTTATCCCGACACCCGGTTTTCTCGTCACTCCGCTTATCACGTCAGTTTTTCAAAATCCCTACTTTCTGTATATGATTTTAATGTAAATAAACTACGGATTTTACGTCGTTGAATAATTTTCAATTCCGCATATCCCAACGGTTTAGGAAAATTGCCCATTTTTTATAATTCATCATATAAGCACGGAAATTAAGCGGTAAGAAAGGTTTTAGCCAAACTTTTCACAAAAGTATTTAAAATACCCATTGAGATAAATGAGAAATTTTATTTCAATCTTTTAAATAAATAAATAAACCCACACACTATGAATTACCCACTTAAGCTCAGATAAACGTAGCAGTGTACTCGAGGTCTTTCTGTTCTGGTCAGGCGGCGCTTGCTTGTGGTTGCACAGATTTTTTCATCCGACTAAAACCAAAGCTTTGCATTGCATTGAAACGATCAGAAATAATATAAAATCCATTTCTGAAACAATGAATATTTATTACAATTCACTGTATAGTATTGAAAAAAGAATTTTAGGAAGCACATCTAGGGATAAGCAAACATTAATTCATCAATATTTTATGTCAATAAAAAACAAGTCATCATAAATCTGATTTTTATTCTTTTCAATTTTGTTTTTGCGTTTATTTTGTTTAATAATAATGTTTTATTGCTTAAAACTGCAAAAACAATTATGAATTTAAAATTGTCTTAAATTAACTAAAAATACAACTTTTTATAAACATATTTTTCTCCAACTCGTTTACCGCGACACTCCTCTTATGACGACACTTTTTTCTGGTCATTAGAGTGTCGGGATAACGAGGTTGGACTGTACTCTAAAGCGAAAGCTGGATCTCGGGGCGGTCATACCTTGTCATCCCTGTTTACTTATTAGACATCAACTTTCACATTATTAAAATGTGAAGTTTTGTTGCAGTATTGTGAATGCATTGAAAAGTGCTTCGTAATCAATACTTGACGCATAATTTTTTGCTTTTGTTCATTTATTTATTCATCTTGAAATAACTTATCTTTAAAAAATTCCAAAAATATTGTGCATTATGCATTATTAATGACTTTTTAATAGTTTATGTTTAACTGAAATAAATTTGATTAGAAATTCTGTATTATTAAAAAATTAGCGTTTTTGAATATTTTATGAATACAGATGACTAAAATACTTCTTGTTCTTTTCTATTTTTACATATGTCTAAATAATTAAACGGCTCTGAAATTCTATTTTTCTGTATGGTATTCTTTCTTTCAATGATGTTTAATTAGGAAATGTGTATGTATTTTTTTTACTCACTTTGAACTAACGTATGTAAGATAATTAATTGCTACAGAAAACATCTTTAAAAATTTGAAAGATTTAGCACATTAATAATATATGTTTAACTGAAATAAATTGGAAAAGGTTAGATGTAATTGACCCTTCAGAATTTCCGTGTTATTAAAAATTTAGAGTAAAGTAGAAGAAAATTCCCAATGAAGTGTTATTTGAGAAATATACATATGAATGCTTTAAAGTTTTCAGGAGTGTTTATCCGCTGCATCGAATACTATCGGATTCTTGTTTTCTTTTTCTTTTTTTCTTCTCTCTCTCTCTCTCTTTTACGAAGGAAAGGGTAAAGTTTTGTGAACTGTATGACTTCTACATACGGAAAAAAAGTTTTAAAACAGTGCTAACATGCGACATTGCAAATATATGGGTTTCTCAAAAAAACATATGTAAAACGTATTGTTACGGATTTAATCATCTCGCTCTAAATTGTGAAAACGTATATATACGGGAATGCTCTTTGGGAGATAGAAAAAACGTATATGGGCCATTCCATGATAACTTATGTTATATTTAAAAGAATTTACTGAGGTAATTTTATTAATATAACACCAAAAAATATTCAAATTTAAAGTTGACATGATTTATTAATTAAATCTATCTTAAGATCAATTAGGATGAAAATTACCTAAAAAATGTGAATAAAAACTATATTTTTTATGGTAATTTGTGTTCCTTTTTCAGTAATATCAGTTACCATAATAAATGTAACAACCAGAGTTCAAGAAATAAAATTAGGTAGTTTCCATCTAAATTGAGCTTTGAATAGCTTTAATTAACCAATCAAATCAACTTTACATATTGAATATATTTTGTGGTGCTGTATTACTAAAATTACTGAAGTAAATTGATGTAAATGTAACGGAAGTTACCATGGAATGACCAATATATAAGAGAAAATGTTAAAAATGATACTGAAAATTTAATTATTAATCGACGGAAAAAAAATCGTGTCATTTAATTTAAAAGCTCCCTGATCGTGAAAGCATACATTGTCTAATTCGAAGTCAGAATCTACTTGTAATTAATTTCAGTTTATGCTATTCGTCTCAACAAAAATTTAAATATTGACAATTATTTACATCATTTTAATAGATTTATTAATTAAGTTTTAATGGAGATTAAGAATGATCCCTAATTAGTCATAGTTTTGCAAGTTGGGTGGGGTATTTTTATATTCAGATGCCCTGGTTGCTACAACTTTTTTTTATATTAATATTCGTCTTATATTGTATACGAGGTCTGTCTGATAACTATCCGAACTTGCTTTTTCATGCGCACAGAAGTGATTCTAACGCGGCGCGACTGCGCTTATTGGAAGGAAACAGCTTAATGCGCAAGCTTGAATTTTTTCTTCACTTTCCAGTGAGCCAGTCGTTGCTGCTGGCCGCCGATTAGGTTACTGTCATACGTGTTCTTCTGATTTTGATTTCTCTCAAGATGACTGAACAAGTTGAGCAAAGGTACTGCATCAAATTTTGTCAAAGATTGGTGATTCTCAAAGCAAAACGAATCGTAAGATTCATCAGATGTCATCATATTCATCAATGCTCCTGTTCATTCATCGCACCTGATTCAGACTTTCTTGACGAAACATGAAATTACAGTTGTTTGCCAGTTTTTCAGTTGTTATCTACTATACAGACATGGCTACATGCGACTTCTGGTTGTTTCCAAAATTAAAGGCAGGTGAGATATGCACAACGCGATGGCGGAGCTGAACACCATTACAAAAGAAGTCTTCAGCAGCGTTTTCAATAGTGGAAAGAAAGGTAGGCTAAGTGTGTGGAGGTGCAAAATGACTAATTTGAAGAGGATTAGGGTCCCAAACCCATCAGGTAACTTACATTTTTTTTTTCGGACGAAGGTCGGATACTTTTCAGACAGGCCACGTATGTCTACCTTCTGAGTACTAAAAAATATATGTAATACGTGTGTTTTTAATTAAAACAGGGATTAAAACTATGAATTCAATTAAAATTTTAATGCAACTTTAATTAACTTTTTTATTTAGGCAATATTTAGTCCAATTTTAGTAAACATTTACGTTTATGCTAAACCTTCTACAACAAAATCTAAACAATATATTTGACTTTTTCAACAATATATTAGTAAATAGCTTACATGTGTCATGAAACAAAGGACTTGCAAAACCTCTTAAATTTACTAAAATGTACCAAATTTTAAATACGCAACATGATTTATTTTTTAATTATACATTTTAAATTAATAACTACATAATTACAAGCTGTATTTATCTTCATAACATACCAATAAATAAGCAGAATCTTGTGACAAAATTATATTACAATATCTTAAAAAACCATAAGAAGGAGAATTTTGGCAAACGTAAAAAAAGAAAAATGCATTTTTTCCAGAAAACGCAGGGATTTTAACTCAAATAAATATTTTAACTCATGAAACTAGAAAAGTAACCAGAGGAAACTTAATTCAGAATTAAACAAGTTGGAAATTGCACGTCAAACGGGGCAAATGAGGTGCTAGGTTCGTACTATAACTAGTTTTAGTATAAATATTTTTTGCACCTCATATTGTACTGAATGTATATTTTAATGCATTTCATAAATGCATATCAATTTCATTCTGTTCGAAAGGCTCTAACATCATTAAAATGCTCTTAAAATAATTTTTCCTCTATGGCCGTAATATAACGGGAAAATTTTGACTGTTCATGTAATTAAACTATACATTTCATGTCACATTACACAACTTCACACATTACACTTATTATTACAACTTCACATTACACAACTATACATTTCACTATACATTTCAGGTCAATTTTATGTCTTTACATTTGAAAATTAGTCAGAAAATGTCTCTAAGTGTCGCATTGTTGAGCAGTGAATTTGAGAACCACCTTAAGCTATATGTCCAAAGAATCCTAGTAATAGAAGTTCATTATCGCTATTAATATTTTTGCGAAACATATTGCCTGCCCTATACATCCTAAGAACAATTAAATCCAGTTGCGGCCCGACTCGATTATGTACAAAAAAAAATCAAGCCTAATCTCGGCCCGGCGCGAGTCTGCTGAAAAAATTAGGCCCTGGATCAGACACCATGTAACTGTTCGATTCTGATGTCTACGCTGGACATGTTACATTTCTGTACTGATGTTGTCAAACTAGAATCGGCTCGTGACGCACATTTATACTTATTCTCGCGAAAGTCATATTCGTTGAAAATGGCTCATATTTTATCGGCATCGTTTAAATTTTCAGTGGTTAGTCCGTGACTTGATTTGGTGCTGATTACGTTTTTGTGTAAATCGCCCAACAGGTGGCGCTGCTATGCTGCATTTTGCAGCATGTATGCGATTTCCGCAATAGCTCTATCGCAAGAACTAATGCAGGATTTTCATCAAATTTCAGATTCCGTTAGTCCTTGATATGAAATGGTGCTGATTACGTGTTGTTATAAGTCGTCCAACTGGTGGCGCTTCTGTGGTTCATCTTTCACGATTACCGCAATAGGTCTATCTCAAGAACTAATGCACAAATTTTCATCTAACTTCAGATTTAGTTAGACGTCAGTACAAGTTGTTGGTAATTAGGTTTTCGTGTTAATCGCACAATAGGTGGTGCTGCTATGTTGGAATTTTTACGATTTCCGCAATAGCTTTATCTAAAAACTAATGCACGGATTTTCTACAATCTTCAGATTCAGTCATACGTCGACATAAGTTGTTGCTGATTATGTTTTGGTATAAATCATCCAATAGGTGGCGCTGCTAAGCTGTATTTTTATGAATTTACAGGATTTCAGCGATAGTCATATCTCAAGAACTATTGCACGGAATTTCATATCTTTAGAATCCTCATGAGGAGCATATATTGCCATTTAATTTTGGCAGTGTGATAGCTAATTTTGAAGTATTAACATGTATGAGATAGAAGAACGTTTTTGGATTGGTACATCTGATTATTTTATTCATGGTTTCATGTGTCCACCCTAATAAAATGACAAACAGTATAATAAGATATCTTGCTGAAAATGTGTGCATAAAAATAGAATTTCGCATTTATAATTTATAATATAAATTAACATCTTATTAGTCAGAAACAGACATTAATTATAGGTATATTTAAATATTATACAGACTTACATACAATAAATACAATAAACCCAACTGGAGTGAAATTTAGTCAGAGCCAGGAATCGAATCCTAATTTTTCACTCGAGTTGGGTTTATTGTATGTATGTCTGTATAATATTTATATATACCTTTAACTGTTGAATGCAGGCGTTATTTATGTGTGTATGTGTGTTTTAATATATATTGTAGTATGTGTGTTTTATAGACATTAGTTATATCTGAAATTTAAACACTTTTGACACTGAAAAATGTTTGTGCGAAACAGCAATGAATTATTACGAGTAGTTTGAAATGAAGGTATTTTCAAAGACAATATAATCGGATATATAAATAATGATAACATTTTTATTACATAAGTACTAATGAGTCTCAAGACTCTTAAAATTTGAAAAAAAAAGGCCATTTCAACATTCAATATCTTAAAATGTATTTCATTTTAAAACACAATTTTAACTGGGATGAAAGATATAAGTATGTTCTTTCATTTCACGTATTTAAAATATTGCAAAATGCAGAATTAGTATTTACAGGGAGCTCCAAACTGTCAGACATATGACGAACAGAATATCGGCTAACAGATTATGCGCAGGATTACAAAATAAATTTTGCAACTGGAATATAAATGTTGGTACCTGCTCACACTTCAGATTGTAGTAATTACCTTGAACCTAAATAAATTTGTATTTAAAGCTTTTTTATATTTTTTATACAATGTTGTATTTAGCTAATGCAAAATTTCGAAAATTTCAACAGTGTAAGTATAATCACCATCAAAAGTTTCTTGATCAATATAAAGGAAATTTTAAATAAAATTTATACAGACTAACATGAAACATATGTTTTGACAATTTCATGGGAAAAAATCAGAAGTTTTTGAGATATCGTGCGCGTTAAGTTCAAAAACGTCATTTGGAAAAAAATGACTTCAAAGTTTCGGAAAGTCTTCAGCTATTGAGCGGGTATAGTTCCAAAAGTCATAACTTCTATTCTAATGGAAATTTCATGTGAACAATTATATCAAAAAGCTCAGCAAAAACAGGAGTTTAACATCGAAAAAAAATAAAATTTCGAAAATTTTAAAGCTTTACGCCTCTGACACTTTAATAAATTAAAGATAAAAACTATATTTTAGCATTTTTCTTATACATTTTAGTACCCTTTACGTATGTGGTTATTTTTTCCATGTCTTTTATTAACCATATCCCTTTTCCTTGTTTTCCCCTATACAGGAAAAATAAATTTAAACTTTCAAAACTCAATCTCAATACTTATGCTAAATTCGAAAACAAAATGTATTTGAAAGGAGAATAAGAAACTTTAATTTGTAAATCCGAAGATTTTATTGTTCAGAGATTAAAAATATATTAAGAGGATTACTCAGAAGAGAAAGCTACAATTACAACAATTACGGAGAAAGGCGGTGTTCTTAATTTAATCCATATTGAAAGATTTTAAAAGTACTGTAACTCATTATTTCTAATTTTCTGCGAATTTGAATTTTAATTTATTGAGGCATTTGTAAGTCGATTTTTGCTAGAGGAAATCGTATTTGGTGTATACTTTAAATAAGGATTTTAAATATGTGAAGTAAGCCAATGCTTCTTTAAAAAACTAATTAAATAATGTCAATCCTCGTCACTTTTTGATGTTTGAAATGCGTTATTTTCATATTATTTTTGCACATACAGACACGGAGAAAGATACAGAGAGAGATGTGTGAATGTACAAAGAAACATACAGTTCCAATCTGCAGATCTTTCAAATTTTTCAAAGACAAACAAACATGTTTTGAACGCGAAAATTCTTATAGGGTAAGTCCGGGAGAGTCGCCGCATCCGGTATAAATGCCGCAACACTTATATTTCTTGTAATTATCGATAGATGGTCGTCAAAAGCGCAATATAGGTGCGCAATGAGATTATTTTAACCAGTGTATAGCGTGAATCCCATTTCGATGTTTACTTGTAAATGTATAATCTTTATTTTGACATAAGTGCATGATTTCACTGTCCAAATATTAAACACGTTATGCTTAAATACATTTCATATGCTAATTACTAAATGCGTGCATGACTTCAAAGTCAAAACTAAGTGTAGCATTTGTGTAGAGTACTGTGTGTATGGTTACGCCATTTTCCTTAACGATGGCAGGTGACTGTGATGTGAGACGTCTGTACAATGCAAAATTGTATACGTGCCGCACTGCCATTCCGGTATACATGCCGCAGTTCCTTTTGTACGGGATGATTAAGTGTTATTAACTTTTCCTTTTCTTTTTGCACATACTAACCAAATTAGGCACGTTATCAAGTTCACTAAAACCAAAGGAGAAAAAGGGAAAAATTAAAAGTAAGAAGGGCAAGAAAGATGCAAGTCAAGATGATAATAATGAGAAAATGGATTACGCATAACGCAGACGTTCTTTGCAAAGAACAAAGCCTGAAGTACGGGTGACGCTCCGCAGTGTAATGTTTTATAAAAAAAAATGTTAAAAAATATTAATTATTTGTTTTGATTTTTTTGTCGCAGTACGCGTGTTGTATATTTAACATTAAATAGCGCAACATGATTTTTTTTTTTATGTCTGCCAAGGAACTTTATACACAAGTTCAAAAGAATATGTGGCATAAATCCTGGAATTACTCTCCTTTTTGTTTTTGTTTTTATATGGTACTTTATGGTACTTATTTTTTAACAGCTCCCCATGAATTACCAAACAGCTATCTCTAGCATGGATATGAACATGGATCTGAAATTTAAATTTGTTTAACACAAGAAAATAAAATGTTGTTATAAGTAAAATGCTTTTTTGAGTAGTTATTATGATGGGCGACGAGTATATTCGTCTTTACTTAGCCGCTAAATTTAACACATTTTTTTAATGCTTAATGTTAACACATATATCGGATACTTTTCGGACTTCTGCGAGTGTGTGGCTTTTGGGTCCCCAGACCTTTTCCGCACCGATACTTGTCTCAAAATTATCTTATCCCGCCTAAAACTACTCTGCCATTTGGCAGAAATGTTTCGCTTTCTGATGGACCTGACCAATCTTACCTCTTAGGTCTTCAGAATCTGCACTCCTGAGACTAACCCATTGTCCCGTTAGAACGTATGTCGAGCTCTGGAAGTCTTAGCACTCCTTGTCGTGTAGGTGCAGGCCTCCGGCGAACAATACCATGGTGGCGTTGTGGTCCTGAATTATGATCCTCAAGTTTTTTTCTTTTATCAATGGACTTCTCCAGATTCAATTCACCACTGTATGTCGCAAAGGCGTTTTGTGCTCTAGCGACTTGTTTGTTATGTGTTCATATTCATGTTTTTGTTGTTGTTATTTTAGGACTGCAAGTTTTTGTAATGAATCCCTGCATTCTGAGGAACTTACCGGGTGGAGCAAATAGGGTCTGCACCGGATCCTAGCGATCTGGTGATCTTGCTGCACTTAGGCATAAATAAATAAATAATGGCTCCCTATAAATTGGCAAAAACTTGCTTCTAGTATGCATGTTGTTAATACGGATCTGAAATTTAAACTCGATTTATATTACAAAATGTTATTATGTGTAAAATGTTGCTATAAGCAGTTATTATGACGGATGACGAGTATATTCGTCGTTACAATTTGCCAAGTTTAACTTTTTTGGTTACAACTAATTTTGAATAATAATTGTTCGGAAAGTCGTGTCCGTTTATGAAAATCAGTTCGACCGGAAAATTCTACCATTTAATTATTAGACATTGATTCCGATATCTGATGTCTAATAATTACCGGGCAGAATTTTCGTGTACGGATTGATTTTCCCAAACGGACACGACTTTTCAAACGACCCGATATAATACATATACACTGGTTTCCAAAAATTAAGGAAAAATCGCAAAAAGAGCGATAACTCGTTCAAAAATGAACCTATCCGTATGAAATTTGCATATGTTGTTAACTAAAAGATATCGAATAAAATTACAAAATGAAAATTAGTGGCGCTGCAAGCGGATTGCGTCATCTGTGAGGAGCATAAAAAGACATGCTAGTGAGTACGGCTGCTGGGGTCGCTGTGATTATGATATAAGAAAATTGAGATAGCCAATTCATTAGTATGACCTCGAGGTATCATTTGTCCACATAACTGCAATATAGAGCTATTGGAAGATTGGAGGTAGGTCAAAGTCAGACAGAGGTTGCCAGATGGCTAAATCTGAGTTTTTCAGCTGTTCATTGGCTTTGGAAACAATTTCAAACCACTCGTTCGACCTCCAGAAGGTTTAGCCAAGGACGGGCAAGAGCATCGACAAGCACCGTTGACGATATTTGCGGTTATGTGCACGAATGAATAGAACAGCAACACCTTCTTATCTTAGATTCTCCCTTACTGAAGCCACTGGAAGGTTTGTATGAAAATCTACTGTGCGTAGAAGTCTTCATGAAGGTGGTCTTTATGCGATGCGACCAGACATTTGTTGCTGCTCACCTCATGTCACCGGAGGGAACGTTTAAGGCGGGCATATCAACATGTCCACCGGACAGCTGATCAATGGAGCCGTGTTCTCTTGACGGATGAGTTCCAGTTCAGCCTCTAAAGCGATAGTAGGCATTGATTGATTTGGAGAGAACATGGAACACGCTATCATCCATCAAATATTCGTAAAAGAGATTCGTATGGATGAGGCAGTGTCTGTGTGTGATGGTATCTCTTTGGGTGAACGTACCGACTTCCATGTCTTTCCACGTGGAACTGTAAATGCTCACGTCTATAGAGATGGGTGGCATTCTTGATGCTTATGTGCGCCCTTATGCCGGTGCAATAGTTAATGATTTCCTGTTACAGGACGATAACGCTAGACCGCGCTGGGCTCACATCGTAGAAGATTATCTTCAGCGCCAAACAATTAAGCGCATGGAATGGCCAGCTCGATCACTGGATATGTATCCCATCGAGCATGTTTGGGATGTCTTAGGAAGATGTGTCGCTGGTCTCAATACCCTCCCCAGACCCTTGCCATACTTACAACTGCTTTAGAAGAGCAATGGATCGCACTTCCCAGCGAACTTATCGATCGCATAATTGACAGTATCACACATCACGGTATGCGCTGTATTACTCCTAGGGGTGATCATACTCCATATTAAAAGTACTTTTCCTATACCAAACTGACTCATTTATTTTGTTTATTTTACAATTGTGCTAATTTCCGAAGCACCACAATAGCCTGGTAATTTCTTTTAATGCTATTTTATACCTTACTGTGTATTGTACATTGTGGCTCGGTTTTATTAAAATCTACTTGTGACATTTTGAGTAATCGCTACTTTTGATGTTTTTCCTTAATTTTTGGAAACTAGTGTATATGCTGGATGTCTCAGTACCAAAGTTGCAAATTTTAAGAAGTGATAAAGCAAGAGCAATAACCAAGAGCAAGAGCGTTAAAGCAATCAACCAAAACCAATTAAGAGTAAAACCTGTGCGCAGTTTGTCCGCTATTCACACGTATAAACGCAAAAATACATTGTTAGGTGTTGGGGATGGGGAAAATGCCCGTCTTTCGGGGAAGTCTGTTTTGGAGATTTTATTGTATATGACTAGGTAACCAGATTCGTAATCAATTTTTGTGTCATTAATAAACAATGCCTCTACTCCAATCTGTGGCCATATTTTAGTTCGTAACTTTTACGATAATGAAGATATTTTAACAAAATTCCCAACCCTTAAATTGTTTTAGTTTAAATCTGAAGAAATCACTAAAAATGCTGGAATTGTGAAGTGCGAACATATGTATAGTGAAGTACATTTCGAATTGTGTAGCACTGTAATATTCAGCACAGTTAGGATGCAGATGATAGTCACTCAGGACGTAATTACCGCCGGGGTAAACTTCCAATATTAAATAGAATGCAAATTTATATATCATTCATGACAGAAATTCTCCAAAATTAGTGAAGAAACTTTACTAGCGGAAGTTTACACCAGCGTTAATCAGGCCCTGTGGTCACTTCTACTACAGTGCTCAGCAAAAGTTTAGACAATGATCTATTATGCTTCTGTACTGAGAAGTATGTAACGAATTGTTGTAACTCAACTGTCAGATATTACTGGGGACTTATCCTTTATTCATAAACAATAAATTTTAAATTATACCTTTTATATAATAAATAATGACAAAAAAAATTAACATGGTAGCAAAAGTATAGACAATCTGTCTATTCACAGAAAAATGATAATAAATTGAAATCGAACTACACCTACATTGTGTGCAATTAGTGCAATATGTGACTAGAACATTAAACTGTGTGAGGAAACTAAATCCTGCATCACTTGGGAGTTTATTTCGTACCAAACACGTTCAACAGCAATTCGACGTTCATTAACAGAAGAGTACTGTCAAAAAATTGGATAAACCTTATGAGATATGATGCCACAAGCGTTTTCGATTGGGTTTAGATCAGGGCTACACGCAGGCCAGTCGAGAACAGTAATATTTTGAGAGTTAAATAACTTTTGTCTTGCATGCAACATGCATGAACGCATTATCTTGCAGAAATACATACTTTGGAACCGTTAAAAGTTCACCAAATGGCTGTAAATTGTTTTCCAATGTATATATGTAGTCTTACGCTGCATAAAAAACATTCAGGATCTCCAGAGATACTTGAGCATTAAAATAAAGTGAGTCCCAAACCGTTAAAGAGTCACCTCCTTGTTCACGACGAAAGAAAGCCCGAGGCTGTTTACGCAAGTCATGCCAATAGTATTCCAACCTATCTGGGTCATCCAAATTCCGCTTTATTTTTCGTCACTGAATGCCAAGTACACCACTTTGGTCCATATGATATATCTTTGCGAGCCCATTGCATTCTTGTCAATTTGTTGTGAGATTTCAAAGCTGGTTCTTTTATCACTTTCATGAAAACTAATTTACATCTTTCTTTTATTCCTCTACGAATCGTATCCGTTGACAAAGAAAACTCTGACTCACCTTTAATGCGAATAGCAATCATCATTTGTCTAGATGACAGTTTATGGGTCCTTCTACCATCTCGTTTTCTGGCCACGCGAGGCCTTCAAGATCTATGTTTTGCTTTGAAAGAGTCACCCTTAGACAGTACTTGATAGACAGACTTCTTTGGACGATTCATAACAGCTGAAATTTCTGCAACAGTCTTCCCTTTCGATTTCAGCTTCCATTCTACAATTACTTCATCTGACTGAAAATTTCTAGCTTGCGGCATCTTCACTAACCAATGCTATTGCGAGGTGCACTTACACTTCATGCATGTGCCGTCAAAAGTTTGAAAATTGCGTTTTTCTGTGAACAGTTGCCAAAAAATCATGAAAGTGTCTAAACTTTTGCAATAAGCAAATTTCACATTTTTCAGTTAAAATAAATAAAATCTGACATTAAAACTGTTATTTCCGTCCTAAAATGTTTAAAATATGTTTAAAAATAAGTACAGCCATTTGTATAGCCCATGTGTTCGTATTTTTTATTTAAAGGTATAATATCACCAGTGTCTAAACATTTGCTGAGGACTGTATATCTAATGATAGTGTTAACCCTTTCCAGCACAGAAAAAATTCTGTTCGTAAAATGATGACGGAAAATTAATGACTGACACTAGAATTTACAAACGAACTTCTTAGAAATTAAAAAATGTTTGTTTTAAACTTTCATTATAAAAACAAATTTTATTAAAATATTCTTGGCGTAGTTTATAAATTTTGAACTAAAATTAGATGGTGCTGCAGTGGGATCACTGTGCCGGAAAGTGTTAAGAAGGCAAACAACGTGTTGCGTCCATGCTTTATCGGCACGCGCTTCTTCAATTTATAAGTTGTTTTCGTTGCATGGCAACCGACTTTAATTTGTTGTTGTTCTAATAGAGTCATCCATGAGAGAGGTGGCTAGTTTATCTTTGTGAAATAAATATCTGTTTTTATATAAAAGATTAATCCTTTAAATTTTAGATTAATAACACGCAACCTCTGACAAAGTGGTGAAACCCCGTACGTGATGAATTTTTAAAGGTCAGTTTCCATATTTATTTATTATTTTCAAGTTTGAAAAATAGAAAGTTTCGAATTCTGTTAGAGATTCAAAATGGATATTTTGATTAAACAGAGAGCTCCAGTTAGGGCTAATTTTACAAAACTTTACCAATGTTTAAAAATTCTATTATAAAATAACGATGCAATTGATAATATTGAAGTGAAAATTTCATCTTTAGAGAGAATATTTTGCCATTTAACGGATCTTGATAACCAAATATCAGGGTTATTATTAAATGATGTTTCTGATACGAAATACGCAGACGAGTTTGAAATTGTAGAAAATTACAGAGAAAAATTCGATGAGATGAAAACTCGCGTTAAGCTTTTAACTCAGAATTCTACTTTCGAACAACAAAATGCCGTTGTTAAGACTAATTTAAAACTTCCGAAAATTGAGCTTATTCAATTTGGCCGAGAAGTTGGAGATTGGCTCACATTTTGGAGTCAGTTTAGCAGAATTCACGAAGATAAATCATTAGAGAATGTAGATAAATTCCCCTATTTAATACAGTGTATGTCCCCTTGTAGTAGAGAAAAAGAAATTATCGATAGTTATCCTCCGACCTCAGAAAATTATATCAAAGCTATTGAAAGCTTAAAGGCAAGGTTCGGACGAGAGGAGTTGCTTGTAGAATTTTATGTGCGTGAACTTTTAAGTCTAGTTGTAAAAAACGATACAAGCACGAAAATAAAAAGCAACATAGTTCATCTTTATGATAAATTAGAGTCTTATTTGTGATCTGTTGAATCCATTGGTATGACGTCTGATAAATATTCGGCTATGTTGTTTCCCTTAGTTGAATCTTGTATTCCTGAGGAGTTGCTTAGAGTTTGGCTTAGGAACCCAGTGTTGAATACAAGTGAGAATCCCTATGGGGATAAATTATCACAGTTGTTGATATTTCTTCGCACCGAAGTTGAAGGGGAAGAGAGAGTTTCAATGGCAAAAATAGGAATCAATCAAAATGATACGCCTTTGAGAAAGCAAAAATATAGAGTAGTTGAGTCGAGTCCATCTGCTAATGATTTATTTTCTAACGTACGGAAAGGAACTGTTGTACGTTGTTTATTTTGTGATAAGGTCCATGAGACTAAGAATTGTTTTAAGGGACAAAATCTTTTGTTAGAAGAGAAGCAAAGCATTAAAGCGTAATAAAAGCTGTTTTACATGTCTTAAGGCAGGTCATTTATCGAAAAATTGTAAAACTTACGTAAAATGTGTGGTTTGCGGTAAAAAACATTGGCCCATTATGTGCTCCGAGTTGAAACATAATTTTAAAGCTCCAACAGAAGATGATCGAAAATTTAATTCAGATTCCACGCTGTCCAATTATAGTGGTTCCTCTGAAGTTTTACTACAGACATTATTGGTTAACGTAGAAGTAAATGGAAAACAATCGAGCGTCAGAGCTCTTATTGATACTGGTTCTCAACAATCTTAAGTTCTAAATTCAACAGCAGAAAGGCTTGGCTTAAAACCAACGCGGTCTAAAGTTTTGCGCCATACGATGTTTGGAGGAAACACTAATAGAAGAAAACATAAATGTTATAAGTTGAAAATTATTGAATTCAGAGGTAATTATTCTTGCAATATACAAGTGTTAGATCAACCGGTAATTTGTGGTATTGTTCCTAGAGTGAAAAAGGGTGTTTGCTTCAAAGAACATCAAGAAAGGGGTATTCAGCTACACGATGTGGGAGCAACTTCTCCTCAAATAGAGATCTTAATAGGGGCTGATTACGCTGGAAAATTATTTTCAGGATTGACGTTTCAGTTGAAATGTGGTCTCGTCGCTATGAAGACACATTTAGGTTGGTTGGTAATGGGAAAACCAGATGTAAAGTACGTCAATAGTTGTGTCGCACCTCTGTTAGCTCAATGTGATGATATCGCTAATTTATGGAATCTGGAAGCTATAGGTATTTCTGATCCTTGTGAACGTAAAAATCAGGAAGAGTTAGAAGAAGCTGCATTGCGTCATTTCAGGAATACAGTCCATATTAATGATGATGGAAGATATGAAGTTAGTCTTCCTTGGGTAGAAAAAAATTTGACCTTCCAAGTAATAGAGAAGGTGCTGAAAGACGGTTGAGATCCACTACTTCCAAGTTGAGAAGAGATGGTAAATTAAATGCCTATGATGAAGTATTCAAAGAATGGTTGGCAAATGGTATTATAGAAGAAAGTAAAGAAGGTCCAGGCTACTATTTACCTCATCGTGGAGTATTTAAAGAGAATTCTATCACAAAAACTCGTCCTGTATTTGATGCATCCTTCAAGCAAACCAAAAAGAATCTATCTTTAAACGACTGCTTGTTGAAAGGGCCTAATTTTTTGGAAGAAATTCCTTCAGTGCTTATGAAATTTCGCCAAGAAGCAATCGGGCTAACGTCTGATATAAAGAAGGCATTCCTTCAAATTTCAGTAGCCAAACCAGATCGCGAATATTTGAAGTTCATATGGTATGGTAAAGTAGGGAGGAGAAAAGTTTTTCAACATTGTAGTGTCGTTTTCGGCTTGAATTGCAGTCCATTTCTGTTAAATGCAGTTTTACGTTTTCATTTAGAAAAGGTATGTTCCTCTTTCAGCTCAGTATCGTGCATTGGAAAAATTGTTAAAAAAGCTCAGTACGTCCTTTTATGTCGATAATTGCATCACTTCAGTCAAAACTAAAGAAGAATTGAAACAGTTTATAGATATTTCGACAAAAGTTATGGCAGAAGCCAAATTTGACTTACGAGGATGGGAGCATACCAATTTGCAAGAGTCAAAAAGCTTTACTGATGATTCATGTAGTGAATCAAATATATCTTCTGTATTAGGTTTGGTGGGGAATAAATCAACTGATACTCTTAGCTGTTACATACCCACAGCCGATATCAACCTAAGCACTGTTACCAAACGAAGCATACTATCAATTGTTCAAATAATCTTCGATCCGATTGGATTTTCCTGCCCAGTTACCCTATTACCTAAATTTATGCTTCAGGCAAGTTGGAAATCTAAATTGAGCTGGGATTCAGAAGTACCTGATGATATTAGAAGAAAATTTCTAAAATGATTAGAAGATTTACCTCTGCTACGCCTTGTATAAATTCCTAGATATGCCTTCCTGACTGATAGCTCTGAAATGAGTCTACACACCTTTAGCGAAGATGAAGTCTTAAAGGAAAAGAAGAAATGCACTACCTTGGTTGTAAACGAAACGCTGGCAAGTGATAACATTTTATCTTATTTTTCAAGTTATACGAAAATCGTTAGAATGATAGGCTGGATACTAAGATTTCTGTTCAACTCAAAGAATCAAAAGAATCAGAGAACGGGTAATCTATCAGTAAATGAAATAAATGAAGTAGAGAAGAGAATTATCAAAATTATTCAAAATGAAACCCTAACGGAAGAATATATTAAAAGTTTAAAGTCATTGAATATTTTTAAAGATGAAGAAGGTATTTTAATAATCAAGACCAAACTAACTCAACAGAATGATACTCATGATTTTAGGTTTCCTATTATTCTTCCTAGAAAAGCTTCATTGAATTATGAAGAATTAATGAGTGTTCTTTGCGCATGTGAAGCTGTTGTTAATTCAAGACCTCTGACTTACATTTCCAAAGATCCTGATGCATTAATTCCTCTAACGCCATCTATGTTTTTACAAAATATTCAGACAATTGATATCGCAGATTTAAACATAATTGATAAGCACGATTTAAAGAAACGATGGAGATACCTCCAAACACTGAGAGAGAATCTGAGAGAAAGCGTTTTCGCTTGGAATATCTTGGACAATTGCTGCAGCACAAACGTGGTACACAACATTTGCAAATCCACGCGCTGATGATATAGTACTTGTTGAAAGTGATTCAAGAAAACGAACTTTCTGGCCATTGGCAAAAGTTCTTGAACATTATACCGGCATAGATGGCAACATACGTGTTGCAAAATTGAAAACTTCATCGGGAGAGATAATTCGACCTATTCGTAAACATTAGAGATTGAATGTAGTTCACAAGCTTCAGATGAACAATCTAGCGATACTTTGACCTCAGCTCCAGATTTGCCGATCGTGCAACCTATCCCGAATGTTCCTACTTCTGATCGAGATTCGCTCACTGATCTTGCACCAAAACCAGAACATTCCTTAACTCCAGATTTTTTAAAAGAAAACAAAAATGTTACTACTAGAAGTGTTAAAACTGTCAAATTACCTGCAAGATTTCGATAGGACTGTATGTGAACTCTATTTAGTTGAACTTTAATTTTTAGCATTATATTTTTCAACTTAGTATATTTATCTTTGATATGTAAGTATATGTATTTTATGATATTGTTGAGCAATGTGAGTTTTGATTGTAATGTCTTACAATCAAAAGGTGGGATTTAAGGTGGGCAATTAAGGGGGTCCGGGACACAAAAACCTTCGAATTTTCATTTTTTTGTATTGGATTACAACTTTCTCTGCCGTTTTCTGCTTAAAATGATGTTTAAATCATGTTTCTATCTTAATTAGAAGAGGAAATATTAATTTTTTCGTTTTGGTTTGTTTTCAAAATCTGCCTAGCTACGGTTGTCAAGGAAACGAGTTCTTGTGAAATTGCGTTTTTCTTCATGATAGGTTTTTTCACCATTTCTCATATTTAAATTCTTATAACTCGAGAACCGTTAAAGATACAGGGTTGAAACTCGGAAGATATCTTTTTCAATTATTTTACTTTACTTTTGAGCCAGCATATTTGAAAAAAATATTTACTTTTGAAAATATGATTTTTTTTTTAAAGTTGCACCCCTTTTTTTGTAATTTTTTCGTTAAATATTTTTAATTAAAAAAAATAATTTTTTAAATGCTGGCTCTAAATTAAAATATGTATATTTCTGTTTATTAAATTAAAAACAATTTAAATTCTACAAATGATATTTCGAGTTATAACGATTTTAAGTTATACGACTTTTTTCATAAATTTTAAATTAAATTTTTTTTAAAGCTATGAGAAGTTTTATCATTTGATTTTGTTTAAAAATGATATGGTTAACCATCACAAAAAAATTCAAAATTTTAACTCAATAAATAAAAAAATTTTGAAAATGTGTCCCGGACCCCCTTAAATAATAAAAGAAAAAATACTATTTTTCGAAGAACATCTATATGAAAATTAAGAGTTTCTATGCATTTTAAGGCAAACTGCAAAACAAAATTCCTGCAATTGCGTTATTTGTAAATGACTGTGTAAACAATGCGTAAAATAATGCTTGACAGTCCTTTTCTAAAAATATTTAAAATGTTCTTTTATTAACACCTTGATCGTCGCGCCTAATACATTCACTAACAAATTGCTCGTGAAATGAAAACCGTAACGATTAAGTGGTTAAATTGTGCAAAGGATTTCTCTTCAAATCAATGGCGGAGGAAGAGGGGGATAGAGTCTACTGATATCCTTATTTTAAAGAAATATTCTTAGCCTTATCTAAATACCAAATTTTCTTTGATTAAAGAAGTCGAAAATAACTTTTCAAAAAAAGTAGTATCCAGAGCATCTGGACCCCCCACCCAGATTACGCCACTGCTTCATTAGCGTTGTCAGTTCGGGCTCTTTTTTATTTAGAATTTCCGAGTTCATGCGAAGATGTCCATGGAACTATGAATAAAAATTAATTGGTATATATTAAAATGGTGATGCTTCAACTATAACCGATTTCGCAGGTTCTGATTAGCGCTAGGGTAAATATCCACCAGTAAATTTGAATTAAAAAAATCCCCTATTTAATCGCCTTATTCGTGCAAATTTTGTGACAGCAAAAATATCTCTTCGGTTTTACTGGCCGAAGTTTGCTCTGGCTGCAGTCTGACACTTAAGTTCCCCTTGTGCTTTGATAATATTTCTTACGCTGTTTATATAGAAACTATAATTTCCTAACGAGCTTTATTAAATGCTTTATGGAATAAAGATCTATCAATTTACCTTTAAATATATTAAGCTTATAACTAAGAAAATACACTATACAATATTTATTTCATTTCTATTTTAAAACATAACAACTTTTAAATACTTAATGATGAGCGCCACTTACAAAATTCCTAATCTATTTGTCACCGTTTTTTTTAATGGCTCATTTAATACCAAAGCTATTTCAATGAAATAAGGCTTTATTTTCCAGTTGAAATAACTGGAAGTAATAATCAAAAATTTTGAACTGGTAGGCCCTAAGTGAAGCTCGTGAGGCAGGAATTAGACTTCAATGAAAAACAGAAGTAATGTTTTCTTGTTATAAAATGATGCTAAAAGATAAAAGTATCTATGAAAAAACTATAACCTTTTATTTTCTGAGACACAAACATGCGTTAAATTTTCCTCTGCGCGTGTCAAGGCTTGTCGTTTATCGGAAGTGAGTACATTAAAAATGGAAAATGCTCTGTAGTAATGAGTGTCCAAAATATCTATAAGTCGTTGTGATGTCACGCAACATAAAATAACGTAAATTTTATTACATATTGTCAGTTTTTAAAGCAATTTATCGGATAATTAATACTATTATAAAAATTTAGTACATTTATATTTTCAGAAAGACTTTTATTCCAGTATTTTCTCTTATTATTATTATTATTATTATTATCTATACTAATATTATAAAGAGGTAAAAATTGTTTATTTGTAAAAGGTAAGCTCTGGAACTACCGAACCGATTCCAAAAGTAATGGTATCAAAATGATGGTGTTAGACCAACTTAGAACATAGGCTATATCTTATGTCCATGCTACTAGCCAAAAGCGGGTGCAGGAGCAAAAAACGTTCTAAAAATGCCATTTTGATTTATTTCTTAAATGACATTTTAAATAGACAGAATGATATGTGATTTACCAATCCCGATTTTTCTACGTAATTAATATGTTTATTTTATTTTATTTTTGTACACAGAAAGGAGAAGGAGAAGCAGAGAGATGGGTTTATATAAAAACAGGCATATTCTAAATTAATAGAGAAATTTAGAGTTTAATGAAACGATTTATTCCAACTAAAAAAGCTAAATTGCTTGGAATTATTGAATATAAAAAACTGTGGCAAACAACTAGGCGAAACAGTGTTACTAAGTCTGTTGGGCTCTTTTATTCAGATATTTCAAGTTCACACCAGAAAAATTTCAAAATACTAATTTTCATTTATTTTATTCACGAAATATTGTCTCTGTAGAAATCAAAAGAAAACTTTCAAACATTCTGTGGGAGAATTTAGAACTTCTTAACCAGAGTTGCCAGTTTGGCACCTGTGTGAAGTTGGCACCCCTCATTATGAATTTAAATATGAAAACTACACAGAAGTTTTGCCCAAGTTTTGCCCAGTTTTGCCCACCCTTCGTAACGCTATAAAACAAACTTTATTTTTTGACCCACTTTAGAAAAACTGGCACCCCTCAATTTGAAATTTAACAAAGCAATTGTACAGTTATTTTGCCCAAGTTTTGCCCAGTTTTGCCCACCCATTAATTAATTTTGCCCACCTTTTATAACGTCGTATATCAAAAAAATCTTCGCTGACCACGTGTGAAGCTGGCACCCCCCATTACGAATTAAAATATGAAAATCACACTAAAGTTTTGCCCAAGTTTTGCCCAGTTTTGCCCACCCATTAATTAATTTTGCCCACCTTTTCTAACGCTGTAAATCAAATTTTATTTTTTGACCCATTTTTTAAAGTAGCACCCCTCATTAGGAAATTTACAAAAACAATTGTACTATTATTTTGCCCAAGTTTTGCCCAGTTTTGCCCACCCATTAATTAAATTTGCCCACCTTTTATAACGCCGTAAATCAAAAAAATCTTCGTTGACCACGTGTGAAGCTGGCACCCCCATTACGAATTAAAATATGAAAACCACACTAAAGTTTTGCCCAAGTTTTGCCCAGTTTTGCCAACCCATTAATTAATTTTTCCCATCTTTTATAACGCCGTAAATCAAAAAAATCTTCGTTGACCACGTGTGAAGCTAGCACCCCGCATTGCGAATTAAAATATGAAAACCACACTAAAGTTTTGCCCAAGTTTTGCCCAGTTTTGCCCACCCATTAATTAATTTTGCCCACCTTTTATAACGCCGTAAATCAAAAAATCTTCGCTGACCACGTGTGAAGTTGGCACCCCCCATTACGAATTAAAATATGAAAACCACACAAAAGTTTTGCCCAAGTTTTGCCCAGTTTTGCCAACCCATTAATTAATTTTGGCCACCTTTTATAACGCCGTAAATCAAAAAAATCTTCGTTGATCACGTGTGAAGCTGGCACACCCCATTACGAATTAAAATATGAAAACCACACAAAAGTTTTGCCCAAGTTTTGCCCAGTTTTGTCCACCCATTAATTAAATTTGACCACCTTTTATAACGCCGTAAATCAAAAAAAATCTTCGTTGACCACGTGTGAAGCTGGCACCCCCCCCCCCCATTACGAATTAAAATATGAAAACTACAGTAAAGTTTTGGCCAAGTTTTGCCCAGTTTTGCCCACCCATTAATTAATTTTGCCCACATTTTATAACGCCGTAAATCAAAACAATCTTCGCTGACCACGTGTGAAGCTGGCACCCCCCATTACGAATTAAAATATGAAAATCACACTAAAGTTTTGCCCAAGTTTTGCCCAGTTTTGCCCACCCATTAATTAATTTTGCCCACCTTTTCTAACGCTGTAAATCAAATTTTATTTTTTGACCCATTTTTTAAAGTAGCACCCCTCATTAGGAAATTTACAAAAACAATTGTACTATTATTTTGCCCAAGTTTTGCCCAGTTTTGCCCACCCATTAATTAATTTTGTCCACCTTTTATAACGCCGTAAATCAAAAAAATCTTCGTTGACCACGTGTGAAGCTGGCACCCCCCATTACGAATTACAATATGAAAACCACACAAAAGTTTTGCCCAGTTTTGCCCACCCAATAATTAAATTTGCCCACCTTTTATAACGCCGTAAATCAAAAAAATCTTTGCTGACCACGTGTGAAGCTGGCACCCCCTATTACGAATTAAGATACGAAAACCACACTAAAGTTTTGCCCAGTTTTGCCCACCCATTAATTAATTTTGCCCACCTTTTATAACGCCGTAAATCAAAAAAATCTTCGTTGACCACGTGTGAAGCTGTCACCCCCCATTACGAACTAAAATATGAAAACCACATTAAAGTTTTGCCCAAGTTTTGCCCAGTTTTGCCCACCCATTAATTAATTTTGCCCACCTTTTATAACGTCGTATATCAAAAAAATCTTCGCTGACCACGTGTGAAGCTGGCACCCCCCATTACGAATTAAAATATGAAAATCACACTAAAGTTTTGCCCAAGTTTTGCCCAGTTTTGCCCACCCATTAATTAATTTTGCCCACCTTTTCTAACGCTGTAAATCAAATTTTATTTTTTGACCCATTTTTTAAAGTAGTACCCCTCATTAGGAAATTTACAAAAACAATTGTACTATTATTTTGCCCAAGTTTTGCCCAGTTTTGCCCACCCATTAATTAAATTTGCCCACCTTTTATAACGCCGTAAATCAAAAAAATCTTCGTTGACCACGTGTGAAGCTGTCACCCCCCATTACGAACTAAAATATGAAAACCACATTAAAGTTTTGCCCAAGTTTTGCCCAGTTTTGCCCACCCATTAATTAATTTTGCCCTCCTTTTCTAACGCTGTAAATCAAATTTAATTTTTGACCTATTTTTTAAATTAGCACCCCTCATTAGGAAATTTACAAAAACAATTGTACTATTATTTTGCCCAAGTTTTGCCCAGTTTTGCCCACCCATTAATTAATTTTGCCCACCTTTTATAACGTCGTATATCAAAAAAATCTTCGCTGACCACGTGTGAAGCTGGCACCCCCCATTACGAATTAAAATATGAAAATCACACTAAAGTTTTGCCCAAGTTTTGCCCAGTTTTGCCCACCCATTAATTAATTTTGCCCACCTTTTCTAACGCTGTAAATCAAATTTTATTTTTTGACCCATTTTTTAAAGTAGCACCCCTCATTAGGAAATTTACAAAAACAATTGTACTATTATTTTGCCCAAGTTTTGCCCAGTTTTGCCCACCCATTAATTAATTTTGCCCACCTTTTATAACGCCGTAAATCAAAAAAATCTTCGCTGACCACGTGTGATGTTGGCACCCCCCATTACGAATTAAAATATGAAAACCACACAAAAGTTTTGCCCAAGTTTTGCCCAGTTTTGCCCACCCATTAATTAATTTTGCCCACCTTTTATAACGCCGTAAATCAAAAAAATCTTCGTTGACCACGTGTGAAGCTGGCACCCCCCCATTACGAATTACAATATGAAAACCACACAAAAGTTTTGCCCAGTTTTGCCCACCCATTAATTAAATTTGCCCACCTTTTATAACGCCGTAAATCAAAAAAATCTTTGCTGACCACGTGTGAAGCTGGCACCCCCTATTACGAATTAAGATACGAAAACCACACTAAAGTTTTGCCCAGTTTTGCCCACCCATTAATTAATTTTGCCCACCTTTTATAACGCCGTAAATCAAAACAATCTTCGCTGACCACGTGTGAAGCTGGCACCCCCCATTACGAATTAAAATATGAAAATCACACTAAAGTTTTGCCCAAGTTTTGCCCAGTTTTGCCCACTCATTAATTAATTTTGCCCACCTTTTATAACGCCGTAAATCAAAAAAATCTTCGCTGACCACGTGTGATGTTGGCACCCCCCATTACGAATTAAAATATGAAAACCACACAAAAGTTTTGCCCAAGTTTTGCCCACCCATTAATTAATTTTGCCCACCTTTTATAACGCCGTAAATCAAAAAAATCTTCGTTGACCGCGTGTGAAGCTGGCACCCCCCCATTACGAATTACAATATGAAAACCACACAAAAGTTTTGCCCAGTTTTGCCCACCCATTAATTAAATTTGCCCACCTTTTATAACGCCGTAAATCAAAAGAAATCTTTGCTGACCACGTGTGAAGCTGGCACCCCCTATTACGAATTAAGATACGAAAACCACACTAAAGTTTTGCCCAGTTTTGCCCACCCATTAATTAATTTTGCCCACCTTTTATAACGCCGTAAATCAAAAAAATCTTCGTTGACCACGTGTGAAGCTGTCACCCCCCATTACGAATTAAAATATGAAAACCACACTAAAGTTTTGGCCAAGTTTCCCAGTTTTGCCCACCCATTAATTAAATTTGCCCACCTTTTATAACGCCGTAAATCAAAAAAATCTTCGTTGACCACGTGTGAAGCTGTCACCCCCCATTACGAATTAAAATATGATAACCACACTAAAGTTTTGCCCAAGTTTTACCCAGTTTTGCCCACCCATTAATTAATTTTGCCCACCTTTTCTAACGCTGTAAATCAAATTTAATTTTTGACCCATTTTTTAAATTAGCACCCCTCATTAGGAAATTTACAAAAACAATTGTACTATTATTTTGCCCAAGTTTTGCACAGTTTTTTGCCCAGTCATTATTTAATTTTGCCCACCTTTTCCAACGCTGTAAATTGAAAAAAATCTTTGTTGATTACGTGTGCAGTTCGCACCCCCCTGTACGAATTAAAATGTGAAAGCCACGCAAAAGTTTTGTCCAAATTTTTCCCAGTCTTGCCCAACTATTATTTAATTTGGCAAGATTTCATAACGTTGTAAATAAAATTTACTTTTTTGACCCATTATTTAAACTAGCACCCCACAATAGGAAAAAAAACACAACTGAGAGGTTATTTTGCCCACGTATTATTTAATTTTGTCCTCTTTTCATAATGTTGTAAATTAAAAAATAGCTTTGTTTACCACTTGGGACATTTTCACATCCAAATACGAATTAAATTAACCAACTTACTAGTGTTACGGGACTTTTCTGGAGCTTTCTCCAACTGAAAAAATGTGTCCTGTTTTGTCCAGCGTTCTTATAGCATTGCCTGTTTTTAACCGACTTCATTTGTTTTAGTATTCCTTCATTTTACTCTAGTTTTTCCTAGTTTTCCCAATTTTCCTTTACTTTCGGCCGCCTTGTTTGTGTCTAGATTTTCGTCCAGATTTACCTAGTTTTCTCCCACTGAGCTCCATATATAACAAACAGGAAATCTGTCTGCCTATTTCCCATGATTATTTCTGGCGGTCCAGGTTTCATTCCAGGCAAAAGGTACTGCTTGTTTCGTTTCTTTGCATGATTGAAGAATAATTTATTAATTTGATAAGTATTGCTGAATTAGAGAAACATACATTAGAATAATAGTAAATGTCAACACTAATATCTAACACTGGTAACGCGAACTATTTTTTACCTTTGCCTTGTATGCTTCATTTGCCTTGCAAGCTTCTGAGCGCCAACTGAGAACTTTTAAATCGGATCTACAGTTTCTGAATACCGACAGAGCAAACTTCTCACCAGTAAAATTGAATGAAAAAATTTGTCTTATTTAAGCGCCTTATTCATGGAAATATTTTCTCACAAATATGATAAAAACTTCTATTTGTTTTTGCTGGTGTCAGTTTGCCTGTTAAAACAGTCCGTTTCTTTCACTGGTAATCACAATATGGTAGAAACACAGAACCTGACTACCGCAAAAGTAAATTCCCACCAGTAAAAATAAAAATCTATTTCTGTCATTATTTATGACTAATATTTTGTATTAATGAGGTATTTTAGATAGGGAAATTTTTTTATATAGATTTACTGGTGGAAGTTTCCACCGGAGTTAATTGGCGCTTGTGAAAACGGTTACAGTTGAAGCTTCACTATTTTAAGGATATATCAGTTCCTCTGTATTAACAGTTCCATGGTCTACCCTCGATGGAGAAGACTGTAAAGCTAACTGGAAGATTTAGACACACACAAATACAGATATATTAATGTATTTATACGAATAAACTATAACCACGGGCAATCAGTGTATATAATATATTTTAAAGTTAATAATTAAAATCACGTAACCTACTTACGATAATTAAAATACAATTATAATCAGTGTATATAGTATATTTTAATCCTTTCAGGGTTAAGTTACTTCCTTTTGTAAAAAGCTGAAATGAGTGAATGACACACGAATCTGCTAACAAACTTATTTCAGAATAAGAGCAAAATCTGCTCTACACGTACATAATAAAATGGAAATTTTCATTCTAATAATACTGGCGCGAATGTGGCATTTAGGAATTAAAATTAAGTGGTCCAAAAATGAACCACCGCCCTTGAAGGATATAAAGTGTGAGCTACTTACGATAATTTTAATTATCGTAAGTAGTTATATGATTTTAGTTATGAAATTTAAAATATATACACTGATTGGCAGTTGTCATAATATAATTGTATTTTAATTATCGTAAGAAGTTTGTGTGATTGTAATTACGAACTTTAAAATAGATTATGTACACTGATTGACCGTAGTCACAGTTTATTCATTTAAATGCAGTATAATAAGTACTTTTGTAAATAAGTACTTATTTATACACTGTATCTGACCAATAAAGACTAGCCTGCTTGATATATCAGGCAGTGAAATGTTGCATAATCACCCGAAATTCCAAACAAATCAAGCTATGGTTTATAGTATCAACCTGTATTTCTACGTATGCAGCGCGTTGCATAACGATGTGTCCACCCTTAAAAATCTATTTAAATTCATAAATATAATGTAAATTGCACTGCAAAAAATTGCGTTTTTTATTTTAATTTGTGACACTTAAAAAAGCAAAAGTTTCTTAAAAATCTTCAAATCCATCTTTAAAAAAATATGAAGCATTTTGTTACCTTTATAGATGTTGAAAAAAAAAACAGGGTCCACTTTCGGATTTTTATCATTTTATCCAGCGGTATGTTTGGACCACGGGTGAGATTTCCGCTTTTTTGCACACCAGTATATTTTTTGAGAAAATGTTGTTCTGTTAAATCGCAATAACGTACCGATTAAATGAAATATCATTTTCTCTAACAAAATACTGGTTTGCCAAACGTGGAAATCTCATCCCTGGTTTGGATTCCCCTGCTTTAAGGCTTCCTTAAATCTACATAGAAAATCTATGAGGAACAAAAAGCGGTATATGATGGTGAAAAACAACACAATTTCATACGTGAACTGAAGCAAGCAATTTTACCTCAGTGGCGTATCATTGACTTGAATCACTGCGAGGAACGCACAACGCTAAAAAAAATATTTTATAAAGGGGACTTAACTTTTTGAAAAACTTATTTTTCATATAGTGTTTCTATTGGCTCGATCAGAAAGTCGTGTCCTTTTGGGAAAATCAATTCGTACCGGAAAATTCTGCCTGGTAATTAGTAAACATTAGATATCGAAATCAACGTTTGAATTGGAGGATTTGTAACAAAGGTCTGAGTTTAAATAACGCGAACTGGTCGGATGTGCCAATCCCAAAACTTTCTTTTATCTCATACATATATTTCAAAATTCCCTATCATAGCACCGAAATTACATGACAGCATACGCCTATTATGATTCTAAAGATATCAAATCCGTGCTAAAGATCCGTGCATTAGTTCTTGAGATATGATAATCGCTAAAATAGTGTAAATCCTACAAAATGCGGCACGACAGCGCCAACTGTTGAGTAATTTGCACAAGAAATCTAATCAGCAACAGCTTATGTGAACGTAAAACTGAATCTGAAGTTTTATGAAAATCCGTCCATTAGTTTTTCAGATAGAGCTACTGAAAAAAATCGTGAAAAATTCTGCATAGCAGCATAGCAGCGCCACCTATTAGGCGATTAACATCAAAGCCTAATCAGCAACAATTGAAACATGTGAAGTTTGATAAAAAATCGTGCATTAATTCTTGAGATAGAGCTATTGCTGGAATTGGGGAAAATGCAGCATAGTAGCGCCACCTGTTGGGCGATTTACTCCAAAACATAATCAGCACCAATATTTATTAAGGTTTATTGGAATCTGAAGTTTGATGAAAATTCGTGCATTAGTTCTTGAGATAGAACTATTGAGGTAATCGTGAAGAATGTAGCATAGAAGCGCCACCTGTTCGACGATTGACACCAAAATCGTAATAAGCTACAGTTCATATCAAGGATTAAATGAATCTGAATTATGATGAAAATCTATGCATTATTTCTTGAGATAGTGCTACTGCAGAAATCGTAAAAAATGCTGCATAGCAGCACTACCTGTTGGGCGATTTACACCAAAAACTCAAAGAACTATCCTAGAACCACTAAATCAGACCAATTTATATCTTGGAATGCCTGAATATAAACTTTTATAAAATTCCGAGTGTTCGTTCTTAAGATAGAGCGGCCACAAAATTTGCGTCTCATACAGACAGACTCATAGACTCACAGATAGACATTTTATAAAAACGTGTTTTTCGGAATATCTGATCTTTAAAACCTGTAATTCTGTGGAAAACTGGAACTTGAAAAATTTCACGAATCCAATGCTTTCTTCTTCTAAAGATAGAAGAAAGTTAAAATTCTAGTATAAAAATTTTGGTAGAACTATATGCATCCTGCTATCATTTTCAAACGAAAAATCTTCTTCTGTAAAATTATTTCTAAAACCTTGAATAATAAACTGTGAAACGTAAAAACAAGCTGTCTACTTATTATTTTAGTATTCGTAATGAAAGATGTATATATGTTACAAATAATTAATGTAGAAATAAGAATTGTAACGTGTTTATTTGAATATTATAACAAAACTGTAAAAAATATAAATAAATAAAACCTAAAATAAAACAAAAATTTTTCGCACATTAACAATGCAATGAAATACTATAATATATTTTTTTTACATTACCGAATAATCTTTTTTTATTACGTAATTTGTTTGTAATTACTTCCTTCTGGAGTAACTTTTGTTTAACCCTAGATCTACCGGGAATTTTATTCAAGTTTTAATAAAACGTTCTAAACCAGAATTTTTATTTAAAACTATTTAACTTATTTATTTACCTTATTTTTGTTTGGTTTATATACTTAGTTTATTTTAAAGAAATTTCTGGTTTGAATGAATATTTTGTATGTACCTGTCGGGTCCAATGGACCCGTCTGGTAGACGGAGGGTTAATTAAAAACATAAATGTGGAAAAGATTTTTTTACTTTCTGCTGAAATGAAATTATTATGAAAGTTTAGTTTTTCGTCTATTTATCTACTTTTTTTTAAAACTTCATATGCTAGGTTTCCATTATTATGTTTACTAAAATTGTACGAGGCGTGTTTTTTATATAAGTATCGTTTCGACATTGAAAAAACTGAAGGCGATTTTTTAACAATTTTAACAGAAAAAGTAAAATATATTACTTTAGATGTCTTTGTATATAATTACATATATATTTTTTTTCTTTGTGATATGAGGCGTGTTTTTAAAAAAGAAAGTACCGTTTTGATATTAAAAAAACACAAGGCCATTTTTTAAGTATTTTATTTTTATGTTTTGTTTTGATTGTTTTTATCTTTAGAAACCTTAATTTTTCGTTCATTTATCTACATTTTTTAAACTTAATATGTTATCTTTGTATTTTTATGTTTACTGTAATTGTATGAGACGTGTTTTTTAAATAAGTACTGTTTTGTTATTGAAAAAAACGGGAGGACATTTCTTATCAATTTTAACAGAAAAATAAAAATATGCTACTTTTGATGTCTTTAAACAGAATTCCATATATTTACGGTTTTTTTGCTTTATGATATGAGTAGTAAAATAAAACCATAAGACGAAATGCAATTTTCTCACCTTGATTCAACATAAAATATATAATGTGAGCTTTAAAAAGTCCACAATTTTACTTAAAAGGTGACTAAAGTAATGAAAAATATTCTAAAATATACATTTTATTTAAATTTCTTAGTACTTTCAAACTTTCCAAACTCATCATCGCCCCACCAGTGGCCGAGAGGTTCTGCTCTTGAAGCTGGTAGACGGGAAGTGCTGGGTTCGAACCCAATCGCGCCCGTCGGCCTAATCGTTCGGAGTTTTCGTGGTTTTCTTCGAGCCGTGGATTTTCCATGCGTAAATACGGATTAGGTTCCCTTAGAAAGACCACCACGGAGGGCACTTCCCCCCTGGGCCTATATCCCTAGTGTAGATAATTGGCCGTCAAAAATCAACCCAACCCAAACTCATCATCAGAGATTATTTTAATAACCTGTTATTATGCATCTGATATTAAAATATTCTCTGATAATGAGCTTGGAAAGCTTGGAAGTACTAAGAAGTTAAAAAAAAATGTATATTTTAAAATATTTTTCATTACTTTATTCGCCTTTTAAGTAAAACTGTGGACTTTTCAAAACTCACATTATATATTAGATATGAGGTATATCGGATATTGAGGATATTTTTTAAGTAAGTTACGTTTTGATATGAAAAAAACACAAGGCCATTTTTTAACAATTTTATTTTTACATGAAATCCTCGAATTTAACGTACTTTTTAAAATAATTTCTGCCTATATTGGGGCTTTCATCGTACTTTACGACGAGCGTTTATATACCAACCTCCTATAAATCTGCCGCCTGCAATGCTAACCACTGCATTCTAATCGTTTCGACGTCGTCATCGTCGAAAACTACGTCGTGCAGTCGAAATCATAAGGTATTTTATCCTCAGTAGGTGGTTCATTTTGCTTCATGGCAATGATCGTCCTCACACGGCTCATCGAAGCCAGGATCTCACACGTCATATTATTGTAAACACCTTCATTACCCTTTGCGACAAGTAACTACAACTTGTTCCTGCACTTAAAGAAACACCTTGGTGATCAGAGCTAAAACATCGCCCTCTGAATACAAGGCCTAAGCGCTGACACAAAAATGACTGCGGCCGAAGGCGGATTTTTTTAACGTATGCACGGTACCTTGAAGTTTGACACCAGTATTTTATGAAAGATTTATTTAACTTATTTAATCTCAGAAAAATAAAGCCCGAAAAAAACCCCTTTAAAATATAACTGGTACCAAAATACAAGGGACCGTACACACGCTGAAAAAAATCAGCCTTCGGCCGCGGCCATTTTTGTGTCAGTGCTCAGGCTTAGAATTTAGGGGGCGATGGCTAAAACGTCTATGACGGAATCAAAATGGCAGTGCTGCAATGGTTAGCACAGCAGGCGGCAGATTTCTACGAGCATGGTATACAAAAGCTGGTCGTAGGATACGATAATTTCAATGAAATAGGCAGAAATTATGTTTAAATAATTAAGGTTAAGGTTTTCATTTAAATATAAAATTATTTTTTTTAAATGAATTTTTTTTTTATATCAAAATGGTACTTAATACTAGAAAGGTCGAAAATTTTACTCAAGTTTTATAAAAATACTTTATGCCAAAATTTTTATTTAAAATTAATTAACTTATTTATTTAATTTTTTTCTTCTTTGTGTCATTTAATCTTATTTTATAAAGACATTTCTAGTTCGAAAAGAAATATATCTATGTGGTAGGGGTCGAAAGGACGCCTCACGGTCCTTCTAGTGTTTAAAAACACGCTTTGTATCATAAAGAAAAAAACCTTAAATATATGCAATTCTCTAAAAAGACTTTTAAAATAACACAATTTTATTTTACTGCTAAAAATCATCAATGCCTATTAAGGGTGCTTTTAAGGTCATACAAAGAAAATCCATAGAAATTAAAGCATTTTATCATCGCATCATTCGCTTTGAAAATTTATTCCTTCACTGTGCATCTTTTCAAAGGATTACTTTCTGTAATTATTTGTGACAAGCTGTCGACCTTTCTTTAAGGATGCATTTTCGCTAAATTAAATTTTTCAATCAAAATTAATTAATGGAAAGAAACTTTAAACCATTTTGAGTTGTACTTGAGAAAACTTTTAGATCTTTAATTATGCATTATCTTATGTCAATATAAATAAATATTTGACAAACTGTGTATTAGGGGGCATCTTTAATAATGAAATTGTTAAACATAACAACACGTTATGTTGTTTTCTTTTTTATATTTTTAAACACATTCTGGAATCAATGTATGTATGTACTAAGATAATACCTATAACTGAGAAAAAATATGTCTTTGGGGAACGCTGGTGTCAACAATCAATGATGGTAGCAATTGAGCGTTGCAACAATCTGATCAATAATTTCTTTTCTGCAATTTTTTTTAAAGTTCTAAACATTCCATAATTTCCAATTTTAAACCATCGAATAGAAAAAAAAATATATTTCCAAATGCATTTTGTTTGAGAACTATATTTTAATTTATTGATCGATTAAAAAAAATTCTTTAAAATACTTTAAAAAGATAGACTTTAAAAAATTAGATAGACTTAAAAAATATATATCTTTATCACGTGCAGCACGATTACGGAATATAAAACCGCCTGCACTATAAACAATCTCGATTATAAATCAAAAAAATATATCCGTGAGTAACGCTAACGTCATATTGAAGATGCAACTCTGTGTGATTAACCGCTGGCATTCGTCTAATCCGAAAGTAACAGAAGTCTTTCTTCGTGTAGTTGGTACACTGTCAAAAATATGTAACAATCTCTCCAGTCAGTTTCAACCAAAGACTTTTAAGATACATAGACCGGCAATTCCCATTCAAAAGCATGCGAAATCATGGCATCCATCTGAAGTAAATTGAAACACCTGAACCGCGAAGTTTGTACGTCAGCTGTGGTTATTTACCATTAAGTGCTATGGCTAGAATGAGCTTAAAAATTAATTTTTATCAATATATATGAAGTTTATGGCATATTTTTTTACATTAAGCTATTTTTTATATCTAAATATGCGATATAAATATTGAATTTTCAGAAATAAAGTTTAAAAAGGCGATTTATTAATACTTTTATGGATGGTATGTTTAAAAAATAGTATCTAGATTTAACATGCCTTAATAAAGGCGAAATTTATATGGAACCAGATTGTTAAAGATTATAATTCCACCTTTTTTTTTTAAGTTTGACTTACAAAAGTAACTGGAAAGGAAGTTTAGATTATAGGTAGTAACTGTAACATAATATAGTAATTTACAAAATTTTAAATTACTTGTAAAGAAATTTACGTTTATTAAACAAATTTTTATGCAAAAAGGTAATTAAAAAAATACATATTAACGAAAGTAACACTATATTTTTATCCTTGGAGGATGTTTTTTGAAATACTTACTTGCTATACGAAAAAAACAAAAAAATTGATGAATAATAAGGTATTTTTTTTTTTAAAGGCCTAAATGAAATAGGGTAGACTAATACTTAATGAACCGCAATGAAAAAATACGCTAATAAAAGCATTTTCTTAGGTAAATTAAAATATAAAACATATAAACTGCCGTACAACAGCTGTGATCAAAAATCCTCAGTTAAACTGACAGTTTGCCGGTCTATGTATCTTAAAAGTCTTTGGTCTCAACCGCTTTTAACCCCTTAATTCTCGCTCCCGTAATATTCATGGGCTGTGTCTTTTATTCAGATTGTTTGATTCCCACCAGTTTTATAAAATAGTGTAATTGGCATTATTACGGTATCATTTTACCTGTCATTAAATAAGGTGAAAATATCTTTTTCAAAAAAGTGGTGCCAATAAGCAATTTGAATTTTTAAACCGTAATTTAATGCGATCGTTAAAAATACCCTCGTTAAGGGGTTAAAAATACAGGGTCCGTACGATTCAAGGACGTTGTACTGGAATTTCTGTTAAGATATATTGGCCTTATTTAATGAAAAAAAAAGTTTATTTTGAGATATAGAGACCAGTACTTTAAGAAATTTCTGGTACTAAAACACCTAAAATCCCCTGAATCCCTTGCACGAACCCTGCATTATGAAGCGCATCTTGCCGAATTACTGACCCTATCATGGCCGGAAAACTATTAAATTATGGTTATGTAAAGATTTTCTATACAAACGGTGGAATGACTGAACAGTTTGCTGCAAAATAGATAATCTCAGAAAATATACGGGATTTAAAAAACCTAAGTCTAAATTAGAAACGATTTTCATCTATTATCTGTATGCACCGAGCAATATACAGGGCATCTTTAACCCTGGTTAGCCAGGGATGTACTCCCGTGTTTTATTTACAGCTTGAATTTCATCGATAGCATTTATTTCCTGTTTTCTGCCGAAATTAAGAAAGCAAATTTACAACAAAACAAATAATGATTACATTTAAAAAATAAAGTAGAAGTTTGCAGTACCCCTAAATATTTGACGGTAAGCAACTTAACTACTATGTTGAGCAAAAAGTTCTGGGAAATTTGTGAAAGTTGAATTGTTATGCGCAAATTAACAACAATGACTATTCTTCAAAGTAGAGACTATCGTAGTCCACGACTATCTGCCATCGTTCTGTCAGATTCCTAATTTGCTGGAAGTACGAATTTTGCCGCCGTACCAGCACTTTCACCCTCATTAATCTCATCGACGGCTTTGAGAATCACTACATCTTTTCTCCAGTAATGCCGGATCAACACACGCTGTTCAGCCATACTGTCCAATGGGTATTTTGGAGCCGAAATTCCTGAACACCTATAAATATACCACTAGTACTCCTATATACGATACAAATTCTGGTAACTGTTAGATTAAAAATTTACTAGAACTTTTTGCTCAACCTAATACTTAACTGTTTTACCCGAACTCTGTTCGGGCAAGGAAAGATCGCTTGCTTCGTTACTAAAAGCTTTTCCACACCGCTAATTTTTACCTGAAATCTTCGATACTTCAAATGGCAGACATTTCTCGATTATTTAATGCAAATATTTTTATATTTGAAAACTGGTGTTGGCACCCTGTTTTTAGTTTATGGTGTCAAAAAAGTGTGACTGTTAAGTGGTTAACAGTTTCATTAGAAAACGGTTTCAATTTCTTATTAAATTCTCTTAAATTAATAAAGTATGAAAAATTTTATGTATTTATGTAATCTATAACTCATAAGCGATTTCCAGAAAATTTAATTAATTACATGAAAGAAATTTAAACTTGTAATTAAAAACCTATTATGTTTGTTTTATAGTAGAAGTTGACTAAAAATACTAATGGAATGGGTAGAGCCTTTATCATAGGTGCCAACCTCAAACTAATCTTCCGTAATACTTGCGTTAATTTGACACTGGTTTAATAAGTTTCGAACCAGAAATTATTTTAAGAAATGGAATCAAATATTTTTCTCGTAGAAATCTGGAATTAAATAAATAAGAATTCATGAAATAAATTTTCTGGTTCGAAATGTGGTTAACCTGGGTCAAATTAATCCAGACATTACGGAAGATTAGTGAAAGGTTGGCAGATATGCTTTATTTTTATTTACTGCAGCCCCCATTATTCGAAGACAATAATAATATTTTCTTTTTTCTATTTATTTTTTAAAATACGAGATCTTTAAAAAAAAATTATTCATTTTATTTTTATCATTGAGTTTTCTTTATGTTACTTAATACTAATTTTATTGCAAGTGTATCACACGAAGGGAAATCTTAAATGATTACAACAAATACGTGTAAAGAGAAATGCTTATGTTGTTTTTTTATAAAATTCTTTTCAATTTATATTTTTTCGTATTTTTTTTACATTTTTTTATATCTTGAAAATTAATGTTCGCGCCGTTATAAAATTGTATTTTTACTGTTAGATTTTTACACGGAAGGAAACCTTAAATACACATAACTGACCATCCAAATTAGTAAATAAATATGTTTTTATCTTTTTATTATAAATCATTTATTCCAATGAAAGAAACTGCCAAGCTGTCGTAAAGCGAATTAATGAAACATAAAGCACTTTATCATTGCGTCGTTCGCTTGGAAAATTAATTCTTTCATTTGTGTATATTTCAAAATGGTTACTTTTCTATAATTATTTGTGACAAATTGCCGATGTCTATTTAAGACGATATTTCCTTAAACTCAATTTTTAAATAGAATTTAGCCATGAAAGGAAACACTAACCAATTCCGAGTAACGTTTGAGAAATGTTGAAACTTATAATTTTGCTTTATCCATTACTGTCAGAAATACATGTTAGATGAAATGCTGATTAGAAAAGTGTTAAATGTTTGGTAATATAACAAAAATAAAATAATATTATTTAAAATATAGCTTTTTCCTTTTAGCGACACTCGGTCCGATTTTTGAATAATACTGTTCTGTTTTCAGATTTCTTTTGAAAAATTGCAGTAAGCTACCTCGGAAAGTTTTTTTTTTTTATTGTTTCATCAGAAACACTGGTATTCAAAAGCGGGCCAATGGGATCAAATCTCATTTTTTAAATTTTACGTAAGTTATTAAAAAAAATCATTTAGTTGATATCCCTTTAAGACCATACAACTTAAAAAAAACAATGATATAACTAAAATTTGTAACTGATAATTCACTACCTGTTGACAAAATTCATGTAATATAGTTTCTGTTAACCAGCACAATCACTCGATTCATTACCGTCTCAATACTCAAGGCCTCCGGACAGATTTCGTGACGTACCAAGTGGAGATTAACCCCTTGAAGGACAAGCAATTGCGATTGTGTTATGCTTAATTCCCACCGGAAATTTAGAAAAAAATTATTTCAAAATAAGGAAAAGCAATTTTACGACTTTTCTCCACTGAAGTCAGAAAACTAAAATTTCCTAAAATTTTTCTGGTGCAAATCCTGATTAATCGTAGGTGGTATATAATATATAGCGCCGCCCCTTAACCCCTTAAGGAGCGGTGGAATATATTTTACCCCACCTACGATTAATCAGGATTTGCACCAGAAATATTTTAGGAAATTTTAGTTTTCTCACTTTAGTGGGGAAAAGTCGTAAAATTGCTTTTCCTTATTTTGAAATAAAATGTTTCTAAATTTCCGGTGGGAATTAAGCATAACACAAAAGCAATTGCTTGTCCTTCAAGGGGTTAATCTTCATTTGGTACGTCACGAAATCATTCCGGAGGCCTTGAGTATTGAGACGGTAATGCTCGATTCCGGCATTTATGGAATAGATAACCCAGAGAGATAAAATTTTAGTGAGTGCCTAATCCGCACGATCGTGCGAACTCGGTCTTAAGCGCTGCCATCGAAATACTCAAGGCCAGAGGACACGAGTTGTGACGTCATCACTAATCGACCGACTTCTCACTAGTGTTGGAATTCACACAAGAAAATTTTGAATAGCAATTTTTTTTTACTTTATTTGTGGAATATCTATCATCTTCTAAAAACATAATAACTATTTAACCCCTTGGGGACGAGCGACACGTATACGTGCCGGAAATAGGCCTAAGGTTCCTCGTTTATCCTCACCAGTAAAATTTTACTGTAAAATTTGCCTTATTTAATCCGAGCATTTTCCCGATTTGAATAGGCACAAACTTCTGTTTTTTAAAACCGGTAGCAAAGTAATAAACATTTCGTAAAAGGCTCCGGTCGCGAAGGGGTTAAAATTATTGGTGAGAATTTGGAATCCCCCAATAAAAAATCAGCCAGATGCGGCAACACTGTAAAATTTCGCATCTGGCTGAATTTGCTATTTAGGGATTCCGAATTCTCACCAGTAAATTTAAATAGTTATTAATGTTTAATAAGATGATAGATATTCCACAAATAAAATAAAAGACAATTGCTAATCAAAATTTTCCGCTGTCAATTCCAACACAAGTGAGAAGTCGGTCTATTAGTGATGACGTCACAACTCGTGTCCTCAGGCCTTCAGTGTTTCGAAGGCAGCGTCTTAAACACTTGGGCGGTGGGATATATTTTACCCCACCTACGATTAATGAATATTTGCACCAGAAAAGTTTTATTAAATTTTAGTTTTCTAACTTTGGAGGAAAAAAGTCGTAAATTTGCTTTTCCTTATTTTGCAATAAACTTTCTTGAAGAACCTTTTCCGGTGTGATTTCGACATTACAGAAACACAATTACTTGCACCCCCAAAGGGTTAAAGTGATATCATCAATATATAATGAAAATATTTAATTCTAAATGTGCTCATTTTCCTGTTATGTTACAAGTAGAGATCACATAGCATTTGGGACAAAATATTGGAAACAAAGTGTGAGTGTAAATTTTTATCATTACTTTTTAATCATTTTTGCCATTTTTTATGTGTCTTGGTTCTCTGAACAAATATCATAACGAGCCCATTACGAAGAAGAAAAAAAGAATTGTCAAAATTAATAGGTCTGTTCAAAAGCTACCTTAATTATTTGTTAAATTCATACTGCTTTGTTCACAAACGATTAACAAACTAAACGGATGTGCCTATCCCAAAACTTTCTTTTATTTCATACATGTTATTACTTCAAATTTCGAGAAACAGCGTCAAAATTAAATGATAATCTATGCCCATCATAGGGATTTAAAAGATATAGGATCGTTAAATTGTGTGTATTTAACAAGGAGATGTAAGCATCGAATTTTTTTTTTTTTTTTGTTTTAAATATTGAATTTCGGCATCCATCCTATTAGATGTCTGGAACCAAAATTCCCAAACCAAAGAGCTTAAAAGCGACATGTGTTTGGCAGTGTACACCCAAGCCTAATAGGGATCTATTTCTGTGAAAGTGTACCAAAATATGAAATTTGATTAAATTCCGTGCATTCATTTTTGAGATACCGCTATCTCGTAAACAAGTGACGAGAAAGATATGCATCAGAAAAATTCTACGCCTGGGTCAATATGCGCACTTCTCTTCATTTCAATGATCCACAAAATTGCGGGAAGTGAGATTTTTTGATTTGCATATGTTGGCTGCGTTTCAGTGTACGATGGCTCTAATATGATCAGTTGATCTCCTAGATCAGTCGTAATGCGGAGAAAATAGATCATTCAAATAACGGTCATAGACAGCGGCAGTTTATCAAGTAAGCAGAGTAGAGAATTGCGTTACCTCGAAATTTTTATATGTTTCATTTAACCCTTTGAAGGGTGGTGGTTCATTTTTGAATCACGTAATTTTAGTTCCTAAATGCCACATTGGCACAAGAATTTTGGAATGAAATTTTTCCTTTTATCAAGAACGCGAAGAAATACTTTTATTAACCCTTAACCGGAAACGTACATCTGTGAGATGTTTGCGTCTACATATCTACCCTTAATATTTTCTCTCTCCGACATTCGAAACTTATTTTTATGCTGTTATATTAAAAAATTGGTCTTGTTAACACATTACTATTAAAGATTAAATGTTTAAGTTCACTATTTGGTAAATTATTAAGTGTTCTGTTTGTGCTCGGGATTTTCACGTTTCTGGTTAAGGGTTAATTTTCAAATAAATTTGTTTTTAAATTCCGGTGTCATTCAATGATTTCAGCATTTTACGCGTAGAAGCACCTGAAAGGCTTAAGTAGAAAAATTGACGTCCTCCACTTACCTAGATTAGTGTCTAGTTAATTCTTTTATTTTATTATTAAAACTAGGGAATCGTACCCGGGCTTCCCGGGTTAAAGAATATAGGTGAATGTATTTTTATTTTAATTGAAAACTAATAATTTTTTTTATATGCAATAAATTTTTTAGATTGCCCACTACATTAAAAAAAGTATTTTTCATATGGAAATACGAATTATACAATCAAATAAATTTTTGAAATTTATCAAAAGCGATATTTTCTTATTAGCCGCATGGTAAGAGTTATTTGACCAAGATTTTGCTACTTATGGCATCCTTTTATATTCTGATAATTTCAGAGCTTATACAGGTCTGTTAAATTTGTGTTTTATTTATGTTATTTTATATATTTATTCATAGGGAAGGGTTTTTTTTAATGAATATTAGCCCTAAGAAAATTATGAACTCTTTATTTTGTTTTAAGGGGAAATGGATTAATCTTTCGTAATCGAGCTCCGCGTGATATATATAAATTAAAAAAATATTTCATGCTTTAAAATTGTTTTTAAAACTATAGACAATCAGTAAACTGAGATGAACTTTGCTAACAAATTCCATTTGAAAAAAAAATCCTATTTGGTGATCTAAAAATTTAAATTGTACGATTACAAATATGTTAGATTTGTGTTTTTTCAATATTATTCTTTTATTTGTTTATAAAAGGAGTATTAATTTCTTTAATTTGTCTTTCACAAATATATTAGATTGGTGGTTTTTTTTTATATTATTCTCTTATTTGTTTATAAAGGAAGTATTAATTTCGTTATGCAAAAATAGTCAGAAACAAATGCTGAAAAATGTTTGTTGCTTTATGTGCAAAATGTTTATTATTATTATGTATTGAAACCGGCACGTGATAAGATAAACTTAAAAAAAAAAAAAAATCATGGGTACTTTTCGGTTAGCCGGGCTCCAGTGTTATATATACATATCTATATACATACATATATGTAAATATACATATATATTATATACATATACACATATTGTCCACACATATATATGTATGTATATATACATACATTTATGCATACATATATATGTATATATAACACTGACGCCCGGCTAACCGAAAAGTACCAAATCATGCTTAAACATTATCTTAGAAAATATAATACAACGGTCAATTAAGATACAGTTTTTAAACAAATTTCATTTAAAAGTAAATTTTTTCCCTATGCGACGAAAATTGAAAATGTACGATGGTCAGAAGATTAAAAAATTGCAGTAGCAAAAATTTCAAGACAGAAATTTGATCGTGAAGTGTTGCCATTCGCAAAATGACGTCAGCGTTACGCACAGATACGCTTCTTCTTTATAATATAGATACTTAATCAGTAAAATATAATAAAGATCAGTTATTAGGATGTGGTTATCAATTGAGGCTCTTATGATTGGTATTCCTGAATGAAAAACAGCAATTTTCACCTTCATAAAATTTGCATGCGTACTTCTCATTCATCATTTAAAAAAAAAATTGTACTTTGTTTTGTCATTTAAAAATCATTTTAACTCAAAACTTGAAGTCAAGATTGTCATCAACATCTTTTATGTGAACAGACGCACTCTTTACTTGAGATTCTAATAGCAATTCCGAAGAGTAAAAATTTCCGTTATTTATGGTTTTTAGACGCATTTGTGTCAAAATGTTTAGTTTTATCTAAGAAAATGATCGTTTTCTTTTAAATATGACTTCATTTTCACTTAAATAAGCATTTCGCCTAGTGTCTGAAATTTAGTATCAGTACACATGCAGAAGGAAAAACAATATAGAAAATTTATGAGGAAAAATACGTGTTTTCAAAAGCAGTATGTTACTTTGCGTTATTATGCCCCTAATATAATATTCTGCTCCTAATGGGATATTGTGACACTACACTCTATACAACAATTTTTATCAACAATTTTGAATTTTTATCAGAAAATAGCATGAATAAAGATAAAAATATCTCATTATTTCTCTCTTGTCTGCAATAATGAAAGGTATCTAATTTTCACCATTTTGAAGCAATTTCATAAAATGCTTTTAAAATTAAAATATAAAAGTGAGATATTTAAAAATCAAACAAACAAATAAACAAACAAATAGTGCCACATCTACAAATGAAGAGCTTTCAGTTTAAAAAATATATATATATTAGTAAAATTGGTTCAGCAGAAAGATCCGGGCAGATGACTAAAAAACACTTGTATTCTTAATATAGATTATATAAAATTAGGAAAAATTAAATTAAGCAAATTATGTTATTTTGATATAATTATAGTAGAATGTCCTAAAAAATAGCATTGAAATTTTATTATTCAAGAGAATTTTGGACAAAACTTCAAGAACATATTATTTTAAACCACGAATTATTTGGTTGCTTGTCTGACTCGACGAAGCAAATCCATCCAGGCGAGAATCATCAATTTCTGTAATATAAATCGCTATTATTTGCATGTCACCTCTCTTTTATAAAGATACTCTAAATTTTTGTAAAACATTGCGTTTTATCAGTGCGTGATTTCGATTACATTATTTTCAAATTGAAGCATTTTAACCTGTGAAGAATTTCAAAGCAGCTGGGCTGTGAAAATGACGCACTTCTAAAAAACATAATTCAGGTTTAAGAATTAAAATACACGCTTTTTTATAATATGACGTCATTTGAATCTAAACTTCGTCTATGGAAAAGTATGCATATGACGTCATTATCACGGAATAACAGACAATATTCTTGACATAGCCCACATTTTAATTTCAACTTTTTTTTCGGGTTTTATGTGAAAATGGCAACATAAACATACAGTATCTCCTATTTTCGACAATTTTCCGTTTACTTTCAAAGATTTTCAATAGAAATGGGGTACTTTTGTTGCCACGATAAGAAAAATGGTATTAAAAACTACAAAAAAATTAATATCTCAAAAATAAATGGAGGTACAGCTTTTAAACAAATTGCATTTAAAAGAGCATTTTTTTCCTTATACGACGGTGTAAAAATTTAAAATGTGCGATGTTTAGAAGTTTAAAAATTTGCAGTAGAGAAAATTGGAAAAGCAAAATTTTATTTCAAATTTCAAAGTGTTTTTATTTCAAATTTCAAGGTGTTGCCATTCGCAAAATGACGTATGCGTTACGCACAGATATGTTTGTCCTTTATAATATAGATATGAACACTTTTTTAATCACTTTTATTACAAAATATTACTGGTTGTCAATATTTTATTTTATTCTTAAGTTTATTCTTCTATTTCTTTAAGAAATAGCTACGGTCAAACTTCGTTAGAGGATAAGTATAATTTTACCACGATAACCAATTAGGAAAGCTTCGTTTTTAAATCATTGGAAAAACGGCAATGCGTGCCGTTGAAGAAACGTTATTCGTTGACGTTATAAATTTGAAAATATGTCTCGTTGATTCGATTATTTTTCATCTATAAATTTAGCTACATTATCAATGCAATATCAACCGTCTTTAAAAAGTTGTTGAAAGTCGAAATGTTGTTGTTAATTCTGCTATTTTTCAACGGTATTTTAATGCAGTAAAAAAAGTTTAAAAACAATAATATGTCGCCAATACTATCTTGTTAGTTATACTTTTTTTAGTTATGGCAGCACTAAACGACAGTCTATGATTAACGGCTGTCATAGTTTTTCCCATGATTCCCTGCGGTTACGTTTTCCCCGGCAGAGAGTTCTACGGCTCGCAATGGAGAGGGTACGAAATGACCGCTGTCTTGTTTTTCCACCCGGAGTTTAAGAAGGAGGTGAAGGGAAGTGATGAAATGTTCGCAAATCAATGTTTCACACGCGGATTTCTTCTGAGTTTTTTACGATGTAAATATGTACAGTAATCCTGTAAATAGCAATACGTCTTGTAGTACAGAGTTTTATTAAACACTTCTTTCTACTAAAGTATAGAATGGCGTTTCCTTTTGAAGTCATGAGTCGATTGTTAAATTTTGTGCGGCCTATTTTCATGGAAAGCAGGTAGCTATACTTTCACAATTTTCGTTTCCACAAAAAAGCAGATTATTTCTATCAGTTATCCCCCCCCCCCCCAACTATTTTTTCTTTTTAAACATGGAAATTTTTATAAAGAAAAAGTAAAAAATGTTTAAAAATAATAATAAGGTTTATTAATCATAACTGTTTTTTAAACTTTTTATTTAGTAAATGTGAAAGATAAAGCTTAAAAAAATATCCCTAAATATATTTAACATTACTATTTTTTTAAATAGCCATTTTTTCAGTAGAGCTTTTGTTTTTAAAACATATTTTAAACATTTCACCCTTGATTACTAAACATTATTTAGTTATACATATAATATCGTACTTTCTAAGAATTTAAAGTATTTAATTAAGTAATAGTCTCATTTTTTTATTTCTAACTTTTACATGTTTTTATTAATCGAAGAGCTCAGATGAAAATTTGTGGTATGTGATAAAAAAAGGTTAATTATATGGTTGAAGAAAAACTACAACGTGTTAAATTACTATTTGAAAGAAAAATCTAATACTAAGATTTTTTAATTTATAAAGGAACTATTTGGCAGTAAAATATTGTAATTTTAGTCGATAAAAGTGATTCAAAATGATGATTTTGCCACTTGCCACCTTTATCACCTGAGCTCTACAATTGCCAATTGTATTTACTTACCTTTGTTCACAGTTTGAATTAAATATTTTTCCTTCTATGTAAGTGTCATTTTTAAGTATCAATAATTAATAAAATCTCGTATTTTTCCCCTCGTAAAACATAAAAAAACAGTAGTTTTGTTTAAATATGCTTTCAACCCTCTCAAGGATGGTGGTCACACAGTGTGACTACCTAATTTTAATCCCAAAACTGACAAATGCAACCAACAATATTTAATAACAAAAATATTTTTATAATGAAAGTGTTGAAGAGCAAGTTTTTATTTTTTAAGAAATTCATTTGAAAATTCTGGTGCTAGTCAATTATTTCATTATTTTACAAACAGTATTTTTCTGTCCCTGAAAGGGTTAATCTGTCAGTTTTAAGAAAGGGCAATTGATAAATATTTTGGTATTATATAAAGCGGTTTTTCTTTTCTTTTTTCTTCTCCTACATTCTGATTTATTCATGGTATATTTGCACATGAAATCGATCTTAAAGACCATACATCGGCCTTTGTGGTGCATAGCTACAGATACAGAAATACCTATGTACCAGATTTTGCGGCTCTGCGTGCAGCATTTTCTTCAAAACACCGCAGAAAGACACACTCGAAGATACACAAACTTTTTTCTTTTTTAGGTGCGTTCGTAATTATATAAATACGTAGCACCTATAGTCGTCGTTCAGTCCGTCTGTCTGCATATAACAGAGCATAAACTACTCAACCGAATGGTCTGAAATTCTAAATATATAATTGTTGAAAATTTTTGTCGAGTCATTTCAAATTTTATGAAAATCGGATGAATAGTTTAATTATAAGGACAGTCAAAAGTTTTCCGTTACATTACGGCCAATGGGAAAAAATTATTACAAGTGAATTTTAATGATGTTACAGCCTTCCGAATGGTCTGAAATTTTAAATATATTATTGTTGCGAAATTTTGTTGCCTTTCGAGCAGAATGAAATTGATAGGCATTTATGAAGTGCACTAAAATATACATTCAGTACAGCATGCGATGCAAAAAAAAATATTTATAAAACTAGTTATAGTACGAATGTACCTCATTTGCCACGTTTGACGAGCAATTTCCAACTTGTTATTATATACTTTAATCACTTACCAGGTGTTCAGCAAAGGGCTCTCTGATTTAAAAAATTAAATAATTCAGAAACTAATATCGATGGAAGAAGGAAACAAGTAGTATAAGCATAGTTCAAACTTTGTGCGAATGTTAATAAAAAGCTAAAATCTTTAACAACGATTTTCCGCACAAGTAACGTACAGACACGACAAAAAATCCCTTACGATCGTTTCGAGGATTCCTGAATCCCCTTCCTCTGTGAGAGAGATGAAAAAAAAAGAGAGAATTAAAATGGGTTCGAAGAACCCCTCGATTATAGCCCATCGGTAATCAGTCCATAAGGCAGTACTCGAGGCTATAATCGAGGGGTTCTTCGAACACATTTTAATTCACTCTTTTTTTTCCTCTCTCTAACTGAGGAAGAGGATCCAGGAATCCTCGAAACGATCGTATGGGATATTTTGTCGTGTCTGTACATTATTTGTGGGTAAAATCATTGTAAAAGATTTTAGCTTTTTTATTAAACAAGTGGCATGTTTATTTTAAACGCCGAAAAATCTGATACAATAGTTTCAAAAGTAGTTAAATTTTGTCAACATTTGGCGTTGTAGTCACTGACGATTCCCTAAACAAAGTACTTCGTAGCACAGAATGATCAATCTTAACAATAAAGCAAATGAATTGAGTCATCTATTCTGTGTATAAACGTGTTTTCCTAGTACTCGAGTATCGCCGGTTAAATCGCTTTCCTACGACAACAAGGCGCAGTTTTTCATCGCAGTTTAACCCCTTAATTCTCGCTCCCGTGGCATTCACGGTCTGTGTCTTTTATTCAGATTGTTTGATTCCCACCAGTTTCATAAAATAGTGTAATTGACTTTATTAAAGTATCATTTTTACCAGTCATTAAATAAGGTGAATATTTAATTTTCAGAAAAGTGGTGCCAATAAGCAATTTGAATTTTTAAACCGTAATAAATTACGGTTCAAACCATTCAACCATTGAGGGGTTAAAGTTGCATAAGGTCCTGATAAGAAAACAATTTGCAAACTTTTCGAAAAATTTTATTGAACAAGCAGAGTGGCTGATAACTGGAAAAGACTGCTTGCAAAGGACAGTATGCAGCATATTTCTCCGATTCTGTACTGCGACTTCACTCTGCAGCGCCACCTGTCGACAGAATTTGCAACTAATTTTGAAACTATTGTATCACATTTTTACGGCTTTCAAAATAAACATACCACTTGTTTCCCTTTTCTATCGATCTTGGTTTCCGAGTTATTTAATTTTAAAATCAAGGAGTCATTTGCTTGACACCCTGTAGTTTGCAATTATTGCTTTCCGGATATTACTTTGATTGTTAAAAATAATGAAACATGTGAAGCAGAAAGTGAAGATTCTGAAATATAAAAATTAACTCTTGAGATAATTTATTCAAACTTTTTCCTTATTTCAATTCGCATAATGCATAACTTTAATTGTTAATTCCTTCATTTTTATTGTGTACCATTAATCACATCTTAAGAGGATTATTGATAAGAAAAGATGACTGTTAGGGAGAAGACTTTAGTTGTTTTAATCCCTGTGAACTAATTTGGAAAGGACTGAAACAGAGGCTTTCTTTGGAATTCATGCTTTTAAATATTTTGCAATTAACACTTTATGTGTTCTTTAATTGCACTTAGAATAAAGTGAGTAAAATAGAAAGTTTTAAAAATAAAAACAACTTTTTCTTCTGATTCATTTAACGCTGAATCGTCATAAAAAAAGAGAAAAAATAAAATTCTATACTAACTTTGCCTCAAATCATCCTAAAATGTTTTAACTGGTCTAATTGATTTGTAATAATGTATGCTAATTTTTCTTACACTTTAAATTTTCTATTTTTTCCGTCTGCTTTGCATTTACAAATGAAATTAAACTCGAAAAATTTTAATACTAACACCTAATTTTTATGTCATTTGGATTCTACGATATTTTATACTAAACGCGATATATTTTTTTGCAGAGCAATTTGTCCCTTATAACGGTTACAATTTTTACTTTCTTCTATCTTTACAAGAAGAAAGTATAGGATTCGTGAAAATTTTTGAATTCTGGTTTTCGACGAATTTATACGTTCTAGGATGTCCTGAACACGATTTGTCTGTTAAAAAAAAAAAAAAAAAAAAAAAAAAAAAAAAAAAAAAAAAAAAAATCTGTGTCTGAATCTGTCTGTGACAAAAATTTTGAGGCGATCTATCTCAAGAACTAAAGAACGGAATTTAATAAACCGTTATATGCAGTTAGACCTTAATATAAACCAGAACGTTGCCGTCAAGATTTGACGGTAAATAACTTGAATGTTTCATTAAAAAATTTCTTGAATTTTTAGTTAGTTGCTTTTAAATTAATTATGGAATAACGAATTTCTATATTACATACGTGCTTCCTGTTTCTTTACGGCGATAGATGGTGCTGTCAGTCTAACCTATTTAATGAAATGAAAGAATTTTATGTTTATAATTTACAACCAATTATGCTTGCTTTTTATCAGACATTTACCTAAAATTACCGGATAGAGAATTTATATTTACTTACTACGGCCTCATTTTTTTATAACAATATTTATTTTCATTTATTATTATTTTTTTACAACACGATCATTAAAAGCTGCCATGAATTTTATTTTTATCTATCTCATTCTTTAAAAACCTAAATTTGAATCTGGATGCAGCTAACGATTTATAATATATATTTTTCATTACTTGAATTTTATTTTACATTTTTTAAATATTAAACTCGGATATCAAAATAATTTCTTTTATAGCTCTTATACGAATATTTTTCTTTTTTTCCGTTTTATTTTTTCCGCAAATGGGTGACAAATTTTTCTTTCTGACACACGCACATGTATGTTATTGATAATGGTCAGAAAATACAACGAAAATTGTAGATCTGCTCAATTTATTTAATTGATAATTACATGCAAAATATTTTAGCTTAAATACTTTAAATATAAAACCATTATTTTTTTTTCAAAATATTATTGAGTGTTAAATTTTATTTAATTATAAAGCATTCAAATAATAATAATAATAAGAGAAAAATCCTATAACTTCTCTTCCTAATAAAATAGGTCATTATTGAAAAAACTAATTCACATTTTGCCAGGCTTGGATTCGAACCTGCGTCCTCTACAAAAATTCCGAACTTTAAACTGGTGTGTAAACCCGTTACGACAGCAGGAACTCCTTTTCTTTCCTTCTAAATTGAAGAGGTCCGAAAAACAGTTGACGCAAACGTCTCGAATTTGAGTTCTGATCTAACAGAAATTGTTTTGCATTTTAATATTTATGATACCTTATTTTTTTTTTCAAAGAAGCAGCTACAACTTAGGCTAGTTTCCATATCTTCGTAACTATTGGCAATTCATAAGATTTTTAGCCTCAAATCACTGCGTGTAATATCACCAAAACAATATGACACCCCCGAAATAAACCGTTCCGTATCTAGCTCTTAATATCGACACAGTAAATTTTTGAATTGTTAATAATGCTGAAAGAGCCAAATAATATTAATTTTGTGAAATAAAGAAAAGCTTGTTTATAGGAAGATCGAAAAGCAGACGAACTTAAGATAACTTCTACCTGGGATGTGATACTTCAACTGAGCGAGCATCTTTGCGCATGTTCAGCGCGTCACTCCTAAGGCAGACTTTTACTTATGTACTGCGCATGCGCAACAGTAGAATTTTAATTTAAAATTACGGCTAATTAATAAAATACTTGATCAAACGAATGTACGATAACAAATCTGTGGCCAAATATCTTTCATTTAAAAAAAGATTGGTGTAATTTGATGTAGTAGTTTCTTCTCACGGACTGTCGAAAGAAAACGCTTAGCGTTTTAAATATATAGATTGGTGCTGATTAGTTTTGGAAGTGAATTGCTCTACAGGTGCCGCTGCTATGTTGCCTTTTAAACGATTTCCGAGATAGCTCTATCTCAAGGACAAATGCACGGATTTTCATCAAAGTTCAAATTCAGTTATACGTTGACATAAGCTGATTACTTTTTGGGGTAAATGTCCCAACAGGTGGCGCTGCTATGCTGCATATTTCACGACTTCCGCAATAGCTATATTTCAAAAAATAATGCAAGGACTTTCATCAGATATTAGATTCAGTTAGATGTTGACTTAAGTTGTTGCTGATTACGTTTCGATGTAAATCAACTAGAATCGGCTCGTGACGAACATTTATACTTATTCCCGCGAAAGTCATATTCGTGGAAAATGGCTCATATTTTATCGGCATCGTTTAAATTTTCAGCGGTTAGTCCGTGATTTGATTTGGTGCTGATTACGTTTTTGTGTAAATCGCCCAACAGGTGGCGCTGCTTTGCTGAATTTATACGAGTTCCGCAATAACTCTATCGCATGAACTAATGCAGGACTTTCATCAAACTTCAGATTCCGTTAGTCCTTGATATGAAATGGTGCTGATTACGTGTTGTTGTAAGTCGCCCAACAGGTGGCGCTTCTATGGTGCATCTTTCACGATTTCCACAATAGCTGTATATCAAGAACTAATACACGGATTTTCATCAAATTTCAGGTTCGGTTAGACATTGAGATACGTTGGTGTTGAGTAGGGTTTGGTGTAAATTGCCCAACAGGTGGCGCATGTGTGCCGCATTTCAAAGGATTTTCACGCTGTTACTAATAGTCTTATCTAAAGAACTCATACAATCAAACTTCATATTCTGTTACAGCTTCTCTTAAATATATCCTTATTATTGAGTGTATGCTGCTCAACAGGTGTCACATTTATGCTTTTATGGTTGGGAATTTCATTTCCAGACATCTAAGGCGGTGGGTGCCAAATTCAATTATTTGTTTGAAAAATGCAACCCTTATATGTCTTTTTTAAATGCACACAATTCAATAAGCCTATACCTTTAGTGTCCTTATGATAGGCAGAGACTGTCATTTAATTTTGGCACTGTGATAGCGAATTTTGAATTATTAATGTGATGAAGGAAGTTTTGGAATTGGTACGCCTGAGTAGTTTTGACAATGGAACTTAAAATAGGGACATAGCACCACTTTTGACGTAGTAAAATATATGCTTTGTATAACCGAAAAAAGTCCGTCAAATAATAAAGCAAAAATTATAGTTAAAAATTAGTGTTCTTCAAAAGCATTTAGTAACGATGTAAGGAAACTCGTCTTCAACGAGAGGCAGTCGGGCAAACTGTTAAGGGGTTAGGAATTATGCATATTCAAAATATGGAACATTTCTTAAATTTATTTTAAAGCTTTCGAAAACACATTGCAGTGGGGGTAGTTTTTGAAACATTACTCAAAAATTGCTTCACAAACCGATGTATAATTATGGATTCGCGTATTTGAAAATTCTAGAAATCAATTTTTGTTTAATCATTCCTAGGCTAACAGTAATATTTCTGCAAAAATTAAAGTCGAATCTATGTATATTTTAAAATTAATTTTCATAAAAAATGAATTGCAACGTAAGCATCTATTAACAAAAGCGTATTTATAGAAGCTTCAAACGTGCGAATCCAAAATTACAGCTCCTTGCGCCAAGTTGTTTTTTAATTATGCTTGAAAAACTACTTGCAATGTAATCTGTTTTGAAATGATTAAAAGTGAGTGTATTATTAGGATTTCCAGGTATTGAACCTGTATAATGCCTAAAGTACTTGACCTAATGGTTTCCATTTAATATCATTAATTTATATCTTTGCAGATTTTCATTTAAAAATATAAAATGAAGGAAATTCGATGGTGTACGATGCCGAAGGCTGTGGGCCCCCCAACATTACGTTTCTTTGGAAAGAATTTTATTTAAAAAAAAAAGTCATTTAATCTTTATTTTAGGGTTATTTAACATTATTATCACGGACCCGGACAACGCCGGGTGTCTCAGTTAGTAATTTTTTTTTTTCGTAGAAAGCCCAGTGCAGATGACCAAAAGAAACCGGCTTATGTTTTAAATATATATATTTTGGATGCAAAACGGCAGTAATTTTGCCGAAGTTATTTTATTTTAAAGTAAATCATATCTATATGTACAAGTAATGGCAAAACATGTAAAGAATACATCTTAGTTTTTTATTAAAACCAATCCATTCCTATTAGAAAAGCTTTTAGGCTGACATGAAGCAAATTGGTAAACATTAAAACAATTTATCTCTGTTCGCTTCGTTCGTTTCAAAAATTGATTTTCCCAACGATTATACAATTTTAAAAGATTATTTTCTATTATTATTACACGCGAAATTGAAATTTCTCTAATTAATTTCTCTTGCTCAGTCGAACATATTAAATAGAATTAATGAATGAAAAGAAATTTGATCATATTTTGAATTTATATTTCAGAAATATTTAATTTCATGGTTGCAAATAATTAAAAAGTGCGTATTTAGCTAAATTTATTTCTTCAAAATTAAAATATTCAATGAAATGTTAAAATTATTGTACGTTATTTAAATGTAAACGCATTTGTTGATAGAAAAGAAAATAGACACAAATAATGTAATTTTTATTATATTAAATTCTTTAAAATTATAATAAGGAATTATTTCAAACAATAAACAATGACATCTGAATACAATGATTTATCCTTTAATCTAATTTATTGCACAGGGTGAACAAAAGTCTTGCCCTGATTAGAAAATATTTATTGTGCTGAATCTATTATAATTAGACGTATGTTTGTTTGGGTACATTGTAAGTACTGTTAATAATTATTTGATAACACCGCCTAACTCATTAAATTTCGACGTGTGCCCCATTTGTGGCTCAGAGAATGTCTCAACTGTATTCTAGTTCCCGTCAAGTGTTCTTTAACATATCTTCTGTTACAGTATACACAGCAGCTTGTATCCTAGTCTTCAGTTCTTCGACATCAGCAATTGGCGTGGTAAAAACTCTGTCCTTGATATAGCCCCAAAAGAAAAAATCTACAGGATTAGTATCTGGAGAGAGCGGACGCAAGGGTGTTGGTCCATCCCTTGCAATCTACTTAAGAAGCAATCGCGCCATCTATTGCACACACACAAAAGAAACTACTAAAACTGACCTATCCAATGATACAACAATTTACATTATTATACAAACGGTTAATTTGTAATGAATTATTATAATCAGAGCAAGACTTTTGATTCACCCTATATATTTACCAACCTCTGTAAACACTCTTTTAACTTGACCAAATTAAAAGATGTTTTGAGACAGAAAGTTTATTTGTTAAACCACAGTGCTCTGAATAATAGGCCTAGGCGCTAACACAAAAATGGCCATTTAACCGTAGATCCGCCGCCCACTGAATACTAGAGGTCAGAGCGCTGACACAAAAATGGCGTCTGTTGTAGGCGGGTTTGTTTTAGCTTTTGCACGGTCACTCGAGTTAGAGCGCCAATAATTTAAAAAAAATACGCATTATTTTTCTGAGATTAAATTAATTAAAGAAAACTTTTGGAAAACACTGGTGTCTAAATTCAGGAGACTGTACAAGCGCTTAAAAAATCCACCTACGACAGCCACCATTTTTGTGTCAGCGCTTAAGCCTAGTATCATGGTTCGTACGGATACCGTTATTTCTCCAGGAGAAGTACCAGTATCATTTAATAGAAAAAGGAAATCTAGGTTAAACGTGCATAATTTCGCCTTCTTTTAAGAAGAGATTTTCTATAAAATAATACTGGTGGCTAAAAATTTTCTGGTTTGCAAAATTCAAGGAAGTGTATGAACCATTAGTATTCAGTGATAGATGGTAGATCGACGCGGGACACCTGTTCCTATGCGTAAATTTAATGTCAAGATGGGTGCTGTTACATCCAATAGAAGTGAACACTCTTGAGATATTTATTCTGTGCAGTTTAGTGCAGAAAATTTCTATTTATTTAATCGGAGAATTCCGCGATTGGAAAGAACATTTTTTATATGAAATTACTGGTATTGAGAAATTCGGAGAATGTAAAGTTTTGCTAAACGTTATAAACAAAATATATTTGGGGATTTATACATGCCATACAATTTTCCCTCTTCTTTTTTTTTTTTTTTTTAGGATTTTATTTTCTGGTGGTTGAAACTATAAGAAAAAATGACCCCCTCCCCCCCCCCCTTAAACTGCAAAAAGTAAAATTTATATCTTGAAAAATAATAATAAAAAAAGTTAGATGTAAATTCAGTTAGTCATGTTTCTGATGCTGCTGATTCTTCTTATGTAATATTGTGTTTTAATATGGATTTATTAACGATTTTCATAATTAAAAATATATTTTTGAATCGAAAAGTTTCTTTGATTTTACAACGAATTTCAGTAAAAAATTAATATTTCAGTCAGATGATTTTTGGAAGATGTAATTTAAAGTTTGTCAGTAGAAATTAACATTAGCATCGTCAAATATTTTACTTTCCTAGTAATATAAAGATTTGAGTTAAAAGGGCTGCTACAGGGGACGGTTTTTAATTCTATTTTGCACTAATTTTTGAAATCAGAAACCTTTTACATATGTTAGGGGGAAATTTGCAAGAGAAATATATTACGAAATGTATTTTTTTAAAATAGTGGTGCAAATAGAATATAAAAATAGTCGCCATTGGCAACCCTGATACCATTATCCGCGGACGTTGTGTTGACGCAACGGTCAAAATAAATGCACATATTTAAATTATTTACTCTCACACCACTATTTTTTAATTAAAAAAATAGCCTTGCTTAAAGACACAATATTTTAAGATCGAATAAAGAGAAAATTATCTTTCAGAATTTATGGTGGTAAACGACGTTCCTCTAAAAAGTTGAAAATCGCAGCCTTATATTTTTAGCGGTTAATGGGTTAATTGCTACATTAATAAGTTATTCACAGATAAATCTGTTTATTTAAAACCTGTATTTTACATATAATCCATAACTTTAAGTTATTTACCTTATTATCAGGTTTTACTTTATTTTCCATGTGCAGCAATACTTTATTTTGTATACATCCTTCATATATTTAAAAGCATTTTCATTTTGTTAATGTTTTCTTTATTTATCTTGAAAAAGGCCACATCATTTTAAATTGTTTTTAAAAAATACATATTATTTTACAGTTCTATATAAAAAAACATTACATTTAACTTCACTTAGTATTCCCCTTTACTATCCATTTATATACTTTGTATTTCGTCCGTTCACAAATATTTCATAAATTTACAGTTCAATTCTTCAATTTTCCATAATAAAAATTTTCAATTCTTCTAAGTATCTTTTTATAAAAATTCGTTCCTTTATAAGTTATTTTTAACACATTATCCTATTTTTCATTCTTGTCTATTTAAAAGTTTCAAATTTCGTTTAATCCGTAAAAGCATAAAAGTTCTAAAATTCATATATAACTTACTATATTATTTTCCAACATTCATAGTTCTTTCGTCTTATCCTAATGTTTTTCTAGTTAACTAAATTCATCATAAGTTCAGATGTATACTATTATGCTTGCTGCATTATATAAAGAGAAATAACGTTTTTACCCTTCACTAGGGCGTCCTCAGTTTCAACTGAAGATTCGAAGTTTTTCTGGCCTGAGATCATTTCTATTTTCCCTTTCTTTTCCCCTTTCTTTTCAAAATTTCCCCTTCATGTAAAATTTTTTTCCATCTGTTATCTAGCGTAGCATGTGTCATATCGTTACATAAGTTCTCATCCTCTAAATCGATTTCTATTGCCTCTCGTAGTAATGCGCTCTGGAAATTGTTATAATTAGCTAACTGTTCGACTGTTATTGTGTTTAAGTCCAAGGGGGTTCTTATATTTAGTCTTGAAATAGCGGTTTTCTGGCTTTTGGTTTTTAAATCATATATATGCTCTTTTAATCTTTCACTATCTTTCTTTTTGTCATGCCAATATATTTTATTTCTTCATTTTCAGTATTTTTTCCTTTCATTTTGTAAATTCCGCTGTTTGTAGTTCTGGGTATTTTTCAACATCATTTCTTAGTAGATTAAATAAAGATGGGTTGGGGGTTATTGGGACTTGTTTCCCTAGTTTTTTCATTTCACGTTTTAACTTTAAAGATAGTCCATTCATAAATGGGAGGGGGGGGGGGTATATATTCTTGTTTTCTTTGAGCAGGTTGAATTCGGTTCAATAACCCCCAACCCATCTTTATTTAATCTACTAAGAAATTATGTTGAGAAATACCCAGAACTACAAACAGCGGGAATTTACAAAATTAAAGGAAAAAATACTGAAAATGAAGAAATAAAATATATTGGCATGACAAAAAGAAAGATAAGTGAAAGATTAAAAGAGCATATATATGATTTAAAAACCAAAAGCCAGAAAACCGCTATTTCAAGACTAAATATAAGAACCCCCTTGGACTTAAACACAATAACAGTCGAACAGTTAGCTAATTATAACAATTTCCAGAGCGCATTACTACGAGATGCAATAGAAATCGATTTAGAGGATGAGAACTTATGTAACGATATGACACATGCTACGCTAGATAACAGATGGAAAAAAATTTTACATGAAGGGGAAATTTTGAAAATAAGGGGGAAAAGAAAGAGAAAATAGAAATGATCTCAGGCCAGAAAAACTTCGAATCTTTAGTTGAAACTGAGGACGCCCTAGTGAAGGGTAAAAACGTTATTTCTCTTTATATAATGCAGCAAGCATAATAGTATACATCTGAACTTATGATGAATTTAGTTAACTAGAAAAACATTAGGATAAGACGAAAGAACTATGAATGTTGGAAAATAATATAGTAAGTTATATATGAATTTTAGAACTTTTATGCATTTACGGATTAAACGAAATTTGAAACTTTTAAATAGACAAGAATGGAAAATAGGATAATGTGTTAAAAATAACTTATAAAGGAACGAACTTTTATAAAAAGATACTTAGAAGAATTGAAAATTTTTATTATGGAAAATTGAAGAATTGAACTGTAAATTTATGAAATATTTGTGAACGGACCAAATACAAAGTATATAAATGGATAGTAAAGGGGAATACTAAGTGAAGTTAAATGTAATGTTTTTTTTTAATATAGAACTGTAAAATAATATATATATTTTTAAAAGCAATTTAAAATGATGTGGCCTTTTTAAAGATAAATAAAGAAAACATTAACAAAATGAAAATGCTTTTAAATATATGAAGGATGTATACAAAATAAAGTATTGCTGCACATGGAAAATAAAGTAAAACCTGATAATAAGGTAAATAACTTAAAGTTATGGATTATATGGGTTAATTGCTTTAATGTTTCATTTGTTAATTTGAACAGAAACAAGTAATACTTCAGTGCTAAGTAAAGTAGAATGCATGTGGTCTTTACTTAAAAAAAACACTGTTTACGAATAGCAGTTTTGCAGGGAACTAACTCAAAATACTTTTATTACACGAGGCGAATATTATCGCTTGGAAATAGTGGTAACATGATCATTCTAATAGTTAAGGACTGTACCCTCCTTTTATTATCTTTATTATGTTTTCTTTAGAGATCCTTAACTTGTCGACCCATTTCTTTCACTCTTAAAGGAAAATGCAAGCCTCATGACTTCTTCTTTTTTTTTTTTTTTTTAACAACGTTCAAATTATTTCGTAATTTGCGAAGTAATTAGGAAACTTAGATTTAAATTCCTTTTTTTAATGCTTATTTCATGAAGTGAAATGAATCATTGTTTGCAAAAAAAAAAAAAAAAAAAAAAAAAAAGCATTTAAGCATTAAGCATTTTGCATCTAAAGTGAAGATAAAAAGTTCATTAGATTTTTTATTTTATTCGGTTTGCAGCTAATTGCAAAAATCCGCATATTGCATCTGATAAAAAATGAATTAAAAATTTGCTAATAGATGACTGCTTTATTTTAAACATAAATTACGCACTATTAACGCTATGGTTAGATTATTCCTGCGAAATCTTAGAACACCATCGAACCGTCTGCAAAATCATATATTTTTAAATCACAAAATATTAAAATTTGTATCATTAATCCCGATTAACCCTCTCGCTGTGTAAGTAATTCTTCGCAATGAGCGTCTTTTGCAGAATTTTTAATCTTTTATCACCGGTTCTTTAACCCTTAAATGCCTGATTTTTCAAAAATCATTGTAATAATGTTTTTCGGTTTTCATTTTTTAAATACATCATGGGAAAAATACTTAAAAAATCATATTTTGTTTTAAGTATGGTTTACGGATAAAAAAACATTTTGTTACTAATCGGCAATACTAGTCTTTAATTGAAAAAAAAACTTTTCCTTGAAAAAATTCAATAATATTAAACACACAAGAATTTTAGGAACTATAATAAGAAGTAAATTTTACTTGCTCACTGCAGAACAAAATAGGGTATTTCGCAAGCTTCCAAACAAAACAAAAAGAACAAGTAGCAACAATTGAAAAAATAAATCTATCTTTATTCTTAAACAGCACAAGTGTCGCCATCTACATGTTGAAAATCGATTTAATAATATTTTCAAAATGTATTTTATAGGCAACATTAGGCATTATAGCTTCAATATTATTTTTATAGTATTTTAGAGCCTAAATTGCGTATGTTGCCGAAAAGCAACACCCGGCATTTAAGGGTTAAAGCAGAAATTTTGACTATCGTAATCGGGGTAACTGTCCTGATTAAATCAGACAAAGTTTTCGCTAAAGAATAACTGGTGGGAACAACCAAATAGTATTAATTAGACGGAAAAATGCATGCCCGAGTATATATCGGGTAGGGCAGCGAGAGGGTTAATGTTTCCAGGTATCCCACGTAAATCGGGGATCCTAATGCTTTGGACACCAGTATTTTAAAGTAATTTTCTTCATCTTTTACAATGGCAGAATTATCTGCTATTAAAGATGGCGAAATGAACTGTAGGAAATTAGTCGTATCCAGAGCATATGGAGCACTGATTTACGCGGGAAAACCTGGCAGTACTAATACTGATGCAAATCGCAAGTTCATACAATAGGTACCCCACATTTTGTGTTTTGTTTTTCAGGAAAATATTTGGCACTAAAAACATAAACACCTACCAGATATTGCTGGTTACGCAGCATGAGATGGCATTATCGATAATCTCTTTACGACATTTTATTAAAAGAATAGAACAAGCAGAAAAAGGAAAAACCACACGAGACAACAATGCATGGATATAAAATGGCAGTTATAAAATTTATTAAGGCGTAATACAGAAAATAAAACACAAAGCATCCTATCCTGTTCGGAAATTTTATTTCTTTAAAATGTTCTCAAGAACGTGGAAAAATACTCAAAGGCACCAGTTTGAAGATATTGAAATGATGTAAAAAATGTGGTATGATGAAGATGACAGATTTTTTTCATTGTGTGTTGTCACTTAGAGAGCTACAATTACTACAAGCACGTTTTAAATGATTGCGCTGAAGTTGTTGATAAGACTTTGGAGAATTCTGTTCCGCTTTACAATAAGTGCAATTAACAAGTCACGGACAGTTATTAGAATCATTGTTCTTGCTACAATGCACTGCCCGAGTGAATCCCAGGCGTAATCGATCGAATTTATGAAAGGAGAGCATGCTGGCCATTCCGTATGCTCTCTTGTTTTCGTTTCAAGAATGTTCTTCTCAAGTTGCGCTCTACCATTATCATGTGCTGAAAGAAAGGAATTGCCAGTAGCTGCAGCTAAGATACGATATGAGATCTGAATATTACGCCTTTAAGCCTTTGATCTTTCAAAGTGCCATTCTTGTTGATATGCATGCCCATAGGTCCATCTTTCTTGATTATAACCCCTATATTATTAATTCACCTGCTCTTTATTGTAATGTTTCTTGTACGAACGTGCAGCTATTTTGAATGATCTTTTCCCCCGTACTGGAACACGTTGAATGTCTTACTCCAAGTGGAAACCGGACTCGCCTGAAAAAAGCAGTTAACTGCTGTTACGTTGCGCCCACGTTTCGATCTCCAGTAACCCAATTTTTCGAAACGCAAGTAGTCTTGAGGTCACTTGAGATAACAGTAATACACATACTTACGTGCGTAATTTGTGCAGCCCATTTTGAACTTTTGGGATTAACACCCTCCGACCTCTTGCAAAAATAAACTGTCTTTGCAACTGTTGTATGTTCTGTATCGACGAACTATTAACATCAGCTATCTGCCATAATTTACTGTGGTTGTGCGTAGGCTATATTGTTTGGCCGATGTTTAACCCATCAACGACGAGCCTCCTTTACACTTCTTTTAATTCTTCGACACCAGTTTTTGCCACTTTATAAATTTGAATTATTTAAAAGCTCGAAATCTGAGATTAAATAATATGAACATTTCCAAACTAAAATACTTGTGTTCAAATTTTAAAATTTTGTTCGCTTTACCTGGTAAGTTTTCTTGCCAACCGGCTTTAACCCTTCACGCTCGAATTAAATTGCGGTTAAAAAATTCAAATTGCTTATTGGCACCACTTTTATGAAAAAGAAATATTCACCTTATTTAATGACAGGTAAATTCATGCAAAAATATAGCCAATTTCACTATTTTATAAAACTGGTGGGAGTCAAACAATCTGAGTAAAAGACGCAGCCCGAGAATATGACGGGAGCGAGAATTAAGGGGTTAATGAGTTAATATATCTTCTTTCTTGACATCGAATCCACGCCCTTGAAATGACACCCCCCCCTCTCTAGCAAATTCCGATACAGTCATTTTTTGTTTTTCCTATCTTAATCTAACTCACCAGGTCGTGGTCAATAACTTACGGCAGTCACTGTGTTTCAGGTACAAGAGCATTTTCATTGGATCGAAGGCTGGCAGTCTAGGTTCCCGTGAAATCCATCAACGTTATCTCTAAAAAAGAAGGTACAAAGCAATGGGGTACTTTTTTGAGCGTGGAAATGTTCAATCAACACAATTATGGGCACCTTCTTCCAGAAACGGACCCACTTTATTGAACTCAAGGGGAGAACGATATGGCACCGTTGTCAGATTTAGCGATGGGCATAATTAATAATTTGGGCATGCGCAAAAGCAGTTACCTACCTTTGTGTGTATATTTAATAAATTACCACCAGAAATTTTGTAAAAAAGAAAAAGAAACAATATCATAGTTTCCAACCTTAGTAATTTTTTAAATCAATCATCGTCATAAATTTTGAAGATAAAAATATTTTTTTACATTTTTTTTAGGTTTATGAAGCTAATTTAAATTACAATTAAAAAAAAAAATTCGATACAAATTTTCTGGTAGAAATTGAATTAAAAAAAAAAGCTACGCTTTTACGCATGCCTGAATGAATCATTCGAATAGTAAAATGATTCATTCTGCCCATCACTAGTCAGAATACTCATCTCTTAACCCTTTGAAGGGCAAGCAGTTGTGTTTGTTTCTATAATGCTGAATTCCCACCGGAAAATTTGAAAAATCTTATTTCAAACTAGGAAAAGCAATTTCTCAGAAATATTATAAGAATAAAACTTGATTAAAAATTTCTGGTGCAAGTCTTAATTAGAATAAAGTGGGATATAATATATCCCACCGCTCCTCAAGAGTGTGAACCCCTTGGGGACAAGCGACCGGTATTCGTACCGCGTAAGGTGCTCGGAATCGGGGAATATTCTCAAAAGTAAAATTTTTACTGTAAATTTTGCTTTATTTAATCCGAGCATTTTCCCTATTTAATTAGGCAAAAATTTCTGTTTAAAAAAACCGGTGATTAAAGATTAAAAATTTTGTAAAGACACTCGTCCCGAAAGGGTTGAGGGTTAAAACCTTTTCCAAACCTTCTAACTTTCAAAAAATCAGATTTCGGTTTTTGTTCTATTGTTATTATTTTTTTTAATTTCTCAGCAATATGAAAAACAAAAAAAGATTAAAAAAGCTGCGTTATTTCTTGAGTTTTAATCATTTATAGACGGTGAGTACAATTGAAAATCGGAAGGTCGGTAGATATTGAAACTTTAAAACGCGTTTTCTCAGATGAGTAAATTTGGAGTTTGCGCGCACTGTTACTTTCAAACTATATAAATTCATATATCTTGGTTATTTATTTTTTTGCACTTGAAAAACTTGGAATTTTTTTGAAATTTTTGCATTATTTTTATTTTGTGCTAAAGTTAAATTTTAAACAAAACTTTTTGAATATATTTTTATTTTAATTTAGAAGTAGTGATCTTATTTTGTTCAAAAACTGTTGTATATATGCACAATTGAGAGTTTTATCATACGCGCAGTACTTAATAATTTTAATCCACGCATTAGTGAGATGAATTTTTAAATTTAAAATTTAAATATTAATTTTGAATATACAACATTTATTTTTCTGGATAATATGGCTAAGGATATATAGTTTAGGCAGAAAGGGGAAAAATCTTAATTGCATATTACTTGTGTTGTGATACTTTGAAAAAGGCGATGTTTTTTATCGTTTCGACAAACTCAAGGGTGCTGTGCCCCGTTAACTCGATTATACTGTTAATAGTTGTTAATCTACTTGCTAGATATATTGGAACCAGTAGTCATGTACGACGCTTTCGCATTGCAGTATTTGATATTTTTTTACTGATACTTTTTTCATTAATTTATAATTTACTGCATTTTTGTTTTGTCATTTTCTTTTGTTTCATGCTGAAATAAAATTTTAAACAAACTTTTTCTGCATATTTTGATTTTAATTTAAACGTAGCTGTGGTACGTTTCTATTTTGTCCAAAAATTGTTTTCTAAATGCAAAGTTACTTTAAAGTTAAGTGCGCGCAGCACTTAATGATTTTATTTCAGGCATTAGTGAGATGAATTTTTTAATTTAAAATTTTAATATTAGTTATGTGTATACAACATTTATTTTTCTGTATACCGTAATTTCGCACGTATCCGCCGCACCTCAAATAACTCGATTTCCTACCAGAATTTATTTTAAATAAAATGTGACTTGCTACTGCTTAGCACTTATTGGACTTCTATTTTTCAATAAAATTTCCGGTCTGAAAAAGACTTAATAAAGCCGCGGCGGATACGTGGGAAATTACGGTAATATAGTAAAGAGTATATACTTTAGGCAGAAAGGTAAAAAAAGATCTTAATTGCATATTATTTTTCTTTTGGTACTTTGAAAAAGGCGATGTTTTTGAACGTTTCGGAAAACTCAAAGATCCTGTGCCCCTTTAATCCAAAGTTTGTGGGTTGTATCCTCAGTAATTTTTTTTTCTCTTTTTAAGAATGTTTCTATCTTTATTAATTTAATGTCAGTTACTCTGTTTTTTTTTTTTAATCAAATCTTGTAGATTAAACGGAGATTTTTTTTTATATCCCATAAGAGCTATATTTAACCATTAACTGATGTGACTAAAATTTGTCACACAACTGATGTGATCCGGTCTCTCAGACCCCTCGAATAAAATGAATAAAAAAAATAACGCAAATGGTTGAATTTACTTAAATTTTGTCCTAACAATATCGCTGTACTTCTCTTAGGAGCATGTGAATTAAATTGCATGAAAAAAGTATTTTATTCATGTTATTTAACTTCAGTCAGAAAAATAAAAAGCTGTAAAAGTGTTTACAGCTGGGAGTCGCGGGGTCTGGGAGGCCGCGTGACATCAGTTAAAGGTTAAATAGGTAAAATGAAGCATGTATTTAAGTTCAATATTGACATCACATAGTTGCCAACTCTTACGCTTTTTTGTACAGCAAAAATTTAATAGTAAATTTTAACTTTTTAATTTCCATAATCTGCCGTCGAAATAAAGCAAAAATCTCTGTTAAATTTTGTGGTACAAAAAAGCGCAGGAGGTGCAGTTATGAATGACATCGAATACAATTACATAACGAATATTTTTATGTTGTAGTTTTGATAACATAAAAATATCTAACCAATTGAAATAATTTATTTTTTTCATTTTAAAAAATTAAATATGATTTTCCATACATAACATTAGCATATAAATTATCAGTTGCTTTCTATTATATATTGTAATAGGAATATAGTTGATAAAATTATTTTAATATTTAATATAAGATATGTATTAATAAAAAAATTCTAAATCAGTTCAGTTTAACAGATAATTATATTTTAAATCTACCTACCGTATATTTCCGTGTATACGCCGATCCGAATATAAGCCGAGTATACGACTCTTTAGTGAAAAATCGTCCAACAAAAACTTAGCCTTTTTTTTTTTTTTTTTGCATATCTAATAGAAAAAATGCCCTCTGCGAAATTATTGATATCTCCTAGAGATCTTCGGTAGATCCCCGGTGACCTTACTTCTATGCTGTAACATTTGGACGTTTTTCTAAATGAATCATTTAAAGATAAGCTCCGTTCAAAATGGACTGAATGGATATCATTGCTATCTCTGAATGGAGAAAGAAACTTGGCTTGATTTACATAAGAAATGATCGCCGGATCTTTCACAAAATGTTGCATCAATAATGCGATGGATGGAATTTAGGATGTTGCCATTTTAGAAGAAGACGTCGATGATGATAAACTGGGTACTGACGATATTCATAGTAATGTACCAATGAAAGTAATTTTAAGGAGTTGCTTGAAAATTCTAAATGACTTGGATAGTAAATCATGATTGGTGACTTATTCACTGTAAAAGAATGAAGTATTAAAGAATTTTTAGAAATTTTTAAGTCTTCTTTAAGTTTTTTATATTTTCCATTCTTTTTATTTTAGAATATCAAATTTGGAAATTTTCTTAGACTTGTATATAAGCCGACACCCTAAGTTTGGAGCCAAACAAATGCCCAAAAATTCTCGTCTTATACACGGAAATATACAGTATTTTTCTTTATGGGGCTTCAAAGTTAAGATTTTCTTTAGCAATCTTGTTCTATCATTCTAAATTTAAATATATTTTATGGTCCTATGCCTCCTTAACCCCTTGAGGGGCGGTGGGATAAAATATATCCCACCTAATTTAAACAAGATTCTCACCAGAAAATTTTAACTAAATTTTATATTTTTAACTTTGGAGGAAAATCGCAGGAAAAATGCTTTTCCTTTTTTAAAAATAAAAAAGTTCGATTATTCCGGTGACAATTCAATATTTAGAGGCATTTTTGCTTGCCCCTCAGGGTGTTAATCGAAAGTTTGTGGGTTGTGTCCTAAGTAATTTTTTTCTCTTTTTACGAATGCTGTTTCTATCTTTATTAATTTAATGTCAGTTACTCTCAGTGTTGCCAGATTGGGGACTTTTTTGTCCCCAGATTGTTGTTTGTCACCGCTTTTTTGAAATAGAAATATTGAGCCTACTTAAAAATCGATTAAAAATTCTGAAAAATAATACGAATTATACTATTTTTAAAAAGTGGTGACAGTCAAATAATCTAAATTAAAAAAGTCCCCAATCTGGCAACACTGGTTACTGTGTTTTTTTTTAACCCTTTCCGACGCAGTGTGCCCAGGTCGAGATACCTAATTTTAATTCCAAACTTACGAAAGGCACCAAGAATATTTTAGTAAAATTTTGCTTTTACAATGAACATGTAAAGTAACATATTTTTAATATCTAAAAAATTCGTTTGTAAATTCTTGTGTCAGTCAGTCATTTCATTATTTTACAACAAAAATTGTCTGTGCCGGAAACGGTTAATCAAATCTTGTAGATTAAATGGAGATTTTTTTTCTACCTATTTTCCTTTATGGAGTTTCAAAGTTAAGATTTACCTTAACAATCTTGTTCTGTCATTCTAAATTTAAATATATTTTATGTCTTCGTTAACCCTTTCAGGGGGTAAAGTACTTCTATTGTTGAAATGGAGAAATGATTGGATTACGAACAAATTTATATGAAAATAAGTAAAAGTTTTTCTTCAAACACATAAAAGAAAAAAAGTTTATTTGAAAATTCATGTGCCATCGCAGCTTTTTGGGAATTAAATCTAAGACGATTTATAATATCCCTTATATTCAGCACCCTTTTTTTTTCCTTTTTTTATGTAATGGACCTTATGTACATGATCGTCACTCTCCAGAGCTGATGGTACTGCGATGCATTATTCTATCCCCTGTACCGCAAGACTGTCAGTGTAAGCAGTCACCAATACCGCCAGCACACGGCTTTTAGCCTCGAACTAGGTTGCATACATAAAGTTTAACCGATATTTTCCAAATTTAGCAAATATTCTTGGATACAGAACAACATTTTGAATTTATATTACAATATATTTAGTATCACTGCCACGATAATGAATATTTTGCAGTATTTTTAACAAAAAAAATTAATACTAGGATGACCCAGCCAGCAGTTAATACCCTTCCAGTAGTTGATCAAATTTCTGGAATATTGCGACATTTCAGGCGAAAATGAGTTTTATACGAGTTTTTGTCACATTGTTTTCAGCTGTCTGCTGTAAACAGTGTTGCCAGATTGGGGAAATTTTTGTTCCCAGATTGTTGATTGTCATCGCTTTTTAAATTGAAATACGCGGCATATTTAAAAATAGATTAAAAATTCTGAAAAATATGGCGAATTATACTATTTTAATAAAATGGTGACAGTCAAATAATCTGAATTAAAAAAGTGCACAATCTGGCTGTAAGAGAAGCCTTTTTATGGAATTTTATTTATTAGAAAGTGTAAACATTTAGTTTTTAATTAGTTGGAGACAATTACGGTAAGTTAAACTAATCCACTTACATCACGCTTATTTAACTAACATTTTTATAAGAATTATTGTTAATCACAGTCCAAGGATGATATATTAATTCATTCAGAACCGGCATCTTTTACACGAATTTAACTCGTTTGGCATTACTTTTTGTTAATTATTTGACTTAACTTTAAAAATCATGAAAATGTCGTAATTAAATAAAATCAATTTTAGTTTTCTTTTTTACTGGTATCAAACTCAAGCGTTTTAAGCATTTTTGAGGGTGCATATATGCACCCATGGTCCCGAACGGGTTAAAGACTAATTTTTAGATTTTCGATTAACTCCTTTCGCCTGATCAGCCACTGGAAAAATAGCAATTAAAAAAAAACTATTTATTTATTATTTTGTTGCTATTTAATTTCAGCGGATTTCATTTTCGTCCATTATAGGACATTCATTAAGTGTTGCAGCAATCATATTAGTTTACTTCTAAAACTTTAAAGGAAGAAAATATAATAAAAACCCCTTAGCACTGACTTTATTTGATCAGGTACTGGCGGAGTCACCCTATATACAGTAAAACTTCCCTAAAGCGACCACGTTTCATTCCGATAAAGGTGGGCTCTTAATAGAGGTCATGTTTAAATCTAGATTTTAATTGTTAAAAAAAGGTAACAATTAATGTTACTAAAATTTATTTTTCAAATTAGGAAAAAAAATATGAAAATTTAAGTATCAAAACAAAAGTTAATTACATAAGTTAATTACTGCAGAGTTAAAAAAAAATGAATACATTGACGTTTGCTTTGATTTTACGGTTTTATCTTTTACAACTTTTATTTCAGTAAATAAATGCAATTTTTTGGACGGGAAAAAATATTGACGATTTCATTCATTTATCTATTTCTTTCACAGTTTCCTAACACAATAGGGCACGGGAGTTTCTTGACCGTCAACCTTAATTTGTTCTCAGATTTAAAATCATTGCCTAAAAAGGCACAAAGGGGTTTAAACACTTAAAAGTTACCGGAATAAATAAAAATTCTAAACTTAGTTTAGAAGTTTGATGTAATGCGGTCTCCGTAATTATTTTTCTTACAAAACCTCCTTTCAGCAATCAGGAGAAAACGGAATATGTTTCATTTTCTCCAAAGAAATGGGTCGCTCATGGGGCGGGGGGAGTTCAGCTGGGATGGTATCTCAATAGAGGTAAAATTAGTATTGAACCCATTTGAGTAAATTTCGTTCTATGAAAGAATGGTCGTTCAAGGAGGTGGTCGCTCAATGGAGGTGGTCACACAGGGAGGTTTCAGTGTACTCCATGTAACGCTATGCTAATATTCAAAAGTAAACACCGCCAGCAGACGAATTTTAGCCTCGATCTCAGATCGCGTGCATAGAGTTCATTTTCTAAGTGATCATTATACTTATGACTGCGTAATGGTAGAAATACGTTTTATTGGACAATTATTCATATCATGCAACTTTTTGAAAAAATAATCATTGTCATACACATGTACTAGGTTATATTTTTCTTATTTGCACTGTTCAGATAACTCAAGGTCGATACTGGAATTTGATTTTCTGCTAAAACCAAAATCTTCTAAAACGGAATAGAAAGGAATGAGTGAAAATATCACTTTTAGATAGTCTTTCATCTATGTGACATGCCTTCAGGCAGACTTCGCCTACATTAAATTGATAACAATTACCGTTAATAATTAATAATTAAAAGGATTTTTTTTTTGTTATTATTTAAAATATCTATAACAATTTTTTAAGTACCATTTCTTTTCGTTGAAATAATAACGCTGAACAGTTGAGCAGCACTGAGAGGTTACCTAGCTCCAGTGCTGCCAGATTGGGGACTTTTTTGCCCCCAGATTGTTGATTGTCACCGCTTTTTTGAAATAGAAATATTCGGCCTACTTAAAAATAGATTAAAAATTCTGAAAAATAATGCGAATCATACTATTTTTAAAAAGTGGTGACAGACAAATAATCTGAATTAAAAAAGCCCCCTATCTGGCAACACTGCCTGGCTCTTATCAGCTTAACACCCAGTCTATTGTTGAAATGTACATTTGTGAGCCATTGGGAAAAGAAAAAGTGTAATTTTAAAACTACTTAAGACTTGAATGAAGAAATTAAGCTGAAATCAAAATTTTTTAAAAGATTTATAAGATTAAGAATTAAGTATTAGGTCTTCAAAGTTAAGTCACTGAATGTTATTTTCTAAAGAAAGGGGAAATCACTTTTAAGAAATTCTGGTATTGCGATATAAAAACTATTCTAAATTGTCGTCAGTAGTTGTGCTATGTGTTTTGATGATATTGCATTGTTTTAACTAAAACCATGCAAGTCTTAGTTTAATTTAGGGTATATCGTAATATACTAGTTCTATTTTAATTTCGTTCTAATCAATTTTCAAAACTTAAAAAAAACCCAACAATCACATCTATTTTATTGTATCAGATTTTCAATATTTTTTTTTTTACTTTTTAACTTTGAAATTTACGATTTACAAAAAATCCTTACGTGATATCAAAAAAGAAGGTCATTTTCGGATTCAGCTCTACAAAATAAGTAAGAGTCAATTATCAAAAGCTAAAAAACCTGACATAACCCAAATTTTTCAGGCTAGTGAAATTTATATAATTATTCGCGAAACTCTTTATTAATTAATGCTGCTTACAATAAACTAAGTGGTGAAACTGATTGCATTTTTGCACGTCACGTTCGGAAAATGAAATTAATAATGACTTTAAGAAATTCTTACGCCGAGTTTCTAAATTGTTATTTAGCTGTGAAACACCCTGCAATAAATTAAGGGCTCAAGTCGGTTAAATTAATGCGGGGGATTACTGTCTGGTTGCAAAGGTAAAGCTGACATTTTAATCCCATTTGAAGCTTTTCGATTAATAACTTTGTCCTTGAAACAAAATTATATTTCTTGCAAATTGTCATTAAATTTTCGATACATATTTAATGCCTGTATTTTATTTATTTCTAAAACTCCAAATCTGATTAATTTTTGGATATGGATTTTTGAACTCAGACTAATGATAATAGTGACTATGATAACAGTTAATGTTGTGATAAAGATTCTAGATGTATATTATTAATTAAAATAATATTAATTTAATTTGTAATGTAATATTTTTTTTAAATAAATTAATTCATCTTAAGTGAAATGAGCGCAGGATTTAAGATAATTAAACTGTCAGAGTGAACCAAAATTTTACTAGAGATGTAATCTATTTTTTTAAATGACCTTTTTAAATGGAAAAAACATAATTATTAGTTCTAGAGAAAAAAAATCTCAAAATTTTGAATTAAAAAAAATAAAAACAGTCATAATATCTAATTGTCTTACTTTCTGAAGATAATATTTGGTCATTTTCTGCATCTATGAGGTTTATACCTTCAATTAAAATTTTGTTAAATTTTATCCATCTATTTCTTAGAAATCATGCGCTCAATGACTAAAATCACCGTTTTTTAGAAAATCGACTTTAGTTATAAAGTTTCCCATTGATCATATAAAAAGTGATCAAACTATTTTGGATATAACTTTCCTACTAAATCGATTTTTTTCATACAATTTCTTTTAACACGTTCACTGCCAAACCTATAAAGTAAGAATTTTCAAATTTCTTCTTGAAAGTCGTTTGCCACCACAAATTCAGAAAAGTAAATTTCCCTTTACTAATACAACGAAATTTCTGAAAATAAATAAGGCATTTTTTTTATTCTAAAATAATGGTGACAAAGTAATTAATAAATTAAAACCACGGATATTATAGCTACGAGTATACTCGTAGCTTGGCAGCGAACGTGTTAAGATATTACTAAAGAATCAAACTTTAACAATTTTTTTTTTTTTTTTTTTTTTTTTTTTTTTTACATTTATAAATGTATCCGATTCCAAGAAATTTTAACTGTCATAAAATAATCTATATTTTGCTTTAGCTTTAATAATTTATATAATTTTCCACAAAACTTTTTATTAGTTAATTACCTTAATTTCCGGTGTACAGACCGCGGATCAAACAATCGTGTTTCGACCCAGAAATTTTTAAAAATAAAATGTAGTTTTTTAGATCACGGTAGATATTGGTCCTCAAATACAGAATAAAATTTCTGGGTCCAAACTGAATTGTTTGATCTGCGGGCTATACACCCGAAATTACGGTTACTCCTTGAAAGGCGGTGGGATATAATACATCCCACTTAATTTTAATTTCCAAATGCTACACCGACACATAATTTTGATACGAAAATGTCAATTTTGTTAGGCACGTGAGGAGAAGTTTTCACCTACTTTGAAATAAACTCGCCTTCAAATTCTGTGTCGTTCAATCATTTTGCATTTTATGAATAGAAGTACATTGCCCCAGAAAGGATTAACGCTAGAAAGCTCGGAAATTTTACTCAAGTTTTATGAAAAAAAGTATTTCGCCCCAGAATTTTTATTTAGAACAGTTTAACTTGTTTATTCAACTTTGTTGTTGTTATTGTTTTTTGTATCATTTAAAATTATTTTACAAAGGCATTTCTGATTCGAACGAAATATAGGCGTATTTTAGGAGTTATAATATGCATCTCACAGTAAAAGTTAAAAATGATTTTAAGTAATCTTTACGTCGAGTTTTCTAAATTGACATTTAGTTGTAAAACACCCTGCAATAAATTACGGTCTCAGGTCTGTTAAATTAATGCGGGAACTACTGCCTGTCTGCAAAGGTAAAGCTGACAATTTAATCTTATTTTAAATTTATAGATTAAAGTTTTGTCCTTGAAACCAAATTATATTTATTGAAAATCGCCATTAAATTAATTATACATATTTAATGCATGCATCTTATTTATTTATCAACATGCTAAACTAAATAAATGAATATATGTGTTATAAATGTTGTAAATATACGTGTTATAAATGTTGTACATATTTTTTTATAGAATTGTTCATATACGAGTGCAAATCTGTAAGTAGGTCACAAAAGTCAATAAAAAAAGGGAAACCAAGATACATACTTAAAAGGCATGTTTATTTCTTTATATAATCGTCATTTACATTGATACATTTGTCCCAGCTCTTTATGAGTTTTCTAATACCTGCTGCATAAAATTCTTTGGACTACACTCTCAACTTTAGCGCCTAGAATATATAGTGTGGAAATCGGCTATCCCTGTACTACTTTAAAAAGCGGTAAAATATTGTATCCCTTAACCCCTTGAGGGGCACCGGTATATATTATATACCACCTACGATTAACTGAGTTTAACACCAGAAAAATTTTATTAAATTTTACTTTTCTAACTTTGGTGGGAAAAAGCCGTAAAAGTGCTTTTACCTATTTTGAAATAGAATTTTTCAAAGATTCCGGTGGGAATTCAGTATTTCACAAACGTAATTGCTTGCCCCTCAAGGGGTTAAATGTACAACGATGCTGCTGAAATATGAAGATCGCAGCGACATCTGCAGAATATTTTCTACAACTTCAAGATATTGCTAGTCTATACAATGTAACACTAGTAATACGAAAATCCCGCAGATGTCGCCGCGATCGACACTTGGGATTTTAGCAGTATCGTCGCACATTTAAGGGATACAAATTTTTAGCAATGTTTGGATAGCATATTTCCACACTAGGTATTCTAGACGCTGTACTCTCAACTATCTGTGTACCTCACATTCAACGCCTGCATCATTCGGCTTTAGGCTAAACCACGTGAACACCCTGTTGCAGTTGCTATGTTGTCTATTGTTCTTCGCCTGTAAGTTCTAACCATTTCCAAAACCTTCGCACTGTTCCTTCTGTCGCAATCTCAACTGGATGACCACTTCATTCTTCGTCAACAACTTTTGAACCGCACCTGCTCATCTTGTACAATACAGCCGCTATCTCATAAATTCCAAATTAACATCTTACAGTTCGACAGTGCTGCCACCTATTGGCATATTTGGAAACAATTTACTACTAATTTCCAACCTGTCATATCGGTTTGTGACCTACTTACTGGCTTTCCCTCGTATATTTAACCTTTTTCGGGGGGTTTTAAATCATAAAAATATACTTTACACCATACGTTTTAGTTAATAAATGAAATGAAATCAGTATCACAAACAAACTAGAGATATTAGATTCATTCCACAATTTAAATATTTATATGCTACTGAAGCTTTAACATAGAGCAATTTTTAGATATAAACGCAGGAGGTTTTATAATTTTTTTTTTTAATTAGATGTTAATATTCTTTGTCTATAACCTTTTCATAAAAACATGTGTTGAATTTACGGATACGTCTTATACACTGCGATACACGATAAATACACCGCAATGTTTTTTCCCCCAAAATATCTGCAAAAGTTGAGTAACATGTATTTCAATGAGTATAACTTACAACCGAAGTCCAAAGAAACAATGAAGAAAAATCAAACCTCAAGCATTTTTTAATGAAACGGAAAAATGGAGGCGAAGAAATGTAATTCGTTACATTTACTAGAGTTACTACATTCACTTATCGAAACACTAACTGCTTCAGAAATTAGAAATAATAGTTTATTCTCAGCGATATTTATGTAATTAAGCATTATTATTATTATTTCCATGAATTTTACGTTTTTGGAATAAAACGGGAATGTTGAAGTTAACTTTAGATGGTAATGTTCATTATTATAAATTGCTTCTTTATTTGCTTACAGTTTCCGGCCATATCTTCGTTTTTCCTTAGATGGCTGTTTTTAAGGCAACATGCTAATCTTCCATAATCCAGGGCTCTCAAATGGTCCGCTTTTTGAATACCTGTATTTTCTTAGATTCTTTTTAAAATATTTTTCTTGCAAATTTTACAGAAATCGACTTCGGAGGTTAGTTTTAGCGCAAACGGTGTAGAAACTTACCATGACATTTTCTGTTTAAAAATGCTGGTATTCAGTTGGCTGGCCATTTGAGAGCGCTGAAATCTGATCCCTCCAGTTGGCTTATTATAAATACATTATCGAAAGAGACGATCATGTTCAAATCCTGACGATAAATTAGATTACTGAAGCTCATCAAGCACATTGTAACAAATAAATATTTACTATGTAGTCAGATGACAAAAATTAAAAAAAAAATATATTATGTTTAAAAGAATTTTAAATACCTAGAATGTCTAAATTGTTTACACAATTAAACACTAAATTGTTTACACAATTTAGTGCCAAAATTTAAATAAAAAGATGCTCCTAATTGATAAATAATTTTTGAAAACCTGAAAATAGTGTACTGTCATCGAAAATATAAAGCTGTATAAAGTTTCTAAGTAACTATAGCACAACATATAAAAGATGAAAAATCTATTACAAAATTCTATCTTTACATTCATGAACTAAGTTAAATTAGGAAAAGACAAGACAGGGTCCAATCGTATGGAAAATTATGCCAGCTTTAAGATCCGTTTCCTCGAAAACTACCCGACCGATTTTGGTGAAATTTAAAATCCATATTTACGGTTCAAGATTTATGGCAGACAGTTTTTTTCGGCGACTAAAGCTTTTTGTTTTAGAGCAATGTCAATATTCTTGAAATTTTCCATTTTCAGAAAAAATATTCTGAAAATAATTAGCCCCTTGAGGGGCAGAGGGCTATATTATATACCACCTAATTTTATTCAAGATTTATACTGGTAACTTTTAATTAAAATTTACCTTTCTAACTTTGGCGGAAAAAAATGTTTCAAAATTGCTTTTCCTTATTTTGAAAAAAAAATTTCAAATATTCCGGTGTGAATTCAGCATTTCGAAAACTCAATTACTTGCCTCTGAAAGGGTTAAACTTTTTAAAAACTGTCTGTCATATCGTCGGTACCATGTCAAACTGTCCAATGAGAAAAGAGAGGTCTACGTTTTTGGAATTCAGATTTCTTGATCGGCACCACTTTTTTTAATTAGTAAATTTCGCCTTGTTTAACCGTATTTAATGATATATTAATTAAGGCGAAAACAAGAGAAATTTTACCATTTCAGAAAAGTTTCGCCAATCAAGAAATCGGAATTTAAAAAAAGTAGCCCACTTTTTTCACATTGGATAGTTTGACACGGTACCGACAATATATGATCTTATATTTATACTCTACTACCAAAGAAAATTATGAAAAAACACTCGAGTACTTTATGAGATAATGGGATTTTTATCTGAAAAGTACGATTTTTTAGGAGAGACAAAAAACTTAGACACTTCTAACTTGTGTGAAATTCATGCACAATTTTATCAAACACATGAATTAAAGTATATATAAACCCTTGGATAAAATTTAGTTTCATATACATATAATAAATGAGGTAATGTTTTAAACCTTATCGGTTGTACATAGCTGCCAACGCTGCTTACGCTTTTTTGTACCACAAAAAATTATAGAAAATTTTACCTTTTCAAATCGCTGTAATCGGCCGATTAAATAAGGCGAAAATTTCTGATAAATTTTTGTTGTGTAAAAAAGCGGAAGAGTTGGCAGCTATGGGTTGCATCTCACTTCGCTTTTGACTTCCGAACCAGCATCTCTTACATAGAAATAAGTATAAAATGTTAGCATAAAATTAATGTGAATGGGCGTGGCGACCGAGTCTGTGTATTCACTTGAATTCTTACGATTATTTCTAATGGTCAGAAATAACGGGCATACCAATGGATTCAGAAAGGTTCAAAGAAATTTTTAAGCCAATAAAACAAAAATCAATTTCTTCAATTATTCATTCATGTCTCCCCTTAAAAGAGTGTAGAAGGTTGAAATGCTGATACAGATTGGTATTAATGCGCTAGCACTCCATTATTGGACAGGCTCACCAATGTACTCCCTTTTTTAATTCAAAAACACCGCCATCCTGCCAGAGTTTTTGTTTAATATTTTTTATTTTATTTAACACCATATATTCGGAAAATTAATGAAACAAAAATTACTATTAAAAAAATCCTCGAAAGCTGCAGCCTTCTACTTGTCCCCTTTTTGAAAACCAGTGCTTTTTAAGGGAAAAAAATCTTAAAAGGTTTCTGCAACAATTGTGACAAAAACGCCTTTCGAGGTCACTTTTTAAGAAATTTATAAAAATCTTTTTTTTTTAAGCGGTGTTTAAAATACGAACCAAGTAGAAGTATAAAAATCATTTTTTTAAAGCGGTTTTTAAAATACGAACCAAGTGGAAGACCCGAGGAAGATATTTTAAAAAAAGAAATGAAAAGTGGATCCGTTTACATAAATGCTTTTACTTATTTTCACTTGCGTAGATAAAACTCTACGCGAGTTACTTGATAATTAGGCTACCTACAAGATATTACATTACCACTCACTTGAAAATTATAATATTATATTCTAATTTCTTTCTAAGTTTTCCGGTGCAAATTCTGTAATTTTTAACTTTTTTAAATTACAATAAAATGTTTTTTGAAATTGCTGCACAACAGGGTTCATATACTTCAAGGCATTGTACCAGAATTTTCGTAAAGAAATGTTTGGCTTATTTAATGTGGAAAAAAATTATCCTCAGATATAGCGACCAGCACATTACGAAATTTCTGGTACTAAAACATCTAAAATCCCCTGAAGCGTACGAACCCTGCACAGGAACTTAATATTACACAGGTCAGGACCTGCATAAAAATTGGGCCAACTGGGTCGCGATAATTTCTGGATGTGCATTTTCTGTTACAATATACATTTTTCAATTTAACTAAAGTTTAACGTATTACGTGGTGTCTATAAATTCTATAGATCGTATACGTGATAACACAAACTGGTAGGCATTACTGTTTGTACGATTATTATGTTATGCATTTTCCCCCTGAACAGTATTTAGTAGAAATATAGTAAAGTATATCCTCGAAAATCCGGCCACATCGGGACCGAGACTAAGCAGGATTTTTGAAATTTCCGAATTTCTGAAAAAATATAAAATGTACTTCCGATATCCTTTACGGTGTCTTTAGTCATAATTTAATTCATAACTAAGTGATAATTGTTTTAAAAAAAAAAAAACTAAAAAATTTTATATTTTTTATGTTACAAAAAAAAAAAAAAAAAAAAAAAAAAAAAACTCTAATAAACAGGAAAGTCATTTCTCCTCATGTGATCTCCGGCACATCGATGTCAATTTTATTTGCATCAAAAAAATTTTGTCAGTTCTTTAACAAGTTTTTATTTGATTTTACGCAAGTGAAGAGTATCCATTGGAATTAAAGTCTTTTTTATCTAAAGAAGACATTATTTCTCTAGTAAAATTTACGCACTTTTCTCTTGAAACTTTTTTCTTCTGCGTGTTCCACGTCCTCTAAGTTGCGACTAGCGTTATCTGTTGTTTCATTTAGCACAGCGTCAACGATCTTGCTCGCCGCTAAATGTTCATTGTTTTTAATACGTAAACAATTACATTTCTTTTTCTTTCTGTCGTAAGTTTGAAGCGCAAAAACAGAAGGAGGGGGATTACTTTAACACTAGAACGGCGGGAAATTTGCTCAAGTTTTATAAAAAAAAATTCACATCAGAAATTTTACTTAAAACTATTTAACATACTTATTTAAGTTATTTTTGTGCAGCATATATAAATCTTATATTGTAAAACAAATTCTGGTTCGAATCGACATGTATTCATTCGGCAAGGGTCAAAATGACCCCTCGCCGCCGTTCTAGTGTTAATGTCGGATTTTGGAAGTTGTCGTATTTCTGGATGCCGTTATTTTGAGGTCACGCTGTACATATTTATTTTATTTGTTCAGAAAATTTTTGATTAAAATACGTTTATTTAACTAAAAAAGTGTAGAAATTGGCAGCTGTATGAGTTTCTAGCTGTTCTATATCGTGTAGAAACAAAAATAAATCATATTGAGTTTAAAAAAAAAATTAGTGTTCTCATAATCTTCCTTCTGTCCCATATCTGCTTCCTCCCCTTACTTAAAAAATAATTTTAAAATTACCATACAGAATATTTGAGTTATATTTACTCCCTTCTTATTATTCTTATAATCATCTTCCAAAAATATATATAAGTGATCGTTCTAAACTGCATATTATCAATAATTTCCAAATAAGCGTAAAAAATATTCAAAAGACTGCATTCCTGAGTGAATCTAAAATTATTCATAAAATGTACTTTAATTTTTTTTAGCATCCTACGCATCCTAAGAATAGATCTGCCATTTCTCTCGTGGGCGCTTGAGAAATTCGATTATAATTACATTTTTATGCGAAAAACAAAGAAAAGATTATCCATGAATAAATTTACGCGAGTTAATAAATATTATTTTACTTATACTTATTTTTATTGATCTATTTTTATACTATTTTCTACTCCTTTCGTTACTTTTATTTAAATAAATTTAAACTATGAAAAATAAATGTACAGTCGTGAAAAAAAAAGTAAACACCCTTTACTAACTCCTCAACAAATTATCGTAAACGAAAGTTACTGGTACCAAACGATTGGAAATAAAGTATACTTTTAAATAATGTTCATAAAATTTGCTTAGGGAGGCATCTACATATTAAAACGAATCCAAACTTCATTTTTTTTCAATAGCAATACCCAATTTTACCGAGATATTTCAAATCTTCAGTTCAAACTATGCCTAGACACCAAATTTCAAGTCATTTGAATGATAAGTTTTTGAATTATAAACATTCAAAATTTAGTGCTTCTAATGTTAAATTACATTTTCATATTTTTATTTATCTCTCCTGAAATTATGCTCCTAATGTGCTAATTTTTTGTGTAGCAATAATTCTAATATACCCAAACATAAATACACTGAATTTGCAATTTTTATAATTTTATGATATGAATTATGAAATTAATATTCGAAAAAATTATAAATTGCAACTTACAATTGTTTTGAAGGATTTGGATTTATTACGTCTTGCTTTATGGAAATCCAAAATTTCACATTTTTCTTCCAAGTAGTTTTCAAATTATGGTTAAAAAAACGGCAAAATGATGGTTTAAGTGGCCGTCTACGATAGAAGTGAGTAGATATTTTGAAATTTCTTCTGCTGTCCCGTAATCTAACCGGCTTCATTGACTGCTTGAGTGGTGCTTAAGGAGCCTTGCTTAAGGTGCCTCTCTCGGTTAACAATCGAGTACCGAACTTCAATTTGGAAACAGCCCTTAATATGCGCTCGTTTTAAAATAATTAATTTCTCGGAAACTTATGGTATGAATTGCATAAAAATTTGTTTTCAGGCTAATTGAAGGGTGTGGAGTTCATTTAAGCTGTCAGAATTGTGTACTACTATTGAAAAAAAAACAAAGTTATGGTTCGTTTTATTAAGTAGGTGGTCCCCTAAGAAAATTTTATATACATCATGTAAAAGTACACTTTATTTCCAATCTTTCGGTACTAGTAACGTTCTTCTACGATAATTTGTTGAGGAGTTAGTAGGGGGTGTTTACTTTTTTTTTTCCCACGACTGTACATGTTTTTAGTGAATTAAATAGAAACCTATTTTTATTTACTTGATTAGAATGTTGTAGTGGGTGTACATAAAATAAAGTCCTAGTTATAAAATTTAATAGTATAAACTGTAAGCGTTGTAGGAATCAAGATCACATATACAGAGCAACTCAAACAGTTTTAGATAAGCGGAAGGGCGACTACTGCTTTGCTACTTATTCGCTTGCAGTGCCACATACGCAAAATAGCGACTCCTTAGCGTAAAGCGTTATTGCTGAGCTATACATTTAACAGCCGTTAGAGCCATGTGATTTTTTTCCTTTGAGGCTTTATAAAAGATCGTGTATGCGTTCAGCCGCTACCTAATTATTTTCTAGAGGTCGGACATAGAATTGAAGAGGCTATTGCTTTCGTTACTCCGGACTTGTTAACCCCTTCGGGACGGGAGCCTTTTACGAAATTTTTAATATTTTGCCACCGTTTTTTAAAAACAGAAATTTATGTCTTCTTGAATCGAGAAAATGCGCTGATTAAATAAGGCAAATTTTACAGTAAAATTTTACTGGTGAGGAAAAACAAGGATTTTGAGCGCTTCATGCGGCACGCATACGTGCCGCTCGTCCCCAAGGGTTTAACTGAGATGGATGAAGAATCGGACTTTAACCCCTTCGGGACGAGCGTCTTTTACAGAATTTTCAATCTTTAATCACCGGTTTTTTTAAAACAGAAATTTTCGCCTAATTAAATCGGGAAAATGCTCGGATTAAATATGGGAAAATTTACAGTAAAAATTTACTGGTGAGAATAATCCCCAATTCTTATCACCTTACGGGGCACGATTACCGGTCGCTCGTCCCCAAGGGGTTAAGTTGAATGTGTCCCGTATGAATGAAGATACGCATAATGAACATTCGTAAGAAAAAATAATTTAGTTTACCTTCAATTTGATGTATGATTTGTTGTAAATAGTTTAAAATAAACTGTCATAACATACCATTGAAACTGGGATATTCTTTATGGATACCCTGTATTTTTGTTTTCTACCTGAAACAATATTTACCCTTTTAATTTTCGGACCAATTAATGACTGAATGTATGATGATCTAAATTACATTTTGAATCTTTCGCTTTTTCTATCTCTCCGACGTCTAAGATTAACCCGTCAGCATTAGTAACGTATATATGCGCCTATTTCAGGAATTTCTTTTTTATTCAGAAATAACAAATTCACACAAGAAATTCCGAAAGAAGAAATCTTACTTTAAGTAATGATGAAACGTCTGTCACTAAATAAAGCAAAAATTACTATTCAAAATTTCTTGCAGAAATTTGTAACTTTTGGTTAAAAAAGAAATTTATGAAATGAATGCTAATAATGCAAATGGGCTAGCTTTCACTACAGGTTCATCAGTTAGGACTTCTTCCTTAACCTCTTCGGGACGAGTGACCGGTATTCGTGCCGCGTAAGGTGCTCAGAATCGGGGATAATTCTCACCAGTAAATTTTTATCGTAAATTTTGCCTTATTTAATCCGAGCATTTTCCCGATTCAGTTAGGCAAAATATTCTGTTTTAAAAAACCGGTGACTAAAGATTAAAAATTCTGTAAAAGACGCTCGTCCTCAAGGGGTTAATTCAGAAAATTCGAATTCATACCCTAAATACCGAAAGACTAATTTTTACTTTTTATAATCACGAAATATCTGTCAATAAGCAAAACAAATAATACAACTACGAAGTTCTGAATTTTTAAAAAGGCCAGTCTTGCAACACTGTTTCATTACCGTGTGCGGGAGAGGAAAGTGGGAGGGCGTAAATGTATTTGTATAGGAAATGCATGAGTATATATTTGTTTATTTACATGACTGTGTGTGTAGATATAATTACGAATTTATTAAAATGGCTAATTATTTATGCTGCTTATTATGTTTGAATTATTTTTGTCTATTTTTAATAAATGTAAATTCCAATGAGAAAGAAAATTCTTCGACTACATATGTGGCGAAGCAAAATACAGTAGAATCCCGCTAATCCGAAATTCCGCCTAATCCGAATCTATTTTATTTACTGGATGAATGTCGGGAAAAACGTGTAGAAGTTAGAATTAAACAAAAGATGAGAGTAAAGAATGCTTTTTTCCTTTACAGCTTGAATACGCGAATATAAAATGAAAACGTGCACTCGTAGAACCCATCTTTAAAAAATACCGAATATCAGTTAGTTTGCCAGTACTATAAAGTTATTTTCTAAAATGCAAAAAGTGTTTAATTCGGAGGATAAAAATTAATTTTTCCTTTCAACAGTTTGATTTCGCAAATTACCTACAGAAATACTTTTTTCTTCGCCCCTCGTCGACGTGGGGACTAAGCTATTTGCAGATTCACGATTTTGAACCGTTTGTAATGGGTTGTTACGTAGTTCCTCATTCTGAAGTTCTATTGGATTATTATAAACATCAGGAGTGATTAAACAAGGAATGATATATTTTTTTTAAGTTGTGTAGGATTATCCAGCATGCCGTAACTTAGGATGATGGATTAGAAGATGCTTACTGTACTACTGAGTACTTATAGCTTACATTTTTTTTGGACGCATCTTTTTCTTTTCTATTTTTATTGGAATATGGATAATCCGAGTTTTTTGTAATCCGAACTGGTACCGGTCCCAATTAGTTCGGATTAGCAGGGTTCTACTGTACATTATTTTTTTCAAATTATTATTTGGTCGTTTTTATCAGTAGCCGAGAATTGAGAAGAATTTAAACAAGTCACCTTCGTTGTACTTTCGAAGCTAAAGACTATGAGCGCGATCACGGACCGAAACCTGAGTTACAAAGGGTTACACATGTGTAACCCTAAGCGTTTAGAGACTGATATGACGTGAGTTTTTGCGGCTACCCGTAGCGTTCAGAACCGGAAATTACTTAGACTTCGGATAACTCACACTAACTACAGAATTTCGTTGGGTCAAGTGATCAAGTGGTTGGAAAATTTTCTCATATTATAGATTAACTGTGACTGCTAATCGGAATATTTCAGTTTTGATTCGTTTTTTTTTTTTTTTTTTTTTTTTTTTTTTTTTTTTTTTTTTTTTCTTGCGAAGTCTTGGTTAATTTGTGCATAAATCTTACAAAAAAGAAAAAAATCAAAAAAATTTAACATACCATATTTCCCACCGTATGAATGCATCTCAGATTCAGCCTAAATGTCTAGCAAAATCTCCATCAGACATTGTTACGACAGTATTTTCGACATAAAGATTATTTTTTGGAGCACTTTACCGTCTAAGAAGAGTGTTAATTGGGAAAATGACATAATATTCCTCATCTGAGAAATAATCAAAAAATATTTGCGCTATCAAGAGTTCAGTTCACACATGTTTGTAAATGTGAATAAAAAACATCTACAACTTTATCCAAAAGCATTCAGAGCTGTTTTAACCCAACCTTATCCAATAAACCAACCTTAACAGAGAAACCAGTATTACGTCATTCACCAATTTTCCCACCGTCCTCCTGAATACTAGGCCTGAGCGCTGACACAAAAATGGCGGCTCCCGAAGGCAGATTTCTTTTAACATAGGTACGGCCCCTGAAATGTTGACACCAGTATCTTATAAAAGATTTCCTTGACTCGTTTAATCTCAGAAAAATAAAGCGGAAAAATCTTTAAAAATTATTGGTACGAATATTTAAGGGACCGTACACACGCTGAATGAAATCCGCCTTCGACAGCCGCCATTTTTGTGCCAGCGCTCAGGCCTAGTATTCCGGGGGCGGTGAATTTCCACCGCCCCTGAATACTAGGCCTGAGCGCTGACACAAAAATGGTGGCTGCCAAACGCGGATTTTTTTTTTTTTTTTTTTTTTTTTTTTTTTTTTTTTTTTTTTTTTTTTTACGTAGGTACGGCCCCTTAAAGATTGACACCAGTATTTTATAAAATATATCTCTGACTTGTTTAATCTCAGAAAAATAAGGCGGAAAATTCTGTAAAAAAATATTCGTACCAATATTTAAGGCATCGTCGGCATCTCCACTTCGACCAATCCAACGCTTTGGAGGATGTTGGTTTAAAAGTGTGCGAAGATCCGTACTTCAGTGTGAGGTGCTCCATCTTGCTGCACTGTGATCACAGAATGACATTTCTTAAATTCTAACACGCAGAATGCTTTCTGCACGGGACTCGCCAATTTTACTACTGAGATGCCTGCAATGAATAGGTTTCTTGTCGTTGCGAAGTTTCAACTAGCGCTTGCGTTGGCTTCCGCTTCGCTGCACCTGCGCCTTAAGTAAAGAAATTTTGAAGTTCCGTCTACATTCTGTGTTAATCTTACTGATAAATTCTTTTGCATTAAATAGTTATAGCCGTTTGTAATCGCTATATTCAATTTGACTTACCCTGTATTTTTCAAAATAAATGGAAATGAAGATGGAATTCCTTCTATTAGGGAAACCTACTATCATTTATACTACCTACTAAATGTTTGTGTTTATTTCTTATAGTAACAATGTCTGACAGTTCCACCCATAAAAGTTATATATGGAGTAAAGAAATTTCCTATTCAATGTCAAGCATTATCGAGAATATTTATTTCTTTACTTAATTATTACGGAAAATTAGCATGCATCTCACGATTTCTTGTATACGTAGAGAACCAGAATAATATAAGCATCTTGTGCGCGTAAAATTTAAGCTTTCATAGATTGTAAAAGAATATTTTAGTAATAGTAGCTGCGATGTGATTTTCTTTTAAAGTGTTTTTGGAAATACGTATATGGCGTAGTTGCCAAATCCTTCTTCCTTTTAAGCACCACTATTTCGAAAAAGAAGAAAAATTTGCTTTATTTAACCCTTTGCACTATGTTGTCGCTGCTGCGGTGAAATCGTCTTTCTTTGCAAAATTTGTTTTTGGCACCAGTAATGAAGGAAAATTAAATTTGCCTTATTTAATCAGAGCATTTTTGAAATTGTACACTTAACCCCTTGAGGGGCAAGCAAAAATGTCACTAAATATTTAATTCTCACCGGAATAATCGAAAAATTTTAATTTTAAATAAGGAAAAGCAATTTTTTCATCGGTTTTCCTCCAAAGTTGAAAATATAAAATTTAGTTAAAATTTTCTGGTGAGAATCTTGTTTAAATTAGGTGGGATATATTTTATACCACCGTCCCTCAAGGGGTTAAGGGAACTTCTTTTCAAAAAGTGGTGCCGACTGAATAAAATTTTTGTAAGAGACGTCGGAGTCCGAAAGGTTAATAATAGAAATTTTACGATGAAATAAAAAAAAGAATAAATTTTAAAAATACTAGTGTTCATAAAATAGAGGGTTCGCAGGTATGATAGTGTGATTTATACACTTTTTTTTTTATATAGAACTTCAAATTTAGCTTTAGACAACGCAAAAAATAAGCTCGAATATTTATTTTGAAAAATAAAAACAGATTGTGCTTTTTCTCTTTGCATATTTTGCGCGATTATTTCAAATTCAGTACTTACATTTACTTGATTAATTCATTTCCTCCAATAATTAGTTTTTGAGATTCTTTACATTTTAAACATATAACTCTTATTTTTGACACCCTTAACGCTTTGCGGTTGAAGCACTCCTCCCAGGCGCCGGCATCTCTTACACGAATTTACTTGTGTAGCACCATTTTTTTTAAAGAAACATTATTATTTGTACTTTGACAATATGTGCAAGAGAAATTTACTAAAAAATGTACATTTAAAATATAGTAATGCGAGTCAGTGTTGCCAGATTGGGGATTTTGTCCCTATTCTGGGGGATTTTGAACCTCTAGGGGAATTTTTTGGGAACAACGGGGACTACAAAAAATTTTGGAGAAAAACTTGGGTATTTATTTTCTCTTTTTACTATTTTCCGTAAAGATTTCTTTTAGTCCTATAGAAAAACTGTATCTGTCTCGAACTCAATTTTGATTTGAAAAACAAAAATACAATCGGAAATTATTATCTTGGATGCTGTTGTGTTCGTTGTTCACTACATTACAGTTTACACATATTAGAGATGCATGAGACTCTGAAGTCTTAAGCAGCTTAACACTAGAACGGCGGGAAATTTTTCTCAAGTTTTATAAAAATATTTCACATCAGAATTTTTACTTAAAACTATTTAACTTATTTATTTAAGTTATTTTTGTGCAACATATATTAATCTTAAATTTAAAAAAGTTTTCTGGTTAGAATCGACATGTATTCGTTTGGCAGGGGTCAAAATGACCCCTCGCCGCCGTTCAACTGTTAAACCTGCACGTGACTAAATCTGCAGGACTTATACTAAAAACTCTTTTGCCGTACTTAATAAAAAATAATTTAAATATGCGGAAAGCAAATATTTTACCCTTAAGCTATACAAAAGCACATGATTGATACAGCGAAAATACTTTGCATTATGATTATGTACTTCAGTATATGGATGACAAAAAAATTGAAACAGCTTACCATCTCGGATTCATTCAAATCCCAACTGATAAGAAATTGTTTAAAGCTATGCAGCTAATGTAACAATAGTCCTACATTGGTAGACATTACTTTTAAAAACAAACGTAAAATAACTTGTCACTACAAAATATATCTCTCACTCTCTTATGTATTCAGCCCAGCCTAAAAGTTTGTTTTTTGTAAATGATGAATTTTTTTCAAAAAAAAAAGGCTTGATTTGGGGAAAATGTTTGAGCTTAAATTACTTAAATATTTTTTATAGTGGTAAATTAAAAATTTAAAAATTCCCTTTTTGAGTAAATACTATGTTGGGGACTTTTGCGAAAAAAAACACTGATTTGGGGAAAATTTCAGAAATTTTGAGGAAATTGGATTTTGACTGTCTGGCAATACTCGTGCAAATAGAATACAAAATAAAATCAGTAGACCTCTCAGAAGATGTACTGCCGCGTTCAAAGGGTTAATAATGCCTGAGTATACATTCCGCATTTAATGTTGAAAGGGTTTTTTTGTTCTTTTACTGCAGTTCAAGCCCCTACATGCCGGGCAGATGAGTGGCTGGCTTAACGGGTTGTGTACTTGGCCAGAAGGTAAAATTCGCCTAATCGCCGCACGGCGATGATCCATTTGACAAGCATTTTCTCGACATTGCTGCAGTGCTCTTTAGTGATTTGTTTTAATTTTCTGCGTTAGCTGGTTCGCAGTTGTTCACTGTTAAAATTTTGCAGCAAAATGCCCAGTTATTTGACCGTTTTTACCGAAAACAGTCACATAACCGCAATTTAATTCTATTTTGATCATATTATTGTCAAAATAGAGATAGTTACGGTTATGTAACCGTTTTCTATATAAAAAAAAATGTCGAATGATTGGATAGTTTGCTACAAATTTTTAACTGTGTATTCAACTTTTTTGAATTGAGAAAAAGTAAAAATGAAAGAGGTAAAAAGGGTGATGGTCCTCACTCTTGCACAACACTCGCATGAGCCGATTGGATCCACCGGCACCGCCGGCCCGTAGTCCTCTTGAATAGCATGAGCGTTAACCTCTATTTTTTTTTATACACGGAGTTAGTACATGGGTTAGTGCACTTTTTCTAATTAGTAACCTATAAATTAAGATTAATTATCCTATTAAGATTAATTAAGATTAATTAAGTACTAATACACATAAAAATAAATTGTTCCTTTAAGAGAAAGTGTAGTTTGTTCGGCACATATAACATATTAAAAATAAAACATATGGGCGAACATGCATGCTAACAGTCCTGCGCATATGCGCGATGCTCCAATAAGTGGTTAATTTCACTCTGTGATTTAGTGAAAAATAAAAGTTACATTTTAAACATTTTTTTTTTTTTTAAGAAATAGATGATATATAAGTTAGTGAGTAATGTACAATATTCCGACATAAACTTTAAACAGTATTTTTTTTAACTTACCAGCCTCTAACAGACGCATTTCTATAGTTTATCGCATTCAATTAGAACTAGAAAATGCTTCATAAAGTTATTTAAATAAAAGCCACTTAGAACTAAGTTCGATAAATGTATCGAATAGTTTTAAATAAAATTTTTTGTAAATACAGGGCTGCCACAGCCGGCTATTTTTTAATTCTACCTCACACAAATTTCCCCAAAACAGAAATTATTGACATACTGTTCTAAAACAATTTCAACAGAAATATACTACAAAATCTGTTCGGTTTCCTATAGTGGTGCGAATAGAATAAAAAAATAGTTGCCTGTGGCAGCCCTGTAAATGTGTTTTTAATCAGAGTTTAGTAAAATTCCAATAATGTAGTTAGTTGATGCAATTTCATTGAAAGGGGACTGAAGTAATAGCGACAGTTGTGACAAAATTTTAAAAAATGCTTCTTGCTCATAGTAAGTTAATAAGACTGCAATTTGGTATTTTAAACTAAACTAAAAAATGTTACTTCATGACAAAATCATAAATACAATAATAAGGGAAATTTAAGTACGGCACTGTAGTGACAGGTAATAAACATATTCTTATCTTTCTATCTATTTTGCAGCTTGTAACTGTTTTTGAAGCCCAGATAATTAATGTGACTTTCTCAGCAATCAAGATTCTTCTTCTAAATGTAACTGTCCTCCAAATTTCATCTTACCTTTTGATGGTCACACGAGCAGTTTTATACAAGGTTACAGTAGTGACAGAGAAACTAGGGGACAGCACTTCACTGACCAGAATAAATATAAATAAAACTATTTATAATTTTCAATAAAAATTCTTCATTTTATACTTCAGAATGTATATTTTTATTTTTCATAGTAAATTTTTTTTAAAAAAAATGATATTACACATAAATTTGTTCCAGAAGATAAGTGCATAATGTGGGGAACAAGGAACATAAGTGACAATTTGGTTATTTAAATTATTATTGGAGTAAAATTTACAGTTATTTTCTTGAAAATTCTTTTCCAAATTGTGGAAAGGGATTACAGAATACATTTTATATTAACGAAAATTATGTAAATGATGAAATGTAGCATACAACCCCAAGAAACACAAATTACCCTCTTATTGGAGAATTGTCCATATACTTTCTTGCTGCGCTTGGCTGTTTTTTGATGGGGGGGGGGGGGGATTTGCCTGTGGGAAAGAACACGGGTAAATGACATGAAAGTTCATTGGGCAAAGCAAAATCTAATATTTTAGGCTTTATGCAGAAAACAATGTCTAAATGTAACGGCAAAGAATTTCAAATAAGTATCGAAACACAATTTTTTTAAAATTCTGTGTATCTAACATATATTTTCAAAAAATCCGACTAGTAACAGTTTTAACTTTCTAATACCACCACTTTAATATTACAATAAGAACTGTTTCCTAGAAATCTGCACAAGCTTTTCAAGACAGGAAAGTTATGAAAAATCGAGGCAAGGAATACAAATAGGCACTGAAAGGTAACTTTAATAACCACATTACTCTGTAAAACTGTTATCGGGTTTGAATTAAAGCGTTTCGTCGAACATTATCGTTTTTACTTTTGGTGGTACTTGCTACATATTGTACAAAACTTGGGTCCATAATTTTGAGACCGTACTTCATTCGATTGATCAATTTCTGGATGTTATCTGCTTTCCAGCATTTAGCATACACTTTGGACTGGTGATGGGCGATAACGAGATGTTTTTATCGATTTTCTCGATTGTATGGACATCTCGATATTTTTCGATTGTGTAAAATTTTTCTCGATGATTTCAGTTTGCAAATTGCTTTTATACGTCATACATTTATCAAGAATCGTCTGCGGGTGAACTGGAATGAGTCAGCGTTAATAAGGACTAAGTGGCTTCACCCGCTAGCGGGCCCTTCCTTTAATCGGGGCCTCTAATTAATACGTAATCTTGTAATATGAAATCTCGAACTGGCTCCCCGCTATATAAGGCGCCGTAATAGCAGGCGTGGTGTGCACGCACTACAAAATCTTGTAAAAAAAAATCTCGAGCCGAACGAACCTGGGACCGGATCCCTGGGGGGGAGGGGTCAAAGTGAGGGGAGGAGCACAGCAGCTGCATAATATGAATAAATCGTCGCAGGTCTTTAGGCCTTTCCAACTATATGTCACATGAGGGGTCTCGATATTAATTTATAAAAATGCCCTCTCCGTGCGGGCAAATTGGAGGGAAGGCCGCGGGAAGTGCATAACATGTGTAAGTGGTCACAGGCCTTTCCAACAATATGTCACATGCGGGGTCTCGGCTAAATTTAGAAAAGTTCCCCCGTGTAGGCAAAGTGGGGAGGAGCTGCATAACATGAATAAGTGATCACATTCCTTTCCAACAATATGTAACATGAGGGATGTCAGCAAAATTTAGAAAAATGTCCCGGTGGCAAAGTGGGGAAAGGGGCACGGTAGGTGCTTATTATGAATAAGTGGTCACAAGATTTTCTAGTGATATATACAGGGTGTCCGAAAAGTCTGGAAACGGTCTAATAACTCGAGAAATACAAAGCAGATTGAGAAACGAAAATATACGTGTTTAATATTTTTAAAAAAGCTACTCAGTGATACCAAATTTGACCCTCGCAACCGACCCCCCGGGAGTCAGAGGGGGTCCAACTTTGAAATCTTGAATGGTAACCCACTTTTTTTATTGCAGATTCGGATTCTACGGACAAAAATACGTAACTTTTGTATTTAACACTTTTTTCTAATATTCGTTGATCGCGGTGCAATCGAGCAAATAAAACAGATACATATTTTGGTTTTCCCAACCAGGTTTTGACATCTCGAAATCTGATTGGACAGAACTTTCATCGTCAAATTAACCGTCTTTTGCAGGAATAGTGTTTCTCAAAAACCATCACTGGTGGTTGTTTCGATGACGCTTTATATGCTTTTGCCATAAAATTTAATAAAAATATATTAAATTAGTACTGTATTTGCATATTTTTTTTATACTGTCAATCATTTCAAAATTATAACCAGCGTATTTTGATTTTTTTAACATGTAAATATACGCCTTCCCTCCCGGACAGAAAAAGGATAATCTTCATTATTTGGGGGCGGAGTGTGCAGATATTCTGCGTTTTGATGGCTTCTGCTGTTTTTTTTTTAAAATATCATCTAATTCAGGAGGCTGATGCTGGTGTACAGTTTTTTAAAACTATTACTATAGAACAAAATATAGGACAAATTATTTGAAAAAAAAAAGATATAAAAACTTTTTATGCTGTCTGAGCAAAGGATGGGGAAGTAGTGTAAATTTCAGTGGGGGTGGAGTTATATATTTTGATGATTGATTAGTTACTGTAACTCCAAAATATCAAGTCGGGCAGACACTTCTTCAATAATTCTTATAAACATAATAATTTATAGCAATTTAAAATATATTTCAATTTAACATTTTTTTCATAATTTTAAAATTAATAATTTTAAACAATTGAAAATTTTTGATCTTTTAAACTTTTCCATTTAAAAAAATAATTATAATCTTTAAGCTCTCTTGATTATTTCTGGGGAAGACGACGCTTTAATTTTCATAGGGGAAGGATGATGTAGAAAATTGTTTAATTATTTATAAACTAGCTAACTTGCCCGGCGTTGCCCGGGTACGTAAAAAAACAGCACGAATTGCGAAAAACCTCTGAAAATCACAATGAGATATCGCGAAAAAATTTTAAATCGCTGCGCAAATTTCGAAAAGAGAAAAAATATATATATATATTGTGTTCGAAGATTGAAAGTTGATTCAACTTCTATCAACGTCTTTCACTAATGTGGAAAAATGGCAGAAAATCGCTAAACTACACTAAAAATCACATACAAAATACCCGAAAAATTCGAAAATTGTTATACGAAATCCGAATAAACTTTATTGAAATGAAGGTAGAAATTACTTTAGTATTATAGGTCAAAAATGGAATGTCAAAAAAGTGCAGCAGATCGCGAAGAACCGTAAATATCGAATTAAAAATCACCTGATGACGTAACAAACACGTGTAAAGTGTTTAATGTCAAGTAAATTTGACATTTACGATCCCCCATTATTGGCATTTAATCTTATAGTTTGGCGATATTTTTTTTAGGTTATGGGATAATCAGGTAGAACCACAAATTATTTCTGTTCGTATTTAAAAGTAGATAAATAACTCTTCTTTATATAAATAAATAAAATAAATATTGAAAAAAAAATGCTTATATGTATATGAAAAGTAAATATTTTGCCAGTAAATATACATAAAATTCACTTCACTCGCCAAGGCCATTTTCTCTAACTCACCAAAGCCCATACATTAAAATATACCAAATACTCTCCAATCTGTTGCCTGATACTAAGTAATCACAATAATGTAAATAACTATTAGGCATAGATACGTACCGGGTTTGGCGCGATTTTTTTTCACGCCAATTTGGTGAAAACATCGTTTTCGAATACCAGTTACATATATATATTTAAATTATTTTCTATTGTTTTAAAAGGAAATAGCAATAAATAATGAAAAGTTTAATTAATAACTATAGTACAAAACAGTTTATACAACTGTAAAAAAGAAAATAAAAGTAAATAAACAATTTATTAATAAATAAACAACAATAGCCGAGTTACCATGTCAGGCAAAATAACGCCATTTTGGAGCCCATTATGTACCATGGAGCGTATATGACAGCTGTGCCAACAAAACTTTCAATAATATAGTAAATATGTCATTTGATGGTGGCTTGATTATCGAAGATTATAAAATATGTGTGTATATGGCACATTTTTACACTAAAATTTAAATACTTGACTACATAGTTATAATTTTAAATCCTTTTTATATAATTTACATTTGAATATAAAGATTTACTCCAAAATGTTCTTCAATACTTAAAAAAAATTATTGCTACCTTCGCCTGGCTTATTTCACGCTTCTGCCTTTGTGGCTTAAAATTGCATTGTTTGGCGACCAAGGTAATAATTAAATAGCATATAACTCACAAATAAAGCCTTTCTCCTGTAAGACATACGATGGGAAAATTACATAAAAATGATAATTAAATTGAATTTAAAAAAAAGAAGGACTAAAAGACTGTTACTTAAATTTTATTTCTTCAAGTTTTTTCAGGCACTTTTTATTAACCTGGCGAAGCGAAAAATCGCCAAATAATGTATCAATTGCTTCTTTCATACTAATTTATTTTTTAAGTTTTATAAACATTCCTTTCATATTTAAATTAAATATTTTCATTTTATAAATTTTACCTCGCATTAAAAAGGTTTTTCATTCTTTTTCTTTTTTTAAATTAAACAAATAACAGTTATTTTCTTTTAATTTGCGAGTTGTTTCAATTATTTTATAACGGATATAGCCATTTCAATTCATTTATCAACTATAATTTTCGGCAAAATGACCACTGGCAAAACTTTCGTTGAAAATATCAATAAAATACAATAATCTAAGCATTGTATCATGTTACTTTTATTCACAATTTAATTTACTTGGATTCCCTTAAATATAATTAACATAATCCCTTAAGTTAATATTAATTTTTGTTGCATTAAAATACTTCAATTTGTTGATTTTCTGTAAGCAAGTAATCCATATTGGTTTACAATGGAAGTCTATGGGAATTTGGCGAAATATTAGAGATATTGCCAAGTTGGCGTCACTTTTGGCGACTAATTTTGGTCGCCAAATTTGGCGATATACCGCCAAGTTGGCGACAAACTTAGCTGCATTTGGTGACAGAACTGTGTCCCTCTGCGGTAACCTCCTTATAGGTATGGAAATGTATTAAATGCTGTTCAATAATTGAATAAAAAATTCGCTAAAAATTCAAAAATTGCTGCACGAATTCCGAATAAACTTTTTTGAAAAGAGAATAAAATTTACTATATTGGGTTAAAAGAAAGAAACCATATTCTTCTCACTTATATGGAAAAATCGCCTCGAAACATAAAAAAGCGCTAAAAATCGCATAAAAATTAAATTAAAAAAAATCTAATCAAAAAATCGAAAATCAGGCTTCGAGGTGCAAAACTTCATATATAGTCGTACCTTTTCCCCAAATTTTGTAGCTCTACGTGCAGTGGTCTCTTCAGAACGCCGTCGACACACTCACTCACTCACACACAAACTTCTTTCTTTATTATTATAGATTATTACAATAAAATATCAAATGTGAAAAAATACAGGGTGCCCGAAAAGTTTGGAAACGGTCGAATAACTCAAGAAATTCATATAAGATTGAAAAGCAAAAAAATACGTGTTAAATAATTTTTTAAAAGCTATTCCGTGATACCAAAGTTGACACCCCACCCCGACCACCTGGGTGTCAGTGGCGTTCGAACTTTGAAATTGTAAATGATAATCCCCATTTTTTATTTCAGATTCAGATTCTACGGGGGAAATTGTGCAACTTTTGCTTTTAACATTTTTTTTTCGAATATTTGTAGATGACGGTGTAATCCAGCAAAATGTGTCAGATACATATTTTGTTTTCTCAACCATGTTTTGCAATCACGAAATGTGGTGGGCCAAATATTTCGTTGCCAAAGTGGGTCGCCATAGCTGGAATTGTGTTTGTCGAAAACTATCAATGGAGGTTGTATCGATGGCAAAAGTGCTTCATATGCTTTTGCCATGCAAATTAACAGAAATATATTGAATTAGATTTCTATTTGTGTTTTTATTTTATCCATTCAGTCCATTATAATCAATTAACCTGCGTTTTTTTTCATATTTTGATGTGTAAACATGCCCCCCCCCCTCTTCCGAACAGAAAAAAAGATAATCTTCGTTATTTGGTACAGGTAGGCGTGGATATTCGGCATTTCGATGGCTTCTGCTGTTTTTTTTTTTTTTTTTTTATACTCTAAATCGTGGTCAGGAGGTGGGTGTATGGGATATTTTTACTATTACTATAGACTAACATATAGTACAAAATAAAAAGAAGTACATATAATTTTTTTGTGTGTGCGGGCGGAGCAAAGAATGGGGAAGTAGTGTAAAATCCAGGTGGTGGTCGGATTGGAGATTTAGATCATTGATTAGTTACTGCAACCAGAAAATAACAAGTTGGGCAAAAATATTTTCCATAATTCTAATAAATGTAATAATGTTTCGTAAATTAATATATTTTTTTCAATTTAACATTTTTTTCATAAATTTAAACAATAGAAAAATTTTGATATTTGAAAATTTTTAATTAAAAAAATAATTTAACTCTTTAACTCTGTCGGGATTTGTTAGGCACATATATTCATCGTCAAAAGGTGCATGTGGAATTCGTTTTAGGCACCATTAATAAATGAATAATATTGTTTAATTTTTTAATTAAAAGATTTTTTGGTATTTCACAAGTAAAGGGGACAGTTAAAAAAACACGGTGTATTCCAAATAAAATTTGTGTACTCGATGCGGTCTCGAAAGGGTTAAAGTGTAATGATTATTTGCTGGATTAGACGACGCATTAATTTTCATAACAGAAGGATAATGTAGACAACTGTTTGTTTATTATTGCAACAAAATAACTTATGTGACAAAAATATAATCTAAAACATAATTGGCAGAACAAATTAAAAAGAGATCAGTTTATTTTCTTCATTTTTTAAGCCCTAGAAGGGGCATTTATTAATATATTTCATTCAGTTAGTTCTACGTTCTTAAATTTTTATAACAAATAAGTTAAACCAATTTTAAAAAATCAATATGATACATAAAACCCATTAAAAACTTGGTTCCGTTTTTTTTCCTTTTTAAGTTGCAAATATTTGTATTGCAGATTTTGTATTATCATAGCTGCCAACTTGTACGGATTTTTCTTACCACTAAAATTTTATAGAAATTTTTGACATATTTAAACGTTAAAATTGCTAGAATTTCGGTGATTCAATTAGCTAAAATTTTCTATTAAATTTTAGTGGTATGAAAAATCCGTACAAGTTGGCAGCATTGTATTATGCTTATGGCGTACAAAATTATAAGGCCCATGTAAAATACAAAAAAACATTTTAAAAAGTCTCAGATTTATTTCGATTTAATTTGAAGGAAAATTTTAGGGATTTTTAGGCTATTTAAATTACCATATTGTTTAAATTTTGTTTTTATTTTTTAATGTTCATTTGATTTAACCTTTATTGGCGCGGAATAATTCTGTTTATAAACTGATGAAATGATACACTGATATCAGAATTTATAAACGAGTTTATTGGAAAATACAAACTTTCTTATTTTCAAGTACGTTATAAATGGAAAATTTTAATTAAATATTCTGGGTGCCAGTAAAATAAAAATTATGAGTCGTTTTTAAAGGACACTGCCCGCAAAAGCTCTAACTTATTTGTTACAAAATTTTAACATTAAACATCGAAGTAACTGAATGAAATATATGAATAAATGCCCCTTCTCGGGCTTAAAAAATGTAGGAAAAAACTGATTTGTTTTAAATTTGTTCTGCAAATAACGTTTTTGTTTATATATTTTTTCACATTTGTTATATTATTGTAATAATTAATAAATAATTAAACACTTTTCTACATTATCCTTCCCCCATGAAAAGTAAAACGTCTTCTCCCCCAGGAAATAATCAGCAGTGCTTAAAGAGTTAAATTATATCTTAAATTCAAAAGTTTAAAAGATCAAAATTTTTCACTTGTTTAAAATTATTGGGTCGTTCGGAAAGTCGTGTCCGTTTGTAAAAATCAATTCGTGCTGGTAAATTCTATCATTTAATAATTAGACATTCATTCGTATATCTACTGTCTAATAATCACCGGACAGAATTTTCCGGTGCGAATTGATTTTCCTAAACGGACACGACTTCCCGAACAACCCAATAATAAATTTAAAATTAGGAAAAAAAAAATGTTAAAATGGAAAAATATATTAATTTACAAAAAAGTATTACATTTATTAGAGTTTTTGAATGTTTTCTGCCCTACTTGTTAGTCAGTAGTTGCAGTAACTAACCAATCATCAAAACCTATAATCCCACCCTCCTCCACCTGAAATTTACGGTATTTCCCATGCTTTGATCAACCAGCACAAAAAGATTTTATATGTTTGTTTGTTTTTTTTGCTCCTTTATGTTATTCTATAGTAATAATTAAAAAAAACTTACACACTCCAATAAGGCCCCGAATTACGAGATTTCTTTGACAGCAGAAGACATCGAAATACAGAATATCAACACACTCCGCCCCCAAATAATGAATACTATATTATTTTCCTGTTCGGGAGAGGAGATGCTTATTTACTCGTTAAAATATCAAAATACGCAGTTTATTATTTAAAAATTATTAACTTGATAAAAAGACATGCAAATAGAAAACTAATTTAATATATTTCTATTAATTTTTATGGGAAAAGCATATAAAGCGCCATGAAAACAATCTCCACAGATGGTTTTTGAGAAACACTATTTCCGCAAAAGGCGGCAACTTTGACCTTAAAACTTCTGTCCAATCAGATTTCGAGATGTCAAAACCTGGTTGGGAAAACCGAAATATGTATCTGTTTTATTTGCTCAATTACACCGTGATCAACGAGGATTAGAAAAAAATGTTAAATACAAAAGTTACGTATTTTTGTCCGTAGAATCCGAATCTGCAATAAAAAATGGGGGTTATCATTCAAGATTTCAAAGTTGGACCCCCTCTGACCCCCGGGGGGTCGGTTGCGGGGGTCAAATTTAAATCACTGAGTAGCTTTTTTAAAAATATTTAACACGTATATTATCGTTTTTCAATCTGCTTTGTATTTCTCGAGATATTCGACCGTTTCCAGACTTTTCGGACACCCTGTATATATCACATGAGGAGTGTCGGTAAAAGTTAGGAAAGCGCTCCCCACAGAGGGCCAAATACCGCACTCCCCGGAATACAACCCAACTTTTTGAAATTTCATATATTATTAATAATATTTACCGGATGATTTCGTAAAAAAATCCGATAAAATTATGAAAATGCAAAGAAGTTTGAAAACTACTCCCCCCCCCACACACAGTGGGGGTAAAATTGAGGAAGGAGAACGAAAGTCTCCCAATATGAAAGAGTTATACGGTAGTTTTCCGATGATATATCACATGACGGGTTCAAAAAAAGTCTAAACATTGCTCCCCCCCCCCCCGTTCTTTCGCCCCGGAATTCACGGAGCCCTCACTTTCAAAATTTTTATGTTTAATAAATAATATTTACCGGAAGACTCCATAAAAAAAAATCCACATCTAAAATGATAATTTTCACCCCCCTCTCCACCCTCAAAATTCAATTTCGGGGGTAGAAAGGTTCATAATATGAAAGAGTGGTCAAAGGGCTTTTCGATTATATGTTACAGGAAGGGTTCGGTAAAATTTTTAAAATTGCACCCCGCATGGGTCCACTCTCACGCCCCTTCGAATTCACCCGACCCAAATTCCCCTTTGAAATTTTTATATTTAATAAATAATTTTTATCGGAGGGCTCCTGGTATGTGACATCTTGGTAGGGCTAAAATAAGAGAAACTTTGAAAATTAGGGCTTCATTTCACAGCTCATTGTCATGCCTCTTTCTCTGTCTCGTGCTCGTCCCTTGGTACTTCTCGATAAATCTTCTCACATCTCTTCTCTACCGATATATGAAATGTTGAAAAGCGCGAGAGAAATTCTCGAGAAGCTTCTCAGCGAGAAATTTCGAAAAGCGCGAGAGAAATCATCGAGAAACTTCCAATAGGGGAAGGTTGAAAAGAGCGAGAGAAAGAAACAATCGAGCAGCTTCTCATCGGGGTTGAAAAGCACGAGAAAAACCAACCATCGAGCAGCTTCTCATCGGGAAGCGTCGATAAGCCAGAAAAATCATCCAGATGACATTTGCCGAAATGCGAGATAGAAATTAAGCTTTCAGAGTCAAACTTCTGGTTTAAGTCATAATTTCTCAAAGGAGTCCATCTGCTTATCCAATCTTTTTTAGCTCAGTGGCTATCTAAGTCTGAGAACTAATGTACCCGCCGGTTCTGTATGTATGTACGTAACGCTTTAATTGTTGATAGAAATGTCCGATGTGCTTCAATTTTTTTTCTATGTTCATTCTGATAAGGCGTTCCCCTGATTAGTTTTGAGGTTCATTGGTTAAGGATAAAGGGGAAAAAGGGGGGCTGGTCCCCGCCTTTAATTTAGATAAATGGGTTTTTCATGCAGAATTATTCGATTTGCTCCAAATATGGTATACAGGTTTATTATGTTAAGGAGCTTCCCTGATTAAATTTCGAGGTCCATTAGTTAAGTATAAAGGGGGGAAAGGGGCGGTTACACCCCTGAATTTAGATAAATGGGTTTTTCATGCAGAATTATTCGATTTGCTTCAAATTTAATATACCGGTTTATTTTTATATGGCGCTTCCTTCATTAGATTTGGAGGTCCATTGGTTAAGTACAAAAGGGGAAAAAGGGGGCAAGTCCCTTTCCCTTAATTTAGATAAATGGATTTTCATGCAGAATTATCCAATTTACTTTAATTTTTTTTTCTATTTTCATTCGGATAAAGAGCTTTTCTGATTACATTTAGAGGTTCATTAGTTAAGTATAACGGGGATAAAAGGGGTTAGAGCCCCCCTAATTTAGCAATATTTTTTTTTCATGCAGAATTATCTGATTTGCTTCAAATTTAGTATACTGATTTATTATGTTAAGGAGATTCTCTGATTAGATTTGGAGGTTCATTGGTTAAGTATAAAGGGGGAAACAGGGGATATTTCCCCTTCATTTACTTTTTGAGGGGCATTATTCTTTGAAATAAGAGTATAATATACAATTAATGTAAATAACCTGTGAGCTCAATGCCATCAGTTTAACTGGGCACTTATCTTTTTATTGTTATTAACCGATGTGGGTTATGAGGCATAGTGGTTTATGTATTCAGTTCTGTATAGTCCTAGTTTCAAACTTTACTGTTGAATTTAGTGTCATTTTGCCCTGAATTTTCAATGTTTCTCTTATTTTAGCCCTGCCAAGCTGCCCCATACTTGGAGCCCTCAGATTGTTTATTAAATATTGTTTATTAAATATAAAAATTCAAAGAGGAAGGTAAGTGAATTCCGGAGGGCGCGAGAGTGGACCGATGGGGGGGGTGTAATTTTCAAACTTTTACCGAACCTCTCCTGTGACATATCATCGGAAATTCCTTTGACCACTTTTTCATATTATAAACGTTTTTCCTCCCAGAGTTGAATTCCGGGAGGGGGGCGGGAGAGGGAGCGGTGAGGGGGAGGATTTTTTTAATTGTAGCAATTTCTACAACAAATATCATTAAATGAGGTTTATTGATGGAGCCCTCCGATAAATATTATTTATTAAAAATAATATTTTAAAAGTGGGTCTGCGTGATTCCCGGGTATATTCTTGGAAGAAAGAGTGAACCCACGTGGGAGCAGTAGATTTCAAACTTTTTTTGGACCCATCAAGTGACATATCATCGGTAAGTTTTCGGACCACTCTTTCATATTATGAACCTTTCTTCTTTCCTCCCAATTTTGGTGCCCCGAGAGAGGCACTTTTCGAACTTTTTTGAAACCGTAGCGTTTTTAAACATTTTAGATTGGATTTTTTACGGAGCCCAATGATAAATAATTTATAATATATGAAAATTTCAAAGAGAGTGGTGTGTGCTTCGGGTGGGGGACGATAATTGGAATCCTGGGAGTTGGGACTCTTTCCTATCTTTTGGCGACACCCCTGATGTGCTATATCATTGGAACGCTCTGTGACTACTATTTCATTTTATATATCGCCCGCGCCCCTCCCCCTACTTTGCTCCCGCGCGGGGGCACTTTTCGAAATTTAGCCGACACCCCTCATTTGATATATCGTTGGAAAGTCCTGTGATCACTTATTCATATTATGCCCTTTCCTTGCCCTTCCCCCCTACTTTGCTCCCCGCGGGAGCTCGTTTAATGTATTCCAGTCGAAGGCTTTCTAAAAATGGGGAAATTAAAGAGCTGATCTAAAATGACGTAAAAAATCAATAAAAAATATTGATCCCATTTACCATCCTTTTAGTTCATGTTTTTGCCACTACGTGGGGCTTTTGATTCTTATTTCTTTGGCCATTTTGGTGCTAATTGCCGAAAAATTATAATTTTTTATACTTGAACTCCCCTTACAGCTCCATACCTACTCGCGTATTTTCAACTTTTTTCAACCAGGAGGCGCCCTCATATGACTTTTCCAGTCTTGTGGCTCCATTATAGCCTCCCTTTCCTTTGTTGTTTTATTATTACACCTTTTTTCAGTTACCATATATTTAATAAAATCTGCCTTACATATACGTAAAAACAATGATTTCAGTAATCGATTGTAGAACATCTCGATTGTAGATTCACGAAAGTAATCGATGACTGTATCGATTGTGTTTTTTTTATGATGACGATTTTTTTCGATTGGTAAATTTTCGAGAATCGTCCATCACTACTTTGGACTTAAGGTCAGTGTTGCTGGTGGGCTACTTTTTTAAAATTCATATTTCTTGATTGGTTACTTTTCTGAAATGGTAAAATTGAACTTTTTTTCGCTTTAATTAATATGTTATTAAAAAGGACTAGTTTTACTATTTAAAAAAATTGGCGCCATTCAAGAAACTGAATTTTAAAAAAGTAGCTCATTGGCAACACTGGCCTTAAGCCCTAAATGCTGGAAAGCAGATAACATCCAGAAACTGATCAATCGAATCAAGTACTGTCTCAAAAATGTGGACCTAAGTTTCGTAAAATGTGTAGCAAGTACCACCAAAAGTAAAATCGCTAATGTCCGAAGAAACGATTTAATTGATACGCTCAGAATAGCTCAATTAGTCGAATTTCGGGAACGTTAATCGGGTTGTCGGACTTCTTAGAAAGTGATGTTTTCCTGGCGAAAGGGCCAGAAAACGATTTTGCAGTAATGACTGCTGTCCAAATCAGGCCAGAAGATGTAATCAATCACCACTGTTGTAATTCCTATGGATGTAGGAGATGAGACGACGGCGAATGAACTTTTTCAAATGTCGTTGCCCATTTACAGCGAATCCAGACTTTCGGATGTAAATACGACTGGACCTTTCGGACCCATCGCAATCCAAACGAGTATCTTCGAATTTCGCTTTAGTAGCAAATTTGATGATAGGGTGTGTTGTGGAGATGTAAAATTTGTAGTAGCCACCATTCTCGCTAAAAGTGGAGTGAGTGAGCGTGAAATGTGACGTCATCCAAGATGAATGCTCGATCAGAGAATCTTCTAAACAAGCGAACACACTTCGTTTTCGCGGTAACCATTTACTTTTCTGTTCGTTTTGGTACGACACTTTTTTTGTGATACTTGATTTTAAGCTTTTTGGTGATTGTCTTATATAGGTGGTCGGGCAAAACACTGAATTTGGCAGCTAGGGATGGATTAATACTCGAACGTTTTTGGCAAAATGTCGTTTCAACTGCTGTAATTTTGGCTTGGTGAGATTTTTGGACTTCCTACCCGATCCGAGATGTCTTTTGGCCGGCATTCCCTTCTAGTAACGTTGGAGAAAATCGTAAATAGTTCGCTTGGGGATATTTTCTATAAAAAAATGGTTCACGATGCACTTGTTGCCAGGATGAATATTGCCGTCGTAAAACTTGTACAAACGCGTACGGAAACACTCCTGTTTCGACTCCATTCTCGGAAAACGCAGATTACTTAATGAACTCTTGGTTAACGGGCGTTTTCTTATGTACGATAACTCAATACCTCACGAGCAGGTTGCACCTGATTCGTATTTCTTTGCTATTTTGCATAACTGCAAAATTTGTGCGGATTTCTAGGAAACAGTCCTTGTTCCTTTTATTAAATCGCCATTTTTATTCATTAAATAAGACAAATAATATTTTTTTTAAATTAGTGGTACGAATCTAGAATATAAATATCGGCAAGAATTCCTACCAAGCGCAACACATGAGTTAACCCCTTGAGGGGCAGTAGTATATATTATATCCCACCTAATTTAAACAAGATTTGCACCAGAAACTTTTAACTAAATTTTATATTTTTAAATTTGGGGGTGAAAAGATCAAAATTTGCTTCTCCTTATTTGAAAATAAATTTTTTCGATTATTCCTGTGAGAATTCAATATTACACAGACATTATTGCTTGCCCCTCAAAGTGTTACTACTATCGTTTATCTTTACACTGCGAAGTAATGCAAATATGAATCAATTAAAATTTAACCTTTAACCCATTTTGGACATGGTGCATATATAAATCTTTAAAATGAGCATAAGGTTGTCATAATGTAACCCCTTAACAGTTCCTTTTTTTGCAACAAAAACTAAACATTGAGAAAAATCACAGCTTATTTCGTACAAAAATATTTGTCTTATAAAATATCTGCCAATCAATAAACGGAAAATTTTAGTTAAAAATTAACGGATTGAAAAGGTTTTAGTAACGAAGCAAGAAAACTCTTCTCGCCCAAGCGGCGTTAGGGCAAAACTTTTAAGCCATAGATGACAAGAACCCACTAATATTCCGTAATATGTGGATAATTTGACCTAAGTTTAATGCGATTCGATTCAGAAATTTTTTTAAGATATGAAATTAAATTAATTTTATGCAGAACATCGATATTAACCCCTTGCCTGTGGAATATATTTTAGCAAAACGTGCCAAATTTGAAAATTCTTTTTTGTCTTTAATTTCGTTCGTTGTTGTAATCAAAATGTTAGGAATGGATTATTTAAAAAACAAAAACAAAATTTAAACGAAATATCTACTATATTCAATATTTTCACATATATGGGAAATGGTAATGGATTACAGTAATTTTTGCTCAAATTATATCAAAATAAATCAAATGACATAGTTTTCAAGATAAATATAATAAACTAATACAACAATATTATAATTTATATCATATCAACTGTCATGTATTCCATGTCCCTCAGATTCCTTTGAATTTCACAAATCTTTTACAGTATGGTATGTACGAAAAGATGGCACGGCACACAGTCTTTACAATGATACAGGGGTTGCATTATATAGGGAAATTCTTATTGTTCCTACCAGAATCCTTAATGCGTTACCTTCAAGATCATTTTATTTAACATATTCTGAAGTCAGTTGCGATGAAGACATTATTTTCAAAATAGTGTTAGGAACAATTAAAGTTTCCCTATAGAATGCGACCCCTGAATGAACATCACAGTCTTTACAATAAACTCGAGTCTCTCATCGTATCCTCTTTCCCTTTTCATCAGTTTTACAAGGAAACCTTGTATGGTGTGAATAGTCTTTTTCTCTGTTGGTGGAATGTGTTCAGGAAAGTGTGGACCCGTAATTCACAACAAGTTCATATTAGCACGCCCTGGTCCTGTCGGTTGAATGTACATAGCTGCCAACCTTTCACTAAACTTCCGTAATATCTGGATTAATTTGAACCAGGTTAACCACTTTCGAACCAAAAAATTTATTTCGTGAATCTTTATTCATTAATTCAAGTTTTCAACCTGGAACATATTTAATTTCATTTCTTAAAAAAATTTCTGGCTCGAAACGCATTAAATCAGGATCAAATTAATGCACGTATTACGGAAGATTAGTTTGAGGTTGGCACCTATGAATCTATGGCTTATTATTTCCTATTTATTTATCGCCATCTATCTGGAAAATGGTAAATTACATATTATGCATTGGACAAACTGAGTTCGCGCTTGACGGAATTGAACCACCGATTTTTCTCTTACCCGAACTCAGGTTGGGCATTCCGAAATTGGCGAATTTACATTACCCGAACTGAGTTCGGACGTCACAGGCAAGGTGTTAAATAAATAAAGATTCATCAAATAAATTTTCTGATTTGAAACGATGTTAACATGGGTCGAATTGATCCACATATTACGGATAATTAGTGGGAGGGTGCCAGCTATGTTAATAACGGTATTTCTGTGATTAAATAAGTAGATGTAATCTATACTAATAAAACAAAGTTTCGCTCTATGTGTCTATCTGTGTTTATGTGTGTGTCTCGATGGCTAGCGAAATCTATGGCAGGCTGAAAACGGGCTGCAAATTTTTGTGAAGATAGTCCAAGGCATCTCCTAATGCACCTGAGACTCAGAATTTTAAAATTCAAATACTTAGCTGGGATATTAATTAAAAACTCATCATCATTTATTTAAGTATATTATCATGGATCAGCTAGTTATTTAAATTAAAAAAATGGTGCCAACTAAATAAAATGTATGTATGAGACGCTAATGCCGAAAGTTAATAATTAACCCCTTGAGGGGCGGTGGGATATATTTTATCGCACCTACGACTAATGAAGATTTACACCAGAAAAATTTTATGACATTTTACTTTTCTAACTTTGGTGGAATAAAGTCGTAAAATTGCTTCTCCTTATTTTGAATTTTTTTGTCTAATTTTCCGGTGGGAATTCAGCATTACACAACCGTAATTGCTTGCCCCTCAAGGGGTTAACTTCAGTTCCGTGCTACTGTTTAAATATCTGCCTTATGTAATCAAATAAGTCGGCTATTAAATAAGGGAAAAAAACTACTATTTAAAATATGTAGAATACAACCCTAAATATGCGTATTAAAGAAACAACAACAGCAAAAATTCTTCTAAATGAAAAAATTGCGCAGTAATGTTAAGTCGATTATTGACAGTAATTATTAGCCGCATACTTACAAGTGATGTATGAAGCATTACAATTTTTCGTTCTATGAGAAGCGTTAATGACAGAGTTTTCTTTTGTTGTGATTACAAGATATTTGTACAATTCTCACGATTTCTTGCTTCGGTAATGAAGCGAAGCAAACTAATTCTTTTATACACACTGAATTTAAGCGTTGCATTTTTATGAATTGTAATGATATATTTTAGAAATAACATACATGTTATATATCCGCGGAGAATGTTTGGAAATAATTATAATGTAATTTAGCAAAACATTATTTTGTAGAATGTAATATTTATGTTAAAAGAAAACACAAAAAGACACAAATTGATATATGTATTTTAAAAATATGTGGGATTGTATTTAAATATATTCCGGTTTATTTATACCTATGAAGAATGTTTGGAAACAACTATAACGTAATTTAATTGAATATTTGTTTTTATAATTTAAAATTGAACTTGGTATAACACAAAAATAAAAAAATCCTTTTATTATTATAAAAGTAAATGGTTTAATAAAAACTTCTTCTATTATGAAAATTGCCCTGTCTTATTAAAATTCATCATGGCTCAACAGTTACTTAATCATTTTTAATTGATAAAATTTAATATATTAATTTGCTTTTCTAAATTTAGGAGGATTTTTTCCAGGTAGAGACGGGTAGTTGAGCAAGAAGTATGAAACTTTATTTCCAAAATTATCAATTAATTTTATTTCGCTGAAAAAAGCATATATCAGACTTTTACTTTGAGGAATTTTCCTTTAAAGATCACATTGCCGCAATTTAGTTAATTTTTTACATTGCCATTTTTTAAAAATATCAAATCATATTTAATCATATTCAAAGCAGTTTTTTTAAATAAAATGTATATTGTTACTATGTGGTACTTATTTGACTTAGCTTTCAAAATAAAATTACTGGTTCAAATTATATCTATTTGATTGGAAAAAAGAAAAACAAAAACGGAAGATTTGTTGCTATAGTTATAGGCTTTTGGAAATAACATTTCCTGTGTTTGTATATCTAATTTTCTCTCTCAGCCTGAGTTACCAGTCCGCTAATTTCTTACTTTCTTCTATCTTCAATAGAAGAAAGGATTGTAATCGAAATTTTTTTCGACTTCTGGTTTTTGACGGATTTACACGTTTTAGGGGTCAGAGATCCCCAAAAATGTTTATAGAAAATGTCCGTGTGTCCGTCTGTCTGTCGCCATTGTACTATCAAAAAGTGTATGGAGTTATGCATAGAATTGAACCAAATTTTTATTTTAAGTTTTTGGATATAGCAAGCATGTCCTCCCTGAATTTGAAAAAAATTCGCTCCTAGGGGGCGCTGTAATAGCGATTTTGAATATTGTACCATCGAAAAGTGTATGAAGTTATACATAGAATTGAACCAATTTTTTTTTTAAGTTTTTGACTATGGTAAGCAGGTCCTCCCTGATTGTCGAAAAAAAAATGACCGGTAGGGGCGCTCTAATAGCGATTTTTGTGCGATTTTGAATATTGTACCACCGAAAATTGTATGATGTTATGCATAGAACAGAACAAAAAAAAAAATTAAGTTCTTGGCTATGACAAGCATGTCCTTCCTTAATTTATAAAAAAAATCGCCGGTAAGGAGCGCTGTAATGGCGATTTTTGTGCCATTTTGAATATTGTACCATCGAAATGTGTATGAAGTTATGCATAGAATTGAACCAAATTTTTTGTGTTTGTTTTTGGTCATTGCACGAAGGTCCTCCCTGAATTTGGAAAAATTCCGCCGGAAGGGGGCGCTATAATTGCGATGTCTGTACGATTTTCATTACTGTACCATCGAAAACTGTATAAATTTATGCATAGAATAGAATCATATTTTTTGAGTATGTGTAAGGCAATGGTCAGTAGGTCCTCCCAGAACTTGAAAAAATATGCCGGAAGGGGGCGCTATAATTGCAATGTCTGTGCCATTTTCATTATTGTACCACCAATAAGTGTATGAAGTTATGCATAGAATTGAACCAAATTTTTTGTGTGTTTCTGGCTATGGCAAGCAAGTCCTCTCTGAATTTGAAAAAAATTTGCCGGAAGGGGGGGGGGGGCTGTAATAGCAATGTTTGTGCCATTTTCTTTATTGTACCATCGAAAAGTGTATAAAATTATGCATACAAATGAACCAAATTTTTTGTGCATGTTTTTGGATATGGCCAACAGGTCCTCCTTGAATTTGAAAATATTGCGCGGTAAAGGGGCTCTCTGATAGCGAATTTTTTTATACTTTTCTTGATTTTTCTTAGTTCTATTGCCCATCGGCGTCTCGTGCAGAGGCGAGAACTGGCTTCCTGCTAAGTCGGCTATTCGCAAACAGCTGATAACAACAGAATAAGGAAAAACTATTAATTTTTACAAATATCATGATATTGATTAACTTCTTCGCGACGGGAGCCTTTTACGAAATTTTTAATCTTTTGTCACCGTTTTTTAAAAACAGAAATTTGTGTCTTCGTGAATCGAGAAAATGCGCTGATTAAATAAGGCAAATTTCACAGTAAAATTTTACTGGTGAGGAAAAACAAGGATTCTGAGCGCTTCGTGTGGCACATATACGGGTCGCTCATCCCCAAGGGGTTAACTCGTTTTTATCCCATTTAATTGACTGAAGCATAAGATAGAAGAAAGTTTTGGGATTGGCACATCCAACTAGTTTTTAATTCAGTTTGAATGATTTCTCTCACTTTTTAAAAATAATATGATTGGAAATTTAAATAAGGCAAATTTAGCTGTTAAAAAAAAAGAAAAAAAAGTACGAATCCTAATAATCGAGCAATCTGAAAAATGTAGCGGACTAATCATACTGCGGTCAAATTCACAACGCATGTTGGCGAATATCCCCTTTCTCATCTAAAACTTTTTGAAAAATCGTATTATTTTTTTTTCATTTTTCTTCATCGAAAACAAATTAATTGTATGAATGGGGAATTTATTATTAGAATAGAAGCATCCGCCTTATTTAATTGCAGAATTTCTGCAAATAAACAAGCTAATGATTTCTATTCGAAACTAAATGCAACAAAAAAGCATGGAATGTATCATCTATGAATATGTTTTTTTTTAATTTTCTCTTAATATTATCATTGCTTCTCCAATTTTTATTGAAAGGAAAATACGAAAAAAATATATGCTTATTCGAATCATTTCTCACTTTTATAACATAGTGGAAGTGGTCTAGTGGAGTTCAGTAAAAAAGTTTTTCAGAATATTTACTTTTCAAAAAAAAAAAAAAAAAAAAAAAAACTCTCAGTTAATAAAGATATTTTAAAGGAGATATGTGGGGACATTTTTTTTGTTAAATATATAGCACCACTAAAGTGATTAGAAGTATATAGTGTTGAAAACAACAAGCGAAACCTTATCCAAAAAAATTACTTTTCTATCAGAGGACGCAAGGATCGGAGCTTACAAATGAATAGAAATCCAGTGTGTTTTTAAATATTTATGATGCAATTTAAACTACAGAAACCTTTTTTTAAAGATATTTTGTGAAAAACAGAAAAAAATGATTTATGTTGTAATACGCTATACATTAAGACTGAACGAAAATTCAGTCATATAATAATATACTATATATGCTTCAGTCAATATATACAATATACTTCAATCATATAATAATCAAATACATTAAGTAATAAACGTCCTATTTGAAAGTGTTTTTTTATTCAGAAATTGTGGAAATTGTGCATTCATAGTAGAAAATTTTGAATAGTAATTTACTTTTATTTTATTTGTGGAATGTCTATCATCCTATAATGTAAAAATGTAAAAATAACTAATAAAATTTTCTGGTGAGAATTCGGAATTTCTAAATAAAAAAAAACCGCTTTCAAATTGGACGTTTCAAACTTAGTGACCTAATATTTTAAATGAATTCCGCACCACATATTTCTAGACAATGTAACTAAAGTTATGTGTTTAGACATTCAAGCGATAAGTTCTGCGGCAACGCCGCCTAAGGAAATGTAATTCTTTGGATACATTCTAAAGCAATACCAGTGTATGCGGTTTCCGCATTGTATATTTCCGGACACTAGCACCACAATAGAAATATATCAGCAAATTTAATTCTATACAATATTTCACTTGTTGATCTATCTATGCCCTTCAAGAATATGATTTTCATAGATAAAATAAGATCTTTTTAAAATAGCTTTACAAGCTTTACTTATATCAAGAGTTTGAAAATATATATATAATGTGATTTTATAAAATAAATAAATAACAAAAAAAAGCTTCTTAGCTATTTTGAAATTAACTTAATATATAACACCGAAACATCTTTTGATAGATATTTTGAAAATAAATGGAAAAGTATTCTGAAATACTTCTGCTTTGCATGAACGTGATTTGGAAAAATGCAACACCTATTTTTTCCTTTTGAATGTCAGTTTATAATGACACTATTTCATAGTCGCACCCATAAAAGTGATTTATAGTGTACAGAATTTTTTCTTATGTGACAAACATTTACTACAATATTTCTGACTATTATAATCATTAATTAACATGCAAATCACGATTGTTCGTTGTAGTAAAGAACTTGAATTAGCTAATCCTTTTGGACGCATGAAAACTTGGCATTGTATTTTTATATATCATAAAATAATATTTTAAAAATAGCTTCAAGGTACTTTAGTTGTAATAGCAATTTAAAATATTAATAAAGCTATAACGGGCTTTACTTAGAGATTTTTTTTCGTACATAATATATTATTTTTTATTAAGACACGATGTTTAAAATGACGAATTTGGAGATCATAGATGAGATCGTAGAAATGAATTACGAATTGTCTTTAAAAGATGTGTATCATGAAAGATATAGTTTCGAGAACATTGGTCATTCAGGAAACGTGCATACAAAATGGAGTTTGAATAAAAAGACGGAGACATATAGTGCAGGGCTGCCACGGGTGACTATTTTTATATTTTGTTTGCACCATTATTTTTTAAAATACATTCTGCAGTATATTTCTCCTCCAAAAGTTGTCAAAATATATGTAAAAGATTTTTATTTTGAAAAAGTGGTGCGAAATAGAATTAAAAAATAGTCGATAGTAGCAGCCCTGATAGTATAATCTATACCAGTTGCGAGTGAGGTAACTGAAGATGTAGTCACAAGATGGTGACTGTTGTTTGTTTAGATTGGATTAAACCTTGAGGGTCGGTTGTATTTTTATGAAACCACTTAATTTTAATTCCCAAATGTCACATTGGTACCAGAATTTTGGTAAAAAAAATTTCGTCTATTATATGTGTGAAATATAGCTTTTTCTTATTTACAAATAAATTTGTTTTTAAAATCCGGTGTCAATCATTAATTCCAACACTTTAGCAATGGAGTTGCTTTGCCCCTAAAAGGGTTAACTGGATCTGTCTACCGCTGTGGTAAACTTCCTCTAATAAATTTGAGTAGAAATTTTGGTCTTATTTAAACGCCTTATTAATGCAAAATCTTTGTCATAAATAATGAAAACATGTCTATTTTTGTTTCTTTTGTCGACGTTTGCCTGGCGGTATTATTATCTCTTTCACTAACATTGAATTATTTATATAGTTTGATTGCTTCGGGCAAACTTCCATCGGTGAAAACAAGTAGATATTTTTGGGTTAATTATGACAGAAATTCTGCATATATAAAGCGTTTGAATTAAGGTAAAATTTCTATTAAAATTTACTAGTGAAACTTTGCCCCAGCGGTAATCAACTTTTGCGGAACAGATTGTATTTTCACCGTATGAAAGATATCTCACTTCTTCTTTGTTTATAGTTCCACCGCCATACAATGACCAAAGAAGATGGACATCAGCCCTGTACACATTATACCCATATATTTAGTCGAACATACAAGTAGCAAAACTGCTACAAAACTACTAATAAATACGAATAATCAAAAATCTCTCTTTTGCTATATATAGACAATTTTTTGTACTTTGTAAATATTTTATTACCGATTCTTTAAAATGCCGCCAACTTGATGTTTAAGGGGTCTCAAGACTCTTAAAGCTTTAAAAAATTTCGAAATTTTAATTTTTTTAGATGTTAAACTCCTATCTTTTCTGAACACTTTGATATAATTGTTTCCTTTAAATTCCTATTAGAACAGAAGTAATGGCTTTTAGAATTATACCAGCTCAATAGCTGAAGCGACATTTCTAAAACTTTGAAGTCATTTTTCCCCAAATGACGTTTTTGAGCATGACGCGCACGATATCTCAAAAACGCCTGACTATTTTTTAATGAAGTTTTCAAAACGTATGTTTCATGTTAGTTTGTATAAAACTGAACCTAAAATTTCCTTTTTATTGTTCAAAAAAATATTTTTTTAGGTGATAAATCAAGCAATATTGAACTGCTGAAAGTGATCCCCCTTTAAATCCTTGTAGGGCGGTGGGATATATTGTATCCCAACTAATTTTAAACAAGATTTGCACCAGACACATTTAGTTAAATTTTGCGATTGTAACTTTGGTCGTAAAAAGCTCTAAAATTGATTTTCCTTATTTTGAAATCATTTTTGTTCGAAAATTCGGGTGTGAATTTAACATTATGGAATCATAATTACTTGCCCCTAAAAGGGTTAAACCCTTCGGGTCGAGCACCCTTTACAGAATTTTTAATCTTTTACCACCGTTTTGTCAAAATGGAAAATTTCGCCTAATTGAATCGCAGAAATGCAACGATTAAATAAGGCAAAATTTACAATGAAAAATAACTGGTTGGAAAAATCGAGGATTCTGATCATCTTATGCGGCACATATACGTGTCACTCGTCCCCCAAGGGGTTAATAGTATTAGGGGTACTGTAAAATTCTGTCGCATAATATTCTTTCATGTTTACTTTTTGAAAATTCTGATTTCTTCATTAGCACCACTTTTTTGAAACGGTAAAATTCCCACAGTTTTCATATTTCACATTAAGGTGAAAGCAATGGGAAATTTACCATTTCAAAAAAGTGGTGCAAATGAAGAAATCTGAATTTTAAAAAAGTAGGCGTGAAAGAACATTATGCGACAGAATTTTCCGGTACCCCTAATATTTTGCCACGTGATTACAAACAGTAGATTTCCGTTTATTAGTTTTCGTGTTATTTGGCCTAATTAAAATAATTCTCATAATGAAATTAGGAACAACAGTCGAACTTGCTTAATATGATCGCAACCAAACGAGAACATGGCTAAAACGAGCAATTTTAATGTTAGAAATGGTTCATCATTTAAAAAACATTAAAATTTCACGGTTCTCACTAGCAACAAAAGCGGGATCAGGCTTTATACAAGCAAAACCCAACGTGGTTTTCGGCAAAAATATGGTAGAATGAGGAAAAAATTCCTTTCATATTGAACACTGTTCTGAGTCAGCGATACTATTTCTACATGATGACTGTCTGTCAAAATGTAGTATATCAGTTTTACTAGACAGAATTTCAATCTTTCAGGAACCCCCCACTCCACCAACGGAAATGCAAACGCATGTCTTGAAGTCTTGAAAGAATGAAAGAAAGAAGGGTGAAATAATGGTGTTTCAAATACTGTCCCTTTGTAAGATTTACAACTGAGCGATGGAGAAAAAAAAATCTCCATTATTTTTTCTTTCATTAAGTCCGAACTCCTGGACGATATTAGCAAGCATTATCATGTCTTTTATTGCATTGTTAAAATGAAAAGTACATCTCGAAAATTGCAGTGATTATTGTAATATTAACCTCCTCTACAGGAAAAAATATGATATTATGTTAATTTTAGAATTGAGGTAATCAGAGTAATTAGTAATTAAAACTAGAGAACAGGAATTCTGCTTTTTCAGAATTTAGTGTCGCCCGGCATTTCCATTACTTCATTTTCTTCTGGTGGACTGGTGGCTTCTATTATTATGAAATAGCCATTATAAATGAAGCGTTAAAAAAAAAATTATGGCCATTTTTTTTTTCCATTCTGACCAGAAAATCAGAGTTCTAACTTTTTACGGCAGCTCTTTCATCTTCATCTAACGCTTCATTTATAACGGCTGTTTCATAATAATAGAAGCCACCAGTCCATCAGAAGAAAATAACTCGGTTAAGCGTGACTCGGATAATCGGGACTCTACTGCAAGACATATTTCAGTTTTCAGACTTAAAGCACACGCTTTTATTTTATGTAAAATGACGTCATTTGCATTAATGTAGAAACTTAAAATTAAATATAGTTTATAATAGCTCCCTGTTTTATCATAAATCCTTCATTTATATTTTTCTCAAAGTAGAACGCATTTTAATTATTTTTTTTAATTAATTTTTTTTCCATTTTATGAGAAAATGGCAACAAGAAGATATAATTGCTATTTTTCAGCAATTTTTTCTTTACTTTCTACAGAAATGGCGTACTTGAGTTGCCAAAATGAAACAAATGTCGCTAAAAACTACAAAAAAAATTAATATTTCAAAAACAAATAGAGATGCAGTTTTCAAACAAATTGCATTAAAAAGTACTTTTTTTCCCCAATACGATGGTATAAAAACTGAAAATGTGCGATGTTTAGAAATTAAAAAAAATGCTATAGAGCATTTAATTGTACAATGATACATCTACTTTGTTTATTGCTAGCGTCTGTGAGCTAACGTTATTTTTTGGACACAAAATAAGCTGGGAGAAAGAAATAGCATACCGTACCGGGGCTAATTAGCTCACTTATAAACGTGTTTCTGAGATATTTGTTTTCTTCACAGGTATTATTACAAATAACGGTTAATACTAGAATTGATAATTCCCTCGTTTCTCTTATTTTGACTGTACTTTACCTATATGTTCGGCGCATGTGTACTTCTAAGATCTAAGATCCTTCTAGCCATCAAAGATTGTTTTTTCAAAAACTAAAAACTGCATGTTTAGAAACTTTTATTTCAGGCATCACTTTTCATATTTGTGCGATCATTTATCAATGAACAGCATTATAAGTTTAAACCTTCTTTTTAAATTCAGTCACGTTTTACGTTATGATTTTATTTATTTTAAAATTTTGGATATTGTATCGACACTTTAATGGGTGTATCATTTTGTGTTTCTTGCAAATAAATTAGACATTATCAAGTTTATCCTAAAGCGTGAACAGTAGTTTTATGCTTGTGTTCCCTTTTTAGGTGCGTTCATAATTATACAAATATGTAGCACATATAGTCGTCGTTGCCATGGTGATTATGTCTTATTTAACCCTTTAGTGTGCAGCTTTGCATATATGCAAACAACACTGTTATGAACTTAATAGATTTTTTTATTCGCATATACCTAATTCACACCAGGAAATTAAAATAGGAATATTTGCTTTAATTAAAAAACAAGCATTGCGCATTTAAATAAAGCGAAATTAACCATTGAAACTTTCTGCTGTAAAGTCAGATTCTCTAAACTACATAATTTCTAGAACATATTCTATAATGGGAACAGTGTTGCCAGATTGGGAGCTTTTTTAATTCAGAGTATTTGACTGTTACCACTTTTTTAAAAATAGTATAATTCGCCTTATTTTTTAGAATTGTCAATCTATTTTTAAATAAGCCGAATATTTCTATTTGAAAAAAGCGGTGACAATCAACAATCTGGGGACAAAAAAAGTCCCCAATCTGGCAACAGTGTATGGAATTAAAGGGTTAAAATTTAAGTTTTATGTAAAAAAAATAATTATATAAAATAAGGTATTTGGAGACATGCTTATTAAAGTATTTACTAATTTGCATTATTTTAGCGTAAAACAGGCACATGACTGTAATTTTTACTTGTATTGCAGATGTACAAAAAAAAGAAGAAATTGACGTATTATATGAAAAATCTCTGATTTTTTTTTTTCATTATTTTTCCTGCGTAATAAAATAAATCTTTCAGAGAATCACATATAATTTTTTCGAAACAAAATAAAAAATCGCACATTTAAGGGTTAAGATGGAGTCATATTATTTCCGTGGTACTGTAAAATATACAATCGTAATAAATTTTTTATTCATGTCTTTTTGCGTAAGAATGCAACAGCTATAGTGCCAAGATCTGAATATTTATAAAATTAGTTATAGTACGAACGCGCCTCATTTGCTACGTTTGACGTACAACTTCTGACTTGTTGAGATATTGGTTTTCTTGATGGTATTACAAATAATAGTTAATACAGTGTTCGTACGCTTCAAGGGCTTTCAAGCACCTTTTATCAGAATTTTTGTAAAGCAATATTTTCATTATTAAATGAAAAAAAAAAAAAAACCAATCCAGATATAGCGACCAATACTACACGAAATTTCTGGTTAAAACACCTACTATCCCCTGAATCCCTTGATGGGTACGAACCCTGTAATACGAGGATTTTTATAATTCTCTAGTTTCTCGTATTTCTAGACTTTGACTGTACTTTACCTATATGTTTGGCGCAGTTGTCTTCTAAGATCTGCGATCTTTTTACATGACGTGTTCAGTCTCAGAATCGAGCTAAAAAGGAGAAGCAGTCATTCATCAAAGACTTTTTCAAAACTAAAAAATTTATGCTTTGGATATTTTATTCCAAGCATAACTTTTCATATTTGTGCGATCATTTATCACTGAATAGCAATATAAGTTTAAACAGTTTTTTTTGTTATTATTTAGTCACGTTTTAAGTTATGGTTTTGTTTATTTTAAAATTTTTGGTATTGCATTGACACCGTACAGTACAGGGTGGGTCATTTTATGTTTCTTTCAATTAGATTAGACATTATAAAATTTATACTAAAGTATTTTTATGTGAACAGTATTTATATGAACAGTACTTTTATTCTTGGATTCCCTTTTTTGTAATATTAAATATTTAAAGCAAACAGTAAATTTGAATAAGAACTGTTTTTCGTATAAAAATATTTTAAAATGATTTTCATTCGGCAGGTTATGAGTTTTTATAGAATTCTGGTCTATTTAACATTTTGGTTATCCGGCAACCCCTCCCCACCCCCATTACGATGGATTGTCGAGAGTCTACTGTTTTTAAAATCTAATTGAAGGTCATTGCCAAATAGACATTTATGCAATATAATTTGGGACTCTGGTGCATTTCATTAAGAAGGCATCGAAATAAAAGTCACAATGGGTAGCCTTTATATTAAATAGGGGATCGAACCCGGACTTCCCGGATCACAGAGTATAGGTCGAAACTGTTTTTTTAATTGTATATAATTTAATTTAATTGTATGTAAATACAGTAGAACCTCTTTTATCCGAAACTCTTTTAACCGAAACTCTTGATTAACCGAAATCCCTTTTTAAAGCTCTTTTTTTTTTTTTTTCTTTTTTTTCTTTTTTTTTTTTTTTTTACTATCACATTAAATGTGTGCAAAATCCATTTGTGTGTAAGCGGTCCTTTCCGAATTACGAGTACATATAAATATTCTCGATCCCCTTTCTTAGAGTTCCTTTGAATTTAAATTGAGATCCCGTAAGATTGGGAGTGGAACGAAGAAAACGAACAAATTACTAGCAATTCTGAAGCTTTTGAATGTTTTGCAAAAGGTTTGGCATGGATGGAGCAGCAGACAGACTGTGATACTGGTGAACTAAGAATATTAAAAAACCCCATGATAGAGCTTCAAAGCAAAGGCAATAGAAACTGCGATAAACAAAACATTTTTTCAAACCCTTGTGATATATGTAAAAAAGCACTTAATTTTAAAATTAAAATTCAGGTTAATTTATTCTTGTTTCTATTTTGCTATTACTTTAAGGCACTTGTTACCATAATACGAAATAGTGCATATATTTCTCCTTTATCTTAAAATTGAAGCCTTCTCGATTATCCGAAAATTTCGATTTTCCGAAAGATGGTCGGTCCGAATTACTTCGGATAATCGAGGTTCTACTGTATATTGAATGTAATAATAACATTGTATGTTATTAATTTAATTCTCTGTAATCTCTAATATTTTTTTTACATGCAATATATATTTTTTAGATTGCTTACTAACACCAAAAAAGCATTTTTACCTGAAAAATATGAATTATGGAATCAAATATAGCTTTGAAATTTACCAAAAGTGATATTTTTGTATTAGCCGCATGCTAAGAGTTAGCAGCTCAAGATTTTGCTGCTTACGGCAGTCTTTTTTATTCTGATCATTTCAGTGCTTTAAACGCATTGTTCATTTATATGTATGCTAAATTTGTGTTTTATTTATTTATTTATAGAAGTTATTTTTTATGGAATATAAGCCGTTAGAAAATGCTGAACGCTTTACATCGTTTTAAGGGCAAACGGATTAATCTTTCGTTATCAAGCTCCACAACATGGAGATAAATGAAAAAAAAAATATTCTTCATGCTTGAAAATTATTTTTAAAACCATAGGAAATCAATAAACGGAGATACAGTTTGCAAACAACTTTCATTTGAAAGTTTTTTTCAATTTCGCGGTATAAAAATTTAAATTATTCGATTACATATATGTTAAATTTGTGTTTTTTTATATATATTTTTATATTATTTTTTTATTTATTTATGGAGGAAGTTTAAATTTCACTATGAAAATTTAGTCAGAAATAAACGCTGACCAATTTTTATTGCGTTATGTGCAAAATGTTTATTATTGTTATGTAATGGATAGAGATAAATTATGAAAATTCATGCTTAAAAATTATTATAAAAAACATTATAAATCTTTCAATTAGGATACAATTTTCAAAGAAATCGCATTTTTTTCTTATACGAGGGGTGTAAAAATTGAAAATGTTGGATGGTTAGAAGTTAAAAGAATTGCAGTAGCGAAAATTGCAAAACTGAAATTCCATTGTCTAATGTTGCCATTCCACCACCCTTTGAATACTAGGCATGAGCGCTGACACAAAAATGGCGGATGCCGAATGCGTATTTTTTTTTAACGTATGCACGGCGCATTAAATTTAGACGCCACTATTTTATAAATGATTTATTTGACTTGTTTAATATCAGAAAAATGAAGGGCATAAACTTCTAAAAATTATTGGTGCCATAATTCAATCAACCGTACACAAGTTAAAGAAAAAAATCCATCTTCGACAGCCGCCATTTTTGTGCCAGCGCTTAGGCTTAGTATTCAGGAAGAAGTGACCATTCGCAAAATGACGTCATTATTACGCACAGATATGTTTGTCCTTTATAATATAAATAAAAGAAATGGTGTTCAGTTTTTGTGTCATAGTAAGTACGCTTTATGTATTTTGGGAGACAGAAGCACAAATAAAGAAAATATCAAACATCTTAAAAAGAAAATTCATCAGTTTTTGAAAAGTATTTCTTTCTCATAATGTTAGGATGTTAAACAATACCATTAACCGAATAGTAAATATTTTAATATAGTTTTCTTTACTCATCGCTTATTGTAAAAGATGATATATAATAACATTATTGCGAAAACAATGTTTTGATATAACTTTCTTCACTCACCGCTTATTGTAAAAAATGCAATATAATAACATTATTGAGAAAATAATGTTTTGATATAGTTTTCTTCACTCAACGCTCATTGTAAAAAATGCAATATAGTAACATTATTGGGAAAACATTATTTTGATATAGTTTTCTTCCCCCACCGCTTAATTTAAGAAAATCAATATAACATTATTGGGAAAACAATGGAAATTAATTTTGTCTCAGTAAATTCATTTATTGAATGGCAACACTTGATGATGAAATTTCGGTTTTGCTATTTTCGCTACTGTAATTTTTTAAACTTCTAAACATCGCACATTTTCAAATTTTACATCGTCGTATAGGAAAAAAACGTACTTTCAATTGCAATTCGTTTAAATATTCTATCTGAATTTACTCATTTATTGCTGCTTTTAAAATAATTTTGAAGCATGACTTTTTTTTTATTTATCTTCATCCGCGCGGACCCCGTAGCAGAAGAATAATAAACCATTTTTATTTAAAACAATATAAATAGTTCAGCATTTGTCTCGGCTAATTTTACATAACTGTATAGAAATTACATCAACTAATAAATAAATAAAATAAAATGGTATTTTTATGTTTGTTGGGCGCACGCGCGTAGGTTATAAATTGCCAAATATTGCTCCCATACGATATACATATTGCATTCATTTTTTAAAAATATAAAACTTTCACTCTTTTCATTTAAAATCATTCCTTTCACTAATTTCGCTTAAAAAACTAATGCTGCTGCTGCTGCTACTAACTACTACTACTAATGTCAATATTTACATCGCCGAATAGAAAAAAATGTACTTTAAAATTTAAAGAAGATGAAAGATTTTGCGAAATGAAAAATAATTATTTCCATTAAATGTCAAAATTTTAGTATTTTTTATACATTTTATTGTATATATATATATATATATAATAAAGATGAAATCACAAATATGTGGACAAATGGTAAAATTCGAAAGATGAACAAGATATGAACATAGCAAACCACTATGCAAAATAAGAAACCCACAGAATCATCAGAGGTACTTGTTGGTTAATTCATAGTGAAGATGCGTTATTTTATCCAATTTTGCCGGCATTAAGCCTAAAATGACAAAATTTAGCACCTAATAGCGCATCATAAAAGAAAATAAATGATAACAAACCAAGAGATCTAAAGAAAGAAACAACTCACACAGGATATTGAAAATTATAAGAGCCCAATACCTCAATACATACTAGGATCCAAAACATCAGAAAGTTATAATAGGAATAAAACATGTGGGCATTAGTTGCTCAGAACCAGAACATTGCTGCCAACTGGTGTGAAAATCGAAAACTATATTGTAATTAGGTTTTTAACAAAAATGTTTAGGGCTGCCATCTATACCGATAAAAAAGAAACGAAATTGAAGAAATCAAGAAATGATTTAGATTAACATTTATTTAAAGTTGAATGAAAAAATAGGAATAAACTTAATAAATACTGAGTAAATATAAACTAAAATAAATAAGTATATAAAAATAAGTAAATAGAAGGGTATTGATTTAAATTAGTTTAAAAACAAATATTATGAAATAAAAAATAACATTTAAAAAACAATGAGGATTATTTTGAGATAGTAAATTATAGCCTTGTATAATGTACCAATATTTGAAAATTAATGAAAAATATTATGTAAAATGCATGATACCCCTATTTTATTTATTTTTTAAATATATCCTTACAATATAATATCACACATACATACACATGCTCACACACATAAACATATAAGGTTTAAAAAAAAAAATTAGAATTCCTGACCTCAACCCTCCATAATGGTATTTTTATTTTTTATTTTTATTTATTTATTTTTTATAATAGTGTATAATGTATGTAAAACATACACACACACACACACACACACATACCTTTTTTAAAAAAAATGTGTATGTTTTTATCATTTTTTTAGCAATCCACATCCCACCCTCCATAATAGTGTTTTCGATTTTCATTTTTTTAACATATTATATGCCTATACTGGTAAAAAGTAGAAAAAATGAATATTAAGATTTGAACCATGCAGAAATAAAAGAGACGGGATAATTACAAGACAATGCTAATTGCTTTAATTTAAAAATGTTAGGCTGTAAGAATTGGGAGTAGCATAAACGTTTGATACGAAGACTAAGATTAAGTAGAATATTTCTATATACTGAAATATGTAAACAGAAATTGAAGTTAGTAAAATTAATTACATTAAATGAAAATCATTACGTTTATCATAAATATTGAATGCTAGGGTGTTATTAGGGAGAATATTAACTTTAAGGTTCATAAAAATGATGCAAGATTTATTTGAATAAGAAGTGCTAAGTTCTAGATTAGAAGGGTATTTTACAGGAAGAGATATACAATTATTATCATTAACAGAAAGAATAATTATATCATCTATGTATCTGTAGAGCAATATGTTATTGTTAATAAATTATTTTTCATGAAAATAAAGATATAAATCGGATAACATGCTTGAAGAATCAGCTCCTTGAGCCATGCCCTGCATTTCAATTAAAAAAAAAATCATTGTCTTGGAAGATAAAATTAGAAAATTACTCAAAGATTTGAAGTAGTCAGTATCAATATTTTCAGGTAAATTTCATAAAGGGAAATATTCTATAAATAATGCATTGATAGTAGAATATAAGTCTTTTAGAATGATATTGTTAAAAAGGTCATTGAAATCTAAAGTAATAATATTGTTGACGTTTGTTAATAGCTTTATTTTATCCGCCAATTCAAAACTCCTTTTAATGCAATGTTTGTTGTCTTTTGTAACTGATAAATAATAAATTTGCGTAAGAATATTTAAAAGTAATGTATTAGCACGAGTATTATACGTATTACAACCTACAGTGACTGTGCGGAATTTAAGAGGATTTTTGTGAAACTTTGGAATCATGACTACATAAGGATAATTTAGGTTATTTTTTATGCCTAGTAATTTATGATAGCTTAATATATGATTATTATTTTCCTTTAAAGCAACATGATGAATTTTGAAAGTATTATTGGAAGTAACTGCTTTAGTCAGAAGGTGATGATAGAAATATTTGCAGATGATAGCATAGTTGTTAGCAGACTCATCTATGTATGTAATGATGAAATTCTTTTGAAGTTCTCGGATGTATGGGTTAAGGGTAGAGAAAGAGACTGAATGTTTGACAATATGCAGCTCTAGTAATTGTTGTTTCAAATGAAAGATGACATATGCTTCCAATCTACAAAATATTCAGTAGATTTATTATAGTTGATAACTATTCTGTAAATGAAGAAATCTAAATCATATGTGAATTGTTTAATGATGGCCTGTATGTTACACTCAGAAAGAATACGATACTATCAAAGATCTTAAGTGAATATTATTGACTATGTCTAAATTACCAGTTATAACATGTCCATGATGGGCATTAATATATGTATTTAGATGAGGATCATTGCATTTACATGTAAAAATATCAGTGTGCTTAAAATTTTAATTTAATATTAATAAAATATAATATTTAATTTAATAAAATTTTAATTTAATTTTATAATTGAAAATTTTACGAGCTAAATTAATAGAATATTTAAAAGAACTTTTTAGATTAACACTTTGAAGTGGAAATTTACATTGCTCGTTGTGAAATAGATGATTAAGCTTAATTTTTATTAAAAACAGGATTGGTAAATGTGACGATTAAATGTAAATTACTTTTATATAATTTTTGTGGTTATTGTAAATATTGACATTAAGAGCATTTAGCCTATAATGGAGTAAATCAAAAAATGTATCACTAAAGTGAGTATTCAATGTATTTGAAGTAAAAACTTTATGATATTGATTTATATGAGATTTAGGAATTGCAAATATAAATTTACGAAGAGACACCCAGTTCCTACTAAAAGAATATTGTAGGCGTTTTAACGATTTTTATAATATGAGTATTAGTTACTTTAGATAATGATTGCTTAGTAGTAGATGATTGCCCTCTTTTTGTACGTGTGGTTTGCTTATATAATTTATGATTAAGAGATAGAGAGATTGATAGTTAATTGTATTTGATGATGTAAAATATACGATATGAGGTTTATTGTTTGAGAGTTGATTTAGTCCATATGGATAAAGTGTGTTATAATGTTTTATATATGCAGATTCCAGAAAAAGACGTTCATGGAATTTATTTTGTATATTAAGTATATGAATAGTAATATTATTAAATTTATGCTTTTTAAAGTGCCTATACTCAACATTGCAGTTTAAAGGATTGCGAGAGCATTTATAATTACTGATAGCAGAACGATGTCCATTGATACGTTTATGAATTGGGCCACTAGTTTGACCAATATATTGCATGTTGCATGTATACGCATGTTTCATTTAATACGATAAATAACATTAAAAGCTTTTACAAAAATTAATATGGAAAGTATTATGAACAATTTGTGATGGATCTGCATGAGGGTAGGTCAAGCAGCAAGGAGAGGAGCATTTGCTAAATTGTAAATGCGGTGAGGGAGAAGAAAATAGGTAGCTGGATGACGATCCATGATCAAGCCTATAATTAACCATGTACCGAGCATTACACTGAGAGTTATCAAAGCCCAATTTGCCAGTCGCTAAAAATTTACTTAGAATGGCCAGGAAGAATAAAGAGACATAATATTAAACATAAAATGAATATGATGAAAAAAGTAAGACAAATAATTGATACAGATACAATCTCGATTATATATATAATAAAGATAGTAATAAGAAGTAATAATGTATCTTTTTTTATTTTGTTTTTATTTTAATATTTTTATTAGTTTTTGTAAGTTATATATTTATATATATATAGTAAAAATAGATTTATATTTATATGAAATAATATGAACTGTTCTTAATATCATTAAAATTAAGAATTAAATATTTTAATGAAGAAAGTAATTAATTAATATATATATATATATATATATATATATATATATATATATATATTAATTGTTAATATTATATATTAATATATATATTAATTGTTTTGCTGGTTGAGCTGAATAACAATAAAGGAATTTATCAATTTAAATGTTATCCAGACACTTTAAATTTAAAGAGTGCTTCGGATAATCAAAGCAGTGTCAACTACTTGGATGTTAATTTGGAGATTAAAAACGGAATTTTAGTATACAGTATTTATGATAAAAGAAATTATTTTGATTTTGATACAATTAAAATATTAAACTTTAATAGTAACGTGCATGTTTCAATTTTTAGAAATATATATTTAAATGGTTTAAATCGTATTGCAAATTTGTGTTCAAATGTTGATAAATTGGTCGGTGAAATTTTTAACCTTTACATAAACGCCAGTAAACAAAATTACCCAATACATTTTCTGAATGATTTAACTTTCAATTTTATCAAGAAAAAATGCTATCGAAATAAGGTATTGGAATTGTTCGATGATGATGATTTATCGATATGTGATTCCTATCGAAAATAGCTTAGCGGTGAGGTTATTCACGGACTTCATTTGACGGCTTTTGGGTTAGTTTGTGATTTTCATTTTTTCAATCTCTATTTGTTTGGTCTTGGCAAGTGAGGGGGAATGTTGTGCACGTAAAACATGTTTAACCCCGCAGTACAAGTCATAAGCCTTGGCCACTTGTCTCCATATTTAGTTTTTTCTTAGTTACTCTTGGTTTTGTTAATTATTGTTTTAGTTACAGTTTGTTAGATGTTTTATCGTGTACTAAATTGTAGGAATTTGGATTTTTCAATATATATATATATATACAGGGTGTATCTGAAAAAAGGAGCAAAACTTTACGGGGTGATAGAACGCAGCAATATGAGCAAGTTTCATTACAGAATGTATGGTCGGAACGCAAGCGGCGAGAAGTTAAAAAGTAGTTTTCCACTGTCGCAGTTAAAGAATTAATACAACAATGAGAGGAAATACTTCAGAAAACATTTTATTAAAAGGAATGTAATTAATGTACTTGCTCAAAGAAATTGCTCAAAAGATTTTCCGCCAGTTGTAATGCACGCTCGACACTTGCGAGATAGGGACTGGCGCACATTTGCGAAGACACCAGGCATTTCCCGAATATCACCGGCAACAATGGCAATCCTGGCGACTAGATCCATATCGGTATCAATTTGGCACTCGTAAATTAGGCTTTTCATATGGCCCCACCAGAAAAAGTCCAAACAGGAGTGATCCGGTGATCTTGGTGGCCAAACTATGGCCCCACTTCGACCAATCCATTGGCCTGGGACAGTGGAAAACTACATTTTAACTTCTACACCGCTTGCGTTCCGAGCATACATTCTATGACGCAATTTGCTCGTATAGCTGCGCTGTATCAGCCCTTAACGTTTTGCCCACTTTTTCAGATACACCCTGTATGTAAAATTAAAAAATAAATTTTATGAGTCCAGTATTGCAGTATACATGGGTCCCCACTAACTAATTTGGCAGGGACCCGCACGACATTGCACCGGCCCTGGTTGTATATTCAGTTAAATAGTGAAAAAAGTATAGTTCCTTATAGTTATCGGGAATACTCCGTGCATAGTGCCGATTTTTGAATACCACTATTTTCATATGGTAATATGCACTTCATTTAATCTCTGAAGTTCTGATATTATACAAAGAGAATATTTCTATGTAAAATTAGTGGTATTTAAAAATAAGGAGGATGACAACTATGTCCATGTATAATATTCACCCCACATTTTAAGCCTATAATTATAAAAGCATTTGTGTACCAAACATGAGTAAAAGCGGTCAATTTTTTTTAAAGAAATGCATAATTATATTAAAGATTAAACTGCTCCGTGATTTATGCCTGTGGCAGGTTACGTGCTAAAATTTGAAGGAAAAAAACCCCGAGATTTATTCTTGTTTTTAGAAATTATTTAGAAAAAAAAGTGTATAAAATATTGTTCTTCTACATGATTCATATCTGCGGTTGGATACACGTACGTAACCCATATTTTAGGCCTAAAAAATGCGCACTATACGGGAGTAAAATCGGTATTATTATTTTTTATTATCGGTATTACTATTATCCAATTATTTTTTTTAGAAATGAAGAATTAAGTGAAAAATTTATCTGCTACGTGATTTTTACTTGTGGTAAGATATGTGTATCACACATTTTATGCCTAAAAAAAAAAATAATAATAATAATCGTGCACTGTACACTAATAAATGTGGTAATCGTTTTTTTTTATTGCAAAAATATATCAAAGTTTAATCAGCTACGTGATTTATCCTAAATTTTTTACCTTAAATTTGAAAACTTTTTTGCGAAATTTACACGAGTAAATACGGTAATCATTTTTCTTAGAAATGGGAAATGATCAAAGTTCAATCTGCTACGTGATTTATACATGTCGCAGGCTACACGTACTCCATATTTTAGACCTAAAATTATTTTTTAAAGTACTTGCTATACACGAGTGAATGCGGAAATCATTTTTTTTTAATTCAGAATTTAATCAAAGATTAATATGCTATATGATTTATGATTTATGGTAGAGTACATGCAGCAAGCGAACCTTTACACATTATTTTTTCTCTTAATGACGTGAAATTAATTATTCCTTTTAGTTGTAAATTATATTAGATTTTTTTTTCAGTTTGGTTATAATAATCATGCATTGATTTCTATATAAACATATTTCAATATTAATTAAGAACATTAATTACTTTATTATTTTTACTTTAGCAGCAATTAACGTGTATCTTCTTTTCTTGTAATGTCTCCTACCTCCACGTATGTTATCATATTTTTGCAAGAAGCATATTAAATTAAAAACATTATTCATTTTTTACCCTTTTTTATACGTAAAATATTAATAACAGCTTCAACAATTCTGAGAACCGTTACTTTTGAAATACTCTTAAAATTATTGGTAAAAATTTAAACTTGCAGACAGATTTTACTTAATTGCAAAGAAACTCCTGCAGCATCCATATATTTTATCTTTTCTAAGAATTTTTTCATATCCATTTCAAAACATTATCATTCGATTTTTTTTTTTCAACTAAACTCTTCAAACATTCAGATTTTTTTTTCTTTTGAATCAAAAACCAAATACTTCAAAAAGTAGAAATTCATAATTATCGTCGTTGCGCGTTATTAATCATGTTTTAAAAACTTTTTGACCAAAAAATTGTTGTTTTAATGAAACAAGACCGCAAACATTTCTTTTTTCATGTAATAACAGCAGTGATAGAGTTGACTTTCTAAGATTTCTAATATATTTTTATTTCTTTTTCTAAACTTTTGACGCCAGCAATATTTCAAGAGCTGTTAGAATAGTTAAAATAAACATGCGTGTTATTTTGTGAGTTTTTAAATGCATTTTTTCCTTTCTTATTATTAAATTCTTTGAATATGTTCGTTTCTAAAATTTAAACTTTTTGCATAAAATTACTTTATGACAAAATATTAACAAGTCCGAAATTTTACGTCAAACGTGGCAAATGAGGTGCGTTTGCACTATAAATAGTTTTATAAGTATTCAGTTGTTGGTTGAAAAGCTGTTGTACTCTTACGCAAAAATGCATAAATTCAAAATTTATCACGATTATATATATTAAATTCAGTAATATGGAAGTAATATGACGCCATCTTAAATAGGATGCCATCACCGTGGCAATCTAGAATCATTACCTATCATGGGATATCATCGAATTAATACATATGACAGGATTTAATAGAATGAAGAAAATTTTTATATATATATCTTTTTAAGTTTTGATCCGATTTTCATAAAATTTGAAATGGCTTGACAAATTTCTGCAAATATTATATATACTAACTTTCAAATCATTCGATTGGGTAATTTTTGCGCTGCTATAATGGACAGACAGACAGACGGGTGAACAAGACGACGACTATACGTCATACGTATTTATACAATTATGAACGCACCGAAAAATGGCATATAATTTCTTTCTCAGAATATATACTTTAAAGCCCTCCTCCTTTACATGAAAGTGCTTTCGCAAATGTTTTCTAGAATATAGTGATTTTACTAAAATTACCGTGAGCAATCATTTTGGCGGCTGTCATATGAATATGTATCGGTTCAAACCAGAAATTTGATTATGAAATAAGTTTAAAAGATACAAAGAAGAAAAACGTTAAATAATAAAGTTAAACTATTTTAAATCAAAATTCTGCTGTGAAATATTTTTATAAAACTTGACTCAAATTTTCGGTGGTTCTAGTGTTAAAGACAAAATGAATTGTTTTAACCCCTTAATTCTCGCTCCCGAGATATTTTCGGGCTGTGTCTTTTACTCAAATTGTTTGATTCCCGCCAGTTTTATAAAATAGTGAAATTGGCTATATTTTAGTATCGTTTTTACTGTCATTAAATAAGGTGAATATTTCTTTTTCATAAAAGTGGTGCCAATAAGAAATTTGAATTATTCAACCGTAATTTAATTCGAGCGTTAAGGGGTTAAGAATTGAAATTATTTTAATAAGTGAGTGTGCTTTTTGCTATGAAATAATTTTTAGTGAGGCTGTAATACAGGATGCAGAAGTATACAGTGTGGGATTTACGTACACCAGTATTGTTGCAGAATGCATTAAAAAAATTACATTTTTATAGGCGGCGTTGCCATTGAATTTCTTGCTTGAAAATTTAAAAACTAAGCATTAGTTACAGCACCTTGAAATGTGTGGGGCGGAATGGATTTAAAATATATACCTGAATTTCCGTTCATTCATAACATATCGTGTTTTAGGAAAAGGCACGGGTAGCATCAGATGCTTAAGCTATTTCGAATTTTAATATATATATATATATATATGGTTAAATTTCAGTATTTACTACTCTAATAAAAACTTTAATATATTATTTCCATACTTCAAAAAGCTCATTTCCCTTAGATTTAATCATCTTTATTTGGTTTTCTTTGACTTTTTATAAACCATTCATTTTGACATTTCTGATTTATGCAGGGTTGTATCGGACATTGTGTTATACTTGAAAAAACGTCTTTTTTGGATTTAGAGACAATTTATTCTTACTAAATTTGTTGGGGACTTTACTTTTGTCCTTTTCATTTTAAAACTAGGAAGACGGGGAATTTTATTCAAATTTTATATTAATATTTCACACCAGAATTTTTATTTTAATTTATTAACATATTTATTTAACTAGCTTAATTCTTTGGATCTATTAAATTAGTTTTAAAAAAAAATATCTGGTTCGAACCGAGATATATTTATTTAAAGCGGGCAAAATGACCCCTCGTCGTCTCTCTAGTATTAACTTCTTGTTCGAATTTGTTTTCTTTTCATCCGTTTAAACCCTTAACAAGATTGCCCATACACCGTACGTGAAAGAAGTGTTTGCTTATTTCGTCACTAAAAGCTTTCTTACACCGCTAACTTTAAACTGCAATATTCACTTTATTTAATGGCAGATTTATTTCGACTATATAAGGCGAATATTTTAGTACGATTAAAGTTGTGTATTGTCCATATTTTTAGTTTATTGTATCAAAAAATATTAACCTTTTGAGGGGCAAGGAATTGTGTCCCTCTAACGTCAAATTCACACCGGAATCAGCAAAAAGATTTATTGCAAAATAAGGAAAAGCAATTTTACGACTTTATTCCACCAAAGTTAGAAAAGTAAAATTTAATAAAAGTTTTCTGGTGCAAATCTTCACTAACAGTAGGTGGGATAAAATATATCCCACCGCCCCTCAAGGGGTAATGCATACTTGCCAACCTCCCGCTTTTTTAAAATCAACAAAACATACTTTGCACCAGAAATTTTATTTAATAAATGAAAGTATGTAGATTTTGAATAACTACCACATCGAAGAAAGAAACATTTAATTTAATAAATTTTCTGGTTGAATGTATGTTTCTTCGTTTAAAAAACAGCGGGTGGTTGGGAAGTATGGTAATGGATTAATGCGATTTTCTTTCATCACCTTTCTCTTTGATTCTGCAATTTGTTCTTTATCTTGTTTCTCTCTTTTCTTCTTCTGAGGTTTAATTTTAAATGGCGATACGATTAAAAATTCATTTTTTTTTCTCCACGACTTTTAGAGTTACGATCTTCGTGCTTGAAGTGCTTGAAAGACGTGATATCTTCTCTAAAATCTGTTTCGATTAATTTTACTTATGAGAACGTTCCTTACGTATCAGGCCTGATTAGACCTGAATCTGAGGCGTTTTCTAATTGGTCTTTCTTTGTTTTTTCATGTAGTGCTATGTTGAATACTCACAGTGATGTAGTCGTAAAAAGAACAGAGGCTATACGCTCTAAGCAGAGGGTATACGCTGAAGGCAGAGCGTATACCCTAGAGTGTATATACTATAGCTTTCTTGAGAAAAAGAGGGTATACGGTGTTCCTTAAAAAAATCCAGAGGGTATACGACGTATACCCCCGTATACCCTCCACTACACCCCTGAATACTCATTCATGGGATTTGAGACTAGAGGTTTTGAGGCACACGTTACAGAATACATTTGAGTACACAACATATTTCACTAGTTTCCCTGATTGTCATTTCCGAAAGTCGGACTTTTTATATAGCTTCCCTCTTTTGATTTTTATCCCACTTATGACTTATTTTCTCCATCCTAGAATAAAACAAGGAAATCCATAAGAATTAAATATTTTAAACCTGTAATATTTTGTCCGATACAACCCTTCAACCGTTTGTGCGTTACAAACCAAACGCTGCATTCCGACGCTTTGCCAGGTCTAGACATTATGACCTACAGTATAAAGTAGTGATGGGCGATTCTGGAAAATTTGAGAATCGATTAAAATCAACATCGTATAAAACAGAATCGATCGCAATAAGAATCGATTCTCATATTCTAGAATCGATACTTGAATCGATATTTCGATGTTCACAGATTTACACAGATTAGCTGAAAAATAGTAATTCCAAAACGTAGGGAATCAACAGGGCCGTAACGACTATCTCTCACCCCTCACCTCCATTTATGGGGGCCCTAGACAATGTTAGCGGCCCAGAAGTATGCTACTACAGACCTTTGAGTCAAATAATAAGGTTTTTTAACTTTTAAAATTATTATTTTTAAGATGTAATTTTGATAATAGTTTATATTATATTTAAATTTATCTTTAAAAAAGATCTCGGTCATATAAAAAAAAGAAAGAAATGATTTTTTTTTCCATCCGGAAAAGATGTACTTTCTACTCTTATTTCCTTCAACCAAACAGATGGGGACTTACTTCCTATAAACTCCTTGAAACGTGTATAAACTTCTTAAAAATGCGCAGATGAGCGAAATTTTGAAGGCTCTAAATTTATTTAAAAAGTTAAATGGTTTTTCAGTCTTTTTAGGGTCTCCTATAAGCGTGGGGGAAATGCAAATATTGCAAATCTTCTTTTAAAATAGCTGTGATGAATGCAATTAACCAATCATCACATACTAATTATCCCCCAATTAATAATCAAAATTCTCCTTTTAATAATATATTTAACTAAAATTTCTTTCCCTTTTTAAAATATATATCTCCTTATCTCATTTACAGTTTATAAATATCTTTCTTTTTAATGTTTACCAAATTTTCAGCTGTTAAGAAAAAAAAAATGTTCTCATACTAGAGTCATTAACAATGAAATAACACTTTTCTCTGGTTAACAAATAAATCAAAGTATATTCCTTGATTATATGTTTCTTTCTTTTTTTTTCCAGCAGTAATCTAAAAACTATAAACAGTTATTGACTCATTCGCTGACATGCAGAGTGCACTCACTGAAACAATAATAAATAGAAAAGAAAAGTATCGAGTTAAACTGATGGCATTGAGCTCACAGTCTATTCATACTAAGTGTATTTTATACTCTTACTTCAAAGAATGCCCTTCGAAAAATAAATTAAGGGGGAATCAGCCCCCCCCCCCGCCACATCTGTATACTTAAACAATAAGACTCCAAATCTCATCAGGGAAGCGCTTTACCAGAATAAACTGGCTACCAAATTTGAAGCAAATCAGATAGAAAAACCCATCTATCTAAATTAAGGGGGGTTAGCCCCTGTTGCTACCTTTATACTTAAACAATGAACCTCTAAATTTAATCAGGAAAGCGTCTTATCAGAATTAACCGGTATACCAAAATTGAAGCAAATCTGATAATTCTGCAGGAAAAACCCATTTACCTAAGTGGGGGGATAGCCCCCGTACCCCCGTCCTTTATGCTTAACCAATGAACCCCCAAAACTAATCAGGGAAGCGCCTTATGAGAATGAACCTAGAAAAAAATTTGAAGCAAATCGGATATTTCTATCGAGAGTTATCGCGTTACGTATGTACATACATACAGAAACTGCGGGCACATTAGCTCTCAGGCTTTGATAGCCTGTGAGCTAAAAAGAAAAGTGCCCAGTTAAACTGATGGCATTGAGCTCACAGGCTATTCACACTAACTGTATATTATGCTCTTATTTCAAAGAATAATGCCCCTCGAAAAATAAACTAAGGGGGAGGGGAATTGCCCCTCCCTGTTTCCCCTCTTTATACTTAACCAATGATCCTCCAAATATCATCAGGGAAGCGCCTTATCGAAATAAATCGGTATACCAAATTTGAAGTAAATTGGTTAGCAAAACCCATTTATCTAAATAAGAGAGGGTATTATCCCCTCGTCCCCCCTCCCCCCTTTAGACTATACCAATGAACCTTCAAATATAATCAGAGAAACTCGTTATAAAAATTAACCGGTATACCAAAATTTGAAGAAAATCTGATAATTCTGCATGAAAAACCCATTTATCTAAGCTAAGGGGGGGGGAGGAATTAGCCCCCGTTTCCCCTTTATACTTAACCAATGAGCCCCCAAAACTAATCAGGGAAGCACCTTAGCAGAATGAACATAGAAAAAAAATTGAAGCAAATCGGATATTTCTATCAAGAGTTATCGCGTTACGTACGTACATACATACATACATACATACAAAACCGACGGGCACATTAGATCTCAGGCTTTGATAGCCTGTGAGCTAAAAAGTGCCAAGAGCGTGTAACTAGTGGAGGGGGGGGGAGGACAGAAAATAAAAGAGGACATTAAAAGCTTTCCAACAATATGTTACACGAGATGGTTTGGAATAAACAATAAATATCCCCCCCGGAGGACAGGTAAGTCTCAAACTGTGGTAGGGGTGACCTCAAATGTATCTTTGGTCAAGGTTTCAAAATGTGGATTTATAATAAAATAGAATGAGAATTGGGCATTTTTTAAATAGCATGCATATTTTGAACGGCCCTGTAAATTAAGATTGGGGAGGAAGGGGGGGGGCGGCGGAAAGGATTAGAAGGGATGAACTTGAAAAATACAACATAATAAACTAGTAACCCAAATAACTAGGCTTCTAAACAAAAGTATAACGATTTAACCTAGTATTGAATTCAGGGGGTGACCCGGGGGAACATTGGAATGTTCCTCCCGAAAGTTTTGAGATTTTATGCTTTTTAATTGACAAATGTGCATCCCCCCTTACGGAACTCTCCCCCCCCCCTCATTTGGACCGGAGCAGTCTAGAAATCAACCCGCCATTCAACACTGAACCTAGAAAGAAAAAAAAAAGGCTCTTATACAAAATTTTACAGCAATTCTGCCACTAAAACAGTAAAATTGGAGGAATCTATTCAACCCGAATCGTGGATCATGCGCGATGCGATTTGAATTGAAGTAAATCAAAAAATAACCATTTCACCCGCATCTAAAAATCGACATCGAATCTGAACTGAATCGATTCGCCCGAATCTAAAGAATTGAAGTAAATAAAAAAATAGCGATTCTGCCCGCATCTAAATATCTACATCGGCATCGAATCGAAACTGAATCGATTCGCCATTTCTGATCTTAATTTACGGGCAGAATCGATGCGTTAATTTTTTCTTGCTTTCCTTTGTCTTTAGAAAAGAAAGCGTTGGATTCGTGAAAAATTTCGACTTCCAGTTTTCGAAGGACTTATAGTTTTAGAAGATCTTGTCTGGAATACGATTTGACTATTTTTATACATTGTCTGTCTGCCAGTCTATTTGTTTGTCTCTGACAAAAAAATTGTGGTCGGTCTATTTCAAGAACTAATGCATGGAATCTGTTGAAACTTTAGATTCAATTAGATGTTCATATAAATTGGTGCTGATTACTTTTTGATGTAAATCTACCGGCATGTGGCGCTGCTATGCTGCATTTTTCCCGATTTTCGCAATAGCTCTATCTCAAGAACTAATGCACGGATTTCATCAAGCTTCACATTCAGTTAAACGTTGGCATAAATAGTTGCATATTGGATTTCGGTGTAAATCACCCAACAGGGGGCGTTGTTATGCAGATTTTATCAGCAGTGTTGAATTCAGACAATTTTCTCCGGGAGGGATTTCTGCGGATCCAGAGAGGGACAGTTCAGAATGGAAGGGGATTGGATTTTTGTACATTAAGCATAAAATCTCAAAACTTCTGGGGGGACATTTGAATGTTGCACGGGGGATGGGGGGGGGGGGCATGTCCCTCCGGGCTACCCCGGAATTCAACACGTTTTTCTGGATTTAAACGATTTTAGGGATCATATCTCAAGAACTAATGAACTGAATTTCATCAAACTTAATATTCTGACATAAGTTGTTCATGATTAGGTTTTCATGTAAATGATATAACAGGTTGTGCTGCCATGCTGCTTTTTTTTAGCAGTGTTGAATTCAGACATTTTTCTCCGAGAGGGATTTCTATGGTTCTGGAGAGGGACATTCTAGCGTTTCGGGGGGGGGGGGGGGGGGGGAGAATTGGACTTTTGTCCATTAAGCATAAAATCTCAAATCTTCATGAGGGACATTTCAATGTTCCGGGTGGGGGGAGGGTTGTCCACCCGTACCAGCCCCTGAATTTAACACTGTTTTTCAGAATTTACACGATATTAGCGATAATATCTCAAGAAGTAATGACCGAAATTTCATCAAACTTAATATTATGTGTCATTGACATAAGTTGTTCCTGAGTTTTTCGTGTTATTCATGTAACAGGCTATACTGTTTTATTTATTTATTTTTATTTTTATTTATTTTTTTTTTTTTTTGCATGATATTCGTGATAGCCATATCTCAAAACTAATGCACGGAATTTAATCAAACTTCATATTCTGTTACACTTTCAGATAAATAGATCCTTATTAGGCTTGGGTGTATACTGCCCAACAGTTGCCGCTTTTATGCTCGTTGAATTGGGATTTTCCGTTGCGGACATCTAGGCTAATATCAGACGAACGTCTTTTTGCACGCTTTTTTTTCGTTCTTACACTGTCCCTACACATGGTAGCGAAGGTGTAGGGACAGTGTAAGAACGAAAAAAAAAGCGTGCAAAAAGACGTTCGTCTGACATTAGCCTAAGAGGGTGTGGGCCGAAATTCAATGATTTGTTAGGAAAATGCAATGCTTATATTTTCTTTTAAAATGCACATACTTCCACGAACCTATCCTTTTTGAATCCTCATGATGCGCATAGGTTATCATTTAAATTTGACACTGTGATAGCGAATTTTGAAGTTTTAACATTTATGAGGCAGATGAAAATTTTGGGATTGGCACATCCAACTACTTTATCTTCAATTTTTGAAGGAAAATGAAAATGATATTGCCTTATTTTGTCTTAGAGACATCGTTTAAAAAATTCATAGTATCGATTAAATCGAGTTGGCCATAGTATCGATTAAATTGATTAAAAAAATCGAAATCGCCCATCACTAGTATAAAGCACAGTAACCCATACTTCGAAAAAAAAAACCCCACTAAAAACACTGCTGTACTTGCTTTCACAGAAGCTACATAGCTCCAAAATTAATTTCGTGCGCTAGAAAACATGTAAAAAATAAATAACTTACTATCACTTGCAAATGCGCAGACCGCTCGGTCAAATATGGCGTGAGTGTCTTCTTGGTTTCATAAACAAGACAGTCGAGTGACATTTAATGCTACAAGCGGCCAAAGCTTGAAACCCTACTTGTTCTGTACGACCTGATGTCCGACACTACCCGATTTCCCCCTATAACATAAATCTTTTTATTTCTGTTTTTTTAATAATGCACCTTTCAGAAAAAAAGTTTTCCTGTAGTTTAAATTGCATCCTAAATATTGAAAAACACACTCTATTTCTATTCATTGGTAGCAAGTGACTCGAAAACAGCGCCTTTTGGTAAAAATATATTTTTTTGTACTGTTTCCCTTGTTAAGTTCCACACCATATCCTTCTAGACACTGTAGCTACTGTTTTATTTTGTCTCCGAATTTGACGAACTCTATTACTACGATGTCTTCAGAATATTACGAAAAAACTTTTAAATACTAACAAATAATTTTCCATAAGTACGGTAGATTTGTACAACGTTAATATTTGTCAGAGGATAAAAACGGAACGAAAAAGAATTTGATTAAAGTAAATTTTTACTAAACATATCATGAATAAATCTGACGATGTAACTGTATAAATTCCAATTACTATATTGCATGTATACCAGCTTAAAAATCGCGAATTTTGTGTTTTACGACTAATTTTAACCACTTAATAGCTTTGTCTGTAAGCCGCAAGGACAAGAAGAGTTTGCCTGCTTCGTTGATAAAAGTTTCTGTATACCACTAATTTTAAACTGTAATCGTTGTTAAATTTATTGGCAGATATTTTTAGATTATCTAAGGCAAATATATCGGTACGGAAAAAGTGTTTGTCACTATTTTTTATTGTGTACAAAAAAGAAAATGGGAAGTGGATAGTGAGGATATACCAGCACAACGTTTTATTCTGGCAACAAATTTCAAAATATGGTTGCGTGAGAAAATTTATTCAATAAATAAAATAGAGGTTTATCAGAATCAGAACTCCCAAGTGTAACTAGTACATATCTAAAGAAAATTTTTTGAAAAATGTTTTTTCGTAACAACATAAAAAAAATCTCTTTGCTACATGGGAAGAATTTTCAATTCTTTCTGTATAAGTTTTTCACTAAAAGTAAAATTTCAATATGGTTTTATTCGCTAAAATTATAACTGAAATTATTCGTTTGCCTAAAAACGAGTCCATAGTTCAAATTTTCTGTATTTGACTCCATTAGAATTTTATAAATGATAATTCATTATTTTTCGATGTAATACGAAGTTGTACATTTACTTCGGAAGTTCCCTTAAAAAAATGGTATTCTAATTAGTTCTTGCAGTTTTCATCTCATATAACATTTTGTAACATTTATTTTTTAACTTTTGTTACACACTACGATTTTATAGAGAAAATTAATTCACCATTTCGTCTAAATATCGTCGAAATTCGGTATTTCGCATCGCTTTACTCCAAAATATATTTAATAGTTTACATACAGTGTACTAGTGCACGTACAGATATATAGATCATGTACTGGTATGCACAAAGAAATTTGAGTACCTTTCAGGCTATGACCAGTACTTACAGAAATCTGGTTTACAAATGTGCAATACATTTTTGAAATTATTTACTTACTTTCACCGTTTGTACAGTGAAATTCATTTAAAATATTCTGGAAGTGTTTGAAAGTCTTTCATAATCTATGGTTGACACATCATTTTTTTTCTTGTTTCACAGCTGTTCTTTAAAATCAGAATAACCATACTAGTTTTCATAAAGATAATAAAAAGTAAGCGAAAATCTAATTTCATTCTATGTCAATATTCCTCGTAGTAGTGTTAAAGTATTTGCGGCATTAAAAAAAAAAAATACCTGTCGACTTTTTAAATTTTCTTTTCGAATAAAATAGTTTTTGTTTGAAATTAAGATTTCTTTTATAACTATTTATATTAATTACTATAATACGTTTAATTTGAAATGAAAATATTTTAATACGAATTTTTCGTTCTCTGAAATCAGTTGCCTTCTTTAATTATCGCATACTCCCCGAGGGCAGGTTTTAAAGAAAATTATGACCTTTTTTATATGAAAACATTGTTTGCATTTTCTGGATTCCCTAGGAATATATTTAAAGTTTAGAAAAAAGTTCTTTGAAAGGCAGTTAAATTTAACTCCGAATATACATCTCTTTTTTTTTTCCTTTTTTTGAGAAACTAACATTAAGTCTTTTTGTTTTGTTTGATTTTTATATTATGCAATTTATCATATTTTAAGAAGGTGCTTTGTTTGGAAAAGAGCATCTGCTTAAAGAATAAAGTATGTTAATTAAATCTCTCTAGAATGTAATAGATATGATTTAATTGCGACCATCTAACGCTTGTCCTTAATGACATTGTTTAAGTCAAGTTTAAATTTAACAATTATTAAAAAAAGATGTATGCATATTTTTAAGTGTGTTTTAAATTGCATCGAAGAAAAACAAGGAAGAAACACTATGCGTTAAGCATAGATTATCAAGCACTTTCAAAAAATCCAGAATACTATAACAAAATTTCACCATTTAATAATATGAAAGATGATGCCAGGCTAAATAATTTGAAAAATGCATAGCATATTTGAAAACCCAAATTCATGAATTAGTATCTATAGTCGAAAAAGTAATCGATTTTTTTTTCTGAAGTTCTATATAAGATTCGTAGATTTGTATACTGGGTGTGTTCACAAAGTTACAAGACTGGTCTGTGAATACAAAAGGTATTAACTATTTTTGTACAGCGAACTCATATTCTTCGAAATATGACCCCTGGGCATCAATACACCGCTGCCAGTAATTTTTTCCATTGTTTATAGGCACCCTGGACGTTTTCGCGTGCAAAGCTGTTAAGGGACCTCGCAAAGATGCCTCGATCGCTGGAATCGTGTCGAATCCCTTTCCTTTCAGGTATTTCTTGATCCGGTGGAACAAAAAAAAAGTCGCTGGGAGCGAGATCGGAACTGTAGGGGGCTTGCGGCAGTGTTGCCATATTAAATTTAGCCAAAACTTCAGCGGCGGCGAGCCGTATGTGAGAGGGCGCATTGTCGTGGTGAATAATCCAATCGTCTCTGATGTCTGGGCGGACGCACCGAACTCGATCCTTCAAATGGTGGAGCACTCCAGCGTAAAACTGACCTGACCCGGAGCGTCCGCCCAGACATCAGAGATGATTGGATTATTCACCACGACAATGCGCCCTCTCACACGTCGCTTTCCGCCGCCGAAGTTTTGGCTAAGCTTAACTTGACAACACTGCCGGAAGCCTCCTACAGCCCCGACCTTGCTCTCAGCTTTTTTTTTTGTTGTTGTTCCCTCGGATCAAGAAAGACCTGAATGGGAAGCAATTGGACGCGATTCTAGCGATCTAGGCAGCTTCGACGAGGTCCCTTAACAGACTTGCGCGCAAAGTCTTCCAGGTAGTTTATGAACAACGGGCTGACAGCGGTGTGACAGCCCAAGGGTCATATTTCGAAGAATTTTAATTCGCTGTACAAAAATGTTCAATAAATTTTGTATTCTCAGACCAGTCTTGAAATTTTGTAAACACACACTGTATTTGCTACAAAGTATGCTAAAATTAGTTCCGTTACGAAAGCATGTTAAAATTCCCTTTTACCAATTTCTGCCAATTAGTGTCAACGTATCGAATTATTTTGTGTAGCCATGTATATGATTTATAGATTTTATGCACACGAAGTAATATACAAAACATTTTGTTAAAAACGCATACCACAATTGAAAACTCACTTTCAGAAATTATCGATCATAGACAGTGTATTATAACAGAATTATTTTTCGTGTCCCTGTAAATTAACGATAAATGCTATGTACACCATATTCTATAGTAAGTATATGGTTGCGCACGTCAGTGATATATATCAGTTTCAATATTTTTCAAAGAGTCTCACTTCATTGAAATACATTCGAAAACCTTTCTCCATAGATCTTAATGTATTGAAATTCTTTTGCGTGTCCCTAGAAACGAGCTATACATGCTATATACTTCATTCTCAATACCGAATGGTACACTTCAATAAAATATATCAATTACATAGTAATCGGAGTATATTTACACAGGTTACAGCGCGGACAGACGGGCTGACATACGGTCATACAAACCGAATTCATAAAAACTTTTCAACTATGTTTGAAAGTAGTAAAAAAAAAAAATTCATATTTAAAAGTTTCATAAATACAAGAAAAGTTATATTTTTCCTGAATAAAATTTCTAATTATACTCACATTTTTACATTTATTGTGTTCGATAAATATATAGATAAATTAATGCATGGGCTTTTAGTGAATTACAGTGAAATCTTGTTACAAAGAATTTCTAGTGCCCACCGATTAACTTCGTTATTCTGAAAATTTCGTCAATGAGAAATTCCAATGTGACGGATTTTAAAAATTAAATTCGGATGCACAATAAATAAAATTATATATGATTATTTGTCTGCAAGCATTTAAATGAAAACTAACTACACAGTGCACTATTTACACTGTAACCAATATAGCCTTAATTAAATTTCAAGATTTTAGTTGTAACTATAAAGAAATTGTAATTTGTCTCATACACCTTAAAGCTGAAAAATTCACACTGATATACAGGGTATTCCGAATTTAGAGAAATTTAGAGAGGTGATAGTAGGCATCTAGAGGCTGAAAAATTGGCGTAGAACATGAGGTCGTAAACCACTTATTTCATCACAAATAGAGAGTTTTTCATCCTAACTCGGGCTGTAATGTAGTACAGTAGAAACAGCGTTTGAGGTGGAACTAATTGGAACAAAAATTATACTTGTTGTAAATGGTAGGTAACACGCTCCTAATGAACATCCAGAAAATATACATTCGTACTGTTGCTCAAAATGCGCTTTTTGGCGGCCATCTTGAAAAAATATGAAAAAATTAAAAAAAATGTAAAAAATCATGTGGGGTATCAAATCACATGAATTTTAATGCTTAAAAAGAGTATGACATTGGTTTTTAAAAGTAAAATGTTTATAAAGATCGACTAGCGGGAATAAAAAAAATAAAACCTACATGGCTCCATAGGTAAACCTTAAATGTAACTATGCTACATTATATTACACCTATACCTGATACTGTTATGTGACAACTTGGACTACAAAATTAATTGTTATAGCAATATTGTCGCATAAATATTCATCAACTTTTATAATTTCTAAATAAATTATTCATTACGAAAGGTAAAATATCAAAATGCTCTTATCTCCAAATTTCTCCAAACTTCTCCACCTTCTTATCTCCAAAAAGAAAAAGTTATTTCAAATCCTGATCTTAACAAACTTTCAACGCTGATACATGAATCGAAGAACTACTAAACTCTGGCTTTTGTATCTGAACATGGTGGATTTTGTAAAAACGTATACTTCGGCTGAACGATCAGGAAATTTGTGCATTTACAAGCAATTGAGCATATGCTACCTTTTTTGCGAGTTCAGGTCATAACAATTATGCTATATGCACAAGAATATGCCTTCAACAGATGCGGAACTAAAAACAACGAAACCAGAACTCTACAAAATGCTGCATGAAGCCCAATTTGCAGTACAAAGAAAGGACAGGAAGTGGTCTGGTGTTTGGACCGATATGCACATTGAGAAAACGCTCATGAAATGGACTAAAAGTCGTTCTGGTATAACTCACGGAGGCGGTACAACTCAAAGTCAACGTGCAACTTGGATTTTTATCCATTGTCGATGTAGTGAAATACCATGTGCAATGAGTTTACTGACCAATGTTTCACGTATTGGCAGTGAACAACATACTAATTTAACTGAGGCAAGGATGGCAGGAGATTTCGAAGATATGAAAAAGGTAATGCAATTTTTTATAGACCACAATCCATTTACAGCTACTTGAACTGTGTTATGGAATATTTTTGATGGAATTACAGATAACAAAAACAATATAACCGCAGAAAATGCTCACATCATTGGAAGAAGCATTCAAGATAAACTTAGCTTTAAACTTTTTAAAGGTAAAACTTTATTGAAATCAGACCAAGCAGTAACCATGAAAGCATTGAAAAAAGGAATTATTATTGCTGGTGAGACTCACCATGTAGATTCTCATCTTTTAACACAGAGGATGGTTGCTTGTTGTTTGTACCTGCTTGAATAATAGCGCTCAAGATAGAAGAGAATTTTTACATTAAAACATTTAAAATTCACGACTTTTACTTACGTCTTTTTTTTTAAAGAATGAAAAAAAAGTAATACCATACACAATGACATTTAATTTCAACATAAAAGCACTGTTTTAATTTACCACGTGAAAAATAAAAAAATGCGAACTGCATAGCTGCTAACTTTTACGCTTTTTGGCTACCAATAAAATTTTAAAGAGATTTTCGCCTTGTTCAATCATCAGGTTTCGACAATTGAATAACACAATATTTTCTATAAAATTTTAATGGTATGAAAAAAGCGTAAAGGTTGGTAGCTATGGAACTGGCAAGTTAAAAAATAATGTTGGCGAGATTTGCACCCAGCTATCATAAAAATACCAAGAATTGTTTGCGATCATGGCAAATTTTATGTAGTTTTATTCTAAAAAATATTTTTGATTAAAAATGGCCGCTTTGCATAGGAAAAATTATGGCGTAAGCCTGTAATTGTATATGGCAGTCACATGACTTTCACTATTATAATATAGATGAAATGATGGCGATAGAACAATATGCGGCGATTTATCACCTGCGCCCGGCTAACATTAAAGTACCAAAATGGCCGCCTGGCATATAAAGAGTGAAACGGTCAGCCAGGAACTCTTGATGACAGTTATATGACTTAGGCTATTATTATAAAGTTTATTATTATTAGAGTAAAAGCAGGTATTAACCCCCGTGTTAGATCTCCATGAATAAATTGACATTGATTTTGACTTCAGTATATTTCAACGTTGTATAAAACGTTTCTGGACCATTTTTTTCTGAGATAAATAATTTTTAAAAATTTCCATGTGCAACAGAGCTTTTTTTAAGCATAGAACACAAATTGTCGCCATATTTACCTGGCTTCTTGCTGCATTTACTTATTGTATGATATTATTTTTTTCTTTCAATGAAAGTTGCTTTCTTTTCCAGTTCTCTGCCATTAAAAAAAAAGAAATTTAACTCGAAATATAATTTGTTACAGATTAGATATTCGCTAATAGGTACAGCTATTTATCGACAAATACGAAGGTAAGAAACTACTGTAAAAACAAATTGTCTGGACATGAAATCTTTTCTTTTAAACGGATGTAAGGCAAACAGAAAAAACAAAGAAGTACGTTGAAAATTTAAAGATCTGGGGGCGATGAAAATAATAATGACTAACGCTTTCTTTCGGGATTCTTATTTTTCGATAAAGACTGTTTTCTTTCGAACTCGGTGATCGTTAAACCGAAAGAAATATTCTTTTTAAGACTTCGATAAATTCGCTAATTTAAAAAAGCGTTAAACAGAAATTCACTAAAGTGAATAAATTTTTAATGGAAAATTATATGATTTTTATTGTAATTCAAATAACATTCGTTAAACAGAAAAATTCGTTAGAGCGACATTCGTTGGAACGATGTTTTACTGTATAGGAGAAGTCATAGACATAAGCTCTAACATTGTCGCGTAAAAATTTTTTCGCAAAGCATAATTAAAATGTGTAAAACCTTTTATAACAATTTAATTCTTTTGCTAGAATGTTGAAAAGACTGGACTCTATCTATCTCTACTAAATGGATTAATTCTTTTATTTTTCAGGTGAGGAAATGAAGAATGCTTTAGATTTTGTTTAAGCTTTTCCTCCGAGCTGTTTTTTCTTCTCTGAGTGATTGATTGCTTTGTGGTATGTTGTTTGCTTCTATTTCTTTATACCTATGCTTAGATACAGGCAACGGATGTTTTTTTAATGTATTTAATTAATTTATGGAAAATAATTCAAAACAATAGTAACAATTTATAGAACGTGATTGCTTAAAACGTGCATTAGATTGATTGCGGTTTTATTGAATTTCGCAATTTTTGAATATCCAATACAACGACATAACTGAATCTAGTGATTTTATACGGAGGCGAAGCGCTCATACCTGCATTAAAGTGATAGCAATCGAAAATATTTCCCTTTTTTAGAAATTCTAATGCAATAAATTAATAATTGTCCAAAAGATTCCAATACAACAAGTTGAATCTACAAATGTTTATTTGGTTTTCTTGGGTGCGTAAGCATTCAAACACCCTTTATAATAGTAATGAATATAAAAATTTTAGTATAGTTAGAAATTGCTATTAATTCATGCTGGCTTTGATAAAATGTTTTAACACTCAGAAAATCTGCATAATTAAACGATCGATGTTTTAAAATGAAGCTATGTAGCATAAAAATGAACTTTGTTTTTCTATCTTAACGATTTGCCTCAAAAGAAGCCAATGAGAAAGAATAATTATTCCACAATAGTAGAGAAATTCTTTCTTGTTTCAGAATCGGTGATTTTCTATTATTCATATTCATGTGTTACGTACAATCATATTCGTGTATTACAGGGTTGTCCAGTATACCCTGTTGCCAATTAGGGGATTTTTTATTTAGAAATTTCGAATTCATGCCAAATAGTAATTTTATTCTTTATTTAATAACAGGCTATTCGTGATTAAATAAAGTAAATATTACTATTTTGAACTTTTGATTAAAATATGCCGCTGAATTGGCAACACCGCACATATAATTTCTGAATAGGAAGCTAACAGCAGAATTTCTGCGATTAATGAAAGAGAAGATCTAAAATTTTGTTACTAAAAAATAAAATCTAATTATTGGGAGGAGTACCGGCAGAAGTTAATATCTCTTTAAAAAGAATTGCTGTAGTTTCCGTTTGCATTATTAATTTACTGTCAATGTAGCAATAAGAGGTTTGTATTCAGCTTTTATTGCTACATTGTTCTCGTTATTTTTGAAATACAACATATGGCCAGTGTATTATCGTTATTAGAATATATTTGACGAAAAAATTTTAATTGTTGTGTAAAAACTATTTCATAATTACTTAAACCCTTAACGGCCGCATTAAATTACGGTTAAAAAATTCAAATTGCTTATTGGCACCACTTTTTTGAAAAATAAATATTCATCCTACTTAATAACGTGTAAAATAAACCATGATAAAACCAATTACACTATTTTATAAAACTGGTGCGATTCAAACAAAAAAGAATAAAATGAATAAAAGGCACAGGCCGAGAATATCACGGGAACGAGAATTAAGGGGTTGAAAGTCTTTTTCCACTATACGAAACAGAAAATTTTGAAAAGATTTTAAATGGTTTGCAAAACTGTTATGTATATAATATATACACATATATATATAGATATTTTTTTCATGAAATGAAAACTTGTCATTACGCAAGTTCTTAAGACTAAAATGTTTGTTTATTGATGTTTTTGCAATAAAATAAAATATTAATACTAGGTTGAGCAAAACATTCTGGGAAATTTGTGAAAGTTGCGTTGTTATGCGCAAATTAACAACAAAGGCAACGAGGACTATTCTTCAAAGTAGAGACCATCGTTCTGCCAGATTTGCTTCCTGATTTGCTGGAAGTATCATGGTGGCTCCTTGGATTCGAAAAATTCTTGGCATGCTTCTTCAACTTCATTAAAAGATTCAAATCGACGACCCTTGAAAGAGTGTTAGATTGACCGAAAAAGGCCATAATCAGATGGGGTCACGTTTGGACTGTACCACTAATACTCCTATATACTATACAAATTCTGGTAACTGTTATATTAAAAATTTCCCAGAACTTTTGGCTCAACCTAATATTAAAACTCAACAGTACATTTATATGTATGATATTTAATTTAAATTTAGTTTTATTAGCAAATCAATCAAATATTTTTTCAAATGTTTTATCCTGAATAAAATAAAAACAACGATTCTTTTGGGATGAAAAATAAATAAAAAATCTACTTTATGTTTTATTAACATTATCTAAATTTCGGTATTTCTTTGAATATATATTTACATATGCTTTTATTTATTTTACCAACGTTTCCCTAAAAGTTCACACTTTTAGGGAAACGTTGGTTAGAGCTCAAAAATGCTTTTAAAGAAAAAAAAATAATTTTTCTAATCTAATTTTATTAGAATACTTATTTTAGTTTGTAATAAGGTTTTGCTAATTTAATGACATGAATAAAACATAATACAGAGCCTACTTATTAGTGAGATAAACGGATATCAAATGCAGTATGAAAGGAAATTCAACTCTCCTAAGAACGATAAATATGACCTTTATATACATGTTTACCAAAATGTAACAACGTTTTTTTTTTGTTTATAGCTGAACATATATCTGTTTATAATAAGTATTAAGAAGATAAAAAATAACAGAGTTTTTTAGTATGAAAAGGAGAGAGAAAAAAAAATATAAATTACATTATGGCAAAAGAAGAATGAAATAAAATGTTGAAATACAGTTTTTTTTTGCAGATTTTATTTACATCTCATAGCATCAAGGATGAGATTTCCGCTTTTTTGTATACCAGTAGTTTCTTAGAGAAAATGTTGTTCTCTTAAATCGCAAAAATGTTCGGATTAAATAAAATAATATTTTCTCTAACAAAATACTGGTGTGGAAAAAAGCGGAAAACTCATCCCTGCATAGGATTTAAGATGATAGTGATATATCTTTCGTACTTACATACGTCTTTAATGGTATTTACGTACAGGGTGTCATGCGAATAACACCCTGATTTCAAAATTAAATATCTCAAAAACAAAGATCAATAAAATTATGCGGTAAACGGTTTGTTTATTAGCTAAGATGTAAAAATGTTATACAGAAGTTTCAAAATTTAGTCGCAAAAATCGTTAACAGATGGCGCTATAATCGCAATACTTGTAAACTGATCTTCGAAGTCCAGAACACTAGCGTCTCAATCCTAGACGGCTTCCTATGGAAGACCGAAAATTGGGAAAGATCACCTTTTCGTTGGGGTGATGGGCAGAAGTGGATACATCTGGTCACAGAATTATTGCATCAGCTTCAATTTTAGAGAATTTCAATGAATAGAATTTTCAATAAAAAATTTAGCAATCATTATATAAGAACTTATTAAAATATTTTATTTGGGTAATGTGCAGAAGCGGAGACATCTGGTGACAGAATTATTGCATTAGCTTTAATTTTAGAAATTTTCAATGAATAGAATTTTCAATAAAAAGTTTAGAAATCATTATATAAGAACGTACTAAAATATTTTATTAAATTCAATTTTTAATGCCACATAATTATTTAAATCAAAATGCATATATTTAGAAAAATAATTTCGTACTTTTTATTTATTTTTTATATTTTTAAATCACCGCATAATATTTTGGTATTATTGTTTATATACCCGAATTATTAAAAATAAAAAAGTAATTTTTCACTTTTAATTTATTTTTAAATCACGGCCTAATATTTTGGTTTTAGCACAGCACATATATTTCTTTTCTTTGTAAACAAAATTTTAGAGACAAAAATTATGCATTAAATTATTTCTTTTTTTAAAAGGAATTGACCACCATTTAAAAGGAATTGAAGGCACCAAATTTCTGTGCTCAGTGATAAAAAAAAATGAAAACGATTTTTTAAAATTAAAATTATATTTTAACTTAATTAAGATTTTAAAAATAGAAAATTTGTATTTTTTCATTCAAACTATTCCGTACAGTTAAAAAAATGATTTATGAATCATTATTATAAATGCTCAATGATTTTTAAAAAAGGGGTTTCTTTTAGCTTAAATAAATTTTAAAACCAAAAACTTTGGATTTTTTATTCAATCTTTTTTCACAGTTTAAATAAATATTAAAAAGTAAAGATTTCCATTTCTTTTCAAATCTTCCTCTACTTGGATTCGATTTCATGATCTACCAATTAGGAGAGAAAAGACATACCATAGAGATAGTGGTATCCGGACTGAAGTAGCTTGTAACAAAATTTTAAACAAATCTCAATTCTGTCAACACATGGCTCCGCTTCTGCACATTAAAGCTGTTAAAGTTTTTATTGAAAATTCTATTAATAGAAATTCTCTAAAATTGAAGCTGATGCAATAATTCTGTGACCAGATGTCTCCGCTTCTGCACATTACCCAAATAAAATATTTTAATAACTTCTTATATAATAATTGCTAATTTTTTTATTGAAAATTCTATTAATTGAAATTCTCTAAAATTGAAGCTGATGCAATAATTCTCTGACCAGATGTCTCCACTTCTGCACTTCACCCAAACGAAGAAGTGGTCTTTCCCAATTTTTGTTCTTCCATAGGAAGCCATCTAGGAATGAAACGCTAGTGCTCTGGACTTCAAAACACAATTTATAGGCATTGCGATTACAGCGCCATCTGTTAGCGGTTTTTGCAACTAATTTTTAAAACTTCTGTATAACATTTTTACAGCTTAGCTAATAAACAAACCGTTTACCGCATAATTCTATTGATCTTTGTTTTTGAGATATTTAATTTTGAAATCAGGGTCTTATTCGCTGGATACCCTGTACATCTTATAGATAAATTAGGGAGCATACTGAATTGGTAGTTCTGGTTTTGTCAAGAGCGGTTATTCGGGAAAACTGTTGTCATAACACTCCAAAAATTTACAGTACAGACTGTAAAAAAAAATAATGTAACGTTACTCCATAAGAGTGATGGTAGCATGCTGCCTACAATTTTTGTGGAGTAATTTAACATATAATGGTGTAATTTAAACTGATAACTGGTGTAATATTACATAATAGTGTAGTGTAACGTAACACCAGTTATATCGGTAAATTACTCAATAAAATAGAGGCAGCAGGACTGCCATTAATTTTATGGAGTAACAATACATACATTTTTTACACTGCAGGCAGAATTCAACCATTCATGAGATACGGAACATTTTTTTCCGTGACGCCATGCATAAATAAGCTACCGCCCTCTTAATATTAGACGTAGTTTTACATTTCTCGTGTATTTACGTTACATTGCATACATGTATAGTATTTCAGTAAATGCGTGGGTCTTAGGTGAAGCACAAAAAAAAATATATATATAAGACACGAGCTGTAATATTGTCAGGTAAATATTTTTTCATAACGATATAATTAAAATGTGTAAACTCTTTTCAAGGCAGTTTAATTCTTTTGCCACAATATTAAATTAAATTCAAACAGTAGTAATGTTTTAGATAATGGGATTGTTTTTTGACATGCGCCAAAAGGATCGTGTTTTTAACGAATTTCGTACTTTTAGAGATTCCAATACGGTGACTTAGCTGAATCCATTGATTTTTTTTTTCTGAGCGCCCATACATGCGTCAGATTGATAGCAGCTAAAACAAAAATCACATTTTTAGCAATTACAATAAAACAAATTTATCCAAATTGTCCACAATATTCCAATACAAGTTGAATGCACAAATGTTCTTTTGGTTTCATGAGCGCATAAATGATCATACACTCGTTTTAGTAATACTGAATTTAAAAAAAACTGCTATTTTTCAAGATTCATATTGATTCTTATTGGCAGAGAAAATGTTACAATATTCAGAAAAACTGCACAGTTTAAAGACTTTAAAGAACTTATAAAAATAAAGCTATTTAAAACAGGGCTCTACAAATTAGTTGGGCAAAAGAATGATTTATTGAATGGACTTGACAGGAAAAAAAATATATATATTGTTATAAGATAGAAAAATAGTTCAAGTTTACTATTATCACCATTATTGTGTCGTACTTGCAAACCAGAATGATTTTAATGAAACCAAAGACAGCATTTCGCTTTTTCAGTAGCGTTGTACGTCGCCATTATCATAATGACGAAAAAGAAAGATTACCATTCGCTAAGCGATAGCGCAGCTATGACACCTAACGCCATCTATGAATAAACTTCGACAATGGTACTACTGGTCTGACTTTAAACTAGTTAATTTCATTTAATATTTCAGAAGTTCTTAAAAATTTGCCCAACTAATTTGTTGACACCCTGTATAAAAATGAATTTAGTTGTGCTTCTAAAAAAGACACTGAGAAAAAAAGCCTTATTCCTCAATTTGAGAAATTTCGAAATTTGCTATTGTATTGTTCGAGATTCAATGATTTCCTAAAAATCATATTCATGATGGTGTCACCATAGTTGCCAACCTCCCGAATTTTTCAATACCAGTAAAGTTTTACAAGAATATCCGCTTTATTTGAACCAATTCATTACATCTTGAAATACCTGCGAGAGTCGTTATGCTCTCGCTTACTTTCAATCAATAATGATCAGCCGGTTAGTTTTTGATCCATAATTGTTAAACATAAAAATGGAATTTCAACGCAAAGTCTTCTCTTTATTTAATTTCAGAAATTGTGCGATTGTATGAAACAAGTATTTCTACATAAAAACATTGGTATTAAAATAATCGGAAAGTTGGAAACTATGCACGGTGTCATGCATACAACGTTGCCAATTAAGGAATTTTTTAATTCACAAATTCCGAATTCGTAACAGCAATTCCAAATTTCCTTTTTACCTTTGTTTAATGATAGACGTTTGAAGATTAAATAAAACAAAAATTACTATTCAGAATCTCTTATTTAAAAAATTCCGCTAAACACTCAATACTGCACGTATATGTACTGAACAGGAAGCCAATAGCAAAATTTCTGCAATAAATGGATGCGAAGGTCCGAAATTTTGGTACGGAAATATAAATGTCGTTGCAGAACCGACGTACGAGAGGGGTTTATAGCTAGAAAAAGTGTAGAGTACTTTCTGACTATGTGATGTTTTGTATTCAGACGTTATTACTATATTGTTCTCATTATTCTTTAATCACGATTTGTGATCAGAGTGTTATTGGTATTAGTATGCATTGGATGAATGAATGTTAACCTTCCGTCTACCAGACGGGTCCATTGGACCCGACATGTACATTCAAAATATTTATTCAAACCAGAAATTTCTTCAAAACAAACTAAATGTATAAATCAGACAATAATAAGTTAAATAAACAAATTAAATAGTTTTAAGTAAAAATTCTGGTGTAGAATGTTTTTATAAAACTTGAGTAAAATTTCCGGTAGTTCTAGGGTTAATTGTGGCGTGAGTATTTTCGTAATTATTTAAAATTCTTTTTTTTTTGCTATATAATACACAGAATTGCAGAAAGACTTTAAATAATTTGCCACTCCTTATATATATGTGTGTGTGTGTGTGTAATAATACGAAGAATGCAGGCAGCGATAAGCTTTAATCGTATAAAAAGAAGAAGGAAGAATAGATCTATTTGTTCTACCGGCATCTAATGCATCATGATTGATCTTGTCACAGAATTAATGTAGGAAAACCATTCGCTTGATGGTTTTTATTTGTAGCATATTAAATATTGGTACCCGTCGTAGAGTTGCGGAGAAAAGACACGAAATGAAATCTTTGGGCGTTTCTCCAGGATAAAAGAAAAACGAGGCAATTTAGAGCTCCATGATTTTATTAAATGAAATCATCTTTAAAGCAGTTCAACACATTATTTATAAGGCATTACCTCCTCGAAGATAAATGATTTGACATGAAATCACTACAGGATCATAAAATAAAAGTAGAATAACTATTATAATGAATGATATCTTGGAACGACCAGCCAAGGCTGTTGACAATGGGAAAGATCTAAAAAATTCTGCCGAAAACTCTCGTGCATCTGCTTTTTGCTCAACGCGGTGAAACCCAAAATCATGACGTAACGCGCGCTGTGGCCAATGCAAAAATAAAGGATACGCGTAAAGCCTCCGTTACGACCAATGGGAATTATAAAGAATAGAGTCCTGGCAATTTGAAGCGAACGCATTTTATGTTAACAATTACCCCAGCGAAAAATAATGGCTCTTTAAAAACATTCGAATTCACATTAAATAATGGAAATGATCAGAAATCATGATATAGTTTAGGAATAAACTAAAAGCTTTATATTTAAGTAAATCGAGCAAGATAATAATTAATTTAAGTAGAATTTAATAGAATTGATGATAGGTATTATTAATGAATAAGAAATTAGTGAATATGCCGGTAATTTTGCATGAAAAAGGGAATATCGCGAAGGAAGAATTAATAATATATTATAAATTATAAAATTACGTAACAAAAGGTGCAATTTTTTTTTAAATCGAATAATATTTCCACGTAAATAAAGTTGAAGAAATGCAAAAATAAATTTTTATACGGACCCCGTACAAAAATTCGCAATGAGTAAAATGTGCGACATACAGTAATAAGGTCAGGTACAAAATTTCAGTATTTTATCATAAAAAGACGTAAAGATATGTTTAAACAAAGTTAGTGAGTGTTTAATCATAAATTATAAATGTAAATTTTTACAGTTGGAGAGCAATCATTGTTTTCTTTGGTAATTTGTGCAGGACACCTGAAACGATATCATCTGACATGTTTTTTTACCCCTTCGTGAACTGATATCCAGACATCGAAAAGTGGTTTAAGTCATCATTTATGTATTTTTATATCTCTGCGGCTTTTTACGATAAAATATTGAAAATTTGTACTTGACCTTATTAGTGTATGTGACACATTTTAGTCATTGGGAAATTTCATGTGCGGTGGCCGTACAAAACTTTAAATTTTGTATTTCGTTAAATTTCATTCCCCGAAAATGTCAATCGATTTCATGAAATTCGGTACCTTTTTATGTAACTTTGTAATTTTTAATAAATATCAGTGATCAATATTTAACCCCTTAAAGCTCGAATTAAATTATGGTTGAAACATTCAAATTGCTTATTGGCACCACTTTTATGAAAAAGAAATATTCACCTTATTTAATGAAAAAAAAGATATTAAAATGTAGTCAATTTCACTATTTTATAAAACTGGTGGGAATCAAACAATTTGAGTAAAAGACACAGCCCGTGAATATGACGGGAGCGAGAATTAAGGGGTTAACACCTTCAGAGGCGGTGGGATATTATATATACTACCTAATGTTAATCATGATCTTACCAGAAACTTTTAATTAAATTTTACTTTTTTAACTTTGACGGGAAAACTGAAAAAAACTGCTTTTCCGTTATTTAAGATAAATTTCTTATTAAATTCAGATATGAAATCAGCATTACAGAAGCAAAATTACTTGGCCTTGAAAGGGTTAAAGGATAAACTCAGAGGTTAATGTTTTTGGAACACACTGGATATATATATATATTTACTATACTGTGCAAATTAATTGCGACACACTATTGTTTCCTTAGAATTGTAATCCGATTACCAGTTGATGTTTCAAACCCACTTAACCGCTTAATTCTTTGCTCGCGTGATATTCATGGGCTGTATCTTTTATTCAGATTGTTTGATTCCCACCAGTTTTATAAAATAGTGTAATTGGCTTTATTATGGTATCATTTTACCTGTCATTAAATAAGGTGAATATATCTTTTTCAAAAAAAAGTGATGCCAATAAGCAATTTGAATTTTTAAACCATAATTTAATGCGACCGTTCAGGTGTTAAACCGGTTTTATCTGTGTGACTAACACAAGGCTACCACAAACGACTATTTTTTAATTCTAACATGCACCACTTTATCAAAACATAAATCCTTAACCCCTTCGCGACGGGAGCCTTTTACGAAATTTTTAATCTTTTTTCACTGTTTTTTAAAAACAGAAATTTGTATCTTCTTGAATCGAGAAAATGCGCTCATTAAATAAGGCAAGTTTTAAAGTAAAATTTTACTGGTGAGGAAAACCAAGGATCCTGAGCGCTTCACGCGGCACGTATACGGGTCGCTCGTTCCCAAGGGGTTAACCGCTGCCATCGAAACACTCAAGGCCTGAGGACACGAGTTGTGACGTCATCACTAATAGACCGAATTCTTACTAGTGTTGGAATTCACACCGGAAATTTTTGATTAGCAATTGTCTTTTATTTTATTTGTGGAATATCTATCATCTTATTAAACATTAATAACTATTTAAATTTACTGTGAGAATTCAGAATCCCTAAATAAAAAATTCAGCCAGATGCGGAATTTTACAGTGTTGCCGCATCTGGCTGATTTTTTATTGGGGGATTCCAAATTCTCACCAGTAAGTTTAAATAGTTATTATATTTTTATAAGATGATAGATATTCCACAAATAAAGTAAAAAAAAAATTGCTCTTCAAAATTTTCCTGTGTGAATTCCAACACTAGTGAGAAGTCGGTCGATTAGTGATGTCGTCACAACTCGTGTCCTCTGGCCTTGTGTATTTCGATGGCAGCGGGTTAACACACACTAATTATTTGTAAGAGAAATACACTTCAAAATTTATATTGGAAAATTACTGGGGCAAACAGAATATAAAAATAGTCGCCTGTAGCAGTCCTGCTAAGGTGGTGTAACTTCAAACGTGACAATAAGAATGTGGGTTGAATAATTTTTAAACGGGAAACAGTCACTTCAGTTTCAGTTGTGAGATTCTGTCTATGAGATATGAGTTTATGCTCTCTGTGAGATACGTATAATTATACTGCATTTAAAAATTAATATTACTGTATGTAAATGTTCAAAAATGATTTCTCTTAAAGATCACACTTCTCTGACAATGAGAGGTATCGCTTCTTCACTTGACATAGGCAAATCAAGTGTATGAAGAATTTGACGAGATATAATTCATCTGGATCATCGTCTTTAAATAAGAGAGGTAAATGTGGAAGCAAACAGAAAGCAGCTCCAAAAACCAATACAATTTTAATCAAAAATAGTAAAATGAATCCAACAAAAACTTTCAAAAAAGATTTACTAGATTGAATGTTTGATCTTAGTGATACAACCTTACGCCGTAACCTTCTGGCAGCTGACCGGGAAGCAGGAGGACCAAAAAAAAAATAATATATGGACGCTAAAATGATGAAAAAACGTTTAGCATGAGCAGGGATGAGATTTCCGCGTTTTTGCACACCAGTATTTTGTTAGAAAAAAATGATATTTCATTTAATCGGAATACTCTTGCGATTTAACAGAACATCATTTTCTCTAAGAATATACCGGTGTGCAAAAACGCGGAAATCTCATCCCTAAGCATGAGTCAAAAAATATAAATCATTGACTGTTGACGATTGAAAAAAGCTCATTTTCAGTGATGAAACTCATTGTTTGTCAGGATTACAATCTCTTTAAACGCATCAAAAAATGCAAAACACTGTGACGTCACGAAACTTCAACGGAAGGAGAAATGATTATCTTTCGGACACATATGCATCCAAACGTGCATTGCAGCTGACGGTGAGAAGTTTAAACATCTCAAATAAAGGTAAATCGTTATAATTAGTTATATTTTTTTCATTTCTAAGATCGTTTTGTTACCTCACAGTGTAGGAAATCCCGAAAAAACAAATGCACGTTTTAACCTTTCTATTATTTGTATTAACCCTCTCGCTGCGCAACCCGAGATTTCCTCGGGCAACGTAAAAGTAGCAAAATTTGCGCAACCCAAGATTTCCTCGGGGATGCATTTTCCCGCCTAATTATCCCTCCTTGATTATTCCCTTCAGTTATTTTTTTATTGTAAATATTGCCTTATTTAATCGGGGCATTTTCTCGATTAAATTAGACAAAAATTTTTGTTTTGAAAAACTGGTGATAAAAGAATAAAAATTCTTAAAAGACTCTCGTCGCGAAGGGGTTAAATATGCAATTTTTGAAGCTATTTAGATAAAATAATTACGCAACGAGTGTGTTAATGTCCACAAGGTGTTTTTTCGTACTAAATCCATAATGCTCGACAAGTTTGTAAATCCCTTTTTTCCATATCTGTTTCAGTTTTCGAGATAGAAATGCTAATTCCGCAGTTTTTCACCCGGTTGCGCCGTAGACGGTTTTATTCAGCAGCACACGGCTACTTTACTACACCCGGACCCCACTTTTATGACTATAGCTCTTGCCGTTCAGAAATTATTCGGGTGAGAACGGACTTTAGCGGACACACTGTATATAATGACGGTTTATGTAAGAAAGTGAATTTTATTTTTAATCATTTGATTTGCACATATCGCTCACCCGCAAGAAAAGTGACGCATCTCGCAAAAATTCATATTCATTTTGCGTTTTATTCCACTAATAGGTCTGTCACAGGTGCGTCTTGCTACACAAAAAGTTTCACAAGTGTAGTTATAAGGAAAATCACTTTATTACGCGGTATGTCCATTTGTGACCGAAGAAGATGAGTGATTGTGTGGGGAGGTAAAATAACCCAACCCTCAAAATCTCATCGTACGCCTTCATTTTTAAGGGTTTTACGCTTTTATGAATGTTTTTATTCCTGCATGCAGAGATAAGTGCTGTAATTTCATGTTACAGTAAAATCATGCAAATTTTCTTTTACCTCTCCTGTGAAATTTACTTTTGCCTGGATGTGTCACTTTTCTTGTGGGTGAGCGATATATATTATATACGAGAGCTGTTTCAATGAAGAATGACCATATTTTTTTTATCGACAAATCTCCACTCATCGTCTAAATTTTAATGTTGTTTCCCAAAGTAGTTCACATTAAATTTCATGCATTTCTCCCACATCTTTTCTCACTTCAAAGACATGTTGCAAACCACCTATTCTAAATAGCTCCCTCAAAATACCCTCTGCCATCTTCACCAAAGCTTCTAATGATGAAAAGTGCATTCCTCGAAGGTGTTTCTTCACATTAGGGAATTCATCTCATTTTCCTGTAACGCATTACCGTCAATTTGGAACAAACTTCCACGCGAAAGTATAGGGGAAGTTGGCCTAAAATGATCCCCTTAAGGGAAAAACTTGTGTAAAATAACATAACTGTTTAAATAAAACTTTTTCCCTATGCTAATATGTTTTACACTATATTTTGCATTATGAATATATTTTAAATATTTTAAACCCAAATTGAGTAATAAAAAAGGCAGATATTTGAAAAAGTGTCCAAAGGATCGTTTTATCATCACCCAAGGGCAAAATGATCCTTCATTTAAAAATAATTGCCATAATAAAGGATATAAAAGTAATTTATCGCCATAATAAAGGATATAAGAGTAATTATGACAATACTTAATGAAATGAAATACGTTTCACAATCAAATAGCATACATAATTCATTTTATTAAAATAAAAAGAGTTACAAATAATTTGGAAAAAACAATAAAATGGAATAATTGGAAATTATGATCCAAAAATAATAGCATAACACTCCAGAAAGATTTGGTGCAGTCACACATTTGGCTCTCATGATGGATAGAAACCGTTACCGGATTTTCTTCTACGAATGAAATGGTAGTAAAACGATCCACATAATGGATCATTTTACCCGGCAACATGGCCGTCCATTTTAGGTCATATAACTGGACGATGCCGAAAAACATAACAAACTTAGCAAGTGTAATTCACGTCTAAAAACATACTCTATTAACACGTTCACGCCGGCGCGTTGGGTCACACTCGGCTGTCTTAGAGTTGTCAAGTCTTCGGCTTTTTTTTACACAACTATTATTTTAGAGAAAACCTTGTTCCTTTAAATCGCCCAAATGTTCTAATTAAATAAAACAACATTTTCTGTATTAAATACTGGTATCCAAAAATCCGGAGACCTTTGCAGATCTGAGAAAGTCGACTGTCACCGCGCCGTCGTAAACATGTTAAGTAAACTAAGTCATATTTCTATAAATGAAACACAGTATGTATATCTAAATAAATATGAAAGTTAGTGCTCATCTTCAGGGTGGCGAGTGGTCAGGGAAAAACTCAGTCAAAAAAGGTGTTAAATACCAGTATTTTGTTAAAGAGAAATTTGGCTTCTTTAATCCCTTTATACTATTTGAAGTATATTGAAGAAGAAAATACTGGTAGTTCCTACTTTTTTTGACCGTGTTTTTCCCTGACCACTCGCCACCCTGATCTTATAACAGATGTTATAAAACCCACTTTTTCAAAGAATTCTATTCGCACTGTAATACTGCTATCGCTTGAATACCACCATTGCTTCTTCTTCACTTTGCACAACTAGTTTATGTGTTACCCTGTAGAAAGCGTGACCTGTGTGGAAGAAAACATATGTGGGCCGTTTTGCCCGCTAGGATCATTTTAGGCTACCCTCCCCTACTGTTGTTCGGGTATGAGGAATCCCGGAACTCACCGTGCACAAACACGTCTCAAGTTCACTTTACTGTTACCAAAGTGTGGTTGGAACGCAGTTATAGCTGCAATATTTTTAACAGCTCTCATATCTAACGATCTACTCTAACAAAAATAGCGATGGTATTAAGTAGACTCTTCACTTACTTGAAAACGTCCGTTCGCTAATGTAAAACCTATGGAAAGGTTATTTTCGAAATTCTCGTTCAAACTCGAATATTTGTAAATATTTTTTTCTTTTTTCATAGGATAACTGAAGTCGATCTCTAATATGGTTATTCTTTACCTTTTCGATTTCGGTTACAAATTTACTTTCAGTGCTTTCACTTTCGGAACCGGGTTTTGAAAGTGAAAGTACGTTTATTCAAAAAACCTGCAACCAAAATCGAAAAAGTACAAAATGGTCCTATTAGAGATCGAGCTCAATTATCCTATGAAAAAAATCGTTTAAAAATATTCAAATTTAAACGAGAAATTTGAAACAAATCTGCCCATAGGTTTTACATTAGAGATCGGGTATTTTCGAACTGCGGCCAATCTTCCTTATAGCTGATTATCTTTCTCTTCCTTTAGCATCTCAAAACATCTTCTAACTGTGCTACAGAACAGAACTGATTCTTAACCCTCGCTGCGCAAACCGAGATTTCTTCGGGCAACGTAAACGTAGCAAAATTTGCGCAATCCGAGATCAGTGTTGCCAGTGGACTACTTTTTAAAAATTCAGATTTTTTGATTAGCACCACTTTTTCGAAAATGTAATATTCCCTTCTTTTCGTCTTACTTAAAACGTCATTAAATAAGGCGAATTTTACCATTTCAAAAAAGTGGTGACAATCAACAAATCTGAATTTTAAAAAAGTAGCTCACTGGCAACAATGCCTGAGATTTCCTCGGGGATTCATTTTTTCCACCGGCAACTATTTTTTAATTCAACTCGTACCACTTTTTAAATACAAAACATTCCATATAGAGATAACAAAATCAACAAGATGAATAATACGTAGTAAAACATCTCCTTAGAATAGCTGTGCGAGATTATAAAAATAGTGTCCAGTGGCATCCCTTATTTAGTCTGAGTTAAATGTGATGTGCGCAATTTTTGAAGCTATTTTGATTCAAAAAAAAAAAAAAAAAAAAGCAGCGAGATTGTCCCTTCGGGACGAGCTCCTTTCATTGAATTTTTAATCTTTTATCATCGGTTTTTCAAAACAGAAATTTTTGCCAAATTGAATCGGGAAAAATGTCGGTTTAAATAAGGCAAAATTTAGGTTAAAAAAATATATTGGTGAGAATAATCACGGATTCTGAGCACCTTACGCAACACATAAATCGGTCGCTCGTCCCCAACGGTTTAAGTCTCCTATACAGGGCTGCCACAAGTGACTATTTTTTAATTCTGCCTTGCACCACTTTCTTTCACCAAATCTTTGACATACAGCTTGACAAGGGACTTCTGACAGTTTGTCGAGTAGCCTGGGGCCAATTGCCCCACATCCTCTAGAATAATAATATGGAGATACTAACAGGGCAGTTAGACATATTTTGCAAGCGAAATATACAATAAAATTATTTTTTTTAAATAGTGGCGCGAATTGAATAAGAAAATAGTCACCTGTGGCAGCCCTGCCTATAGCATGCGCTTTGACTGACGATTTCTTCAAGTGAAAGCAAAATTTCCATCAGGCAAGAGCATGTACGGCTCCATGCGTGTTGTCTCCATCGGTCCCGTAGATGATACTGAAGGTATCTGCACTTTCACGGCAGCCAATGATGTACTTCTGGAAATAAATGAAAAAAATTACCACTTTTACATTACACAATAAACTAACAATGGAACATAAGGCTTAATTTGTGTGCGCTAAAGTTTGCTAATAAAAAATTATGATAATTCTTTATTGAACAGTACTGGTACATTACAAATAACGAATAAATATTTTTTCAAACATTTTATCCGGAATAAAATAAAAATAACGATTCTTCTGAAATGAAAAATATATGAAAATCCAGTTTATGCTTTATTTAAAATATTCAAATTTAGATACATCTTTTTATATATATCTAATATAGTTTTTATTTCTTTTACCATAATTTCCGAAAAAGTATGATTTTAAATACGCTTTTAAGCAATGAAAAATAAAATTTGTAATCCAATTTTATCAAAATTTTTATTTTAGATTCATAATAACGTTTTTCAAATTTAATGACATGAATAAAGCATGTTACATAACTCACTTAGTAGCGAGATAAACGGTTATCAAATGCAGTATAAAGAGAAATTCAATTCCGCTATGAACGATAAATATGAGCTTTTTATACGCGTTTATAAAAATGTAACAGTATGTTTTCTACACCAACACATAAATCGGTTTATAGTATGTAGGAAGAAGATTAAAAATATTTCTTTTCATAGCGTTTTTAAACGCGAAAGTGAAAGAAATATAAATGAAATTTGTATTATATCGAATGAAAAATAATATATAATTATAGTACAAGTAAATAAAAAAAAACAACACTTTTATAAGCATTAAATGTGCATCTTGAAAAACACGTCTTTTTTAGAATTAATTTCAGTTACAATACGTTAATTTGGCTTAGGCCCCACACTCGTTTATGAAAATTTCACTGCTTTTTTATGCTTGGTAAAAAGCGCAAACAAGGGAATTTATTAAAAAATCCATAATTTTTACCGTGTTTCTTTTTTAAACTAAAGCAACAGGAGAGAAAAAATGAAACAGTATTTAAACTATCAATTTCAGAATTCTAAATTGATTTCTCGACGGATAATAGTAAATTAATTAATATTAAAATATTAATTGATAAAAGAGTATTTCTTTGTAAATATTTAAATATTAGACTCTTCATTTTTTCCTTTATAATTTATTTGCTGCTTTTTAGCTTTTAAAATGTTTCATTGTTGTAGTTTCCCAGGCATTTGGTCTATTTTGGCTATCGTTTATTGGGCTATCGTTAAATATGTTTTGTCTCGATTCATATACAATTTTACGGTTTACAGAGAATATTTGTCAGTTTATTACCTTAAAATTCCTTAAAAGTAATGCATTAATTTATAATTAACTTGTAAGAGTATTAAAATGTTGTATTGTCATCGAAAACAGACCGGTGAACATAATTTTTATAATTCTAGCGTAGAAGGAAGTGAGAAAAAAATCGATTGCATTGCTCTATCTTAATGTAAGAAACGAAATTGAGTTAAATAAGAAAGTGTAAAAACACAGATTTTATTTCAGATTTATTTACATCTCAGTGTGGTTACGATGTTAACCCCTTCGGGATGAGCGTCATTTACAGAATTTTTAATCTTTTGTCACCGGTTTTTAAAAACAGAAAATTTTGTCTAATTGAATCGGGAAAATGCTCGGATTAGATAAGGCAAAATTTACAATAAAAAATTTACTGGTGAGAATAATCACTGATTCTGAACACCTTACGCGGCACGAATACCGGTCGCTCGTCCCCAAGAGGTTAATTACGTACTTACATTCATCTAACATGGTATTTACATATATCTTATAGACTTACTAGAGTCTGCTGTTAATTCTGAGTTTTGTCAAGATTGTTTATGTTGGAAAATTCGTACCATAATGCTCAAAAAATTTACAGGCCATATCCGACAATCTATCTGAAAACTTTTCTTAAATTCAATTGTTTTTCTTACCTTAAACACTTTCCTACAAAGTTGAAAAGGGTTTTTTTAGGAAAATAAATCTAGTTTAAACTGACGAAACTTCGCCTTATTTCAGGAGAGATTTTCCATAATAAAATACTGGTACCGAAGAATTTCTTAGTCATGAAATTCAAGCACCCGTACGAACCCTGTGTAAGTTGGGCCCCTGGCTCTATAAAGCTTGCATCTCCGATATTCCTACATCTCCGCATAAGCTATTGGCTATTTATGCAGACGACACCACTGTGATGGCTCGTGACAAGGATTGCCTTGTTATGCCTTCGGTTTTCTGTCCGTCTGTCCACGCTCTAACTAAATATACTCGCATTTTCATGCAATTGTCAAACGTTATTTAGGGTCATCAAAATATGTTTGTTATTGTATATGAAGTATATAGGATTAATAGTTCATTTACAGGCGCACTCTAAAGAATTCTCATATATTCTGGTATGTGGGGGAGAATCGTTTACAGAGTATTTTAAGGAAATTTCGTTATTCAGATGCATTCAAATTGATAAAAATTATCACTGATATTCACTAAATGATGATTACGATAGAGTAGGGCATTCATAGCATTTGTCGTTCATTTACAAGGACACACAAAATAAATCGGTTATAGTAGTCTCTTCGAGAATTAATTGCTGGAAATGCGTTTTAAAATTGGGTATGCGCTTTAAAATTTAAATATTTTTTTATGCTACTTGTTGCACATAAATTGTATACCTCATATACAGGGCTGCACATAAGAATTCGCGTGCCATTCTCCTTATTAGTGGAAATTGCTGAAAGGAATTTTTCAACTGAGGTATATGTATTTCTTAACTGAACTAAATTTTTGCATGCATGTAGTTAATAAATACAAATATATATATCATATACATGGCTGTTCAAAGAATTCGGATGTTTTTTCCAATTGTAGATGGGGACAGCTGAAATTGGGTTTTCAAATCTTTTCCATATCGTTGAATTAGACATCATATTTTAACTTATTAAACGGTGCAGTTTTGTTACATTATACTGTATGTGTTGGAACGTGTTTCATAATCTATGCTTAACACATGATTTTTTTTCTTGTTTTAAATTTAACCACGAACGTTAAAATTCCCTGAAGAGCATGTCAAAGAAGTGAAATGTTTATTTGCTGTTCAATGGATACGTAAAAATAAATCCGATTAGTGTATATATGACTATTTTTTAGTTTGTTTTCAAGTGAAATAGACACATATTGAACTAGAAAAAATGTATCCATTAAAATATATTCTGTTTTTGTGGGGTACGAACTTGATACGATCTATTAACACTTTGCGGTCGAGTTTCGGCAAATAGCCGACCAAGCTTTATATGCATGATTCTATTTTTATGTTCCATTCGCACCACTATATTTTTAAGTAAATTTATGTTCTTTAACACTAGAAAGACGGGGAATTTTATTCAAATTTTATAAAAATATTTCATACCAGAATTTTTATTTTAATTTATTAACGTATTTATTTAACTAGTTTATTTCTCTGGATCTTTTAAATTAGTTTTAAAAAGAAATTTCTGGTTCGAACCGAGATATATTTATTTGGTAGCTGTCAAAATGACCGCTCGCCGTCTTTCTAGTGTTAAGCTCATGCAAGGCTGTAACAGGGTTCGTACGGATACCGTTATTTTCAAGGACCAATATCAGAATTTTTTTATAGGAAAATAAATCTAGTTTAAACTGACGAAACTTCGCCTTATTTCAGGAGAGATTTTCCATAATAAAATACTGGTACCGAAGAATTTCTTAGTCATGAAATTCAAGCACCCGTACGAACCCTGTCTAAGTTGGGACCCTGGCTCCAAAGCGTTATAAGTAAGCGAACAAATTTAATGCTGGAATCAGGCGTAAATTAACACAGTTACGCCACCTTGTGGACGGAGTGATAATTCACATACGCGGGCTTTTACTGTGGCGCGTATTTTCTAAACCTGCAGTCGCTTATGAAAATGAATTCTGGTTGCCACATTTATTGAAAAATAATGGTGTAGCGAGAGGAGCATCCAGACACACTTGACACTACGAAGTTTTGTTCGCTTTAACAAGAAAATTTCAGTTATTAATCAAGGTGAAAAAAACTTTATAATTTTAGTGGTGTCAGTAAGAAAATAGTTAGGTATCTACCTGTAGTTCACACTCCATCAGCTACGTGGCGCATGACCTTGATTGATGTGACCTCGCTTTTAATCTTGCGGTTACTTCTCCCATTTAACCCTAGAACTACCGGAAATTTTACTCAAGTTTTATAAAAACATTCTACACCAGAATTTTTACTTAAAACTATTTAATTTGTTTATTTAACTTATTATTGTCTGATTTATACATTTAGTTTGTTTTGAAGAAATTTCTGGTTTGAATAAATATTTTGAATGTACATGTCGGGTCCAATGGACCCGTCTGGTAGACGGAAGGTTAAGATAGGACGCTTACTTATATCGCTTTGCCCTGGCTCTATAAAGCTTGCATCTCCGATATTCCTACATCTCCGCATAAGCTATTGGCTATTTATGCAGACGACACCACTGTGATGGCTCGTGACAAGGATTGCCTTGTTATGCACGAGTATCTGCAGCAACAAATGCACAAATTAAAATCATTCTTTATTAAATGGCGTAGTTTTCACTTGTAATCGCTCAACCCCTCCTCCACTCTAGCTTGATTTTGACTCCTTTGTCACCTTTGGAGGAAGTTAAATACCTTCTGATTTTAATGGAGAAAGCTAAAAGCTCTTACTTGGCGAAAGCACATCAAATGTAGTGTCCAAATGTTCTACAAAGCTAAACGCGATCCTGCCCACCTCCTGTATAGTGATGAGATGGGTATGGACAATAAAATACTGTGATATATTCAGTAATTCGTCCCATACTTCTTTCCTGTGCCCAGATCCGGGGTTCCACGGCTAAAACAAACCTTCAAAAAATTCACACTTTACAAAATAAAACTCTTTGAGGTGTTGCCCGTGCCTCATGGTATACAAGAAACACTACGATTTACCATAATGTTAAATTTTTATCAATCTTAAGATCGCAATCATTACATTATTTAATGACACTTTAAGCAAGGCGGAAAGAAGGGAATATTACCTTTTCAAAAAAGTGGTGTCAATCAAAAAATCTGAATTTTAAAAAAGTAGCCCACTGGCAACATTGAATCCGATCTGTCATCAGAAATCAAGCTACCAAATTCTTCAATAGCATTCCTGAAATTCCTAATCCTGCTGAACATAATATTTCTGTATACGATGAATGTTCTCGACAACGTAGAACTCGCGCAACACTTGATCTTTCTGAATATGCCGACCCCGATTAATCTCATTTCCTGTTAACTTTGATAGGGTTCATTTTCTTGGTTACTCACTGCTGGACAGATAATTACACCTATTTATCTCCTCTCTAATTTCCATCAAAAACTGTTATTTAATCCAAATCATCCACTCCCATAATGCGTCGGGTAATTAAAGGAATTGTAGTAATCATGATAATATTGTTCATAATCATTATAATGAAACTTGTTATTGAAATGGGGACCCTTATAATTGTTGTGTTTATTAGAGAGTCTCTTATTTCGTGAACCATTATCATCTTTAATTGCATGGGTTTTTTCTTTGATTTCTTTAGCTTATCAATCTCTCCTTTTAATCTCTCGATTAGCTCTTTGTTTTGCTTACTTGATTCGATAAGATTCTCATAAAGATTTTTGTTTTCGTTTTTCATTGAGTTAATTTCCTCAAACTTTGATTCATTATACGCGCTTTCCATATGTTTGGCTAACTCACATGCTAACTGGGCGCGTTTTTTCGAACATCTAGAGCAATATCTGCTCTAATTGCATTTAAAAAATTCGGCATTTTCAATATTTCGATAAAATTCTTTTCCTTATTATCAGCATTTTCGCCTGCACTTTCGATATAAGATTTTACAACATTTTAAAAATCCAAAATGAATTCCTCTATCGTTTGATTTTCGGCCTGTTTTAAATTTAGGAAATTGCTCTGAGCAGTAAGGAAGTTTATTTTCTTTCCGAATAAATCCACCAAATTATTTTGGAATAAATTATAATTGGTCTCATTATATTTCTCAATTTGTTTACTTAAAAGATGTTTCGCGTCTCCCGTAATTTTAGCCTTCAAAATTAATAACTTAGTCTTTTCCTCTATATCTATATCATTAAACACATTATCAAAATCATCTAAGAAAAATTTAATATTTTTGTTCTTTTTATTGTCAAATACTGACACTAACTTAATACGTGCATCTATATCTAGCGTCTGAGTCATTTTTTAACAAATATTAGTAATCTATTTATACTTTTTCAAAATATCAATTCAAAATAAATCCTATACTCCTTAAAAGAATATTTTGTATATCATACTTTCATTTTTTTTTTTTTTACATTACAACATATGTATGAAAATATTTTAAATTATATAAACATATAAAACAACAGTACTAATATTTAAAAAAAAATTTCTTAGTAGATGAAATTGTTTCGTAGTTAATTGTTTTACAACACTTAATTAACCCCAAAATATTTACAATACACATGTATATATAAAACACTACAATTTCATTTAACAGAAAATATCTGTCTTTTTCTACAGAGAAAACAATTTTATTTTAATTTTTATATGTAAATATTGTACCCCTATTTCGTAGTACGACTCATAAATTTCGTATGTATCACCTTGATACCATTTCAATAATAATGATATGTTGATTATTCAATCATTTTCATACAAGTCATATTTTAAAAATTTCACTTATTATTATTATTTTATTTATTATTATTATTATGTGTCATCTTTGATGTGAATGCCATTATTTCTCTATGGTAATTGAGATCCAACCAATAAAAAGATAGAGAGAGAAAAGAAATGTACTTCTTAAATTTATCTATCATAAATCCTAGAAATTTTTATTTTTATTTATTTATTTATTTATTTATTTATTTATTTTGCTAACATATATTATTCATTTTATTTATTTAAATTACTATATGTGTGTAATTACTGTTACAATAATAAAAGGAATTATTTTAATAAAATTTTAATCAATTAAATTTACATACCTACAATATCTTTAAAATAGTTTCGTTGAACTAATTCTTATATTTATTTTCATTTATTATTATTATTATTCTAATGCCTTCAGATTAGCATTGCCTGAGTCATAGCACCATGTTACTTATGAGGGGTGGGGGGTGCTGGACAGATAATTACACTTACTTATCTCCTCTCTAATTTCCATCAAAAACTGTTATTTAATCCAAATCATCCACACTCCTCATAGAACTTGGTATATAATTTTATATACCTTAAAAATTTTATCCAAAACAAATAAGTGATCGTAAATAATATAAATTCTAGTAGAAGAGCAACGCGAATAATTATCTTAAAATTAAATAAAAATTCGCGTAAAATTGTAATTATCAAAATTAATTAATTACAAATTATAAATTAAAAGTTTGCGTTGTGAAATTTTTATGTGATCTCTTCCACCTATGAATTAAGCTCTAAATAAGCTGCAAATAAAATGACACACATTAACCCCTTGAGGGGCGGTGGGATAAAATATATCCCACCTAATTTAAACAAGATTCTCACCAGAAAATTTTAACTAAATTTTATATTTTTAACTTTGGAGGAAAACCGTTGAAAAATTGCTTTTCCTTATTTAAAATTAAAATTTTTCGATTATTCCGGTGAGAATTAAATATTTAGTGACATTTTTGCTTGTCCCTCAAGTGGTTAATTTTTATCACTAAAATAATTACAGAGATTTTAACCCTTGATTAAATATTTTTATTTACATTAAACAAGATTATATACATATACCCATTAATTATTAAAAAAAATAGAAGCAAAACTTTAGTTTGCTTATCATTGTTACATGAAAATTTTATCTCAAACAAAATGATTTTAATTACTTTTATTCTTATATTTTTTTTTATCAATAGAAATAATTTTCTTTAATTTTAAATACCTTATTTAACCCTCCGTCTACCAGACGGGTCCATTGGACCCGACAGGTACATACAAAATATTCATTCAAACCAGAAATTTCTTTAAAATAAACTAAGTATATAAACCAGACAAAAATAAAGTAAATAAATAAGTTAAATAGTTTTAAATAAAAATTCTGGTGTAGAACGTTTTATTAAAACTTGAATAAAATTCCCGGTAGTTCTAGGGTTAAATTTAATTATTGGTTTGTTGTATCGCAGCTGACCACTATACCGTAAAATATCATAAAGGGATATTTATAATTCTAGTATAACTTATGGGGTGAAAGAAAGATTAAAGTAGTACCTTAAATTTTGCACGGGTCGGTGGCCTTCCTTCATCGGACTTCAGAACCGGCACGGTACTCGGGATACTTTTCGATAATTATGCAAATTCATTTTATCACACGGGCGGCAAGATCGGCATGACTGGAAGCATAGCTCCGGGACGCTGTAGGCAGGATCCATTTTATCTTTGATATTCGCTTTTAATCAGACTGGATCATGTAGCATACATCCTTGGCCTTTCCCTCTCTTTACCAGGGCTGTCAGGACCGCTTAGGCATTACCAGGGCTTACAGGACCAAGTAGACATCACCAGGGCTGTCAGGCTCGCTCTTGCATCACCAGGGCTGTCAGGGTCGCTTAGGTATTCTCAGGGCTATCAGATCCGCACTTACATCTTCGGAATATTATATTAGAATGCTTCTTCAAACTTTTTTCTTGCACACCAGCCCTTGGTTGTGGGCGGAACAATTTGTTGTAGCCCTACCTTATTGGTTGTGAGAAAACTTAATAGTATGCTTGGCTAGACCTATTAGCTGCCAGTCCTCAAAAGCCCCTCACATACACTTTAATTTTATTACATGCTATAAACTTTGGGTGGTCTATAGACATATATCTCCTCCGACATCTTTATTATTTTACGATTCCCTATTATAAACAACTTTTCTTTTGAGTGTCCTGAAACGACGCCAGAACGACTAGCTATGATTCTGCTATTGTTGTTTTCTGAGATCCAAACTATACACTCGACATTATAGATGTATTTTCATCTATATCAATTTTTAAAAATATCTATTTAATATTTATAATAAAATTAATAATTTTTGTAGGAACTTACACTCCTATTTTACTCAAACATATAATTATTATAATTTTAAACTCATAATTATATTTAAAAAAAATATATTTGTACAACAGAAATAACAAATTACGCAACTGTAATTTGACTTAACCAAAATGTTGCGGGAACATATTATTGTTATATGTTTTCTAGCACTCACTATACAACTTTTTGTAAATTTTGTATATTACATCTCTATTATTAATTCTATTTTACTTTTTACTTACTTTTGTATTTTATATTTATTTATAATGTTTAGTGCCTTTAAATGGCCTTTTGTATTATAATTGGGAAGCTTTTCCACCTTTACGCGTTTCCAGATGTGCTGGACATTGGCTATGGTTATGAATGGCTCTACGCACAGGTTTGTGCGAGGTCTCTGATTCCTGGTACTCCTTTCCATATCTTGTCCAAGTCCAAGTTAAGCTCTTGTTGTCTAAATATTGCAGCACTCATGCACCGTGTACATTTTACGGTGTATCAGTGCTGCATTAAAACCCTTTTACAGATGGTGGACGTCCCCTGACTTTAATTTCAAACTGGCAAACGGCGCAAAGAATATTTTAATAAAATTTTTATTTTATAATGAAAGCTTTTTATTTTCAATAAAACTCGTTTGTAAATTCTGATGTAAGTCAATCACTTCATCATTTTACGAACATAATTTGTCTAGCCCTGAAAGGGTTAAGAACCGTTGACTGTGCAAAACTGCCAAATGTGTGGAACGAATTTGATTGCACATTAAATGTTTGCCGTGTTACGGAAGATTAGCACGTCGAATATTTGTAACTGAAAAGTAAATATATTCTACTTTATTTTCACGTATCACTTATTATAATATGCGTTGAGGAGAGAGAAGGAATTAGCGCCAATGGTATACGAACCAGGGATCTCATGATCAGGAGACGAGAACGTTAGCGTCAAGCAAAAGGCCAAGCCAGTTACTCTAAGCTAGTAACTCACTTTATACTGATCATGTGAGATGAGATCGCTACTCACTCCATCCCCAGTGTCAAAGGCGTATTGCTGACGTCTGACGAGCGATATGCACTGGTGAGTGATACTGTCGTACGCATGTGTGATGCGCAGTATGACAGGCTTTGTGCTGTGAGCGTTTTACAGGTTTTCTTACTGGGGATGATTTATTTGGGTCAGCCATCTGTTGGTAATTAAAGGAGATGATTGTTGTTGCGTGTTTGTCCGGGTCACCAGTGAATAGAGTAATGGATTGATTGGCGCTGCTGGGATACGAACCAGGGATCTCATGATCAGGAGGCGAGAATGTTAACGTCGAGCAAAAGGCCAAGCCAATTACTCTAATCTAGCAACTCGCTTTATATTGATCATGTGAGATGAGATCGCCCAAGTGTAATAGTTTAGAAAATTTAAATTTTTAAAATCCGGTCATTCCTTTGTGCTAAACATGTACATTTAAAATTCAGTAAAAATCATTTTCAAAACCGCGGATATTTATTTCTTGGGTAAATACACTAAATATTTTCTAATTAGCATAATTGCTTTTCGTTTCATTTTCTTTTTTTTTATGTATATATTCATAAAGCTGCAAAGTCAGGATTTCTTCAATCTATCATTAAATGTATTCCAAAGAGGAACATATATCGAAAAACATGTTTTCCTCTCTGGAGTATCATTTTTATAGAATACTTTTTCAAATAAATAGTCGCTGCAGGTATATTTTTCATGTTGGAATAGTTCTTTTTTTAAACCTTTTTCATTATTGTATTTCGTAGTGAACTATTTCTTTATTTAACTTATACATATTTAAAATTTTGTGAAAAACTTTCTCAGAAACGCGAAAGTTTATTTCTTGTGTAATAAAACTGAAGAATATTTTCCGGTCAGTATACGAGCTTTTCGTTTTATTTATATTGATTTCTTTTTCTTTTTTTTTAATAAATATTCATAGAGCTGAAAAGTCAGAAATTCTTCAATATTTCAGTAGAAGGGAACATATATCTAAAGATATGCCTTCCTCTCTGGAGTATAATTTTTATAAAATATTTTTTTCAAAGAAAAAAATGTTCACTACAGATATATTTTTCACTAGCTAAAGTAACCCGGCGTTGCCTGGAATTTTAAGAATCATTGTTTGGAAAAACCAATTTCAAAATTTCACATGCAACATAAAAAAAACTGTCGAATTATTGTACAAATGTATCAAATGAAAACTCAGTATAAAAACGTATAAATTTATATAACTGACGCAAAATAATACAGCTATAAATGGACATATTTCCATTCATCATTTGAGCAATAACGTTAAAATACTCCAATATTTCCATAATCGAGTTTTTATCATGCTTCAATGCATTTTTTGAGATTTATATAATGTTATATAGTCACCACGTCCTTTCTATTTCCAATATGACGCAATATTCCCTTTTTTAATTCGTCAAATTAAATAAATAATTATAATTTTTCACTTTGGAAATCATAAAAAGAAAAATTATGACATAATGTTCACTTTTGTTTTTAATTCGTCAAACTGTTTATTTTATTTTCTGTTTCACGTGAAAATCTTGCAGCAAAAAGTTATGATGTAATATTCCGGTTTTTTTAAATTTGTCAAATCGTTTATTTTATTTTTTCACGCGGAAATCTTGCAATATAAAAGTAATCGTTGCGGTAAGAATTTTATTGTGGATTTTTAATTGTTGGCAGCAGCTGTAACAAAAAATGCTTAAATTTGATTGGAAATTGCTGTTGAATTTGTGGTTTTTTATTAATTTAAAATTAACTATACGTTATTCCGATTCCGGATTACTTTAGTTACCTCGGCCGTGTTTTAATACACATGTACGTAATATTTCACAATTCTGATTCCAAATTGTGGATTTGTATAGAATAACAGACAGACAAATTTCCATTTTTATATAGGGTAATTCCGGGGTTTATGCCGCACATTTTTTTTAATTTGTGTATAAAGTCCCATGGTGGACATAAAATTAAAAAAATCATGCTGTGCTATTTAATGTTAAATATATAACACGTGTACTGCGACAAAAAATTCAAAACAAATTATTAATATTTTTTAAAAAAAATTCTAAAACATTACACTGCGGCGCGTCATCCGTACATTCAGGCTGAGACGCCGCACTTGGGCGGTAGTTATGCCGCGCTTGCAATAAGAACAGAATGAAATTATAAATAAAAATATTAAAAAATACATTCATATCTGGACTGTAATTAACGATGTAATAACAAAATGGAACTAAATGAGTACAATGAAACGTATTAGTAGATTCAAATTAATAATTGTTGCCTACATTCACTATTAAAATTATCGACTTATCTTTTTTTACGTTAAATTTTAATTGTTGTTTCAGTAACAACGTAACATCAATGTATTAGAAAGGGAAAAGAAAAAAAAGTAAAATTGTGTTTACACAATTTATTTGTTAACCCTTTCGGTACCGGTGGCTTTTACACAAATTTTATTCGGTTGGTACCACTTTTTTAAAAGAAATTACCTTTACTTAAATAATCATAAAAATGCTCTAATTAAACAGTCTTCTGGTGCCTCTTGGAGGGAACAGACGTGTTTACTGCTTGCTGGTCGTTTTATTCTCAAGAGATCGTATTCGCAGTTCGATGTTTTTAGAACTTGCGTGATCTTTTGCAAGTATTTTCGCATGAGTTGTGGTGCTGATAGTGACACGTAATAGAAACTAGTTCGTACGAATAGGTGACTGTTTACTGGACTTGATGCATCATAGTAGTATAATATAGAGAGCTCACCGACGATAATAATGGATACTGAGGACCCGCTTAAATTTTCTGACAATGTACTCCGCGTCCTGAATGGAGAGGAGAAATCTGATTTAGCTGCTGCGTGGATGGAATTTCCCGGAGTAGCGGATGAAGTCCAAAGAATGATTGTACAGCAATTCCTGCAAGATTGTGACAACTACATAATGAGACTTTTAAGTGAAGAAGACTACATGACGAATCCTCAGCATAAGACTAGCGTGAGTAATCTTCTCAATAATCTTATGTTTTTGTTCAATGAGCCATTTGACCCCCTAAAATTAAGTCAACTAAGAGAGTTTAAAACTTTTATCTATGATCATGACTATGATCTAATTGACATATTAACAAAACTCAAGGCAATTGCGGTGAACTCAGATGACGGATTCACCCCCGCTAATTCACTAAAACGTAGGAGAAATGATCTAAAATCTAATATCCCCTTAAAGAATAAGTATGCTAGTATATCTGAAAAATACCTAGACGAAAATAACATGGACTCTTCTGAGCCCTCTCAAGGTGTGTCAGCCGGTAGCTCCACTACTGAAGAAGTCCCTAAAAAACCAAAAATCCACCCCTTCTATATTGAGTTTCAAGGCAAGTGGACGGAGCTTGCAAGTGAGATTAAAAAACTCAACGACAGCAATCCCTTGATTAAATTAGACGGTGAATTACTCAAAATCCACTGTAAAACTGATGCAGATTTCCAAAAAACACAGGACTATCTTGATTCTAAAACAATTCCATATACAACCCTGAGCCCCGCGGAACAGCGCCCCAGGAAAGTCGTCATTAGGGGAATCCCCCCATATACCGACCCCCAGGTCATAATTGAAGCTCTTAAAGAACATAATTTCGTGGCCAATAGAGCCTCAATGATGAAAAGTAGGAAGACCGGTCGTCCTATGCCCCTCTACGTCGTCAATGTCCTCCCACGTGAAAAATTCGAAGAAATTTACCAAATTCACGAAATTTGCTACATTAAAGTAGATATTGAGCGATTTAAAGGCACCAACATCGTAAAGCAATGCTATCGTTGCCAGAAATTTGGACATTCCAGCGAGATTTGCCGCCTGCCGCCAAAATGCGCCAAATGCTCGGAAGAGCATTTAACTCCCCAGTGCAATAAAATTGGAAAGATCATCCCCAAATGTTCAAATTGTTATGGCGAGCACGTGACTACTTACCGTGGTTGCCCCAAAACCCCCCAGTTTCATAAAAAACAGCAGGACCCCAAAACCGTCCGAAAAGAAAACCCTAAAATCATTCCAAACGCAATGGCGGAACTCTTATCAACATATAACTATGTCCGTAAGCCAGAGGCCAAAAAACCAGAAGAAAAACCTACTGAAGCCCCGGCTCCGCTCCCTTCTCCCCCCCAAGACCCTAACCCCGAAAACACTACACCTAATAAGCCAAATGACACTCAAAATGCAACACCAGAACAACCCAGTAGTTCTAATTATGCTAATGACTTAAAAGAAATATTTAAGACCTTCAAGGAGATGAAAGAACTCCTAAAATTTAACAAATTCATCCAATGTTTCAAAAATATTGCTAACCAAACTAAAAATATACAAGATCCAATAGAAAAAATACTCATCCTTATGAGTGCTATAGAAACTTTAGCCACGGAATTTAACACATTTAATGATGAGTAATTCCTCTCCTACTTTTTCCTCTCTTATTTTTCTTTCCTGGAACTGTAACTCCCTGCAGAATAAATTTAATGAACTTAAACTCTTTATGCACGAACATCCTCAAGTTGATGTTATTTTCCTTCAAGAGACTTTCAACCCCACCTTCAACATTAACATCCCTGGGTACAGGCTATTCCATACACCTCGTGCGGATGGTACGCACAGAGGAGGTACCGCTATTTACATCAAGAACCATCTTCCACACTACCAATCGCACAACCACACCTATAATGATCTTGAGTATACCAGTATCAATCTTAATCTTCCTCATATCAATATTAATTTAGCTTCTATTTATGCTCCACCCACTGGTAACTTACCTGTTAATAGCCTTACACAGCTTTTTTCACAACATCACCACTGCTTTTTCGTAGGCGATTACAATGCCAAAAGCAGACGCTGGAATTGCCATGGCAATTCTCGGCGGGGTACCTCTCTTCACAACTTAGTCCAAAACTTAAAATTAAATCTTCATGCACCACCCAGACCAACGCACATTTCCAAATTGCCTGGCGCCCGGGACTCTATCATTGATCTTGCTCTTTCCAAAAATCTTCCTTACCCTATCTACTCTACAGTTATTAACGACCTCTCCTCTGATCACCTGCCTGTCTGCTTTAAAATAGATATTATTAATCCTCTTTCTCCCCCCCCTTCCGTGGCTATTGACTGGAATAAATTTACTAACTACCTTAACTCTCAGGACATCACCTTCCCTGATATTAATAATACCGATGACATTGATGCGGCTGTTGAACATCTAAACTCCCATATCACTAATGCTCAAAATTTTTCTACATTTAACACCTTCAAAAATAACTTTGCCTTTGTCCCACCCCGTTACATTTACAACCTTATCAAACAGCGTAATCGGCTCCGGCGACAATTTCAAAGTTCAAGAGACCCCTCCATTAAACCTCTTCTCAATAGGTTAAACAATAAAATCAAAAACAGTCTTTATAAAGAAAAACAGAAAAGTTGGAACAACTATCTCAAAACTTTATCATACGAGGACAACTCTCTTTGGATTCTTAAACGCAAACTGAATAAACACTACACTTCCATCCCCCCCCTCACATCTAATAATGTTACCGCTTATACTGACCAAGAAAAAGCTAACATGCTTGCTAATTCTTATGCCACCCAATTTTCTCCTAATCCTACCCTTGCAAACCAAGCTCACCTTGATCATGTTAACGAGACAGTTCGGAATTTTTTGGCTAACCCCCCTCAAGATCCTCCCCCTAAAATTCAACCTATTGTTATCCACAATATTATCAAAAAACTCAAAAAGCGTAAAACCCCAGGATACGATAAAATTACTAACTCTGCTCTTAAAAACCTTCCTCCTAATTGCATTATCTATATCACTGACCTCACTAATGCTATCTTAAAACATAACTACTTCCCTAAACCCTGGAAACTTTCTATAATCTCTCCTATTCCAAAACCTGGAACTAACCTGTCTGACCCCACTAATTACAGACCTATCTCCTTGCTACCTTCTATAAGTAAAGTGGTGGAACGTGTCATTCGTGCCCAGTTGCAGGAGTTCATTCAGCAGCACAACATTCTCATGCCCGAGCAGTTCGGCTTTCGCCCAAAACACTCAACACAACACCAGCTTCTTAGGGTTGTTGAGTTTCTCAGCGAGAAACTCAATGCAAAAATTCCCGCAGCTGCCATCTTTCTTGATGTCGCAAAGGCATTTGACAAGGTCTGGCATATGGGCCTCATTTACAAATTAATTCAGCTCGGTTTTCATCCCAGACTTATACATTTAATATATTCGTACCTTTGCGACCGCTCTTTTCAAGTCCGCATAAACAACATTCTATCTATTATTCTCCTTATCCTAGCGGGCATCCTTCAGGGGAGCGTGTTGGGCCCATTTTTATTTAACATTTTCTTTAACGACATCCCACGCTCCTTGCACACTCATCTCGCTCTTTATGCGGACGACACCTGTATTTACGCTTCGGCACACCACCCGTATACTCTTTACAGGTACCTACAGACTCATGTTGATGACTTCATGGACTGGTGCATGCTTTGGCGCGTTGTCATAAATGAAACTAAAACTACTGCAGTATATTTCTCTCGCAAAATAATTTTCCCTAACAGAATCATTATTAACAACACTGTTATCCCTTGGTCAGACCAAGCTAAGTATCTTGGGGTCATTCTGGACCGCCGCCTAACCTGGAAAAAGCACACTTTCTCCATCAGAGGTAAAGTCGCCGGAGCCTTTAACTCTATAAAACCTCTCCTTAACAGTAAAACCTTGTCTGTTCACAATAAATTAATCCTCTATAATTCATGCATCCTTCCCATCATCACCTATGCCAGTCCGGTCTGGGGCTTCACTTGTAAGACCACTATGGACAACCTTAGTCGCTTGCACAATTCCAACCTGCGTACTGTCCGTAACGCATCTCGTTACCTTCGCAACTCCACGGTCCGTAGAGACCTTAAAACTACTACATTACGTAAACGCATAAACGACTTAGCCAAAAAATTTTATGAAAAAATTTTTGACCTCCCTAATGAAATTGTAGCGGAGCTACCGGATTATGACGCTTTTGAGCCCCACCATCGGAAACGGCCCAGGTTTTCAATAATTATGGACACTCAGTAACATCTGAGTTCTCCTCGCTAATTTTGCCTTCTCTTTTTTTTTTTTTCTTTTTATTTACTTTTCTTAAAAAAAAAAAAAAAAAAAAAAAAAAAAAAATTTCTCTATATACATAGAGACCATAGAAACAGAAAAACTTAAAAAATAAAATGTATGGCCCTGAATTGTCCCTTTTTTTTGGTTGGATGTTGTGGTCTTGCCACCCTAGCTTTTCTTGCCCTTGCTTGGTGAGTGTTTCACTGAACAGTACTAACTTTAACTTTCAAATATCCATATAGTAGTTCTACAACTACAGTTAGACTTTAATTACTTTAAGACTCATGTAAATTTTCTTAAGATTTATTGTTAACTTACTTTCTTCTTAAGTTTTTACTTAAATTTATTTTTATTCCTTAATTTTCTTTTTTTTTTTCTCTTGTAAACTTCTATATTCTTATAGTAGCATTGCTACAGTTTAACTTTATCCCAATGGCTCATTAAAACATAAGACATTCTAATTTCCTTGTCTGGGTGTTAAGCTGATAACAGCTAGGAAACCCCTCAATGCTGATTACCTGTTCAGTACCTGTTCAGTACCTGTTCAGTACCTGTTCTAATTAAACAAAGCATTTTCTTTTTTACTGGTGCCAGAAACAAATTTTGTAAGCTCTTTATGAAGGTGCTTATATGCACCTATGGTCCCCAATGGTTTAAGAGACCTGTTTTTTCGACTACAATCTACAGAAAAAGTGTCGAAAAAGTACAGACTTTATGTAACTACATTTAAACACATGATGCAATGAAGCAAATTACACTTCTTCTTTTTTGGAGTAGTTTGCAAAGAACGTCTGAGTTACGCGTAATCCAATTTTTCATTATTATTATCTTGACTTGCATCTTTCTTGCACTTCTTACTTTTTATTTTAACCTTTTTCTCCTATGGTTTTAGTAAACTTGATAACATGCATAACATGGTTAGTCTGTGCAAAAAGAAAAGGAAAAGTTAATAACACATAATCATCCCGTACAAAAGAAACTGCGACATGTATACCGGAATAGCAGTGTAGCATGTATCCCATTTTGCATGGAGCAGACGTCGGCCATCACAGTTACCTGCCATCGCTAAGGGGAATGGCGTAACCATACACACAGTACTCTATACAAACGCTACACTTAGTTTTGACTTCGAAATCATGCATGCAGTTAGTAATAAGTGTATGGAAAGTATTTAAACATAACGTGTTTAAAAGTTTGGACTGTGAAATCATGCACTTATGTCAAATTAAGGATTGTACTTCTACAAGTAAACACCGGAATGGGATTAACGCTATACACTGGTTAAAATAATATCATTTGCGCACCTATACTTTGCGTTTGAAGACCATCTAAAGATAATTACAAGAAATACAAGGGGTGCGGCATATATCCCGTATGCGGCGACTCTTCCGGAGTTATCCTATTAGATGTTGTAATAGTTAATCAAAATCTTCAACAGATTTTCACATTTTTTAGAAATATCGATATAATTACAACATATGATTTTTATAAGTTTGGCAGTTATTTAAAAATATACTTCATTGGACATGCATGCACTAATCGAATGCTTAGACGTGTTTATTGTTTTTTGCCACTATTTACATTCATTGTATTTTGTTTTATTTAATCGCAGGATTCTACGATTTAACAAGGAGAAGAATATTATTCGGAAATCGCAAGCAAAAATAAGCACTTCTACGGTAACAGACTAACACTTTACTTTAGTCATAATTCCAATCAATTAAATACGTTCTCAAATACACACAGCTTGGGGCCCGACGTTTTTCGAATTTTACAATTTCGTTTTTTTCCTTTCTTTTTAAGATATAAAAAAAAAGAACTAAAACTTTTATCCTTTGAAAGATACACTATAAGGCCTAAGGTGACCGGTCACTTGCGATTTTAGACGTTTTGATACAGATTTAGAAAAATACACGAGGAATTAACCTGAACCTGCAGGTGTGTAAACAGTATCGTGTATAGGTCATATATTTCCGTGAAGAGTTTTTCCCGAAACCACATAGGGCACAGCCAACAAATTGAAAAAGAACGAATATCGTTTGGATAACCCTGTAAAAACTAATGTAGCAAAAGCGTTCAAACTCGAGATTATTAATAAGTGGCTTATTCTTATATACTGTGTTCATTTTTATGAGGATAGCATGTATACTCATTGAGAAAGTTTTTATAAAAAGAATCACAAATTTCGCCACGTTTTTTTGCTTATAATTTGCAGACTTTTTAATATAGAAAAAAGTTCTTTTCAGAAAATATGGCGAACGATATTGTACACGATACTGTGCAACCAGAATTTAAAAAAATAATAAAAATTGGATGAAAAATGAGCAGGTTTAATAAAAAATGTTTCACTGCGCATGCGCCAATGCAATCAAAATATAATATTCATAATGTATTAGCTAAGTGTATAGAGCAACTTTTCTGAAAGTCTCAAAATCATAGTTTGAAAATTTTGATAATTATCGTCGATAGAATAAACTCGAAATCCGTTGTTCCCAAAAAGAAGCAAAAAGATTTGGGGTTGTATGAAATATCTGTTGATTAGTGCCAAGATAGCGTACACAATATTGCACTTACTACAATATTTGTATACAAATGTTTTTCATTAAATATAACAAAAAAATACTATAGAGAAATCCTGCTAGGATGGTAATTTTTGTTAACAAAAAAGAAGGTTGAATGGCAACAGTAATGTGGACCACCAAAGTTACCACCACTATTTTAGAATAGAAAAACATTTGACTTATTTAATGACTGAAGTTTTCCAATTAAAGAAGACGATGATTATATTTAGGACTTTTAGAGGCAAGCTACCTGAACAGTAAACGGACCGTGAGAGGTCATTTGACTCCTACCAAATGAGTATGCTTCGGTCCAAACCAGAAATGTCTTTATAAAATAAGTTTAAAAGACAAATAAGAAGAAAATGTTAGATAAATAACCTATACAGTTTTGAATGAAAATTCTGGTGACAAATATTTTCCTCAAACTTGTGTAAAATGCCCGGTCGTTTTAGTGTTAAGACAAAAAAGTTGAAGATCCCTATAGTTAACATATTTGTGACGAATATTTTTCAATTTTTAATTAGGAAGTCCTACCTATGCGCGTAACTCTTGCATATTACATTATTTAACAAAGCGATTTTATTTGTGTATGTTTGTATTATGAATACATTTACATATAAATGGTATTCTAATCAAAAAGTAACTATATGGACAGAACAATAATTGCTTAAATACGAAAGCTGTGTATTTTTTTTCAGAAAGAATGTAACATATACAGAGTTGCTGCCTTCCGTAACGCGCAATATTTTCTGATATATAAGATGTGCCACTCGTAGTTATTTTTTTCCTTTTATTGGTACCACACTTTTCAAACAACAATTTCGTGATAGATTTCTTTTCTTCCGTTGCATATGATGTAGAAATATACCATGATGAATATTGTTTGGAATTAGTGGTATGAATAAAATATAAAAAATAGTCGCAAGACGTATCTCTGATATACTAAGAAATAGTGCGCGTTACGAAAAATGGAAACTCTGTATATAAAATACTGTCACGTAGTGTGGCTCTACTATTTATATCTTAACATTCTGACTATAAAGACTGGGCGGGATAGAATGCTGAAAAGCTAAAAAAAAAAAAAAAAAAAAAAAAAAAAAAAAAAAAAAATTGAAATTCTTTCCGAGAACTATGTACACGCATGGGACGCTTTGAAATTCTGCCCGAGAACTGTGTACACGCAGGGAAAACAGACATTTGTATGTTAGAGAGAAAGAGAATTTGAGAATTTTCGACAGAGTGGGATCTTGCAGCATTTTTGTGAAATGGATGACTGATGTTTTGTGGCGGGAAGTGTTCACCACCCCTTAGAAGAAGAATGTGGAAATGGGCCAGTTCAAAGCCGTTAACATAAAATATTAAACATCGGAAGATAAATGGGGGGGAAAAATCTCAAGCTTAAAACAGCGCTCTCTTACGACTGTTTTTTACATGTTGGAAAAGGAAAGATTAAACCAGAGAAATCACAAATTGCCAAACATTAATTCAGACTAAGAAGTGTAAATGTCAGATGTATGTCATGAATTAAAAGAACATGATTTTTTAAATGTCAATGGGAGGGGGAGCGGCAGAATTAAGCGACATAAAATGGAGCCTGTGAATTAATAGAAGCTGTTTATTATATTTTGTGACAAATTGATTTTTACATATCTTGTCGCGGGCGAGAAAAACTGCGTTCACGTATGGGAAAAACATTAGACATAATACGCACGCAATATTTTGATTTTGACAACCGGCCACAGGAGAGGAAAGTGGCGGTAGAGTTCGCTCACAAATTTAGCAAATACAGCATATGCTCCAAGTGTAATTGCTCTAGGACAGTTGTTCTTTGGCTTTTGAAGAGAGAGTTGTGTGATGTTTGGATACAATTAGGAAAAAGATCATAAAAGACTCTTACTGAAGACGACATACCGAGCACGTGTGTGTATGTAGTCTCGTAGTATAGTGCATATAGTGCTCGTAGTATAATGAACATCTCTTAACTGTTATTTTTCAGATTTTGGTTAAGTTTAATGTTATTTAATTGTTTGTTATAATAAAGAACGCTAGATATTATATTGTATGATGTCTCTCCATTCCAAAACGCCAAAAACCTTGCATATTTAACACGAGCTGACGGCCGCTACACCGCAATGCCAAAATATCGTCCATGTTTGGAGTTACATGTATCTAAAAGACATGAATTTGCGTCAGCCGCCATGAATGAAACTTCTTTCTGAGTAAAGATATTTCCAATCAGATTTAAACTTAGAAATAGCAAGAGGATTTGAATAGTTCGAATTAAAAGAATTTAATTGTTTGTTCTAATAAAGAATGTTAGATATTAAATTGTATGATGTCTATCCACTGCAAAGCGCCCAAAAACCTTGCATATTTAGCACGAGCTGTGGTCCGCTAGACCGCAATTCAAAAATATCTTTAGTGTTTGGAGTTACATATATCTAAAACACGCGAGTTTGCATAGCCTGTAACGATTGATTTCCTTGCATGTGTCTTTTTCAATGAAGCTTCTTTCTGAGAAAAGGAGATTCTATACAGGAGTAACTTTAGGAATAGCAACTTGATTTTAATAGTTCGAATTAAACGAATTTAATTGTTTGTCTGAATATAGAATTTTAGGTATTAAATTGTATGCTGTCTCTCCATTTTAAGGCGCCAAATCTTACTTATTTAACACGAGCTGTAGACCGATACATCGCTACACCTCAATACCAAAATATCGTCGGTATTTGGGGTTACATAGATCTAAAATAGAGAGAATTTGCATCAGTCGTCATGCCTGTGTCTTTTTCAAAGAAGTTCCTTTCTGAGAAAAGATAATTCTATTCAGAATTAAACTTAGGTATAGCAATATGATTTAAATAGTTCGAATTAAACTAAGGCATTTCATAAATTTATATCAGTTACTTAAATGCATACAGCATAAACGAAGAGAGAATAAGGATGGTCCTTATCACTCGCAAACGCATCCGATTCCCTATTCATTTATTTATATCGTCTGCTGGAACGCTCATAAAATTCGTTTATCAAAAGAGAATATATTTTGAACTTCTTATGGGAATAAATGCCTACCACGAAGAAATATCAATAGAACAAGCGCTGTTTAAAATTTATTATTAAACTCAGGTATAGCAACATGATTTTGATAGTTAGAATTAAACGAAGGCATTTCACAAAATTATATCAATTGTTTAAATGCAGACTATATAAATGTAAACGGAGTTAGAACCTCATCATTCACCAAAACATAAGATTTTTTAATCATTCATTTACTTATTTATTTTCTATCGTCTGCTCAAACTCTGACGATTTTTTTGCCATTAATTCTCATAAATTCTTAAGGGAATAAATGTCTGCCAAGAAGAAGTATCTTAAAAAATAATAAGCACCATGTTTCTTTATTATCGAGAATTTTTAATGTATATTTATATTATATAAATTTTTAACAAACTCGTTATTTATATTATTCTCAAGGGTCAAACAAAATTTATTTTAATGTTATAAAATGTATGATACAATAAAAACTAAGCTCAATCGATAAAATTTTACGGTAACAGTTTCAAATTAATTTTTGTTGCCAAATTGAAGAACGGTAAATAACAAGGTGTCTATTATTTCATTTGCATTATTAGTAGATATATGCGTGAATTTCATGATTTTGTTTATGCTGATTTTCCGCAATAAGAATTTTACTCTATGGAATCATGAAATGTGTGTTATCAAATGCAGCAAAAATTACTATTCAGAATTTCTGATATAAATTCGAAATTTCTGAAATACACGCCATATATGTATATCTATATCTATCTGTCTATTTATCTATCTATCTATCTAACTATCTATCTATCTATCTACACTGCTCAAAAAAATTAGGGGAGCAAGCAAAAAAGTGAAGAAAACAGTGCAAGATAGCCATGCCTGGGCATAAAATGGGTAGTACACGTGTATCAATGCACAAAACAGAAAAAAAGACGCAACAAAAAATTGTAAGGGAGCTTTTATTCTTTGAAAAGATGAAAAGAACATGATAAGATGATTTAGAGCAACAATTTGGTTTCATGTAAATGATAAAAAAAAAGTATTGCTTAGAAATGATGCAAGATTTTTAATATGGCGTGTGTTCTCCTCGAACAGCTAAGACTGTTGCACACCTGTTTTCCATGGATGCGATGAGGTTATCGATAAGACTTTGGGGAATACTGTTCCACTGCTCATGAATTGCAATCTCCAAGTCCCAGACAGTAAAAGAAAGCCTCGGTCTCGCAGCAATGCGTCGTCTGAGTATGTCCCAAACATGCTCGATCGGATTTAAGTCAGGAGAGCATGCTGGTCATTCCATACGCTGTATTGTTTTAGCTTCAAGCATGTTTTCCACAAGACGAACTGTATGAAGTCTGACATTATCATGCATGGGAAAAGAAATCACTAACTGCTGCAACATAAAATGCGACATGAGGTCTCAGTATCTCGTCTGTATAACTTCGGACCGCCAAAGTGCCATTCCGAATGATATGCAGGCCCCTACGTCCACCTATGCTGATTCCAGCCAATAGCATCAACCCACCTCGTCTGTAATGCGATTTTCACGAACGCATTTTGCATTATTTTGAGTGCCTCTTTCTCTCCATGCCAAAACACATCAGATGTCACATCCAGACTGAATCGGGAGTCATCTGTAAATAGAATTTGACTCCAAGAACGTTGCCTCCAAACACGATGTTCAGTTCCCCACCTTCTTTAGGCCGCACAGTGGCTTGACGTCAACGAAATACAGACCATTGGCTTACGTGCGTAAAGACCACCCCGATGAAGGCTATTTCGGACTGTTTAGCTGGACACCCTTCGTCCTGTGGCCATGAACAACTGTGTTTGCAGGTGAGTAGCATTGCCCGTTCCGTCTCGACGAACTCTTAACAGGATATATCGGTCATCAGTTTCTGTGTTAGCACATTTTCGACCTTGCACTTGTCGATGACTACCATTCCATGTGTCTTGGAATCGATTCCACAGCCTTTCATGGACACTTATTGCGACTCCAGCAGCGTCCACTACACTTCTTTGTGTTTCCCCAAATTCAAATACCCCGATAACACGCCAAGCCATGGATTGCAGTGAATCATGTTATTGTGACCTTTTCAAGCTACCTTTTCTCAAAACATAAGCTGAGCAATTGAATTTTACAACTGAGGCAGTGAAAGAGACGTTTCTGCAAAATCCCGATTTCTGCACTTATCTCCTTTTTCTAGTTTTTGACGTCATAAACTTTAATTTACATATGAAGTTTTCTTTATCTGTTTTCTACAGCACTTTAAATTATGGATGTTTTATTTTACGTTACTTATCAGTGTAAATATTTGCGTAATTTCGTTAAAACCATGTGCTCCCCTAATTGTTTTGAGCAGTGTATATATATATATATATGTGTACACATTGTGTATCCCAAAATTTCCCGGGCTGATCATATAAACAAAAAATCAAGAACTGAAATGAAAATTTTGATTTATGTTTTTTCGAAATATTCCTCGACGGACTCAACACATTTTTTACAACGAATATAAGTCATCAAAACACTTCTGGTCCTCCATCAGTCCACTTTTGCGTCGTGCATCAAATAGTCGGACACAGTGGCTTGAATGTCCGAAATGCCTTTAAAAGTGGTCTCCTTTGGCGTATTTTCAAATCGTGAAACAGGAAATAGTCACACGGGCAAATATCTGGTGAGTAAGGAGGATGGTTCAGCACGACGTCACCTTTAGAAGTCAGAAACTCCCGCACAATGATCCAAGTGTGTGCTGGTGAGTTGTCGTGCGAGAACGACCAACTACCTTGCTGTCGCTACCGAGGATGAACTCTGCGCACTCGGGCGATGAAACTCTTCAACACTTCTAAGTCGCAACAGTAGTCCAGTAACAGTAGAACACACAATTTTAATTTCGTCCTTTGTCCGATCTTCGTGAGCTCCGATACGATCAAGTTACACTGTTACGACAAACCGGATGCACTTAGCATCAAATAACAAAGTGGAACATGAAATTGTATCGCTTTACAAGACGACGTGTAGTCGTGCTTTCGACATCACCTACGGGAACGCAGCGCCATCTATTGGAAGGTAATTTAACCAGTCCGGGAAATTTTGGGATTCACATATTTGCTAGTGATACAAATACGTTAATAGTGAGTATATGTCAGTAATGCTTCCATATGCTAATTTAATTAATACTTATCCAGGCACTTAAATCACGGTTGCTACGGTAGATAGAATTTGAATTCTCCCATAGCCGAACAGCAATATTCGCATTACTTAATAATTACTAAGGTTATGAAATTATTTGGAGTAATAGTATCCAATTATATTATATAGCGAGATAGAAGAATACAAAATAACGAATGGACCGGGAGCCGTTAGCAGAGACAATCACCTCATCGAGTTTACGGCTGAAATTCCAGAATTAGTTAAAACTCGATACGCATATTAAAATTCAATCGGTCTGCCAAGTCATATGTTGGTGGAAAACACCTGAAAACCTGATTTTAGCGGTCGATTCGTAGGTTTACCATTGTGTATTCCAGCACCTAAAAGTATGAAATCGTAGAGGATTGGGAGCAGGAAAACGTAACAGTAAACGTACGAATCAACCGTTAAAATTGTGTTTTCAGGTGTTTTCCATCAAAATATGACTTGGCAGACCGATTGCGTTTCAATTTGCGTATCGAATTTTAACAAATTCTGGAGTTTCAGCCATGAACTCGATGAGGTTATTTATTGTCTGTGCTGCCGGCTCCCGGTCTAAAATTTATCATCTTTAAAAGTGAATAGACTATTATCGTAAAAAAAATTAATAAAATAAATACTTATTACTATTTATTTCAGATGTCGTAAATTAAATTAAACAGTTAGAATTATTTATGGCTGCCATTTTGATAAATATTTAACATATAAAAATTTTTGTAGACTGTTTGAATTGCACATAATTTCAAGATAATAATTAAAACATTATCCCATTATTAACGCAGGAAATATAAAAAAAATATACGTTATTTACCATTCCTATGGAAACTATTTTCTTTTGTTTTTGGTGTTTAAATTTTTGAACATTCTAATTCCAATTTTTGGAACACAGAACTTGATAATCCGTTTGTATTTTTAAATCCTCAAATAAGATTTTGAAGACACGAAGCAATAAGGATAAAATAAGAGATTTCCACCATATTATATCTTTACGCTAATACCAGAAAAGAAAGAAAAAACAAAAGTTAAGCATACATTATGAAACACTTTCCAACATTTCTAGAATACTTTAACAAAACTTCATTATTTAGGGCAATAAAGTAAATAAGATTCTCAAGTAAACAGTTTAGAAAACGCATGAAACATTTAAAATTGATTTCAGCAATTATCGTCCATAGCTAAATAAGTGTTATTCTTTTGTACAGCCCTGTATTTGATATATATAGGTTGGTATATTTAATATATTATAGATAAATAGTTAAAAAAAGGTTGACATTTCACTTTCGGCAATTTATACCAGCATACGGAAACATATTTGAATACTTTTGTACAGCCCTGTGTATTACCTACTACCTTTATGTACACGCCACTATTTACCTCAAAGTTTAATTCAGACTAAAATACTTTTAAAACTACTAAAATCACACTCCCAGAAATTATTATCCATAGACTGCCATGTATCCAATTCTTTGCATGATACATCATTTTATCTATATTGTGCAAACATCTTTTAATATGGTAAATGTAGTTCAGCGTAAAAATGCATAACTCATTTAAAAACCACTTTTAAGCAATTTATACCTCTACTCAGTATCTCTTACAATCTTTTTGTGTGGCCCTGTGAATTAACAATAAATGTTCTTTGCACCACATATTCTATAGCATGCGTATTTTAGCGCTTTTTATAAATGCATATCAATTTCGTTATGTATTAAAAGGTGTAACATCATTCAAATGCACTTGAAACGATTTTCCCCAATTGCCATAATGTAACGGAATGCTTTTGGCTGTCCGTGTAAATGAATTATACCTGCGACAAAGTTCATTTACAATAGGTATCATGCTATAGTAAACGTTAATAACTTAAAATAAAAATCAGGGCAATCCGAATATATTCGCGAGAGTTAGAGCGCGGACAGCCGGGCTGACAAACTGAAGTCATAAACAATTTTCAACTATGCTGGAAAGTGTTAAAAAGAAAGGTTTTTACCAGAGAGCACCCGGGCAAGGCACGGTATGTTATACCCGTATCTGCATTCGTCCTTTCCTATCTCAAACCCCTTTTTCATTAACCATTTAAGGGGCAAGATACTTCTATTCGTAAAATGCATAAATAAGTGAACGACACCGGAATTTACAAACAAGTTTATTGAAAAATAAGCAAAAGCTTTTAGTCCGCGAGCCAGCAACAGATTTTGATGACCAATTTCCTCTCGGCCGATAATTTGTAAAATGCTTCAGAAAGATGTATCATGAAGCTCCGTAGACGTCAGCTGCGGTACCGCAGGTGGGTTGAGCAGCGGTAGCCTCCCAAACACGTCAAAAAAAAATTAGTCATTTCCTCCCGGTTGAAAATTTGTCAAATTGCAGCTAACCCAATGTCTTGTAGGAAAAAAAAGGTCAGCTGATCATAAAGCGGTGGTTAATACATCAGCTGGTCACACGAACAGGAAAAAAATATACAGGGTGCAAAGGAAAGTCTCTTTAACCTGAAAATACTAGAATACTAAAATGCTGAAGAGAGCTACAGCTATGGAAGTGAGGTAACGGTATAGTAAAGTGACTACGCCCGATTTAATGCAAACGATGGCAGCGCCCCCTAGTGGCGAAATTTGGAAGATAGCCATTGCAAATTGAAAACGAAAAGAGATAGAACAAAATTTCCAGTTAGAAAGTTTCAGAGCATCAATTAATTAGTACGAAACGACATTCAGTTTATATGGATAAGATAAATCTTCGCCCGTATACCCAAAAATGTCCGAAATCGATGCACTCTGTTTTCTGTAAACGTTTGAATGGAATAGCCAGAAGTATGAAGACATACGCACAATTTATGGTATAAATACGTGCTTATCTCAATACATTTTGATAACATCACACAAAAAACAAAAAAGACAAACTGTCTCACAGTGATAAAAAGTTAATATTCAGTATGTTCGAAAAGTTCACCATTGCTCACGATACACGTTTGTATTCGTGCGAGTAATTCTACATGCTACATTTCTCAGCATGGAACGTCTATTGCTAGCCTCTTCAATATGACGACATAGATTTAACCTTTTCAAGGGCGGTGGCTAGACGGTCTAGCCACATAATTTTAATTCCAAAACTGACATATGGCAGCAAGAATATTTTAATAAAATTTTGCTTTTGTAATGAAAGCGAAAATTAGCGGGTTTTTATTTTCTAAGACATTCGTTTGAATATTCTGGTGTCATTAAATTACGTCACCAGTTTACGAACTTCTACCTCTGAAAGGGTTAATCTAAAATTTTAAATGCATTGGAAATTAAATTTTTATAGACATTACAGCACAGTACAACGTCACAATCTGAAATTGTGCACTGCTACATTTACGGAATGAGAATATGCAAAGTAGAATCGTCGCTCATGGATTTCGGACTTTTTTGGGTATACTGGTGACGATTTATCTTATCTGTGTGAACCAAATGTCGTTTGATACTAATTAATTGATGCTCTAAAACTTTCTAATTGGAAATTTTCTCTATTTCTTTTCGTTTACGATTTTCAATAGCTATCTTCAAATTTCGTCACTAGGGGGCGCTGCCGTCGTTTGCATTAAATCGGTCGTAGTCACTTTACTATACCGTTACCTCACTTCCGTAGCTGTAGCTCTCTCCGTTCGCAAGTATTTTCAGGTTAAAGGGACTTGCCTTTGCACCCTGTATATTTTTTTCATGTTCGTGTGACCAGCTGACGTATTAACCACCACTTTAGAATCAGCGAACTTTTTTTTTCTTCAAGATATTGGATTAGCTATTATTTGACAAATTTTCAACCGGGAGGAAAAGACTAATTTTTTTTTTTTTTTTTTTTTTTTTTTTTTTTTTTTTTTACGTGTTTGGGAGGCTACGGCTGCTCAACCCAAGCACGGAACCGCAACTGACGTTCACGGAGCTTCATGATACAACTCTCTGAAGCATTTTACAAATTATCGCCGAGAGGAAATAACTGACGAAATTTGCACCTGGCTCGGGGACTATTTTGTTGAGGTACTTAATAAAAGGAAAATTTCCATTCCAATATTCTGGTGTCAATGTGGCATTTAGAAATCCAAAATTAGGTTGTCCAAAAAATGAACCACCGCCCTTGAAGGGGTTAAATCGTTCAAACCCCATTGAGCTGTGTTAGAGATTATCCTCTTAACAAGCTCAGTGCCACGTCAATCTACGGTGACTGACACTTATAGATTGTGAAACGAGAATCTTATTTCGTGGACGAAACAGAAAGACAGACAAAATAGAGTTGGTATTCAACGTGTTAAACAGAAAGGATTCTTAGGAAAATGTCAGCAATAGTTCTTTTGCAATTGTATTTAGCGGGTATGCGATATGCGTGCGACATCTAAAGTCACTCTATTTTCATGTGTTGATTTCAGTGTTCAGATTTCTTTTAAAGTTAAGATGGCAAAATATCTAAATTACGATGACGAACAAGGGAACAAGGGTAAAAAAACTAAATACACATGCAAAAAAGTGATAAGTAGATATGGATGGATCTATATCTGTCAATTTAGTGAGGAATATGCCGTAAAAATGCAAACGCATTTTTAATGCAAATGCATTTACGTGTCAATTTTTATGGATTCAGTTTTTCCAACATTATTTTATTTACGTCATTGTCATACAAAATAAGTATGTTGCATTTCATGATATTTAAATGTTAAAACACTCGTCTGGTATGACATAAACTACACAGTGCGCCTGCTCGTCTTAAAATCTTTGGCGCGCCTTCTCGAGGGTCAATTCTTTTAACCTTCTCACCTCCGCAAACTGATATATCTTTTCACTAAACTGCAGGTTTCACTGCAATAGAAAATTAGTTAAATTAATATAATTCTACAGATATAATCCAGTTTTAAGAAATTAAGTTATGTCTCAAACTCTCAAGGCTTATATGCCTGTACGCAACAAATATATATGCCTATACGTAAGAAATATCTACCCTATATATATAAAATCCTAATGAAACGGATATATGAAACGAATTTATGAAACGGATGTATGAATCGACTGATTAAACAACTCATTATGTTTCAAGCCATTTCTCCTAAAATATGGAATACTTTGCGATGAAATTAACACCAAAAATCAGCATTGATCCGCAGATCTCAAAACTGTTATTAGAATTTTTAAATTGGAATTAGTTTTCAAAATATTAATTTTTTTCTAATTTTATATACATTTTTCTAATGATGGCAACTCAAATTTTAATCAACCATATATTTTTTTTTTCATATTTCAGAAAAGGTTGACGTGGTAACCCGTCTATTGTTGTTTATTTGATAATAAATGTTTATTTACTTTTATTTCTTTTCATAAATTATATAAGTTATTTTGTTCTATAATTATTAATTATTTTTTTATATTTCCTTTAGAAAATAATAGAAAATAATTTAAAAATACGGTACTACTTAGTTATTCCGTCGACCAATTTCGCCAAATTATACAAATTGACATAATTTTTATTTTAAATAACGAACGAATAAATAAATTAGTATAACATCAATAAATATACAAATAAAAAGTCGAAATAAAAATCACTTGATGACGTAAACACGTTTAACTTGCTTAAAGTCAAGTGAATGTGACATTTACGATCAACCATTATTGGCATTTAATCTTATAGTTTGGCGGTAGATTTTTGGTCGACGGGATAACTAAGTAATACCAAAAATGCATATGTAACTGGTATTTGAAAACGAGGTTTTCGCCAAATTTTCGAAAGAAAAAAAAATCACGCCAAACCTGCTGCGCGTATATGACATCTGGACAAATATTACCACTCGAAAAATAAAATGCTAACTGGTGAGTTGAAAAAAAGCTATTGGCGAGATTTTCATCCGGCTAGCGTAACAGTACCAAGAATTCTTTGCAACCATAGCAAATTTTATGTAGTTATATGACATCTGGACAAATATTACCACTCAAAAAATAAAATGCTAAATGGCGAGATGAAAAAAAGCTATTGGCGAGATTTGCATCCGGCTAGCGTAACAGTACCAAGAATTCTTTGCAACCATAGCAAATTTTATGTAGTTTTATTTTTTTTTTTTTTTAAATCAAAATGGAAAACTTACGGTCCCATATTGGCGCAATTTTTTTCTGAGACTAATGTCATATACGGAACGGGCACTTAACTGGCGCCAAAGTATCGTTATTTATAGATATAGTAAGCCGGATATAGTAAGTTATGATACAGTAAGCCGGATGTTGATGTTTATGCTGTTGATGCGTTCCCCAAATTGGCGTCGTTAAAAAATCGCGCCAATATGGGACGTATAGGACATCTGTGCCAAACTTTCATATGAACGGCGAAGGGATCAGACCGTATTTGTTTATGGCAGTTGATGACTTGAACTATTATAATATAGAGGAAATGATGGCAATAGAATAATATTTGGCGACTTATCACCTGTGCCTGGCTAACATTAAAGTACCAAAATGGTACCTAGAGTATAAAAAGCGAAGTGGTCCGCCTGGAACTGTTGATGATAGTCACATGACTTAGGCTATTGTTATAGAGATTGTTTCAAAATACCGGGAGACAAAGACTTTGTATACTTAATTTATTTTATTTTAGCTTCTTTTCAAATGTTTAACTGATCCTCTTTAATCAAAAACGAAAACAACAATTGGATGTCTTAACAGCAACTGATTCGCCTTTAAATTTTTTCAGTCAAAGGGAATTGAATGGAAACCCGTTTTCAGGGAGATCTGCACAGCTTTTTTCACTATAATTCAATCTTCTCTAATATTTTTAAAACCCATGTGATTAGCATGTTTTAGATTCTGCGGTGTCTGAACGGGGGTTGGCGAGCGTAGCTTGCAGGGGGCAGAGCCCCCTAGTATATATATATATATATATATTTAAACGAAACGAAACCACCACATACGCGCCAGGTTACTTAATTGGCGCCAAAGTGGCGTTATTTTGCTGACATGGTAACCCGGCTATTGTTGCATATTTATTAATAAACGTTTATTTACATTTATTTTCTTTTTATTTAAAAAAAATGATATAAATTGTTTTGTTCCATAATTTTTTTTTTATTTTTTTTTATTTCATTTTAAAATTGACAGAAAATAATTTAAAAATACATATGTAACTGGTATTCGAAAACGAGGTTTTCGCCAAATTCTCGTAAAAAAATCACGCCAAACCCGGTGCGTGTATGACATCTGTGTTAAATATTAAATAAAGCAACAAATCATGACATTTAATTTCAAATTCAAAGCAAATGACCAATATCGCCAAAATATATATATCTTCAAACCACTCGCCAAATTATACAAGTTGACGTAATTTTTATTTTAAATAACGAAAGAACAAATAAATTAGTATAAAAAATACAAATAAAACGTCGAAATAAAAATCACTTGATGACGTAAACACGTGTAACTTTCTTACAGTCAAGTGAATGTGACATTTATGATCAACTATTATTGGCATTTAATCTTATAGTCTGACGATAGATTTTTTGTCGATGGGATAACTAAGTAGTACAGTTTTAATTTACCACTGGAAAAATAAAAAAATGCTAACTTGCGAGATTTGAACCCTGCTAACATAAAATTACCAAGAATTCTTTGCGATCATGGCAACTTTTAAGTAATTTTTTTCGAAAAAATAACTTTGATTCTTTAATCAAAATGGAAACCTTTCTTATGAAAAGCGAAGGAATTGTTGATGACAGTCACATGACTTAGGCTATTATTATAGAGATTGTTTTAAATTCTAAAAACAGCGCAAAGAATAATATTTCCTAACGTTTAAAAATTTATCTATACATGACTATTAAAAACAAGAAAAAAACTTTAAAATTACTATTAAATGAGTACGTGTTAAAAGCAGGAAAATATTGAAAATTATGTATTGAAAATTGTATTTACACGTGAATATTAAAAGAGAAAGAAAACTTTAAAATAATAAATACATTAATATGCGTCTTAGTCTTTCAGGAGCAAGGTACTTCTATTCGTAAAATGTTGAAAACAGTGAATGGCACCAGAATTTATAAACAAATTTCGAAATATGAAAATGCTTTTATATTCGCTTAATTAATAAAAGGAAAATTTCCATTCCAATATTCTGCTGCCAATATGGCATTTAAGAATTAAAATTAAGTGGTCCAAAAATGAACCACCGCCACTGAAGGGGTTAAAGCAGTAAATTGTAGTAAATTGTATTACGTCAATCGTTTTATAATGCTGTTAAGAAATACCGGTCGGCAAAGACACTGTTTACTTAATTCATTTTATTTTAGCTTCTTTTCAAATTTTTAACTGATCTTCTTTAATCAAACACGAAAACAACCATTGGATGCCTTAACAGCAACTGATACGGCCTTAAATTTTCGCAATCAAAGGGAATTGAATGGAAACCCGTTTACAGTTAGATCGTATAAGTTTTTTCGTTATAATTCAATCTTCTCTAATCTTTTAAAAACCGATCAGATTAGCGTGTTTTTAGATTCTGCAGTGTCTGAACGGGGGTTGGTGAGCGTAGCTTGCAGGGGGCAGAGCCCCCTAGTATATATATATATATATAATGTTGGAAAAATATCTCTTTTTAGCATTTAAAAAATTACAGAGAAAACAATATTACAATTTTGCCCTTATGTTTGGCAGTCAGGGGTTACATTACAAATAGACACCACTCAACATTATTTTACGCTTGGCGACAACGAACGACTCCAGATTACTTACTAAAAACCCTGAGAGCTGATTGTCGACAGAAAGAAATTTGCCATACAACTAAAGAATCACCAGACTGACAACTAATGAGCTGAAAAACCAGAAGAGTAGAATGAACTAATTGTTAAACATAAAATATTAAAAATGCCGAATAATTCAATATAAATGTCAAAGGTACGCTGTAGATAATTATCGAAATTTTACAACCAAAGTTGATTTGCTAAGATAGTCAAATCTTGACATTAAGAAGAGGATTGAAATGAATAAATTAAAGTTTACATAAAAGCCGACGGGTTGATAAAAGGAAATGAAGTAATAGAAAGTTGGAAATAAAACAAATAATGATATGGGATGCTTTACAGGAAAACCAAGCCTATAGGTGTACAAAAAAATAAATAAATAAATAAATAAATAAAATAAAATAAAATAAAATAAAAAGACCGGGTGCAGAGAATATATAAAATAGCGCTGAACAATGGAAATGAAATACACAACTTAATATTAGAGTAAAAGGAAATGTGATTTAAAAGTACCAAAACTATAGACTATGGCGATGTTCCTATAAGTTATTTTAATAACATTCTGATCCAGACACATTAAATAAGAGTTGCTATTAGTGAAAGAATTTTATTACTACTATATCCAAACACCAATATAATCTATACTAAATGAAGAAATTCTGATATTAAATAAGGTAAAAATTACTACAGTGAAACCCCAATCTATAGTTCCCGCATCCATCGTTTTCCCGCATTGATCGTTTTATTTCTATGGTCTCTACACAAATTATATTTAAATAGCGTTTACGAAACCCGCATTCATCGTTCTTCGAAAAGTCATTTTCCCGCATTCATCGTTGTAAAATATTTCTCCTCACTGAAATGAAATTGAAGGTCATGTGGATCCATATGATACATAAACTAGAATTACTTCTTTTGTCCTAAAATAATGCTTTTGGGATGTTTTAGAGGTAAAAAACAGGGATTAGCACTGATAGTATGACGTGTATGTAAGTGTAAACAACTGAATGCGGAACATGTGTTCTTGTTTGGAGAACAAATTATTCTATTCTGTGTAAAGGGGAGGATGGATGCATCCACTTCTGATAGTTGCCACTTGCTAATCTGTTGTGTGCAACGCACATGTTTAATTTCAAGAGACTTATCGTTCAATTTAATGCGTTCTGCGCTAAATTTTATGCGTTCTGTGAATTTTAAGAATTGCAAAACAAATCCAAACCTTAGAAGAAAGGCCTCACATCATAGATGAGGTGAAAAAGAAACCTTTTGAGAAAAAATTAACATCGCTAAACGTTTAGGTATACCACCGTCAACCCTCAATTCGATAATTTCGAAAAAGAAAGAAATTAGAGTGCAGGCTGATAATTTTGGAATCTCTGCAAAAAAGAGAAAAATTAGTAAAATGTCTGCATACAGTGTGAAATGGAAAGACTTCTCTTTGCTTGGTACGAGCAAACTCGTACGTCAAATTCCTGTGGATGGGAATATTCTTCGAGAGAAGGCATTTGAAATAGCTGCCCCATATGCCATGGATACTTTTTCTGTATCAAATAGGTGGATTTAACGTTTTAAAATGTTTCATGGATTAGTATCCAGAAAATTATACGATGAAGTGACGCAGTAGTTAAAAACTGATGCCATAGAAATGTGGTTCGAGAAACTTCCGAAGTTACTAGAAGATACCCAGGTAAAAAAATCAGACACAAACCTTTAAAATTTTTGAGATGTTGCAGCCATTTTGAAGGTTTCAGCGGGTATCTTTAAGGAAAATGAAAACTAAAGGTTCTCTTAAGAGAAGTATACCGCTTTTTAAAAGATTTCATACAGGTTTATTTCTGTAAGTTATCACCTCCAAATTATCTTCAATGACTTAGAAAATTTTCGTGAAATCGCTTGAGATATTTTCAGGGAAAATGAAAACTGTTTCTCATGCAGGTAATATGAAGGTTTTACTTGAAAATTTTATTATTGCACATTATGGTATCTAAGATTTTGATATGCCTGTGTTTCCTCGTTAATAATTTTAATAAATTTCTAAATTAATATTTTAGATAATACACGGAAATCATTAAGTCCAATCATTAAGTCAATGACAAGTCTTCCATCCGTACAATAAAAAATTTTTAACTTCTGAAATTATTACAAGTAACATTACCTCTAACACGCTCAAAAATTTTAATCTCAGAAAATTCCCCCTAAAAAGAAAAACAAATCACAAAGTTATTTCGAAGCCCTTTTTGACCTTAAATTTGTCACAATTTTTTCTAAAATTATAACCAGGAACAATATCACCTCAACTCTAACACGCTCAAAAATTTCAATCTCAGAATATCCCCCTCTATAAATAAAATAATAATCACGAAATTATTTCAAAGTCTCCTTTTATCCTAAAATTTTTCATAAATTTCTCTTAAATTCCCACTAGTAAAAATATTCCCTCAAACTCTAACGCATACAAAAATTTCAATCAACAAAAATTGTTCCCTAAAAAAATCTCCAAATTATTTCAAAACCCCTTTCATTAATATTTAAAATGTATTCAAACACGCACAAAAATATATTTTAGTTAAATTTTAGTATCTAACGATGGACAATGGGGCCCCAATTTCCCCCACCCCCTTTCTGTAAATGTCTTATTTAGTTTTTCATTTTAAGTTTTCCTAAAAGAATAAATTTTACTGTGTTTTTCTAAATCTGTCAAAAAAAAAAGAAATTTTAGTTAATTAAATTTCAAAATACAGAAGGGACAATGGCACTCACCTCTCCCACCATGCCGCTCTTTCATCCAAGCGCGACAGTCATAGTTCCTCTTTAAAACCGCCCCACCAGTGGCCGAGAGGTTCTGCTCTCAAAGCTAGTAGACGAGAGGTGCTGGTTTCGATTCCAATCACGCCCGTCGGCCTAATCGTTCGGAGTTTTCCGTGGTTTTCTTCGAACCTTGGATTTCCTTGCTTTCTCTTAGAAAGACGCCAGAGCACCCCCTCCCCTCCCCTTTGGGCCCATATCCCAAGTGTAGGTAATTGACCGTCATAAAACACACCAACAACAGCTCTTTAAAAAAGAGGAACTAAGAATTTTGCACATACAATCTATATTACATCTACTATATTACACTATCTACATATATTTGCTAAAATAAAAGAGGCTCTTTTAATTTAGTTACTCGTTAATAATAAATTTTATATTGTTTTTGAAAACATAAAAAAATATGTCCAGTAAAACCTCCCTAAAGCGACCACGTTCTGTTCCAATAAAAATTGGTCGCTCTGAGAGGTGGTCTCTTAATGGAGGTTATGTTTAAATCTAGATTTTAATTGTTGAAAAAAGATAACAATGTTACTAACATTTATCTTTCACATTAAGAAAAAATATAAAAATTTAAGTATCAAAACAAAAGCTAATTACAGTAAAACCTCCTTAAAGCGACCACGTTCCGCTCCAATAAAAATTGGTCACTCCGAGAGGTGGTCTCTTAATGGAGGTTATGTTTAAATCTAGATTTTAATTGTTGAAAAAAGATAACAATGTTACTAACATTTATCTTTCACATTAAGAAAAAATATAAAAATTTAAGTATCAAAACATAAGTTAATTACTACAAAGTTAAAAAAATGAATACGGTTTTATCTTTTATAACTTATCCAACCAAGTCCTTTCGAAGTTCAGTAAATAAATGCTTTTTTTTGGGGGGGGGGGGAGCAATAAATAATGAAGATTTCATTAATTTGTATCTGTTATTATCTATTTCTTTGAGAGTTTCCTGACAGAATAGGGCAAGGGAGTTTATTGACCGTCATTCTTAATTTGTCATCAGAATTAAATTCATTGCCTAAAAAAGGCATAAAGGGGTTTAAACACTTAAAAGTTACCGGAATAATAATAAAAAAAAATCTAAATTTAGTTTAGAAGTTTGATGAATAATGGGCTCTCCGGAATTATTTTTCTAATAAAACCCTCTTCAAGCGACCAGGAGAAAACGGAATTTGTTTCATTTTCTTCAAACAAATTGGTCGCTCATGGAGGGAGTTCAACTCGGATGGTCTCTGAATGGAGGTAAAATTAGTATTGAGCCTATAGGAATAAATTTCGTTCCATGAAAAAAATAGTCGTTCTGAGAGGTGGTTGGTTAATGGAGGTGGTCACACAGGGAGGTATAATTCGTATTAATTTATTTATTTCAAATTTTCGTTGGAACATTTGATTTTTGATTACGCAGCTCTATTTCTGACTCCATGTCACGGGAGAATGAGAAGGAAGTACCCAACTCAACTCTGAGACCGTGTGTTTACGTTTTAACCGCCATTCGGAAAATTAGCGGGACTAATCGTCACGTTGTCATGTTGTTATTGTATTTTTTTCTTTTTGCAGGGAGTTTTTCAACAGTATAGTAGTCGAATTTTAACTAATTTTTAAGTTGATATATATATATATATAGCGTAAGAGGGCTGTATTACACTTCTTTTTAATATTAATATTGATATTCGGCACTTTGTATTCACTACACATTCGACAAGAATCATGTTCGGTAAAAAATATCGCCACATTAATTTAGAAATGCTGTGGTATAGGGAAAACTTTTTATAAGAAATTTTCGTGTACAACTAAAGATAAATTTCACTATTTTTTTAAATAATAGCGAAAAATATATTCATATATTTCCATTAAGTTTAAAAGTGAAAGACTGATTTTACTCCTAAATAATTAAACTTGTAAAAAGTTCAGTTTGGAGGTGGGAAAGTTTTGTGAAGGATCTTGTTTGCAGGTGAAAAGTTTGATGAAGGTTCCTTGTTTTGAGGTGATAAAATTTTGTGAAGGGTCCTTTAAAGGACCCAAGTTAATAGATCCATGTATTGGAATACAAATTTTACTAGTAAGTACCTGATTTAGTTTCCTTTATAAATTGAGCAGCTATAATCTTTTTAGGAACATAACTGCTTGATTAATAATGCACAGTGAAGGTGTAATGTCTCTTGCAAATCATTTAGCAGGGCTCAATATCTTTGGCTGCAATATTCGACTCATAAAAATAATTGGTACTTTTCGGTTAGCTGTTTGCCAGTGTTATATATACATACATATATTGCATATATAAATGCATATATGTGTACATATATATACACATATATATGTATATATAACACTGGCGCCCAGCTAACTGAAAAGTACCAAATAATTAAAAGAATTTTTATATATTGTAGATTAATTTATTATGTAGAATATGAAATATGGAAAAAATAAGGTACTTTTCGATTAGCCGGGCGCTAGTGTTATATATTACAATATATATGTATATATAACACTGGTGCCCGGCTAACCAAAAAGTACCAAAAATAATTTTACATGTGTATAATTATTTTAAATAAAGTAATTTTTTCATGAAAAAACAGTTAAAGACAAATTTAAAGCAATATTTTTTTCAGATGAGTGCAGGAGAATTTTTGCAATTTTTTCCAGCAACCAACTGATGAATTTTGCAATATTTTATTTCTACCAATTTGCATTTAAATGTTGCATTTTTTCTTGCACTCAATTGGTAAACTTGTGAGGTTTTTCTTTTTCTTATTTTTTTTTCATGTGATCGCTGTGTGAATTAAGCAATTTTTTCCCTGCTACAACTGAAGAACAATGATTTTTTCATCGTAACTGACTGGTGAATTTATATAATTATGCATTCTTTTTTGTTTACATTGATGTTCAATAATTATTATTCAACGATAATATTCAATTGTCACTTAATGTGATTAATTTAGCGATTTTTCGCTAATTTTCTGCATTCCATTTTTTTCTGCAACCGAATGAAGAATCTCATGATTTTTTTCTCACGATTGATTGTCCGCTACATTTCATTATTTTTTCCATAGCAGATTGACAAATTTCACAATATTTTAAAGCAACACACTGAAGAATTTCTCTTTTTTTTTTCCCCAATGACTCAATAGCAGAAAATTCTCCAAGTGTCTGAGACAGATCTTTCAGGGACTGAAAATAATCTGCAGGTAAAATGTTACAAATGAACCTTTAATTAATTAATCATTTACTTTTAATGTTTTTAAGCATTTTACTCATTTTTATTAATAATAAACTTAAGTTTTAGTAATAAATAATAAAGAACTAAACATAATATAAAGTTGGAAAAAGATCCAATGGAAAAAAAAATCTGCAAAAGGGAAAAGAAAATCTGCGGCGCACGTCACCCGTCAGGAACTTTCTGCTACCGGGCCCAATGATTACTGGTGAATTTCTCAGATTTTTTTTTTTCCCCTGATGACTGAATGAAGAATTTTGCAATTTTTTCTTGTAACCAATTGACGAATTTGGGGGTATTTTACTTGTACTGATTGGCAAATATTGCATTTTTTCTTGCGAGCAACTAGCGGAACTGAATATATATATACATAACAGTCGACTGACATAACAGTCGGTTTATGAATTTTGCCGATCCCCCCCCCCCCCCTCCTTTACCTAAGCTGATCAACAGATCTCGTTTTTTCTGATCAAAAGTTCATAAATTTCCATATTTCCCCCCCACAACTTACTAACAAAACATTTTTTTTCATGCGATCAATGGATGAATTAAATAATTTCCCCCCCCATGACAATCAAAGAACTGTGTGATTTTTTTTAACCCTTTACTGACTGATAAATTTCTTGGGGTTTTTTTCTTTTTCATATGACCAGTTGACAAGTTTATGATGCTTCCCCCTGACCTAATGATGAAACTTAATGTTTAAAAATTAGCAAAATTCTTCATTTGATTACGGGAGAAAGAAATTGTGACATTCGTCTGTTGCTTGAGAGGACAATTGACAAATTTCAATCAGTCGTGGGAAAATATCAAAAAATTCTGTTGAGAAATGGGAACATTAAACAAGCCAGTTCCAAATATTGTTTTTTTTTTTCCGTTTCTTTACAAGGTACAAGTGTGTCCTTTATTAAAAAAATCTGTGCCTGATGGGCACTGACCCGTTTTTTCTACAGTAAACTTCTAGAAAAAAGGGCACTCGTATGCAGCGATGTAAACGTAAAAAAAACAAAAAACAGAGGGTATATTCAGAGTTTCTCCCATGTTTAAAAAAGGGCAGGGTGCTTCTTGTAGGAAAAGGGCACTTTTGGATTCCGAAAGGCATGTTTTGGATTTTTAAGGACAATTTTTTTAATTTTTAAAGGCATCCTTTTGATTTTTAAAATTACTTTTAATATTTAATAGACAGGACGCTATTTTAAAGACAACAATGAGGCAATTTTTACTATGCAAGTAAATTTTTTAATAAAGAAAGGAGTAAAGGCACTTTTTTCAGCTGGGGGCAACAAGGGTGCTAATGTTTTCCATCAGGGGTAAGAGGGCTGCTGTTTTGTAAACCTAAGGGCAGGCAGGGTGCAGCACCTCCTGACACTGTCTACGGGAAACTCTGGTATACCTTAGAGTGTATATACAATAGCTTTTTTGAGAAACGGAAGTTAAGCAGTGTTACTGAAAAAGAACCGGAAGGTATACGACATTTACCTCTGTATACCCTCCACTTCTGACAGCAAATTTTTTCTCTCTTTTTTGCGAACGATAATATTTTTTTCTGCTACCGATCGACGAATTTCGCATTCTACTCGTGACAGATCAGTGAAAATTGTGATATTTTTTCACAGTCGAATGATAAACTGTGTCTTTTTTTCAACTGATTGGCCAAATCTCGAGGGTTTTTTTTAGCATGGCTGATCGACGAATTTCCATTTTTTCTCTGATCTACTGACGAATTTCGCTTTTTTTTTTACCGGTGACTGATTTTTAAATTTTGCTATATTTCTCTTGAACCAGTAAGTATATCTTGAGGCCGATTGGAGAGAGTTTTTTTCCGCTACTGATGTACGAATTTTGCAGTTTCTTCCGTTGATCTACTGACGAATTCCGCGATTTTTTTTTAGCCACGACCGATTTGCAATTTTCTGGATTTTTTCTTTTAACATAGGTGAATTTTGAGACTTTTTCTTGCGACCGAGTAGAGAAGATCGTGGGTTTTTCTGGCGGTGCACTGACGAAGTTTTTTACCTGCAACTGATTAGCAAAAATCATGGATTTTTTCTCGCAACTGTTCGTCGAATTTTGTAGGTTTTTCCACAACAGGCTGAAGAATTTCATGGTTTGTTCTCCATGACTGATGAACTGTACGAGTTTTTCTCGTGACCCATTGATGAATTTCACAATCTTTTTAATAAAGATGAAAATAAGGAATTTTGCTTAGTAGCCACTGGCCGGTAGGTTGACTTTATTTAGTAGCCAGTTACTAGCGAGTGAGAATAATTTCTTTAGTAGCCAGTAAGTACATTTATGTCAGGGAATATTTAATTTATGGGTATATTTTAGGTATGTTTATCCACTGAGTAGCAGGTATGATTCAAAATTGAAAAAAATAGGTTTAAAAAATCTGAAATTTGCAGCAAATTTTCTGAAATGTAAAGGGAGGGTTGGTAGGGGATCCCTCCTGGTACTAATTATGCATTTTTCCAGATACTTTAACGAAATTCACGTTTTTTCCGGATCTATTGGCAATGTTTTCGTTTCTTTGGCGTTCCTTTGACAAAATGTGCGTTTTTTTCACGATCTTTTGACAAAATTCACATTCGTTTTCGCAATTCTTTGGCAAAATTCTCGGGGTTTTTTTTCGAAATTCTCATTTCCCCCCCCCCCCGATCCTTTAACTAAATTTGTGTTTTTTGACGATCTATTGACGAATTTTGTGTTTTTGCCATGATCCATTGACGATATTTGTGTTTTTTCTTTGCTCTATTGATGATATTTGCGTATTTTCGCGATTCTTTGACGAAATTTTGGATTTTCAGAGATCGTTTGATGAAATGTGTGGGTTTTTTGCGATTCTTTGACGAAATTGTTTTTTTTTTTTTTCTGCGATGTATAGACGATATTTGTGTTTTTTTCCGCAATCCACTGACCACATTTGCATTTATTCCAGAATCCTTTGACGAAATTTCGGATTCTTTGCGATCCTTTGATGAAATTCGGGTTTTACCACGATCCTTTGACGAAATGTGCTGTTTTTATTGTGATTTTTTGACAAAATTCTCGCTTTTTTGCGATTCTTTGATACAATTCGCTTTTTTGGTGATCCTTTCATGAAATTTACATTTTTTTTTTCGTAATCCTCTGACGAAATGTGTGTTTTTTCGCGATCTTTTGACAAAATTCACATTTTTTTCTTTCCCAATTCTTTTACGAAATTCCTTTTGGAAAATCTTGCGTTTGGCTGGTACTTTCCATATTTTTAATCGTCAGTTTTTCACATTTACTCGTTGAGTGGCGACTGGCGATTGCTTATTTTCATCTTTACTTTTTAAATGAACGATTAAAGAATTTGGTGATTCTTTTTCTAACCAATGAGTGACAAATTTTGCGATTTTTCCTACATTGAATGGTGAATTTTCTTGAAAATGAAAATTTGAAATGTTCTGCAGTGAAATCCGTTGTTCTGCGATGTACGTCGCATTTATAAGCATATTCTGCTTTGGGGGATTTCATTATCTCTTACTTTTCGGACTTTTTTTGAAATTGCAGCATTTTCATCGGAGGTTTCCGATAAATATTATTTGTAATATATGAAAATTTCAAAGGGGGGGGGGGGGGCGGGGCACAATACTAAAGCCCAAAGTGCGGCACTTTTCTAACTTTTACCAACACCTGTCCCTATCGTGTAACATACAGTTGGAACGACCTGTGACCACTTATTCATGTTATACACATCCGATATCCATGCTGCCACTTTGCTCCCCCCTGGGAGGGGCACTTTTCTAAATTTTGCCGGCACCTCTCATGTGACATATCGTTCAAAAGGTCTGTGACCACTTATTCATGTTATGCCCCTCCCCCCCACTTTGCCCCACCGGGGGGGGGGGGGCACTTTTCAAAATTTTGCTGACACCCCTCATGTCACATATTGTTGGAAAGGCCTATGACCACTTATTCATGTTATGCACCTCTAATGCCCCTCCCCCCACTTTGCCCCCCCCTCGGGGGCACTTTTCTAAATTTTGCCGACACCCGCCATGTGACATATCGTTCAAAAGGTCTGTGACCCCTTATTCATGTTATGCACCTCTAATGATCCTCCCCCCCACTTTGACCCCCGGGGGGCACTTTTCTAAATTTTACTGACATCCCTGATGTGACATATCGTTCAAAAGGCCTATGACCACTTATTCATGTTATGCACCTCTAATGACCCTCCACCCACTTTGCCCCCCGGGGGGGCACTTTTGTAAATTTTGCTGACACCCCTCATGTCACATATTGTTGGAAAGACCTGTGACCACTTATTCATGTTATGCACCTCTATTGCCCCTCCCCCACTTTGCCCCCCTCGGGGGCATTTTTCTAAATTTTGCCAACACCCGTCATGTGACATATCGTTCAAAAGGCCTTTGACCACTTATTCATGTTATGCACCTCTAATGCCCCTGCCCCCTACTTTGTCCCCCCGGGGGCACTTTTCTAAATTTTGCTGACACATCGTGTGACATATCGTTCGAAAGTCCTGTGACCACTTATTCATGTTATGCACCTCTAATATCACTCCCCCCACTTTGCCCCACGGGAGGAGCACTTTTCTAAATTTTGCTGACACCCCTCATGTGACATATCGTTGGAAAGGTCTGTGACCACTTATTCATGCTATGCATCTCTAATGCCCCTCTTTCCACTTTGCCCCCCCGGGGGGGGGGCACTTTTCTAAATTTTGCCGGCACCTCTCATGTGACATATCGTTCAAAAGGTCTGTGACCACTTATTCATGTTATGCCCTCCCCCCCCCCCCACTTTGCGCCACCGGGGGGGCACTTTTCTAAATTTTACTGACATCCCTGATGTGACATATCGTTCAAAGGCCTATGACCACTTATTCATGTTATGCACCTCTAATGACCCTCCACCCACTTTGCCCCCCTCCGGGGGGGGCACTTTTCTAAATTTTGCTGACACCCCTCATGTCACATATTGTTGGAAAGACCTGTGACCACTTATTCATGTTATGCACCTCTATTGCCCCTCCCCCCACTTTGCCCCCCCTGGGGGGCATTTTTCTAAATTTTGCCAACACCCGTCATGTGACATATCGTTCAAAAGGCCTTTGACCACTTATTCATGTTATGCACCTCTAATGCCCCTGCCCCCTACTTTGCCCCCCCGGGGGGCACTTTTCTAAATTTTGCTGACACATCATGTGACATATCGTTCCAAAGTCCTGTTACCACTTATTCATGTTACGCACCTCCGGTGCTTTCCCCCCCCCCCTTAGTTTTTTTTATTAATATGTATATATGTTTTATTAATATGTTTAGTTTATTAATATGTATCAAATCAATGTCGAACTGGTTATGTAATCATTATTATGTATTGATCTGATGCGAATTTGCACAGAAGGCTGTCCGCATGCAGGTGCAACGATATAATGTAAAGAGAAGATACAGCTTTTATACCTAAAGGAAAACTGCAGATATTTCTGCCAAAATCGGTGAAGGGAAATAACAGGTTTTTTACCTGAAGGAAAACAGCAGGTATTTGGAACTTAGAAGGTTAAGGGAAAATACATGTTTTTTACCTAAAGGTACGCTGAAGGTAATTTTTGTTCCAAATACCTTCAGTTTCCCTGAAGATTTTTTTTAAGTTTTCTTGCTGACTTTTTTACCTGGGTACAAGGATTGTGATATTTATACTGCAGACGAAACAGGTCTGTTTTATAAATGCTTGCCAGAGGGAACACTGGTGTTCAAAGGAGAGTCTTGCCATGTTGGTAAACATTCCAAAGAAAGAATTACAGTGCTACTATGTACAAATAAGAAAGGTTCTGATAAACGAGTACCACTCGTTATTGGTAAATCTCCTATACCTCGATGCTTCAAGAATGTAAAGAAACTGCCAGTAAACAACCATTCGAATGCCAAAGCATGGATGAAACGTGATAATTTTACAAAATTTCTTCGTGCTTTGATAAATCAATCGGCGTTCAAAAAAGGAAAATCATTCTATTTATTTACAATTGTTCAGCTCATTTACCAGATACGTCGTCTTTGAAAAATATAAAAGTCAGTTTTACCCCAGCTAATTGTGCATCTGTCGTACAACATCTTGATGTCAGGATAATAAACTGCTTTAAGCATTTTTACAAAAGAAAGCTAATAAAAAGATCTTTATGTTTCATGGAAAAAGCAAAAGAACGTACTCCAAAAATAGACCTTCTGCAGGCTATTCATTTTGCACTTTCAGCATGGCATGGAGTAACCTTTCCAGCCATCCAGAATTGTTTCATGAAATGCGGTTTTGTGCGAAAAATTGATGAAAAATTCTCAACAGTAGGGGGAAAAAATAATGACGATGGTGACGATAATGCAGATGAAGAGTGTTTGCGTCTGGCAGAGGATATATCTGGTGTAATATTTAGCGATTATAATTCCATTGATCAAGGTGTTGCGACATGTGTGTCCTAAGCATTGAAGAAATGTGCGATGATGCAAAAAATGAAAATAATGGCGAAGAAGCAGAGGTTCATGCTTTTTCTGTGCCAAGTCTATCTCATGCAATTACGGCATTTTAAACTGTACGAACTTTTATACATGGAAATGAAATTACAGAAAATTACCAGAAAAATGTTGTACATCTGGAAAATTTGTTGTTTAGTTTTTAAAAGTGAACGAAAAACCCAACACAAAATTACTGATTTTTTTAAATAAATATCACATTTCTACCACTTCGATTTATTTCTTTTACAGTTACAGTTGTAAGTAACAAATTAGTATTTATTAGTAAACTGTATATATTGCATGTATTAGTAATGCATAAATATTGTTTTTTTTTTCCGTGTCGTTACGTTAACCCACATTCATCTTTTTTTTTTCACGTACCCCTTGAAAAACGATGAATTGAGGTTCTACTGAATATAGAATACTAGAATAGTGGTATTCCAGTTCTCCGAACCGAAGAAATGCTTTTTATTACGAAGTGCATGAAGTTAGACACAGAGAACGTAATTTACAACCTTTAAAATTGCTGATAAGACTATTTGCTGATAAAGTGAATCACATGCAGTGGTGGAAAATTGGCGCAGAGGAGGAGCCTATTGACACCACTAAAATTTTATAGTATTCTTCACCTTAATAAAAACGCAGAAATTCTGTCATTAGATAAGGCGAATAATACCACTAAAATTTAGTGGTGTCAATAGGCTCCTCCTCTGCGCCAATTTTCCACCACTGCACATGAGTAAATATGGATAAAAATTTTATTCTTAATATTCCATTTTGTAGTGTGTTAATACGTAAGAGAGATTAATAAACTAACCTTAATTTTTAGAACTTTCTAACTATGCGACAATAATGCGTTTAAATAGAGTTTTAATCATCGACGTATTACCAGAAATAAAATTAGCTTCTACCTCACGTAAAAGACCAGGAAATGAGACATAAATCTAATTTCCTTTTGTCTCCAATTTTCTACTTTTCTTTTCATTTAAAAGAAACCCAATGTATTTTATTTTTAATTAATGGTAATTTACTTTATGTTTTGTATTTTATACTTATAAAATTGTTTATGTAAAATATTATGTATAATAACATATTTTTATGTGACATCGAATAGGCATTTACTGAAAGCACTAATTAAATAAAATTAAAGATGCAAATTTTCAAAAATACGCTTTAAAAATGTGCTTTATACATCTAATTGTGTTTTCATATGACTATATGGTGCCTAATGGTATTCGGACATTGAATATTAAACATTTTTTAATAGCGATCTTCACCTTATTTCTTTACTAAAATCTGGTATTAAGACAATAAATTATTATTGAAGAAATTGTAATATACAATGTCCGTAAACGATAAAATCTATAGTAATATAAAAACAGAATTATGTGTATTTTGCAATAACACATCATACGTTTGTCCGTCTTTTTTAACCCTTTCAAACATAGTTGAAAAGCGTTTATGAATTCGTTTTGTTTGTCCTTCTGACCATCTATCTGACTTTCTGTGCTCTAACTCGCGCAAATATAGTCCGATTGCCATGAAATGATTATATTTTATTGGGGATTATGGCATGTTCGATATAGGAAAAGAAGTGCGTACCATTTTCGGTCCATTTACATGAACACTCAAAAGAAAAAAATCGATTGCTCTGAATTTTAATGATATTACTGTACATATTTAAATTGATATACATCACAAGAGTGTACTACAAGGTTCTTACTATGTAATGTGGTATGCATATAACTTATCGTTGATTTACACGGGCACACAAAAGAATTTGGCTATAGAAGAAAATGAGAAATAATTGAAAAATTGAAGCCCACGAACAATATTTGCTGGAATTGCGTTTTCAGTTGTGGTATGCGTTTTTCAAATCAACTATTTTTATCACTTTCCAACAAAATTGAAAAGTGTTTATGCATTCGGTTTGTCTGCCCGTCTGTCCACGCTCTAACACCCGTAAATGTACACGGATTTTCATAAAATTGATAAAGGTTATTGAGGGTCACCAAAGCATGTTTGGTATTGTACATGAAGTATGTAGGATTAATTGTTCCTTTACAGGGGCGCTCAAAAGTATTCCATTACATTATGGTATATGGAGGAAAATCGTTTAAAGAATATTTTAATGACATTATTCTATTTCAAATGCATTGAAGCGGATATAAATCACTGAATTTCACTACTATCACGTTAGAACAGGGCATTCATAGCATTTTTTATTCATTTACAGAGACACACAAAAGAAATCGGTTACAGTAAAGTACTGTCTTTGAGTAATAATTAGTGGAGTGTATGTTTTAAATTTTGGTATGCGCTTTTAAATTTAATTAATTTTTTGCATCTTACCCGTTATATATAAAATTCTGTACCTCAAATACAGGACTGCACAAAAGTATTCACGTACCGTTCTCGTTTTTAGAAGAAAATTGCTGAAGGTAAATTTTCAACTGAATATGTATCTCTTAAGTGAACTAAGTTTTGGTATGCATGTAGTTAATAGATTCGAATTTATGTATCATATACAGGGCTGCTGAAAAAAATAGCATAATTTCCAATTGTGGATGGGAACAGCTGAAATTGAGTTTTGAAATGTATTATGCCTTTCCATATGGTTGAATTTCACGTAATATTTTAATTTTTTTAAACAGTGCAGTTTTGTTACATTATTCTGAATATGTTGGAAAGTGTTTCATAATCTATACTTGAAGCATGATTTTTTCTTACTTGTTTAAATATCACTTAGTATGTATACATTCTATAGATCATATACAGGATCGAACAAAAGTTCTCAACAACACCTGTTTATTTACGGAAATTGTTGAGTGGAAAATTTCAACTGCGATATGCGTTTAACTAATCTAACTTTTAGCATACTATGTAATATGCATAAATATCTGTGAATCATAAACAGGGCTGTAAAAAAAATGTATATTTTAACAGCTATTCATGGTAATAGCAGAAATCGGGTTTTCAAATGGGCTATGTGCTTTCGAATTTGTTCACTTACACGTCATCTTTCTCCTTAGTAAACTGTGAAATTTTGTTGTAGTATTCTGAATGTGTTGCAAAGTGTTTCATAATCTATGCTATAAGCATGATTTTGCGTTCTTGTTTTATTATTATTTCAATATTTAATTTATATTTTAAAACTTTGAGTATGTTTAATCATATTTTTTTTTATAACTAACAAATATTTTCCTTTTATTTCCAGGATATCGAAATATGATTAAAACAGCCATTTGTAAATGGATGATCTAAATTTGTCTTTAATCGTCGTTGTGTTATTGTGGTTTATAGAGGGTGTTAATTAAACTAACCTACATAATTAAACGAACATAAGCAACATAATTAAACGAACCTACTTTAATCCCTTCGGGACGAGCGTCTTTTACAGAATTTTTAATCTTTTATTACCGGATTTTTAAAACAGACATTTTTGCCTCATTGAATCGGGAAAATGCTCGGATTAAATAAGGCTAAATTTACAATAAAATTTTACTGGCAAGAATAATTACTGATTCTGAGCATCTTACGCGGCACGAATACCGGTCGCTCGTCCCCAAGGGGTTAAGGGGCTCCGGGGCTCAAAATTCTATATTTTTTTTATTTATAGAGATTTTGTTATGAAGTTTGTTTCTGAAATAGGTTTTAATATAATAAGAATATTGCATGTAAAAAAACCTGAAAATTTTTAAATATTTAAAAAAAATTAAATTTTAAATTTTAAATATATTTAATTTTTGATACAACTCTGGAAGTACTTACGCGATTTACAAAATTTTTATACTTTTGTGTACAGAAAATAAATCATTTTAATTTGGCTTCAGGATTTCTTAAAATATTGATTATGAATTTTATAAAAAAAAAATTAAGTAAAAAAATAAGGTTTTTTATGAGTGAGTTTTGCATTAATTAGCATATTTTCACAATTATCACTCAAAATTAAAAATCCTGAAGACAATTTTTTGGAAATTAAGTATAAAATCTCTATTGACAATTTCATACATATATCTTGGAAGGAACTTTAGATCTATTCTTTTAAAGTTGACAAATTGTGAAAAAATTCATTCTGAGGTAAATGAAGTTAAAGTCAGTTAAAGTGAAGTTAAAGTGCATCGCTTCTCAAGGCAAAAGGTGTTATATCTCTGGATCTAATGAAGATAAAAGCATACGGTTTGCGGTATTTAACGCTAAAATGTCAGTATATTTTTAAGCCAATAAAAAAATTGCATTTTTTAAGAATTTTCAGCCCCGGACCCTTTTAAAGTTGTCTACAGACAAAAAAGTAGTAAAGTTGTATTGTTCATAAAGTTGTGAAATTTTTTGAAAGACATAATAAAGGTATGGAAATTTGAATATGCGATAAAAAAAAGCTCAAAATTTCTCCACCAGAGGGCGATTTTATGAATTCATTTAGCATACATTTACGATAGCTTAGAAGTTTTATCTATTAACTTTACTTGATCTTAAAGACAGCCTTTCACATGTTTTTAGCATTTCCTAGAACATACCGCCGTCAATTGTGAAACATGAACACTTACGATTCCAGATGGTTTCTGAAAATGTTGACCTTTATGTGGGAACATGTTTGGTTCTATTAAAATTTGTAAACTATCGGAAATATGTAATTCGTCAAAAAGCCCTCTAGTGGTGAAATTTTGAACTATTTTCTTTTCGCTCACACATATTTCCATACCTTTATTATGTCCTTCACAATCTTTCACAACATTCTGAACAATATATTATGTGCTACACAAACTTTCACAACATTCTGAACAATATATTATGTGCTACACAAAATTTCACAACATTCTGAACAAGAGTTTAGTCTGTAGACAACTTTAAAATAGGGTCGTTTAATTATTCACACCTCAGGGCTCGCACAGTTCCTAAAATTTTCGCACTTTGCTACCAGTATTTTAAATAAGAATTCTTCGTGGTAGATTCCTTTAACATATATTATAGAACAATACAACAAAGATTATCGATTTAATTTTGTGGTAGCAAAGTGCGAAGAGTTTAGGAACGCTGCGAGCCCTGGACACCCTGTATGTAAAATATTTTGATGGCAGAAAAACTTAGTACACTTAAAAAACATGGTAGCTCTCAGCTGTCATTTACATTAGGTGAGACTTCAAGAGCCAATATTTTTAACTAAACAATACATTTTCCTGCTATAACTCAAAAAATTAGATTTTAAAACCCAAGAAGAAAATATTATAGGAAAATTTCAGTGTTGTTTTCGGCAGAGTTGGCGGTATGAGACGGATGGAATTGTCAGTTTAGTGGATTTCTTTATCCACATTATCACTATTTCCTAAAAGTATTATTCTCCGTACTTAATCTGTTCATCAAATAAGGTGAATAATACTATTCAGAAAAAGTAGTAGATTGATGAATAAACAAATCAACAAAATTAGCAATGCGCAGATAGAAAAAAATAATAATAAGTAATAATTAATAAGTTATAAATAATAATTATTAATTAATTGCAGGGTAAATCAAAAGCCTGAGGCACTAATTATTCGGGGAATTGAAAACTTTGTCATATTATAGAATAAATGAAATTATATTTATAATTTAAGATTCCTTTTAAAGAGATATCAGCCTTATTAAATAAGGATTTATAGCTATATTTACAATTTTAATCTTTTCTCAGATTTATATTCAGGGGCTCACAACGATAGTAGACCAAGTCCATTTTGAATAAAAAAGAGATAGTCCATTTGGAAGATGCAAAAAATCCCTTTTTATCTACTTCCACAGTGAACCGAGTCTGTAAACAGATACTATATATAAGAAAGTATGTGAAAATGGGCTTGGTTCACTGTGGGAGTAGATAAAACAATTTTTATGCTTTTTCTAAATGGACTATCTCTCTTTTATTTTTCAAAATGGACTTCTTCTACTATGGTTGTGAACCCATCAGTTATCAGTATTAAAATCCAAAGCTCAACAGAAAAAAAATGCAATTTAACAAATTATAACGACCATTTGGAAGATGATTTTTTCAAAGACTAAAATTTAAGACATAAAAAATCGCACGTAGTTGGTCATACATTACCTACGATTACATTTTTCGGTACTGTAAATTTTTAAACTTCTACGGAGCTGGTCATTCATTACGTACGCCATGGATTAAACTTTAATATTCCAGGACCATATAAATGAAATTTCATTCTTAAACTTCTAAACATCCCAAAATATTACTTTTTACACCGTCGTATAGAGAATAAAATGTACTTTTAAATGCAATTTGTTTGAAAGGTGTATCTCAATTTGTTTCTGAGTTATTAAATTTTCTTGTAGTTTTTTGTCATAGTGGCAACAGAAGTATCCATCTCTGTTGAAAGTAAAGGGAAAATACAGATTACTGTATAGACCAATCAGAAAACGAATAAAATGCGGATTCAACCCATAAAACGCTTCAGATATGTTTTTGATTTCCTACCCTGACATAGGACAATAACCATTTTTCCAAATGGTTAATAAAAGTATTTTGTCCAAAATGGAAAATTGATCGGTACTTTAAAAATATTGGTAACCATAAAAAAAACTCGTAAAAAGTTCCTTAATATATTTTTTTTAGCCGCTCACTTATTTTCTACTTAATAAAAAATCCGTTTAGGAAGAATCGATTTGCAAACATTTCTACTTTTTTTCCGTTAGAAGAGAATTATAGATAAAAATTTCAAGATGTAATTAATTCGCTTGATCATTATCGTTATTTTTTTTAAATATTTTTTTAGGGCAATGTAATTTTTAAAAAATCATATTAAGCTGTGTAAAGATTATTTTTCCTAAAATTTGTTAACAAATTTAAAAAAAAAAAAAAATGTTTTTTTTATTTTATTTTTTTTTAAATAAATGTTTGATAAGATAAAATCACCCTTTGAAAACATTGAATTTTTATGATATTATTTTAAAATTAAGAAACGTATTCTTATACAATAAAACTCATCGATATTTTTTTTTTCAAAAAGCCGTAGATTTAATTAATTTCTAACCAGAAAATCATGACAGATTATATTATTAGATTTACTATTTTTCTTTTATCCAAAAGATCCTCAATATAAATTATTTATTCATATAAAATTATACTAGCCAACCTGCCGATTTTTTTAATACCAATATTTTTATGCAGAAATACTTGTGTTATACAATCACACTATGTCTGCAATTTAAAAAAAAACATTTTTGTAAATGTATTTAAAAAAAGGAGATTGGCAACTTACTATATAAATTGAAGAGACAAAATTTTAATTTTTTCTTAAACTCACCTTTTTATTACTTTTTGTATTTTTTCTGTCATAATTACTTTTTTTAATCCTTTCAGGGGCATGGCATTTCTGCTCTAAAAATGTTCAAATAATTAATTCACACCGCAATATACGAAAAAAATTATTCGAAACTAACCAAAAGCCTTTTTCTTTATGTATATTATGAGATCGAAAGTCTACTAAAAAATTACTGGTGCCATTTGTCAGTTTGGGCATTAAAATTAAGCATGTGCCGACTGCAAAAGGTGCCCCTGAAAGGGTAGTTATATTCTATCAAACTCTTACACGTATCGTTATTCTTAGATTTCCCTATCTTTAATCTCTTCGTCTTCCATCTCTCTTTGATATAGACGCATATTTTCTTATTTTTTCCTTGTCCATTTTTATTAAATTGAAATACACCTATTGTACAACGGATAGATAACATTTTTATGACACCTCTAAGATGTGTTACACAATTACTTATAGACAAGTAATGGAGTTGCTTTGCAACTACCGGGTGTCCCAAAAAGAACTGACTGATTTTAAAATTCAATAACTTCCAAACGGTGACAGATATTAAAAAAATTCTTGAAGGAGGGTTATGCATAAAGTCAAAAGTTTTTTTACAGTGATTTTCGATTTTAGTTCGAATTACAAACAATAGATGGCGCTGCGATCAATAGAGGCTAAATTCAGGCTCGATTTTCGGTACTTCGTGGCCCGGATAATACATTTCCATCTCCTTTTTCTGCATGGAACAACAGAAAGGACCAAAAATCGAGCCTGTATATAGCGACTATTGCTTACAGCGCCATCTATTGTTTGTACTTCGAACTAAAATCAAAAATCACTGTAATAAAACTTTTGACTTTATGCATAACCCTCCTACAAGAATTTTTTTAATATCTGTCACCGTTTGGAAGTTATTGAATTTTAAAATCAGTCAGTCTTTTTTGGGACACCCGGTAGGTGTCCCCTGAAACAATTCACATGTTCGATGTTTTCCACAATCACTGCTTTTCAAAGTGATGCGGGTCCATTGACGCATACCAAAATCGTGATTTTTATTTTTAGCTAATATGATTAACAATTATTGCATATTAAATTTACATGAAATATGGTTACAAAAAATATGTAACTACTACTGCTTATAAATATTTTTAGACTCATTCCAAATACAAATTCATTAATTATTTATAAATAATATAAAATGGACTTATCCAACTCTCGAATTCAAAAGCTAAAATAAAAAATATATATATATTAAAGAATTATTAAATCACATTACAAGATAAAGAAACTGGAATATGTGAATATTCTTTCAAATTTCCAGCGTATTTCAAACATTTTACGAATGTTATATATTTTTTCTTTTAAGAATATACGCATTTTTATTTTCTTATGTTATACACGTCATCTATTTTTGAAATTTCGAAAATAGTTACTTCAAACTAAAACTGTAATGCTTCAATATGATATGTTGTTTTTATTTTAAAGCTTAAAATAACGAGATTTTAAAAATAATATTATGCCGGTTTTTTTTCTTTTCTTTTAAAATGTGAAATAGTCAATTGCATATTCGCTGCAAAGTATGAATGTAGCAGCAGTAAAAAAAAATATATAAATATTTATTTATCCTATAGTTTATGACAATGTGTGCCTGAAATATAAATTTTGCGTTCGGAATTTTTACATTTCCAGTTTTAACAAAAAGTATTTTAAGATTTTGATTATCTCAAATGTAAATAATTTTGTTTGTTTTTTAAATTTATGTTTATAAGGCACAGTAATACAGAAGCACATTGTTATTTTGGTGTTTATACTTCTAACGAAAAGAATTCATCATGACTATTCTTCTGCTCAGAAAATTTCGGATGAATTATGTTCGTGAAGTATGTAACGAAAAATAATTAAAAAAAATTATCCATGAAAAATATTATCAGATATAAAATAACAAAATATTTGAATAATGTTAACCCCTTAATTCTCGCTCCCGTGATATTCACGGGCAAAGACTTTTATTCAGATTATTCCGATTTGTTTGATTCCCACCAGTTTTATAGAATAGTATATTTGGCTTTATTATGGCATCATTTTACATGCCATAAAATAAGGTGAACATTTCTTTTTTTTTAAAGTGGTACCAATAAGCAATCTGAATTTTTAAACCGTAATTTAATGTGACCGTTAAGGGGTTAAGCATGTTATATCTATAATGGTATACTTTAACCCCTTAACGCTCGAATTAAATTACAGTTTAAAAATTCCAATTGCTTATTGGAACCAATTTTATGAAAAAGAAATATTCACCTTATTTAATGACAGGTAAAACGATACTAAAATAGAGCCAATTTCACTATTTTATAAAACTGGAGGGAATCAAACAATCTGAGTAAAAGACACAGCACGTGAATATGACGGGTTGGGTTGGGTTGGGTTGATTTTTGACGGCCAATTATCTACACGAGGGATATGGGCCCGGGGGGAGTGCCCTCCGTGGGGGTCTTTCTAAGGGAACCTAATCCGTATTAACGCATGGAAGATCCACGGCTCGAAAAAAACCACGGAAACTCCGAACGATTAGGTCGACGGGCGCGATTGGGATCGAACCCAGCACCTCCCGTCTACCAGCTTCGAGAGCAGAACCTCTCGGCCACTGGTGGGGCTCTTGAATATGACAGGAGCGAGAATTAAGGGGTTAATCGGATACATACATAGAGTGCATATATCTAATTATGAAACTACATTTATCATTAATTAATAAATACGGTATAGTCATAATTTAAAGTATTAGTGTTTTGAACCCAAAATAATGTTCTCGTGCAAATGTTTTGTATACATTAGATTTCGCTTTTCTTTCTTTTTTTGGGAGGGGGGGGGGGACACCGTTTAATTGGCGAAGGCGTTTTATTGGAAAAAAATGTCAAGAACAAAATAAATATATTTATACAATTAAATTGACCTGAAAATTGGACTGAAAATTGGACACAACTTTGTGGTCGTTTTTTACTTTGCTAATTTTAAACCAGTTTTAAAATGAAATTTCTGGTTCGATCCAAAATATATTCATAACCTCTCCTCGTCTTTCTAGTGTTAAGCAATTAGAAATACATACTGATAAGTACCTTCTTAGGATAGATAAAATGATGAGCTGAATACGTTGCACTTGTAAGCAAAGCTAGTCATGCCGGCTAAAAGTAAAACATGTACTACAGCTGTCATCTGTTGATAAAAAATGATACTTTACTCCTTTTGCAAACTAGACCGATCGTTCGATTCGGGTTTTTATTACATAGGCCTGTTTCAGAAGCAAAAATTTATATGAATGTCTAACCAGCACGATCGTGCGGGTTGGGTTTTAAAGGGTTATGGAAGCCAAAACCAGCATTCAGTAAATTTATCTCATATTTCTTTTAAATATGTTTTGGGGGATTTATTTTTACTTTGTTTTAAACAATTTTACTAGCGTAAGTCTGATGTAGGAAGTTTTTCCAGCGAGATGTTTTTCTTTTAATTTGTTGATTCCCCCTTAATGTATTTTCTTTTACATATCTGATAGGTCTTACCGTTAAAAAGAAGAGTTAGTGCAATTTTTAATATGTAGACAACCTTTATTTCAAGAATTTCATTTATATTCGGAAAGAAAGACATTACTCTAAATTTAAAAACACTTTTAACGAATCATCGAACCTAAAGACACGACCACGATCGGGAATAAATGCAGTTGTATCAATATTCTTTTTCACAGACTGAAGATGACGAAAAATTTTAAAAAGTCAATTAATGGTATTGATTGGAGAGATGCTTGAGAATATTCTATTTTATCATTCTGTCAGTTTTTGAAAACTTTTCCTCCAGTGCATGATTTCGAGAATTAGGAGGAATATACTTAAAAAACTGTTTAATTCTGCATTATGTAAATTGCTTAATTTAATGTTTACTTTTTTAATGTGTAGTAAGAGAAAAAAAAAAGTTCTCTATATTTATTTATGAGAAAATATTGGAAAAGACGATTATTAGAATTGGATATCTTCTTTGGAAAATTTTCTGAACCAATGATTTCCTTTTTTTTTTTTTTTTTTTAGTTAAGTGAAAGTTAATAAAAAAAATTACTATGTATTTCTTCACTATAAAATTTCCATAAAGTTATAAAGATAAACACACACGAGTATTCTAATTTGTTTTATTTAATTGACTTTTGGTAACATTTCATTAGCAAATATGAAAAATGTTTTCCACGTATTTAATTTTTATGGTTTAATGCCAATTTATTTATATCCAGAAAAATATAAAGACAAAAGAATCTGTAAGGGTTATATTTAATTGAAATTATGTCGATTACTTTAACCGAACGATTGCATAACGAGTGGAGCCGCTGCCGTCGATATACTGAAGGCCAGAGGACACGAGTGTGACGTCAACACTAATCGACCGACTGCGCACTAGTGTGGGAATTCACACCTCAAAATTTTGAATAGCAATAATATTTTCTTTTATTTGTGGAACATATATCATCGTATAAAACAATAACAACTATTTAAACTTAGTGGTGAGACTTCGGAATCCATAAATAAAAATTCAGCCAGATGAGGAATGCCACAGTATTGCCGCATATGGCTGATTTTTTATTGGGGGGGGGGGGGGGATTCCAAATTCTCACCAGTAAGTTTAAATAGTTATTACCGTTTTATACGATGAAAGATATTCCGCAAATAAAAGAAAAGAAAATTGCTATTCAAAAATTTCCGGTGTGAATTCCAACGATTAGTGATGACGTCACTTTCGTGTCCTCTGGCCTTCACTACTTCGATGGCAGCGGTGGAGCTCGTCGTACGTTTTCTATCCAAACGGTAAAATAACGAGCTGCACACAACATTGGGCTAAAGTTGCTTAACCCATCTATTGCCCATGGTAGCAATCGTGCTACCATCAGTGTTCCCGATTCAGTGGATATTTTTAATTCACAGATTCCGTCAGTGCTGCCAATGCACCACTTTTTTGAAATTGTAAAATTCGTCTTATTTAATGACAGATTAAATAAGACGAAAACAAATTACGAGAATTTGAATTAATTAAAAGGCGAAAACAACGGGAAATTCATCATTTAAAAAAATGGCGCCAATCAAAGTATCTGAGGTTTAAAAAAGAAGCCCACTGGCAACAGTGTATTCAGTATTCACAACAGAAATTTTTAATAGAATTTTTTGCTTTATTTAATAACAGACATTTCGCTATTAAATAAACCGAAATTTACTCTTTAGATTTTCTGGTATGAATTTCTATTCTCTGAATAGCGCAATTTCTGGAACACAATCTATCATGGGTATTAGAGGGTTAAATAAATTTTGTTAAGACGAAAATTCTATATTTATAAACTAACAAAAATTTTCAGTGCATATTTAAGCATGTCAATTTTTATACCCTTCTCTTCTTACTTTTGATGGCGAAAGTATATGAATCATAAAATTAAATGTGTTATTTTCCTTGAAAAAAAGCTGTTCTGTGCGGACCATTTCCCACGATTAAATATTGTAGCAAAGTGTAAAAGAAAGTAGGGCAAAATAGTATAGCCGGATGAAAACCGAATATCTGACTTTAACCCAATTACAGCAGGCTACCTACTGTTAATGCACCGCCTCCTGAATACTAGGCCTAACGGCTGACACAAAAATGGCGGCTGTCGAAGGCGGATTTTTCTCAGCTTTTGTGCGGTCCTTTGATATTGAATACCAATAATTTCTAAAAGTTTTCTCCGCCTTAGTTGTCTGATACTAAATATATCAAAGAAAACTTTTAGAAAATAGTGATAGGGGGCAGTACAGATGCTGAAAAAAATTCGCCTACTACAGCCGCCATTTTTGTATCAGCACGTATTTCTAGTATTCCGGGGGGCGAAATTCTAAAAGATAGTCACGTTTTAGCATTATTGGCTTTTACTGCGTTCTCATTCGCTGTTCTCAGTCACACGTCATAGAGGCAGTTGTCGTTTGGCGATTTTAGCTTTTTCGCTCTCCTATATGTCTTAGAAAGGAAATACATACATGAGTTTTTGTCAGTATTTTTTAACCTGCGAGTGTGACAGCTGTTGATAGAGTTCAAATCTAGAGCTAAAATTGGCCACAAGCCAAATACGCTTTTTATTTTCTTCTATCTTTAAAAGAAGAAAGTATTGGATTCGTGAAAATTTTCGGTTTTCGGTGGATTTACACGTTTTATGGGTCAGAGATTCTAAAAAAACATTTTTTTACAAAATGTCTGTCTGTCCGTCTGTTTGCCTGTATGTGACACAAATTTTGTGAATGCTCTATATCAAGAACTAATGCACGGAATTTAACAAAAATTTATATTAAGTTAGACCCTGATATAAATTGGTGCTGATTAGTTTTTGGTGTAAATCGCTTAATAGGTGGAGCTGCTATGCAGCATTTTTCACGATTTCCACAATAGCTCAATCTCCAGAACTAATGCACGGATTTTCTTCAAACTTCAGATTCAGTTAGTCCTTGACATGAATTAAAGTTTTATGCACTTAGGTGTAAATTGCTCAACAGGTGGCGCTGTTGTGCTGCCTTTTTGCGATTCTCGCAATAGCTCTATCTGAAGAACTAATGCTTAGATTTTCAACAAACTTCAGATTCTGGTATACCTTGATATGTGTTAGTGCTGTTTATGTTTTGGTGTAAATCGCTCAACAGGTGGCGCTGCTATGCTGCATTTTTCAGAATTTCCTCTAAAGCTCTATCACAAGAGCTAATGCACGAATTTTCATCGACGGATTTATACGCTTTAGGGGTCAGAGATTCCGAAAAACATGTTTTTTACAAAATGTCTGTCTGTGAGCCTGTGACTCTGTCTGCCTGTCCGTTTGTCAGTCGGTATGTGATACAAATTTTGGGGGCGCTCTATCTCAAGAACTAATGCACGGAATTTATTAAAAATTTATATTCTGTTAGTGCCTGATAGAAATTGGTGCTGATTGATTTTTCGTGTAAATCGCTCAACAGGTGGCGCTGCTATGCAGCATTTTTCACGACTTCCGCAACAGCTCAATCCCCAGAACTAATGCGCGGATTTTCATAACTTCAGATTCAGTGAGTCTTTGACATGAATTGACGTTTTATATATTTTGGTGTAAATCGCTCAACAGGTGACGCTGCTATGATGCCTTTTTTGCGATTTCCGCAGTAGCTCTATCTCAATAACTAATGCTTGTATTTTCAACAAACTTCAGATTCAGGTATACCTTGATATGAATTAGTGCTGTTTATGTTTTGGTGCAAATTGCTCAACAGGTGGCGTTCCTATGCAGCATTTTTCAGAATTTCCACTTTAGCTCTATCTCAAGAACTAATGCACGAATTTTCATCAAAATTCAGATTCAGGTATACCTTGATATCAATTAGTGTTGTTTATGGGATTTATACAGCAGAAAGTTTTGTGATGGCCACAACATACTAGTTTTGTAAGTGTATAAAACTGTATTTTAACTGTACAATGAAGTTTTCATCACATGTTCTAATCTGTTTAAATGTTTACATAGGGATATGCAGGTTTATTTATTTATATTTATATGTATGTACACGTACAGTCGTGAAAAAAAAAAAAAAAAACATGCCCTACTAACTTTGCAGCAAATTATTGTAGAAGAAAGTGACTTGTACCTAACGATTGGATATAAAGTCTACTTTTAAATGATGTATACAAAATTTGCTTAGGGGGCCATCTACATATCAAAACAAACCCAAACTTCTTTTTTTTTTCAATAGCAATACCCAAGTCTGACACATAAATAAATTCTACACCCTTTAATAAACCTAAATGGAAATTTTCAAGAAATTCAGGCGATTACTTTCAGAGAAATTAATTATTTTAAAATGACCATATTTTAGAGACTGTATCCAAATTGAAGTTCGGTACTACATTATTGAAGTTCGGTACTACATTGTTGAAATGCTACAGAATGAGTATGTCACTTCTATTAATGTATTATTTCTTGACAATATAACCATTTCACTCGCTTAATATATTCTATCGCCAGCCCAAGCTCAAATGTTTCAATAAAATGTGTAAAATATACTTTTTCACATTATGCTTTTCTGCACATCATAGACGGCCCCCATAAACAATCCTTTTGATGTTTTTTAAGCATAATTCGAAAACTAGTTGAGAAAAAAAAATTTAATTGAGAATTCGCATCAAGCATGATCTAATAAATATAAATTTATCAAAATTGTAGACTACAATTAATATTTTTTTTTTAATATTAATTTCATAAATCATATTATAATTTTTTTTAAATTATAAATTCAATGCATTTATGTTTCGGTTTTTAGTATTATAACCATACAAAATATTATTACATTAGGATTATAATTTCAGGAGTTACTAATAAAATATGAAAATATAACTTAACATTAGAAACTTTAAATTTTCAATGTTTATAATGCAAAAACTTATCATTCAAGTGACTTGAAATTTCGTTTCTAGGCATAGCTTGAACCGAGGATTTAAAATATTGTCTAAACGGGGTGTTGCCATTGAAAAAAAACAAATCTTGGTTTGGTTTTGATTTGTAGGTGGTCCCCTAAGCAAATTTTATGTAAATCATTTAAAAGTAGACTTTATTTCCAATTCTTTGGTACCAGTAACCTCCTTCTATTATAATTAGCTGCAGAGTTAGTAGGGGGTGTTTACTTTTTTTCCACGACTGAATACATATCATTAAATATATAATTTTTTTAAACATTTTCTTTTAGTGTATTATATCCATATATGCATTAAACTGTATGTATTGTATGAATATATGTATACATAATCTAACATTTTTCGGAATTGGAGTCCTCCATCTTTATTAGATCATTTGTCTAGATCCATCCTTCTACAGTATATAAATTTATAAATCTTCTCACTGTATACACATGTTAAATAGATTAGCTAAAAGTAAGCTATAATTCTCGCTAAAACTATTTTATATATTTATATAAATGTGGAAAATGGTAGATAGATTTTTAGTGTTTTCCTAGCTTTATATAGAGAACATGGACTTCTGAATGAAAATAATTATAAAACATATATAAGCAAAAATTTTTATCAATAAAATCTGCAAATGAGACCTATTTTGATATTATCCTAGCATTACGTATATAAAATAGGTCGCTTAATTAAGATTACTATAAAACCTATACAAGAAAATTGCTGTTTTACTAGGGAGCAGGTGCACTTGAGGTAAATTTTTCAATTTTTTCCTGGTGTACCTAGTGAAAATGTGTTGCTTAATGAAAATAATTATAAAACAAATGTATAATATAAAATAGCTGTATCAATAAATTTTGCAGATGAGTCAAATTTTTAATGTGTTTTCAATATTACATAGAGAAAAATGACTTCTGAATGAAATTAGTCACAGCAAGTATGTATGAAAAGTGTCGTATTGACATATATGATTTAATCTTCCTATTACCTGAGATTAGTGATACTTTAATTTAATTTAAGTCTGTAGAACACTTAAAATAAAAATAAACTCGCAATGCACCTGAATATCTGATATTAGTCATTCAGCAGTATATTATTTCTACGTAATGCGAAATATAACATTCTGTCTTGTCTGCAGATTTTCTTTTTTTGTTCATCTTTATGGGTGGAGGACAAAATTTACTTCTAAAAAATAGTGTTTAGCCTTAATTATCAACCAGGTGCAAAAAGGAAATCTGTCAATAAAGCAATTTTCCTTCTTTTTTTTGTAATCCATTTCATAATGCCAGGAAAATATAAAAAATGTGCCTCATTTAAGATTAAATTATTACTAAATTTTTCTGATTTATTTTTTACAATTGATTTCATTTATCGAACCATCTTCTCTACGTAATGCTGGGGAAAAATTAAAAATCTGTCCTATCTGCAGATTTCACCATTGCAGAAATTTTCTTATATATTATAAATTATTATTAATATAAATCTTATATGTTATAAATTATTATTTTATAATTATTTTCATTAGCAACCCGTAATCTCCATGTAACGTTGCGAAACATTAAAAATCTGCCTGATCTGCAGATTTTATCGATACAGAAATTTTGTTATATATGTTTTATAATTATTTTCATTCAGAAATTCGTTTTCTCTACTTAACACTAGACAAACACAAAAAATCTGCCTCATCTGCAGATTTCATTAATAAAGAAAATTTCATATGTATTTTTTATAATAAGTTTGATTTGACGATTCCTCTTCTATACGCGATCGTGCGGAAACATTGAAAATCTGATTCATCTGCAGATTTAATCATTGCAGAAATTTTCTTATATATTTTTTATAATTATTCTTATAATCAACCATTTTCTCTACTTAATGTTGTGAAAATACTAAAAATCTGCGTTATCTGCAGGTTCCATTGAAACATCAAATTTTCTTACATAACTTTTATAAATATTACCATGCTGCATCATATCTACTTTATGTATTGCTCAGAAAACATTAAAAATGAGCCCCATCTCAAAGTTTTGTTGATTGTCTACATGAGGTGTTTGCGAAAAATGTACCCTAAAGTAAAAATGTACTTTAATTACTTGCGTATAAACCGTGGCTAAAATAAATCTGTTCTAAACCAGAAACTTTACTTAATAAATAACGGCAAATAAATACCAATTGGAAATAAGTTACATTTTATTAAATAAAATTTCTGGTAGGAAATAAAGTTATTAACAGCCTAGACTGTTTACAAAGAGGCGGGTTTTTCAATTAGCTTACGATATATATATAGCAACAATTTTAGAATAAAGGAATTAAAATAATATTTAATATATATAGAAACAATTTTCGAAGAAAGGAATTAAAATGCAATAATCAGGGAAAAAATCTGTTTGTATTACTGTGTATTATTGTCACTTTAAACAGCATTTTATACAGAAAGTCCGATTTTTAATACGCCATTCACTTATATTTGTATTAGGATACATAAATCTCGCAATTTCATAACAAATGAATGACATCTCATAATTTATGATGTAACTTGATCAAATATAAAATAATGAAGAATTAACCTCCTCCCACATTTTTTTTTCTGGATTAAACAAACACACGTTAAAAATCATTTTAAAACTTCTATTTTAAAAAGCTTTATCTTCTTTTTACAAAGCTCGCATCCAAACGTCCGATAACGCGTATGTTGTACTAACTGGTAACTCAAAACAGACCTTACAACACATATAAGAATGCGCCAAATCTAAAAGCGCTAGGCGCCAACAACATACATGACACGTGACTGAGAACAGCGAATGAGAACGCAGTAAAAGCCAATAATGCTAAAACGTGACTATCTTTCAGAATCTCACTTCCGGGGGCGGTGGTTAATGCTTGAAATAAAATTTTCTAGGCAATACACAGCAGCAACCATTCCGGTTTCTCAATGCGAGAGATCGTGCAGTTTCTATGGCGGAAAGTTTATTTTATTATTATTATTTTGTTTTATTGTTAAATAGTTTTTTAAATTCTTAAATATGAAAACATTTAAATTTATTGAAAATTTTCATATTACTGGATGGAATATTTAATAAGGATTTATTTCCCATAATGAAATTATTTATAGCATTTATAGGTGCAATTTCATGACTTGCTTTGGAACTCTCATTTAGAGTTGGACAAATTTGTAATTGTAATTACAATTTAATTGTGTGTAATTAATTATAGTTAAAATTACATGTCATAAAAAATTCTTGCAGCACTGTAGTCGGAACCGCCCCCATCTCATTATTTGACAAAATTTCTAAATTTGAATGTTTATAACTATAATCAATTACCTGCAATTAACTTGTAATTCCACTGCGGATAATTGAGATTACAAATTTGCCCAACTCTGCTCTCATTCTCATGGATAAAATCGAAAATCCTATGTGGCATTGAAAAGCACATTAAAAATATTTTTGTTTTCGCAAATATTTTTGTTTGCAAAATTTGTTTTTTGGCACCAGTAATAAAGGAAAATAAAATGTACCTTATTTAATCAGAGCATTTTTTAAATGGCATGCTTGAACGAAACTTCTTTTTAAAAAGGGGTGTTGATCGAATAAAATTTTTGTAAGAGACACCGAGCGCAAAGGGTTAATATATATTTTTATTTCTATTTATTGTTGAATATCGCGTGGCTACAAACTTTAAGATGTATATTGTTTTTTTGTTTTTTTTTTTTTTTTTTTTTTTGTATTTTTTGCATATTTTAGAAGACAGAAATGATAAATGGCATTGACTTAATTACACAGTTTAAACCAATTTCCATCCACATAAAAAAAAAGTTTATCTAGAACATTACTCGGAACAACGATTTGCGTGCACATATGGGAGGAAGGAGTATAATCATTAATCTTGTTTCTATCCATGTGTAAATATTGGAAAGATTGTTTTACTAAAGCTTGCTAGTATTTGTTTTTGCATTATGCACAGCTGAGCAGGTTCACACATCTTTAAAGATTAAATCTTTTACAGGTCAAGGTTTCAAATTGAAAACTTAGAATTAAAAAAACATTAAAAATTAAATTTCATCAATATTGACTAGAAAAGAAATTGCAGGTATAATAGAAAGATGGCTTAATCAACCCTTTAAGGACCATAACGTTTTACAGGAATTTTATACAGTTCACGCCACATTTTGTTAAACAGTTAACCATAATTTCGCGCGTATCCGCAGCGGTTTAACACTAGAACGCCCGAAAGGAGTCGATCCGACTCCGACCATATGATTAAATATCAAATGGAACCAGGAATTCTTTCATAAAATAATTTAAATTTAAACCACGCAGATTTACGTTAAATCAATCAATCAAATAATTTTAAATAAAAATTCTGGTTTCAAATATTTTTATGAAACTTGAGTAAAATTTCCGGGCGTTCTAGTGTTAATTAACCCTTTGTATAACCGTGTTGCAGATCTGGGACATACCCTAAACGTCATTGTTGTTTCAACCACCGCCCCCTGAATACTAGGCCTGAGCGCTCACACAAAAATGACACAAAAATGGCGGCTGCCGAAGGCGGATTTTTTTTAGTGTAGATACGGTCCCTTAAATGTAGACACCAGTATTTTATAAAAGATTTCTCTACCTTGTTTATTCTCAGAAAAATGAAGCGGAAATAACTTCAAAAAATTATTGGTAGGAATATTTAAGGGACCGTACACACGCTGAAAAAAATCCGCCTTCGGCAGCCGCCATTTTTGGTCCAGCGCTCAGGCCTAGTATTCAGGGGGCGGTGTTTCAACAGTAAATTTCAAAAGACGATTTTGTTGATTGTTGTTATTCTATTACACTACTATTAACATAATTATTTCATTAAATCCGCAACAAATGTCGATACTGATTTTTTTTTTTTTTTCGCGCCAAAGTATGATTTATTGCTTGATCAGCTACACGTGATTTTTGCTGAATTAAGCTCTGAAATATAGGAGTTAAAAAAGTCTGCAGACATCTGCAAGTATGTTGTTTACAAAGGTGAGTTTAAATTCTTTATTTAAAGGCCATTTCCGAGCTAGAAAATTTATAATATGTATATGATAAACGTAACTTTTGTTTGTTGCAGATCTGCAACAACGCGCCATGTCTTCCTTTGTATTGATTTTCTAAAAATGTCGAAAGAGCATCGAAAATATCTTCTAATGGTTATTTAAGTAGCATTTCTGTCAGAAGAGCAAAATTGTTGAAAAGGGGAGACAGTCTGTTTTTATATTATTTAATTGCTATAGGCTAAATTTAGGGATCTACCCCCCCCCCCCTCCCCTCTGTAAAATTAACACCAAGTCCAAAGCTAGCAAAAAAGGGAAAGGTCTCGTAAAAAAAAAGAATTCAACAGAAAAAGCATAGAGCGCCTACTCAAGTTGTTCTATCAAAACAAGTGCGCCTAGATGAAATTGGGCACTGGCTATATTGGGCAGAAAAAAGAATACGTTGTAAATACTCCGATTGTAAAAACTTTACTCAAATTGTTTGTGAAAAATGTGGTGTGGAACTTCGCTACAACAAAACTAACAATTGTTTAAAAAATTGTCGTGTAAATTAAAATTTTAAATATATTCAGATTTTGTGCAACTTGGTACCATGTTTCAGATATACAGCAAAGCCATTTTTCCAAATAAAATTTTATTTTTCTGTTCTGAATTTTTTTTATTATTTTTTCCATGCTCAAAATGATGCATTTTAATATCTGTAAAAGAATTTTTTAAATCTGAGTTTTTGAGTTACAAAGGGTTAAGTCCTTTTCAAACAGCAAAATTTCATTTAAAAAATAAGTCAAATATGTGCTAAGCAGAAGCACCTTTTCAGTCAGTTTGAAATTTTTAATTCTTATACGTTCAAAATTTACGTATTAGCCTACATAAACAAAAATACAAATATATTTCATATAGTCCTTTCTAGGAGGTCAATTACTGAAGAGTTTTTTAAATTGCAATTTACTTGAAGTAGAAAATTAATATCTTTAATTATTTTTACTTAGAATATGCACTTTTAATTTCAAGATTACTTTACAAACAAAGCTTTTCGAAAACAATGACTGTCCGAATTTTATACGAAAGCTTACCAATTTATTACACTTATTATATACCCACCATACGTTGTATAGGGTAAGTCTTGCAATCGTTTTAAAAGTCAAAAACAGTTTTTTTGACGTATTTACACGTTTTATACACTGGATATTCCGAAAAAAAAATTTTTTGAAAAGAAAAATTCCGTCCGTCTGTCTGTTTGTCTGTGTGTGAGCGCTCTATTTCCCGAACAAAGACCTGAAATTTTGTTTGTACTTAGTATGTAAGAATGAGAAGAAGCCTATTGAATTTCAGTAACCTCGATTACCCGAAACTATTTTTTTCGGACTCTCGAAATATTCGTCCTGATAAAAGGTATATAATTTTTTTCGAAATTGTTTATTGCGAATATAAAAGACAAATAAAAAAAATGCATAAAGAATTAATTCGATCGGATAGCTAGTTGCTGAGATACTTGTTATCATATTCCCGCACTCTTCGATTTTTCATGACACTGTATTTCATTCAAATTTCAATTCAAAGATATATTTTAATTGGAAATGAGACGCTTAATCCAACGCAGTAAACTGTTAGTCAATATGATTATCATTTTTGGAGTTATAAGGTTGTTTCTTTTACGTAATTCAATAACACAGCATTTAAAGTTTATGACGTCATCAAGCGACTATTTTAACCCTTTAGCGGGCGGTGTCCACAAAAAAAGACACCTAATTTTAAGAGTATACTCGAACCAAAAATATTTAAATAGAATTTTCCTTTTAAAAAGAACGGGTAAAAAAGAATTTTTTATTTTCGGATAAATTGGTTATCTGGTGTCAGTTCACCATTTCGTCATTTTACAAGCGGAATTCGTCCGCGCCGGAAAAGGTTACACCCTCTATCTACCGAACAAATTTAGATAGAGGCTTGAAATTTGGTATGTACTTATGATGTAATAGTGCAACAAATCGTATTAAATTCAAGCAATCTTAGTTATCCCTTGGTATGCATTTTATGAATAGTTTACAAATGTTTTATTTTCATATTTTATATTATACATATCATGATGGGTAAGCATAACGGTTGCCCTCAACGACTATTTAAATACTAAAATCACCTTTTTATTTTCTCATTAATATGTCATTAGTAGACAAATTCTTCTTATCAAAAGTAGAACTCTTGATCTCCATATGTATAATGATTCACTGCTATTTGTATGGTCGCCAGTAATCAGATAATCCTCTTCAGGTTTAGTCGTTATGAAATAGGAAACCGTTTAATCTAATGAATATTTAATATAGATGATAAATATTCAAATTAATACTGTAAACATCAGAGGATTTCGTATCAGCGTAAAATTACGCAATGATAAATTTTTGACTATGTCTTTAACCGATTATTTGATTCAAAGTGCATTAAGGAACATAAATACAAGCATTACATTCCTTGTAATTTTCATACAGTCTAGAAGCAGTATATCTTATTATTATTATTATTTTAATATTTAAATATCGGAAATTGTAGTAACATCGTTTAATTGCAGGATTTTTAATATTATTTTGTAATTATGTATGGCAAAAAATTCCATTAACAATTTGAAAGATATTTCCGACTATCTCTTTAACCGATGATTTGATTCAAAGTACATTAAAGAATATAAATTCAAGCGTTACATTCTTTGTAATTTTCATGCAGTCTAGGACCAGTATATCTTATGATTATTATTATTGTATTATTTAAATATAGGAAATTGTAGTAACCTAGTTTAATTGAAGGATTTTTAATATTATTCTGCAATCAAATAAGACAAATTATCCTATTAAAAATTTGTGTTAAACCTTAAAGATTTTCTTCTTTTTATCACTGAACATTATTATTGAATTACTGAATTATTTGTCATTTAATTTTTAAAGGGGACATTTTAACTCAGGAAAGGCGGGACACTCAACCTTTTTTTAATTGGGGCAAGTGAGCTATTGCTATTATGTATTTTTTAAATTCTGAATCGAATGGCATCCTCTGCAAGTGGGTATGATCATTTGTTACAAAGTTGCGGCGGCTTTTAAAGTGCAAAGTCGAAGATAATACTTTATTATTGAGTACAGCTTCGTTACATTTATTATACGCACAAAACATATTATTTATCATAAAATAACCCAAAACTTATTAAGTGTCTGAAAAATAGAAATAATCAAAATCAGGGTCATCTGAGGCTTCTTCAGATTCATCAAAATTGTCAAAATCAGCATATTCATTATTTTGCATTCATAAAACCATTCATGACTTTGTTATCACAAAACCTGCCTTAACTTTGTAATGAATGATCGTATCGACTTGCGAATGATGTCATTCGATTCAGAATTAGAAAATACCTAATAAACAATACCCCGCTTGAACTATTTAAAAAAAGTTGAATTATCCTCACTGAGTTAAAATGCCGTGCTTTTGTCATACTTTTAATGCTATACTTTTGCTCCTTAAAATACGGTAAAACAAATTTATTTTTGGCGACTTATCCGATCTTCATTTCTAGTGCAAAACGCAGATCTTCATAAATCTCCGTTAGTGACCATCCGTTGTTGCTGTAAAAACCTATTGTATCTGCACTAAAGTATAATTTTCGACTTTCCATTCATAAAACCTGGCATAACTTTGTAACCAATGAACGTCTCGAGTTGCTTATTGTGTCATTCGATTCAGTAAAATGAAATACATAATAAACGATGCCCCACTTCACCAAATTAAAAAAACTGACTTTTTCTATGTGAATTCCAACATTAGTGAGAAGTCGATCGAGTAGTGATGACGTCACAATTCGTGTCCTCTGACCTTAAGTATTTCGATGACAGCAATAAAACTCATTTCCGCCTGAAATGGTGCAATATTGCAAAAATTTTATCAACAACTGGAAGGGTATCAACAACTGGCGGAGTCACCCCAGTAGGAATAAAGTATAATTCTGAGAGCTCTATGCATCGCGCATTCGCGACAATCGCCGCAAAGAGTGTTAATGACGAATGCAACTTTTCTCATTTTAAAAGAGTATTCCCGATTTTTTTTTCTGTCATCAAAAAAAGATAATTACTCTTCGTATTCCATGCTTTTATTTTGTAAACATTAATATGAAAAAAAATTTAATTCTCTATGAGAACGCATTCAATTTTAAAGCACGTTTTCTAAATAATGAAATATAATTAAACTACTATTTGCTGAAGTATTCTCCGAGATAAATAGTTAGAAATACGAATTATTTAAATTGAAGTTTTCAATTAAACTGTAAGTATTAAAATTTTCAATTACTTTTAATTAAAAAATGTACAAACTTTTAAAAGACATTCTGTGAACTGAAATATAAAACAGAAAATGTTATTATTCAAGTCATTCAAATTGATGTGAAATGCAGCTTAGTTTAAAGCTATGATTTAGTTTATCTGTGTAGTTTTTTTTTTTTTTTTTTTTTTTTTTTTGCAAAAGCAGAAATTAATTTACGGAAGAATTTAAGTAACGTTCTGAATAAATTAAATGTATTTCAGTTTCATTATTTATTACTTAAAGGATTAATTATGCGTGAAATCGATATTATTAAAACTTATGATATAATTAAAATTCTTAATTTCTTGTGATGCCAGTTTTATAAACAGCACGAAACTGGTAAATGCAGAAATTTAATTAAAATTGTAAAAGTCGTCATGGATTAAATAAGTAAAAAATTAAATGTCATCATAGCTGCCAACTTTTGCGCTTTTCTCTTACCATTAAAATTTAACAGAAATTTTTGTATTATTTAATTGGTACATTTCGTCGTTAAATAAGACAACATTTACTGCTAAATTTTAAAGGGGATGAAAAAGCGTAAAAGTTGGCAGCTATGCGTCATACAATTTATTGACTACAATTTGTTTGTGAAAAAATTTAAAAGTAACTCTTCAGAAATTTGCTTATAAGGACTGCAAAGCTGCCAAACGTTGCAATTTTTAAAAAAGTCTATTTCAAAATAGAAATATTTATTCTATATAACCCATTCGCTGCAAACTACGAGTATACTCGTGGCTTTAATTTAATTATTACTTTGTCACCACTATTTAATAATTTTAAAAATTGCCTTATTAATTGGCCGAAATTTCGCTCTATTACAGGGCTGCCACAGGCGACTGTTTTTCTGTTCTACTCGCAACACTCATTTAAAAAATTATTTTTGTAGTACATTTCTCTTGCAAATGTTGACAGACTGTATGTCAAAATTTTTGTCTTGAGAAAGTGGTGAGCGGGAGAGTTAAAAAATAGTCGCCTGTGGCAGACCTGTATTAGTAAAGCAAAATTTACATTTCTGAATTTGTGGTGGCAAACGACTTTCAACAAGAAATTTGAAAATTCTTGCTTTATAGTTTTGGCAGCGAATGAGTTAATGAGAAATATTTGCGGTTAAATGAAACAAAAATTTTTATTCGGCAATAGTAGTATTCAGTAATTGGGAAGTTGGCAGTCATGGTACCGTGAAAATCTAGAAAAACGCGTAATTATTTGCGTAAAAGGCGCAAAGGCCAACCTAATGAAAAAGATTCCATGCCGGGACTCGAACCCGGACCATCAATATAGCGCACAGACATTCTACCGACTAAGCCACATGGACAACACGCAGCCTTTAAATTCTCACTATTACAAGTTGGCAAGGCTACAACGCAGCATAAGATGGAATATTTTTCCGTGAGCCACCTACACTGGGCAAACACGAAACTTAATTAAATCCAGCATCGATTAAAACTATATTAATACTTGGAATTCTTTTTTTTTTTTAGAGAGAAACTCTGTTGTCTGTTTCTCTGTTGTCTCAAGATTGTTTCTCTCTGGAAAAATTTCCTATTATTAATATAGTTTCAATCAATGCTAGATTTAATTAAGTTTCGTGTTTGCCCCATGTCGGTGGCTCACGGAAAAATATTCCATCTTGTGCTGCGTTTGCAGCCTTGCCAACATGTAATAGTGAGAAGTTCCAGGCTGGGTATCATTCCATATGGTTTAGTCGGTAGAATGTCTGTGCGCTATACTGATGGCACGGGTTCGAGTCCCGTTACGGAATCATTTTCACTAGGTTGGCCTTTGCGCCTTTTAAGCAATTAATTTGAAATTTGATTTTCATTTCAAATATTGAATGCAAGGCGAATGTTTCTCTCCGGAAAAATTTCCAAATATTAATGCATTATTATTATTATTATTATTTTATTTTACTTATTATAATTATTTTAATTTTAATTTAATTTTATTTATTTATTTACTAGGGGGTTCTGCCCCCTGCAAGCTACGCTTGCCAACCCCCATTCAGACACTGCAGAATCTAAAAGCACGCTAATGTGATCGCTTTTAAAAAGATGAGAGAAGATAGAATTATACTGAAAAAACCTGTAAACGGGTTTCCATTCAATTCCCTCTGATTGCAAAAATTTAAGGCAGAATCAGTTGCTGTTAAGACATCCAATGGTTGTTTTCGTGTTTGATTCACAATCTGCTGCCTCTTATATGTAAAATCTGTTGCCAAACTATAATGCTAAATGCCAATAATGGTTGATCGTAAATGTCACATTCACTTGATTTTAAGGAAGTTACACGTGTTTACGCCATCAAGGGATTTTTATTTCGACATTTTATTTGTATTTTTATTAATGTTATACTAATTTATTTGTTCTTTCGTTATTTAAAATGAAAAAAAAAAATTCAATTTGTATAATTTGGCGAGTGTTTTGGCGATTTATTCAATTTGGAGAAATTGGTTGACGGGAGAAATAGAATCATTAAAACATTGCTTTGAAGCTGAAATTAAATGCCCTGATTTGTTGTATTGTCATATACGCACCGTGTTTGGCGTGCATTTTTTTTTTTTTTTTTTTTTTTTTTTTTTTTTTTTTTTTTTACGACAATTTGGCGAAAGCCTCGTTTTCGAATACCAGTTACATATGTATTTTTAAATTATTTTCAGTTATTTTTAAAATGAAATAACAATAAACAAAAAAAGTTTAATTAATAACTATAAAACAAAACAATTTATAACATATTTTGTAAATAAAACGAAAATAAATTCAAATAAACATTTATTAATAAATAAGAAACAATAGCCGGGTTACCATGTCAGGCAAAATAACGCCATTTCGGCACCAATTAGGTACAGCGTTGCGTATATGACATCTGTGCCTAATATTTTTTTTTTTTTTTTTCGTTTCATTAAAAAAAAAAAAAAAGAAGTGAAAGCCATTTATTTTAAATGTTTCAGTTTTAAATGAAAGTTTTGTATTAAATAAAATGATAATGAAATACAAATTGAATTATGAATAAAAGTACCGTGATACATTTCTTAATATACATTTAAGGGAGACCAAACTGGTTGCAAAATTAGTTTAAAATAATAACTTTTTCTAAAATATGAAGAAAAAAAAATATCTGTTATGATTAAAATTTGAGTTGCCATCATTAGAGAAAAGTATATAAAATTAGAAAAAAAAATAATATTTCGAAAATTAATTCGAATTTAAAAATTCTAATACCAGTTTTGAGATCTGCCGATCATTGGTGTTAATTTCATCGCAAAGTATTCCGTATTTTAGGAGAAATCGCCGTGAATCAGATGTATAATCAGTCGTTTCATAGAATCGTTTCATAAATTCGTTACATTTCAGTCGTTTCATGATATCCGTTTCAATAATTCGTTTCATTAAGATTTTATATATATAGGGTAGATTTATTTATTTTTGGAACGAATATGCTTGGTGAGATGTAGGGACTGACTTCCGCAGAGGAAAAATTATACAAGTTTTCCAAATAGAAATGTTTATTTTACTTGCAAGAAACATGCTTTTATATAAGTAACGATTACTATTAAAAATGGTGGTGGAAATTTTTCCTGCGTTAGTACGGCTCTTGTGATGGTTAAAAATTGTGTTTTTAGTTCAACGTAAAGGTAGATACAGAAAGAAATAAAACGCGATTCCCATTTCGAATCTGTGTTTCTCTATATCAGTTTGTACGTGTCATTGTTGCCAATTTGGCGCATTTTTTAATCTAAAATAATCTATTACGATTTTTAATAGTAATCTTTTAAAATCTGTTAAAAATAGTGGTGGAAATTTTTCCTGTGTTAGTACGGCTCTTGTGATGGTTAAAAATTGTGTTTTTAGTTCAAGATACAGAATATACAGAAAGAACTAAAACGCGATTTTCCCATTTCGAATCTGGGTTTCTCTATATCAGTTTGTACGTGTCATTGTTGCCAATTTGGCGCATTTTTTAAATCTAAAATAATCTACTAAGGTTTTTAATAGTTATCGTTGCTTTAATCAATGAAATATATAACATGATTAAATAAATCAATGTGTTTTGTCCGAAAATTTTGGCACGTATTTTGGATAAAAACGGTAAGTTAAATTGTTAACAGTTGTACGTGTATATGGCTACGTATATAGTTTCTGCGTTTGTAAGTTCGCATGATCGTGCATACTCTTAATAAATCTAAACACTCTAAAATAAAACAATGTACGGAGAGCGTAGTACTGACTATTCGCAGTATAGCATAGTTTTGGAATACATGTAAATAAAACGTATGTGTTACGCATTTGTAAAAATAAAATTATCAAAATAAGAAAATGTTTAAAAAAATAAATAAATTCCTGTTTTCCGGATAATCTATTTCGGTATTTATCTATATACAGTGTACATTAAAGTTTTTAGAGTTATTTTTTCGGTCTTTAACCACAGCTGTCCGAATACTAGGCCTGCACTCTACGGTGTGACGTCTAAAATACGGGTTTATCAATTACGCGATCCCAAATTATTAACAATATAAAAGAACTCTACCCTACTTTTTAAAGTGATTTTTTAATTCATTCCAATTACCTAAATAATTGTGAAAGATATAAAATACCGATGTTATATTTCCATTATCTAAAAAGCATTTTACGGCAAAAAAGTAAATCCCACCTCTGTGATGTCACTCCACAGTGTCCCAACCGGTCCGTTGTCTGACCCAGTCATGTCTACGTATCCTCTCTATGTTATTAATGAACACTATGCCTATTTCGCTGAACTTTAGGAATTGACTGATGCAGTCCTTAAGGTGTTAAATGATGAAGATCCTTAATATAAATCAACGTGATACTTTGAATTTGCATAGATATATAAAGATAAAGGTGGTTAATGTTTAAATAAGCGTTAAATATAATTCGTTCTGCAGAAAGCGTATAAATTCGAAAAAAATAATAAAACTCTTTTGCATTGTAATATTTGGTAAAGCAGGGCTGCCACATGCGACTGTTTTTATACTCTGTTCGCACCAATATTAACAGAAAATATATTTTGTAGTATATTTCCCTTGCAAATGTTGTCAAAGCGTATGTAAGAGAGCTTTGTTTTCAAAAAGTGGTGCAACACAGAATTAAAAAATCGCCTGTGGCAGCCCTGGTAAAGTTGCAAGTAAAGGTATTTCATCCCTATGATAAATAATAGAGTTATGAATTAAGTGGAGGAGACATCTAGTGTACTGTCTACTAGTTGCGAGTGAAATAACTGAGGAGGTTGTCACAATATGGCAGCTGAATTTCAAAAATCGGATCTACAGTTTCTAATTACCGAAAAAGATAACTCCTTACCAGTAAAATTGAATAGAAAATTTTATTATTATTTATGATTGAAATTATGCATTAATAAGGCGTAAATGCCTTATAGAAATAAGGAGAAAATTTCCACCGGCGGTATTCAACCCCTGTGAAAGCGATTACAGTTGAAGCTTCACTATTTTAACCCCTTGAGGGGCACCGGTATATATTATATACCACCTACGATTAATGAAATTTTACACCAAAAAAATTTTATTAGCTTATACTTTTCTAACTTTGGGGGGGAAAAAGCCGTGAAATAGCTTTTACCTCTTTTGAAATAGAATTTTTCAAAGATTCCGGTGTGAGTTCAACATTACAGGAACACAATCACTTGCCCCTCAAGGGGTTAAGGTTATGTCAGTTCCTTTTTATTAATAGTTCCATGTGATAAATTTATTTGTGGGTGGGGCTTGTTGAGCTCAAACCAATTGGTAGACCTTCCACCTGGCTGAACCTGATAAATTTATTTGTAATCATTTCTTTTTGCTTATCTCATATGTTTGTTCATCAAGCATGTGATTTCCACGTTTTTGCACACCAGTATATTCTTAGAGAAAATGATATTTCATTTAATCGAAACATTTTTGCGATTTAAGAGAACAACATTTTCTGGTGTACTAAGAGAACAACATTTTCTGGTGAATATACTGGTGTGCAAAAACGCGGAAATCACATGCCTGGTTCATGATGATAGTATCCCGATTTCTAATTTCAAATAACTGAAGTATTGAAAAATCAATTAAATCATTAACTATGCAACAATGTTCTTAGAATAAAGCATTTACTGACTCTAAAATTTACTGAGAATTATTTCATTTTGAAAGTTTATTATGCATAGGATGTGATCGTAAATATGCAATAGTTTAAAATATTTAAATGATATTTTGTATGCATAATTCATTAACTATGACTAGCTTAAATCTTTGAAAAAATGCAAAACTTTAGTTTCATTTTGAAAGCTTCATAAATAAACGTCATTTTCTAAATATAAAAAGAATGTAATAGAACAAAATATAAACATTTGCAATCAAGAAAATTAAAATTCTATCTCGCATGTACAAAATAAAATAATAAACTATTAAAAAGCAATTTACATAAATTTAAATTTATTTTCAGCTTATTTAAATAACAGAAAAAAATCATTAAGATTGCCTTATAAATAAAACTGCAAAGGAAAAATATAATGCGTTTAAGCATATCTAATAGGATCGATTTTCATGAATCACGTCATCAATTCTCCCACAAGGAAATTTTTTTAATTAACAGTTTTTCTAAAGAAAATGTTTCGAAGTAGATATTTATTATAACATTGGGAACAAAAATTGATTTCTGTATAGGTCTCTGCAAAATTTAATGAAGATTTTTTTCAAGAAAAAATTGGTAGTATTAAAAAACGAGAGTGCGTCTAGGTTGTTATTTCGGTCTCCTTTTAAATTAAGAAATGCCGAATCTCTTCTTGAAATTTTCCGGTAAGAAATTGAAATTTTTGAATTAAAAAGAAAACTCCAGTTCTATTTCTTTTCATGTATTTCCTGTGTTTGGCAGATTTGCAAGTTTTGAGTTCTTTTTAATTCAAAAATTTCCATTTCATGCCAGAAATTTTCAAAGAAGAATTTTTTCCTTGTGTAATCATGAAATGCCTGTCTTAAAGAAAAGAATAGCATCTATGCTATATGTATTTTCTGGCATTAATGAGAAATTTTGAAATAAGAAAAAGGGCCAAATTGGCCTCCTGGTGTTTGTACCTCAATGCGTCACTTGCGCCCATACATCCCTACAATAAATTATTGTTACAGTGTCCTGTACCAACCATTCAAGTTTGTACCATGAATTTAGAACCACCCTGTATATGTTTTGGGCATATTGCAGATATGCAAGCATACTCAAACATCAATGTTACTTAGGTTTTAACCCTTTCGAGAGTGGTGTCCTTAAAAGAGGACACCTAATTTTAATTCCAAAACTGACAAACGACACCAAGAACATTTAATTAAAATTTTCCTTTTATAATGTACGTGAAAATAAGCAAGTTCGTATTTTCTAATAAATTCGTTTATAAATTCTGGTGTCAGTCCATTATTTCATCAGTTTATAAACAGAATTACTTCGCGCCGGAAAGGGTTAAAAGACGATTTTATTTCATGTATCTCAACAAAGCAAATAATATATTTTTTTTCATAAAATTCTTTACAAACGGCTTTACGCAGCAAACTTTTCATGACAAAATTTTATTTATTATCATTTCAGCCGTTTCACTTTATTATTGCTAAAATGAACCTCGTAAATTTTGAATATTTAAAAATGTTGGAAACGTCCAAAAAAAGAATTTTTTAGAAAGGTAAGTTCATATAGTTACAATTTTATATAATAAAATTGACCACATATAATACGTATTTTTCTATTTATTGCAGTTCAGAAAAAAGTACATTTTAGTCAATAATTTTTATTTCTCGGTTCGAAATTTTTTCAACTTTTTTTACAGCTTTAAAAAAAAATACATTCTAACCTCTGAGTAAATATTTTTGAAATAAGAGTTGTTGAGTCACAAAGGGTTAAAACTAGTGTGAGCCGTATGATTGTTCACATTTAGGTTGGTGGTATTAATTTCATTCTGAATATTGTTTTACATACTTTTCATGAGTGACACATCCACAACTAGGAGACACCTGTCCGGGTTTACTCTGTCGAAAATAGTTGGGCCTTCCAACACGAAGTTCGTTTCGAATGTTCTTCGTTTAAAAGTGTAAAATTATATTAAACAAGAAAGAAAAATCAAGCGTTAAGCATAGATTATAAAGCACTTCCAAACACATTTAGAATAAGTAACAAAACTGCATAGTTTAGTAAATTAATATATTATGTCTAATTGAATCATATAGAAACTCATAACACATTTGAAAAGCCAATTTCAACTGTTCTCATCTACAATCGGAAAATTATCGGAATACTTTGAAAGGCACTGTATATTATTAAAATAATTAAATTTAAAAGCGCAAGCCGAAATTGAAAACGCACTTCAGCAATTATTACTCAAAGACAGTATTGTAACCGATTTATTTTGTGTGTCCCTGTAAAAGAACGACAAATGCTATGAATATCCTATTCTGTCATAATCATCTTGTAGTGAAATTCAGTGATTTATATCAGTTTCAATACATTTGAAACAGCGTAATGTCATTAAAATACTCTGCAAACGATTTTCCCCCATACACCATAATGTAACGGAATTCTTTTGGGTAGCCCTGCAAATGAAATATTAATCCAACGTACTTCATATACAATGCCAAACATGATTAGGTGACCCTAAATATGGATTATCAATTGTATAAAAATCCGAGTGTATTTACGGGAGTTAGAGCGTGGACAAACGGCCAAACGGACCCAGACAAACCCATATACCATAATGTAACGGAATTCTTTTGGGTAGCCCTGCAAATGAAATATTAATCCAACATACTTCATATACAATACCAAACATGATTGGGTGACCCTAAATATGGATTATCAATTGTATGAAAATCCGAGTGTATTTACGGGAGTTAGAGCGCGGACAAACGGCCAGACGGACCCAGACAAACCCATATACCATAATGTAACGGAATTATTTTGGGTAGCCCTGCAAATGAAATATTAATCCAACATACTTCATATGCAATACCAAACATGGTTAGGTGACCCTAAATATGGATTATCAATTGTATGAAAATCCGAGTGTATTTACGGGAGATAGAGCGTAGACAAACGGCCAGACGGACCCAGACAAACCCATATACCATAATGTAACGGAATTCTTTTGGGTAGCCCTGCAAATGAAATATTAATCCAACATACTTCATATGCAATACCAAACATGGTTAGGTGACCCTAAATATGGATTATCAATTGTATGAAAATCCGAGTGTATTTACGGGAGTTAGAGCGTGGACAAACGACCAGACGGACCCAGACAAACCCATATACCATAATGTAACGGAATTCTTTTGGGTAGTCCTGCAAATGAAATATTAATCCAACATACTTCATATACAATACCAAACATGATTGGGTGACCCTAAATATGGATTATCAATTGTATAAAAATCCAAGTGTATTTATGGGAGTTAGAGCGCGGACAAACGGCCAGACGGACCCAGACAAACCCATATACCATAATGTAACGGAATTCTTTTGGGTAGCCCTGCAAATGAAATATTAATCCAACATACTTCATATACAATACCAAACATGATTAGGTGACCCTAAATATGGATTATCAATTGTATAAAAATCTGACTGTATTTACGGGAGTTAGAGCGTGGACAAACGGCCAGACGGACACAGACAAACCCATATACCATAAAGTAACGGAAATATTTTGGGTAGCCCTGCAAATGAAATATTAATCCAACATAATTCATATACAATACCAAACATCATTAGGTGACCCTAAATATGGATTATCAATTGTATAAAATTCCGAGTGTATTTACGGGAGTTAGAGCGTGGACAAACGGCCAGACGGACCCAGACAAACCCATATACCATAATGTAACGGAATTCTTTTGGGTAGCCCTGCAAATGAAATATTAATCCAACATACTTCATATACAATACCAAACATGGTTAGGTGACTCTAAATATGGAGTATCAATTGCATGAAGATCCGAGTGTATTTACGGGAGTTAGAACGTGGACAAACGGGAAAACTGATAGACAAACATAATCCATAAACATTTTTCAACTTTGTTGGAAAGTGTTAAAAATCGGGATTGTGTTCAAAAACCGATCAGCGTAACAGGTACTAATTAATAAAAGCAGTACTATAGATATTAGATGGGCTCGGGCTCTATTTTTAATCCAGTCTTCGGACTTGGCCGGGCTCGGTTTCATTCTTTCTGAAACCTGAAAATTTTATTTATTGAAGAATAGAAAAAAACTAAAAGTACTCTTTTTCCCGTTAAAAAATTACTTATTCCTTTTAAAATCATTGTATTGCTATTTTGATCAGAATGAAGTGGAATCAGAAATTTTGTTTTCCTATTTTAGTATTAGAATGCTATTTTAAAAGAAACTTAGTCATATTTGCGAAGTTATGTCTGGTATTGCCGACGATGATCTGTGTTGATATGGTACCAACGAAAGAGGCGCGAATAATGAATTTGTTTTTTGTTCGTTTTTTGTTTGTGACAGAGGTTATTTTTTAATTTAATATTGCGCAACCTTTTTGCCGGAAAATTGTTTGCCACCACAATATTTGAAAAGTAATGTTTGATTTATTTAATAGAAAAGTTTATTTCCATTTAATAAGGAAACTTTTTCTGTATGAAAATAGTGCTAGTTCGAATCGAAATATATTTATTCGGTACCGATCCAATTGACCGTTATTGCCGTTTTAACCCCTTCACGGTCGCTTAATATTTGGAAAAACCATCAAAAAAGTACCTATTTATTTTATTACAGAAATTGAATAATTATAAGGTTTCTAAATAAAATATGCAATTAGTTTTTTTTTAAGGCGAAAAAAAAAAGATGTTATAGAACAAATTCTTATTTGTAGAAAAGCCATCATGCGAGAATTCTGTGTCTTAATGTTTGTTTTTCACCGTACAAATTAATGCGAATAAAACCTTTATTTTTAACATCTTAGATCTTTATTTATCATCATCACACACATTTTTACAAATAATATTTGAAATAATATGCATACATCAAATTTTGATTATTTATAATTTTTTGAGTGTTACATATTTCGAAACATGCAATACAAAGCCCAACATTACAGTCAGCGCCAAAACCAAATCCAAAGCCAAACAAATTCAAAGACTTTACACCTAAATGCCAGTTAAATTTTTCGGGTTTCAGAAGTTTTTTTCCAGCAATAAATTTCCAGCCCGGACGAGGCTAACGAGAAAGACAGGCTACCGCAGTGGGTCCGATTCTTCTTTTTTACAGACCGCTGGAGTCACGTGATTCTCATTTTGCACACCTTCATTGGTGCATTCGAGCATCACGTGACTCCAGCGGTCTGTAAAAAAGAAGAATCAGACTTACCGCGGTAGCCTGTCTTTTTCGTTAGCCTCGAGCCCGGAAATATGACGGGAGCGAGAAATAACGAACGACACCTCAGCCCGTGATATTGATGGGAGCGAGAATTAAGGGGTTAATGTTAAAAGTAGAAATTTTCGTAACTCATTTGTGTTTCATATTTATTTAATTTCCTTTTATAATTAAAATTTCTCTTTTAAAACATTTTTATTTGATTGGTGTCTTGCACGGCAACTCGAAATTCTCTATTGAACATGGAAGATAGGTCTATGTCATTTATGTATGGAATACAATATCGCACATGCGGCCGCCGCGACTCCGCTTACATGCCATCATCCGAATATCAAAATTTTCGATGACTTTTCCTTCCTTTCGATGACTCCTGAGCGGATTCATGGCAAAATTAAAGCCCGATGTTATGTTTGAGGTCTTGGATTGTGCGGGGGTCATTGGCGTACACTTTACTTTTCAAAAACCTCCAAAGAAAATAATCTATTGGGGTTAAATCGCACGATCTTGGCGGCCAATTCACTTCAGAATTTATTGAAATTACGCGATTTGGAAATTTCCCCTTCAAAAAGTTGATAGTTTGGCGAGCAGTCTGTACCATTGCACCGCTGTTGTGTTGTCAAGGAGTCTATAATTACAAATGGCATACATTTGACAGTTCATACATGTATGACACATCAGAGCTGATACAAATAATCTATACATATATGCATAGTTCAAAAAAGAACCAACAGATGGACCACCTATAAAATAGACGTATGTTACAAGATAGATGTAATAAGGTGAGTAGAGGTGATTATTTTGGAGGATGCTATCCTCGAATAGTGAACCTTGCCTTATTTATTCGAAGAATTCTACAATTAATAAAAGCGAAGATTATTATTCATTAATATTGAAACTAAACAATAAACACCTCTCTGCACACTGTATAAGTATGAACGCATGTATCTAAAAGATATAGATAATCTATTAAATATGGAGTTTCACAAGGAACTTAATTTAAAAGTGTAAATGTATTTTTTTTCTCTTAATCAGTGTTGCCAGTTTATCCCTTTTTTATTCAAAATTCTTGCACTAATTTTGGTATATTAATCTTTGGTTTATTTAATAACAGACATTCCGCGTTTAAATAATACAACACATATAATACTGAAATTTCGGTAGGTATTTTGAATAAAAAAATAGGCTTGATTGGCACCGCTGATCTTAACCTCTCATTGTGTACTGTAAATTTGCCGATGTGTCAGATTTTTACTCCTGTTATATATTTTGTTGTTCTTCAAATTTTTGAAATTCTCTATTTAAGAATGTTTAAAAATTACTAAGGAGTCTCGGGACTCTGAACTTTTTCCTAGTATGTAAATGTTAGTGCCTACTTATATTTCAGATTGTAATAATTACCCTGAACCTAAATAAATTTGTATTTAAAGCAGTTTTATATTTTTATCCCTCCAAGCGTCTTGAGGACTTTCCTGCATTTTCATAAAAAATGCTTATAAAAATAATCTTAATTAAAATTTTCTTTCTATCTTTGTTTCTAAAGCATACTTCATATCTCTTTATTTGATATACATCTTCAAATACAGCTCTGTTTAAAATATTTTTGTCTACAACAAATTGAAATTGTTTTTTGGACACTGAAAAATACAAGCCAACTGCTCAGAGGTTTTAAACCTGAATTCTCAGAATAATTCGTTTAAGATCATGAAAATTATTAATTCTAGTAGTTAGCATTATCATTTTAAAAAGTACATTATGACGAGACGTAACACCTTTTCTCAACCAAATATATTCAGTTTAAAATTATATTATTTGAATAAGGAGAATATAATGAAATAGAGACTAAATATTCCAAAAGTAAATATTCCGAATTAAGTTATAGAAAATTTATAATACGATACCTCTTGCCACCACGTACTGTAAATTCTTAAAGTTCAAAAAAGAGATTTTAATAACATTGATAACTCTTTTATAAAATATAAATAAACGTTTAAAATATATTTTATACAGGGAATTAATAATCTTAAAGTTAAATCTTGAAAATTATTCTAAATTAGTTTTTCAATCAACTGAGAGCAGTGTTCTATATTGAGAGGATTTTTTATGTAGATGTCTGCCATTATTTTCTGATAGTAATATTTTTTTATTGAGTGACAGAATAAATAAGACTGACATTATTGTTCAAAAATAGTGATAGATGTTAGAAATTTTAAAAATTGGCAATACTGCCTTAGAGTCCATAAATCCAGTCTACAATTTTTCCAGCTCTTAAATCAATCTCATCTTTTAAAAGCACTCGGTGATTAGAACGATAATGATAAGTTGATCGGTAACAAAAAAATGTTAGTCATTTCCTTGAAAACTTAACATTTTATCGAAACAATCACGAATTTAACCTTTAAATGCCTGATTTTTGAAAAACAATTTTTAAAATGTTTTTCGGCTTTCATTTTTTAAATAAATCATGGCAAAAATACTTTAAAAAATCGTTTTAAGTATGGTTTACGGCTAAAAAACAGTTTTTTACTAATCGGCAATACTGGGGTTTAATTGAAAAAATAATTTACTTTGATAAAATTCTATAATATTAAACACACAAGAAAAGTAAGAACTATGATAAGAAATAAATTATATTTGCTTACTGCAGATCAAAATGGAGTATTTCGCAAGCTTCAAAACAAAACAAAAAGAACATTTAGCAACAATTGAAAAAAGAAATCTATCTTTATTCTTAAACAGCACAAGTATTGCCATCTACGTGTTGAAAATCAATTAATAATATTTTCAGAATGTATTTTATTGGCAACATTAGACATTATAGCTTTAATATTTTTCTAATAGTTTTTTAGAAGCCTAAATTGGGTATGTTGCCGAAAGGCAACACTCGGCATTTAAGGGTTAAGATAAAGCCAATAAGTGGCTTCATGCAATTTTAACCCTTTCCACTCAAGAGGTGACTCTGTGAATAAAAAAGAAATGACTTATCCTCGAATTGCTAAAGCTTCAACTGTAACCGGTTTCGCAATTCGGTAGTCAGGACCTGCATTTCCGCCATATTGTGACAACCTAAACAACCGTCTGTCAGTGTCAGTGAAAGAGATTACAATACCCGGACCAACTCCCACCACCCATTCTAGAAATAATAGAAATTTCTAGCATATTTCTTAGAGAAATTTCGCATAAATAAGCCGCGAAAATAAGATGAAATTTTCTATTCAAAATTTGCTGGTGGAAGTTTGCTTTAGCTGTAACCAGAAACTGTTGATGCGATGGAAAAAATCAGCCGCCATCTAATGACAACTTCCTCAGTTACTTCACTCGCAAGTGATAGAATTTAAACAGCATGTCTCCTCATGTTTATTCATAATACCATTTTGCCAAGCATTCCGCGTAAATCAGGGCTCCAAATGCTCTTAACACCACTAATTTCTTACAATTTATTTCGCAAATTTTAATCGCATATAATTCTTCCGACAGTTAAGGTGAGGAATATTACTTTGAAATACTTGTGGATCAGAGCATTTGGAGACCTTATTTAGGCGGAACACCTGCCAACACTAGTGCAGTGTTGCCAGTGGGCTACTTTTTTAAAATTCAGGTTTTTTGATTGGCACCACTTTTTTGAAAAGGTAATACAGTCGGACCTCTATTTAACGAAGTCGCTAAATCCCGAAAAAAAGTTCGTTATATGGAAAATTCGTTAAATAGAGAGTCACCTTTTAAAATACTTTAAACTACATAAAACATATTTTAAACCCATAAACACTAAATATAATTTTAAAAAAGTAATTAATCACACTTTTTGTATATATTATATCTATTTGTTTTATATATTTTACCCTTCAAAAAGAAACTTGCAAGGGATAAATAAGAATGAAACAAAACATTGTCTGAAAATACATTGTATTTTCAGTTAAAAATCTAATTTTACATTACAATCACGATTTTTTATTATGGTCGATAAGCTGTTTCGAGGAATACCAAATTTTAAAGCAATATTCTTTTTCTTCACTCTTTTATCCACTACATCAAGATTTTTTTTCTTTTACGCCAAGCACTTTCTCTTTGACATTTTCGGGCTAAAAGAACCGAACTTACCAGCACGACTGAATGATCTAGAAAACGACAGACTCTAGTTAAAGGTCACGAGGCAGACACTGAAAAGCAAATAATCACACGATTTTACTGATCTTGGTGAGTTGGGTGCTGGTAAGACCTGTTCATGGTCATTGATCATCATAAAATGTGTTAAAAGAAAGAATAGGTTTGAAATGCCCAGTAATATTTTGACAAATAGGGAGGAAAAAAATTTTAGATTCCAAGAAAAAGTTCGTTAAATAAAGAATGCACTTCGCTATTTGGAGGTTATTTTATGAAGAAATTCGCGAAATGTTCTTGGTCCCAAGGAAAAGTTCGTAAAATAGAGAAATTCGCAAAATAGAGGTTCGTTAAATAGAGGTTCGACTGTATACCCTTCTTTCCGCCTTACTTAAAATGTCTTTAAGTAAGGCGAATTTTATCATTTTAAAAAAGTGATGACAAACAAGAAATCTGAATTTTTAGGCGTCGGTATATATTATATACCACCTACGATTAATGAAGTTTTACACCAGAAAAATTTTATAAAATTTTACTTTTCTAACTTTGGGGGGGGGGGGGGAGCCGTGAAATTGCTTTTACTTGTTTTGAAATAGAATTTTTCAAAGATTCCGGTGTGAGTTCAACATTACAGGAACACAATCACTTGCCCCTCAAGGAGTTAAAAAGTAGTCCACTGGCAACACTGCACTAATGGTGAGTGGATTTCTCCAGTTTTAATCTTCCCTTAGTCACATCTTATTTGTCAGATCTCAAGCCTACTTGTTTTATGGTCTTTTAACCGATAAAATTTCCTGTCTCGTGCGGATGTAACTGAAACTGAAACTATTGTCAAATAAGTTAAACTCGTTAACCGTGCCTTTGAACTCCCTATCTGTCGTGCCCGAGTGCTTGTCGGGCAAAAAGTGTTTGCTATCTTCGATACTAAAAGCTTTTAGATGCCACTCAATTTTAACTGTAATCTTTGGTTTATTAATTGGCGTACCTTATTCGATTGTACAAAGCCAAATATTTTCATAAAAAATGGTGGTGCCTGGTCTTGATTTTGAATTTATTGTGTCAAAATAAAAAAAAGAAACAGTTAAAGGGTTAAGACCAACTTTCCAGACAATGATAGGTATATTGACTTTTGAAAAAGTGAAATTTGACACATTGTTGACCGGCAATTTCCTATGAAATCTGTTTTTCGAGACAATGGAAGCCCCGCCTTTTCTGAAAGTTGGTTGCCTAGATAAGTTTTTCTAATTTATCTATCAATAAATATTGTGAAACTGTTTGGATTTTATATGAAATTTTGTATAGTCTAACAAAAATTGGGTTAACTATTTCATATAAAGATATAATCATTCGGATAAAATCTTGCTTACATTTTATTTAAAAAAAAAATGCCATAGGCGGAGCTAAGGTTCCAACGCACGACTTTAGTCAACAACAAATCGTTTTAGAAATACTAGTATATTCATGATCGGCCCGCGAAGTCTCTTGAGAGGCGGTGGGATAAAATATATCCCACCTAATTTAAACAAGATTTTCACCAGAAAATTTTAACTAAATTTTACATTTTTAACCTTGGAGGAAAGTCATTGATAAATTGCTTTTCTTTATTTAAAAATAAAATTTTTAATTATTCCGGTGAGATTTCAATATTTAGAGACATTTTTGTTTGTCCCTGAAGGGGTTAAAATAACGGATCCTCTTGCGAAAACTCAAAAAGATACAGATTAAGTGCTGCAGGCAATTTCCTTCTTAGTTTTTTTTCTTTTTTACCATTTAAAAATTTGGGTGGAGGGAGGGATAATTATTGTGATTAGTCATTTTCATGAGTATTCTGATGGGCGCATGAAAGAATTCCTAAAAATTCAGGAAAAATGAAAGATAAGAAAATTACAATAAAGCTCAAATATTACGATAAAGATCAAATATTAGACACGACGCAACACGCTTCTTATTTTCTTAGTGATTTCAACCGCTTAAAAATAATGGAGTCTCAGTTTAGCCCCATTATCCTATCATATTAAACCCATATTGAGAAGCTAATATATGTCAGAGTTTAAATTTTTTTATGGCATACAATATTTTATCTATGATCAGATAGAGTAAATAAAAGCACAAGTCAGGCACCTAATTCTGTTTTTACGCAATCGTACATTTAAATGTTTACGGACATTGAACACCGCTATTTTTTAATAGGATCCCCCTTTTCAATCGTAGAAATCTACAATCAATTAGGGATATGATTACTATTGAAAATACAGGTATTCAATGGCAGTCAGTTTAACCCCTTAACGGTCGTATTAAATTAAGGTTTAAAAATTCAAATTGCTTTTTCGCACCACTTTTTTGAAAAAGGAATATTCACCTTATTTAATGACAAGAATAATGATACCATAATAAAACCATGCACTATTTTATAAAACTGGGTCCGGGAATCGAACAAACTGAGCAAATGACACAGCCTGTGAATGTACAGAGAGAATTAAGGAATTAAAGGATAATTAGGTGTGCTGTACATTTTTTTGGCCGGAGGGGAGTGGGGTAGAGTGAAAATTTGAAAATTGTGTCTCATATTAAACCTGATTGATTCTATAATCTGCAAATCAAATAAATCTGCCTTAATCCAAAAGAAAAAAAAAGATTCTTTGCAAGTGATATCAATAATGTAAAAACAAAATGCAAGTTCTATTTTATTTTCAAAGAATACTGTTTTAAATAGGTTTATCTCAACCGCGGATTGTCGTGGATTGTTGTGGATACAGTAAATTCCTTAAGGGTACTTTTGGATACCCAGTAAGAAACTAATATAAGAAACAACTAATTTACCAAAATAAAATGCTAATGAATAGAATTAAAGAAGAAATATTTTCAGTTAATTAAAACAATGAACATTTTTTTACTTTATTTACGTAAGAATCAAATATCTCTTTAAAATATAACTGAATCAATTTAAAAAAAAAAAGATTACTTACAATTTTATTTTAATGTTTTAAAAATAATTCTAATTTTCATTAGAGAGTACAAAAAATATACTTTCAATATTCTTAATTGGGAAAAGTTATTTAAATTAAAATGATTTTCTTTTCTATTATTTCAAACTATTTTTCAAACAAATAAAAACGGTGTAATAGCTTCATTTAAACAAAATTATAATTAGAAGTATTACCAACTAAAAAAATAGTTAACTTTGTAACTTTGTTCTTTTTAATACCTTAAAATATCATTTTTCTCCATCGGTTAGTACAGAGTTGCCTCAGGCGATTGTTTTTTACTGTTTTATCTTCCTGTGACAGAGATGTGTATTAATTATTTTAAAATTAATGCATTTTCTTAATTTATTTTCCATATTTCATTTAAAATCCTTTACTAAAAAAAGTACCTATTTTATTTTTACTCGAAGCGCAATTTTATCTCTGCAAAAAAACTTTTTAATATTTAAGTGAACGATTCTTGTTAATATTGGTTTTTGTAGCATTAAATTATCTCAATTTGTTGATTATCTATAAGCAAGTAAACCCTATTGGTTTACAGTGGAAGTCTATAGCAGTTTGGCAAGAGATATCGCCAAATTGGCGACTCATTTTGGTGACCAAATTTGGCGATATATCGCCGAGTTGGCGATAAACATGGCGGTATTTGGCGACAGAACAGCGTCCCCCTTATAGGTATGGAGAAGCATGAAATGCTGTTCAATAACCAATGGCCGCAATTTTTTCTCCCATATAAAACTAAAATTAATTAAATTTAATTAATGAATTAATATTTAAAAAACTGTATTAACATCAATTGTCATCCAGTACAAGTTTTTAAAAAATGCATTTGAACTTGGGTGGATGAATAATGAGTATTTTATTAACGATTGAAAATTTGAACAAGATATATATAGGGAGAGTGTGAACTAATAGTAGGAATTTAATTATAAATCATATAATTGACAAATGATATAAAAGACTATGAAAATAAAATTGAAATAGTATTTGTTTTGTTTGGAGGTAGGAGGTGAAAGAATAATATTGCAAAGTTATTTTGGATATTGAAATTCCAATTAAAAAATCTAGAAATCATTTTTTTAGGATCGATCGTATAGTGTTATAACATTTTGTTGCGGCCACAAAAGACCACTTTGACATAACAGTCATTAATTAAAAGAAATCTGAATTTACTTATCATACATTTGGTATGATTTTTAGATGTACGTTTTTTTTATGATGGGCACATACAATCTACGTTCTTACTAAATAAAATAAAATATTTTTTTCCTTTGGGGAGTGTGGAGGCACAAGCATTTAGATGATTTTTTTAGCATCACAATTCTACGACTCGAAGTAAAAGCACCATTTGAATAAAAATAATAATAATGCCGGCAACAGCATTTTATCCACAATCTTACTGAAGAATCAGAAGTAACTGATCAAAGAATCTCGCCACAAAAAAAAGACGAAACTATGCAGCCGATTACACAATCATAAAGAAATATTCTTGTACTTTTAATATTTCTTACTGTAGATACGAAAATTCGTTTATTATTTTTTTGTAGAAGGGGAAGATGCATATACCCATTTTCTGCGTTCGTTACAGAACACTCATGCAGGCGCGAACATAATTCTTCGCAGTACGGCAAAAGGCAGCAATTCTGCATTGAAATCACAAATCAACTGAATTGAGTGCGCACGAGCTCTCCGAAAAGAGGAGTAAAGGGGGATGCTATAATACCTGAAACACACCAACTTTGGCTGAACGAACATACAGGCGCCCTGCATTGGCATAAAATGTAATGCTAAAGTATATAAAAGACTGCTTTAAAAAAAGGAAATTTGATAGATTTCACTGAGATAAGATGCCAAACAGTAGTAAAGAGTTACGAATTAAACAGATTTAAATATTATTGGCTAAGGGGCGGAGCTACAAAAGGATATGACTTCACAAATAGAAAGATGTGGAACTTTCCAGATAATTATTTTACCGGAAGTACAGATTTCAAAACGACGTTTATGATTTTAAAATGAATGAAATGCTATGCCAGAAAGAAAAACTTATAGGGGAAGGTTGAAAAAAGGGAATTAAAATAATTTCGGAATGCGAATATTAAAATTAAATGAATACAAGATTAATAAAAATATTTTCTAAATGAAATTAAATAAATATGGCAGTGGTTCTAAGTAACCACAACATATTACTCTGGCCTCCCCAAAAGAAAATATTGGTAAGATGGAGAAATTTGATAATTTTGACATTCAGCCAATATTTTCTAAACTATATACATATACAACATGCATATAACTTCAAATAAAGAGAAACAAAATAAAAATAACAATCGGTTACATTCTTCTGACAAAAGGTACACAAAGTCTTTCAAAAAAAGGTTGCTAAAAGTTCATTCACTAATATGTGAAATATCAAATACAACACTGTAAAGTAAGATCAGTGTATATTAAAAGAGTGGGTAAAAATTGTAATAATGTACACATAGATAAATAATATTACATGATACAAATTGACATGCATATGAATGATGACTTTGCATCATTCAGTATAATACAACATTAGTAATAAAACCTTTCTATTTTTAAAGAAAAAAAATAGCAATAATTTAAAGTAGTGCCTTTAAATCACAATTCTATTTCAAGTCACAGTCGATGAACTACATTTCAATTTTTTATAAATTCTTCAATAAATTACTCATCTGAGAATTTTCCCTAACATAAATTCAAAATGTAAGTAAATAGTCAAGAGAGAATATTTGCACTCTGATTAAAAATATTTATACATAAATATAGCACTTTTTAAGAAATCCACTTTTCTTAGATGAATAACTAATATCGTGTTATTCTACAACCACAATAATAATACTTTCAAAGAGAATAAATGCAAAGAGAGGATTTTTAAGCTCTCATAAATGTAGTACCACATAACTTTAATAACATTTGTCTTACAAAAAATTATCACACAAAATATTTATACTACATATTCTGAAATGCTTATCGAATTATGTTTAATTCAAACATCTGTAAGACTAAATATGTGATTAGTTTTTTATGTAAAATACATAAGTATTTTTGTTTGTAAAGACTTAAAACAATCTTTGTAAGTATAAACATGTTACTACATTTTTTTCGTGTAAAATACATAAGTATTCCTTTTGTAAAGACTTAAAATAATCTTTGGAGAGTATCTTTGGATCCAAAGTACAAAATTTTCATGTACACAAATATCTTTTTTTAATTTGTGAACTTTCAAACACTTAAAAATGTTTAATGTATTTTCAACCACTTTACATTCACCAATAATAACAGTAGAAGCATGCATAACTTTCACCATTATTATTATTTTAGATGTTAGAAAGAGGTTAGTTTTTAGAACATGCATGAATTATAATTAAGAACAAAGTAACATTTTGAATTACTCTAGAAGTCACAATAGGGAAAGGTATGACATATGTACTCATATTTTATATCAGTAACAATTTACTTTTCAAGATAAATACCATATCAAAATAAAGCAATCAATGACACTTCATTTGCAACTAAAATACTGAATTATAAAAATTTGATTTGATTTTTTTTTTAATCTTTCTTATTACTTAAATCAAATACTGAAATTAAAAAGTCTGAGTTATCAGCAAATTTTTTTTTACAATACATATAAATTCTAAAAAATGAATAAGGTTTTGAAGAAAATATTTCAGTGAGCAACATAGTAAACAAAAATAAGATTTACATACTTTTGCAGGATGACAATTCCTCAGTGTCAAGGCGAAGGCGACTTAAAAAAAAAATATATGTAAAAAAAAAAATACACAAATGCTGCCTGCAGCTTTGGTAGAAGTAAAAAAATAAAATAAACAGTCAGTCTTCGTATTTGACAATCCAATCTAGCTAGCATAGATGAGATTTTTTTACAATGGTAAAGGCATCCTAAATAAAATTGAAGATTAATTTATATTTTATAGTGTTTATGACTGCGAGGACGAAGATCATAATGTTTTTTACTTTGAGTAGATTTATTTAGAACTGTAGTGGAAGTTTTACTACCAGATGCTTGGGAATGCACTGAACTATGTGAATGCGAAGTTGTTTGTTGGCACTTCGAAGTGGTGTGAATTTGAGGAGAATCACAATTAGTAGTATGAGTAGGCATATGTCGTTTCACAGGAGAAGATGCACTATCAACAGTCGTTTGATCATGTGTTGCACTTCTAAATGAATCAGAAGGATGAAGCAATGCTTCATTTCTTTTCTGGAGTTTCAAGATTCTGTTAGTATGAATTAACACAGGTGATGATTGATTATTATTGCAATCTCTAATTTGAATAAGTACAGGTGAAATTATTTTCTTTACCATCTAAGGTGTACATGTACAAGGACCTTATTGTTTAGCAAAACTATCAGAAAGTTTTGAACTTTCACCACTATTCCATTATTCATTACCATTTTTAAAATTGGTGCACTTTTTACCAACATAACTGATGTCATAGTCATCTTCAGGTATGACATTTTTTTCATTAGAAGTAATTTCCGTATTACTGGTATCAGAAATATTACTTATAACATTAGAATAATCAAAGTTTGTATGAGTGGGAAAATAATTAGGAAACTGAGTAAAAACTTGAGCATGACCTTCTAAATTTCTAATATTGAGATTAGAATTCATAAAAGAATTATCATAATTCATAGCAGTATTACCAACACCATTTGTAAACAAATCATTATTTGGAAAACTTTAATTGCAAGGATAATTTTCATAATTATTTACCAAATGCAAATACTTATCACCAAAATTTCCATTCACACTATCAAAATAAGCACCATTATTTGTGTTAACTGACATAGAATTTTCATAAATAGGCACATTGTTTTCATTAAAAGAATATGGCACTGTTGTATTGTTATTATTATTATACTGAGAATAAAAAACTCCTAGGAGACTCTTTTTGAATGTTAAAAGGTATATGTTTATATTTAATTAATATAGATTTAAAGGTTGGAGAGATGGTTATAGAATGCTGGTTTATAAACTCAAAACCAAGTGTGGCTTCAAAATTAACATTCTTTATGTCAGTAAGGTAAAAGACATGATGAAAAAAGAATTTGTCTATTTTGAATGCAATCTCGATACATCCTTTAAAGAAAACTTTAGAGTTTATAGTTGATACAGAAACATTTATAGATAAATATTTATAATGGATTTTGGATTTAATGCTGTTTAAGCATTCATGATCCAACAAACTTAGAGTTGAGCCTGAATCAATGAGAGTTGATATCTCATTATGTTGAACATTCATAATTATACATGGAAGTGAATAAGTGTCATCAAAAGAGCTGCAAATTACGTGTCGTTGTTGTACACAATCCTCAATTTGAGAAGAATACTTTGAAGACAAAGAATTTTCAGAACAGCAAGGTCTGTTCATTTTTTGCACCATTGGTGATGTCTGTGTAACAGCGCTTGAAAAGGAAGTAGTTGAAGACGAATTTTTGTCAATCTGACATTCGCTTGAATTGTCACAGGAGTGTACTGACCCTAACGAGTAAGATTGGGAGGGATGGTGGTCAGTTGGACCAATCTCCCTTACTTGTTTAAATGATAATTTTTATCATCATTTTTATTTTTAGAAAAATAAGTAAAGTTTTTCTTTCTATGAGAAGAATTCGAAGAAAAATGGGAGTCTTGAGTGTGATTGGCATTTTGCCTAGAAGAGTCAAGTAGATTTCTAAACTTGTAACATGACTCCATAAGACGGTTAAAACGACCACAAAAAGCACATTGGATAACATTTTGTTTGCGAAAATACTCTGAAAAATTTTTCTTGTGAGAAAACTTGTCAAACTTAGCCGAAAGAAAGATCGTTTCTGATCTGGCTTATGCTGAATAAAGTTTGTTTTGTTTCTAGAAGCCACGTTATGTCTAACTGGTGAGGGAGAGTAAGTTACACGCTTTTTTTAACAACAGTTCTATGTCTAGGAGAATGTTCATTATGAGATTCAGATGGCGAGAATGCTATTTGCGAATTTCTATAGACTCTGTCCTTTTTATGTCTGATAGGAGCTTGTTCAACAAAACTATCAGAAAATTTTGAACTTTCACCATTATTTTCATTATTCAGAGAATACATTTGGTCATAATGTTGATTAGATTTTTGAGTAGGTGGTGAATCATAGATATCTTGTAAAAATTGTGCTCGTTCAAGAGCTAACTCAAAAGTGGAAATGTTTTCTTCTAGAATTTTCCTTTTAATTTGCTTAGGTAAAACTTGAATAAAATCAGTAAATTTCAAAGAATCTAGAGCAGCTGGATCTAACTTAGGATAAGCAAGTCGAAGCTGTTTAGTCAGACGATATGAAAATTTTTTAACTGACGCATTAGAATCCAAATTTAAATTTTGATGAGACTTCAGAGTGTCAGATTTTTTACTTGGCAGAAATTAATTAATAAATTACTTTCGAATGGTTTGAAGGTTAGAATTTTTGAATTGAAATTGTGTTTCGAGAAAGAGATGTAATGCAGTACCCTGTAATTTTGACTTGAAAAGAGCAAAAAGTTCTTTTTCAGAGTAATTATATAATTCCTGCAAATCTGATAACTGGTCGAAGAAAAATTCGACCGTCTGAGGATTTCCATCAAATGGTTGAATACAAAGGTTAAATTTGCTTTTGGAGGCATGGTGATAAATTTCAAAACAATGTTGAACAAATTTCAAAACAAATCCGAATAAATTTTAAAATAATGTGGTGAATTAAAAAAAAATTAATCTCATACGAAGTCACCTTTTAAAAATAATGTCAATTCAACAGAATAATGTAATAATTGTTCTCGAAATATTATCAAAACAAAATGGCATCAATAAATCAATCATTTACTTATAAGTAAGAAAATTATTCTTAACTCATCTTTTTTTGTAAATAATATCATAAGCAATCATTTTTCCTTAATAATAAACGGTAAATATTACATGAATTCTTTCTCCTTTTTTTAGAAAGATTGTATAAAAATTTAAAGAAGCCACTTTTTCTAAATATCAAATATTTCAATAATAATACACTAAAACAAATTTTCATATCAAAATATAATTTAATAACTGTCATGTCATAAAGGTTTCTAAAGGTTCGCGGTACCAGGAAAGATTAACTGTTGTGTTTGGAGGTAGGAGGTGAAAGAATAATATTGTAAAGTTATTTTGGATATTGAAATTCCAATTAAAAAATCTAGAAATATTTTTTATAGGATCGATCGTATACTGTTATAACTTTTGTTGCGGCCACAAAAGACCACTTTGACATAACAGTCATTAATTAAAAGAAATCTGAATTTACTTATCATACATTTGGTAAACTGAGAACAAAAAAAAAAAAATAATAAAAGGTAAAAGCATTACCTGCATTGGAAAGAACAGAAAATGATGGAGACATTTGCAGAAAGGAAATAAACAGATGACAAATCTTCCTTGAAATTTTTTTATTTATGAAGCAATTTTTCTTGCAGAACATAGCGCATTATCATAGAGTACACCTCTTATGCTTTTAGATGTACGTTTTTTTATGATGGACACATACAATCTACGTTCTTACTAAAGAAAATAAATTTTTTTTTTCCTTTGGGGAGTGTGGAGGCACAGGCATTTAGATGATTTTTTTAGCATCATAATTCTACGACTCGAAGTAAAAGCACCATTTGAATAAAAATAATAATAATGCCGTCAACAGAATTTTATCCACAATCTTAATGAAGAATCAGAAGTAACTGATCAAAGATTCTCGCCACAAAAAAAAGACGAAACTATGCAGCCGATTATACAATCATAAAGAAATATTCTTGCATTTTTAATATTTCTTACTGTAGATACGAAAATCCGTTTATTATTTTTTTTGTAGAAGGGGAAGAGGCATCCACCCATTTTCTGCGTTCGTTACAGAACACTCATGCAGGCACGAACATAATTCTTCGCAGACCGGCAAAAGGCAGCCATTCTGCATTGAAATCCCAAATCAACTGAATTGAATGCGCACGAGCTCTCCGAAAAGAGGAGTAAAGGGGTATTGCTATAATACCTGAAACACGCCAACTTTGGCTGAACGAACATACAGGCGCCCTGCATTGGCATAAAATGTAATGCTAAAGTATATAAAAAACTGCTTTAAAAAAGGAAATTTGATAGATTTCACTGAGATAAGATGCCAAACAGTAGTAAAGAGTTACGAATTTTGAAATTACGAATTAAACGGATTTAAATATCATTGGCTAAGGGGCGGAGCTACAAAAGGATATGACTTCACAAATAGAAAGATGTGGAACTTTCCAGATAATTCTTTTACCGGAAGTACAGATTTCAAAACGACGTTTATGATTTTAAAATGAATGAAATGCAATGCCAGAAAGAAAAACTTACAGGGGAAGGTTGAAAAAAAAGGGAATTAAAATAATTTTGGAATGCGAATATTAAAATTAAATGAATACAAGATTAATAAAAATATTTTCTAAATGAAATTAAATAAATATGGCAGTGGTTCTAAGTAACCACAACAGTATTAACCTGGTTTATGTATGTATTTTAATAAATACATCTGCTAACACGTATTAAACCTTTCCGGCACAGTGTGCCCGGTTGGGGATACCTAATGTTAATTCCAAACTTAAAAATGGCACCAAGAACATTTTAGTAAACTTTTGCTTTTCCAATATACATTAAAAGTAACATGTTTTTAATTTCTAAAAAAGTCGTTTTAAAATTCCGGTATCAGTCAATCATTTCATCATTTGACAACAAAAATTGCCTGTGCCGGAAAGGGTTAAATAAACTATTTATGTATTTGTATAATAAAAGTTAAACGGCTGTTTTATCTACGTATATTCTAATATTAATAAAGTTCTAACGTTTGTGTGTTTGTGGAAGGTAATCTCTGAAACTACCTAGCTGATTTAATAAATAATGGTTTGAAAATACAGGTGACAATCTCTGCTCCAACAAAGACTATTTTATGTCAGTACAACAACCTCCATGGGTGCACGAGCAGAAAAGTTCTAAAATTGCGAATTCTGAGATACTGTTTGGGCTAAAATTTTGAAATTTTGTGCGGTGGTTACTTTTAAGATACAAATACTCGTTACTAACGCCTTTCTACAAGGTTCGAAATTTTAAAGTTAGAAATAAACGTAAAGGTTCTAGAAAGTTTCTAAATCACGATTTATTTGGACTTGTTAGAGAAAGAAATTTTGAAATTTCACACGGCTATTACTTTTATGTCGTAAATGCCGGTCAGTTAAAAAAAAATTAAAGGTTGCACCATAAAAAAAGATCTGATCTGCAATTCCTGTGATACAGTTGGGTCTAGAAACTTAAAATATGGCATGGTAGTAACTTATAAGATCTAAATGCTAGTTATAGAAATAATTCAAACTGCAATGCACGCATTAGAACGAATTCTATAAAAATCGAAATTAAGAAGACTAAATAAAGTGGACAAAGTTCAAGTTCAAAAGGTGATCTAAATAACGAAGTACATGGAATTATTGGGAATATAAAGATTAAAATTTGTATGAATGTTGCTTTTAAGACGTAAATACTCGCAATAGAACAATTTCTAAAAAATTCGTTATGTAAAATGATGCAGAGAAGAAAAACTTTCGATTTTTCTTTTCTGTGCTACTGCTGACCTAAAAACTTTTTATGGGGTTGAAATTTTTGGACGGGATACTTTTAAGATGTAAATGCTCTCTAAGAATGGCTTCTAAAAAGTGCAAAATTTAAAAAGATGAAATGAACGGAAAACGTTCTAAATTACCATTCATTTGCATTGTTAGGTATACAAACTTTAAATATTAAATAAAACTACATCACCCCCCCCCCCCCCGCAAACATGTAACTTAAATCCAACAAAACGGGTAGTTACTTATCTAGCATTGAATAAGTTGTGAAAACATTGAATAAATGTCGGTATGAAACAGCGAATAGTTTGCACGAAAGTACTTGTCAATATGTTACTTCTCTGAGCTTTTCTCTCTCTCTCCAAAGCCTCTAATTGAGAAATGTATCTCTTTAAATTTGATATACATTTTTTTTTCAGCTTCACTAATCTAGAGATTTAATCATAAGGTCATTTTCTCAATTGCTATTATACGATTTTTTATATAGTAAATTATTCGGGTATTTTTTTAATCGGGTTAATATTGACGAATTTTAGCTTTCGTGATTTGTTGGAAAAATACGTACGAATTTATAAATTACTCGAAATGACATTTTCACAGCTCAAAGGTTATGCAGACGAAATATTCCAGATGTGTCATAAATTACGTTGCAGTCAATGCCGATTTGTTTTATTTAATGATGCTAACACTTAATACAGCTCACCTTGTCGATAACATGTTTGAAAACAAAACAATACAGCGTATGTAGTGGCCAGCATGCACTCGTCATTTAAATCCAATCGAGTATATCTGCAAAACAAGCGAACGTTGCATTGCATGCCTCTGTTGACGCATTCGGGACATTGATATATCACTTTTTTAAGAGACAATTCCCTAAAGTCTTATGGACAACCTCATCGGATACACTAAAACAGATATTTAAGAGTATTAACTATTCGACTGGGCCATGTACCATATAAAAGTCCTTCATTTTCTTCAAACATCATTTTTTGTCATTTAGAGGTAGTCAAATTGGCGTGAAACGTCTGTTTATGTTTTTGACATCATTTCAAGAAATAAAAATTCCGATATTTAAGATATTTTAGTGTTTTATTTTCTCCATTAGTTTTGATCTATTGCGCACTTCCAATTTTATACCCATGCATGGCTGTCTTGTAGGTTTGTTTTGCCATTTTTTTAAAAAACAGTGTATATTACATACATATAGTGTGTGGACAGTGTATGTTATATTGTTATAGTATTTTGTAATTCAACCGTTCAATTTACTCATTTTCATCATCTGAATTTGTGGCAGTCTGTTTGATATGTATCAGACTTATATTTTTCCAGCGGCCTCAATAGTGATTCGAAGGTGGTGCACCGTGCACATTAGAAAGAGACAGCTTACTGCCCATTCCTCTGTTTTTTCCACGAATTCGAGTGAGCCAGTTGTTGCCTACTTCGACCAAGTGAGGTGCTGTTGTACGTGTGTGTCGGATTTTGATTTCTCTCAAGATGACTGAACGGATTCAAAAAAGGTACTGCATTAAATTTTGTCAAAGCTTGGTGATCCTGAAAGCGAAACAATTCGTAAGATTAATAAATACTCCATCTCATTCATCGCATCTGATTTGGACTTCCTTGGCGAAATGTGGAATTCCAGTGTTCGCCAAATTCGATACTCTTCAGGCATAACTCAATATCTGTAGTTATTGCAATATGTGTGGACCAATCCAACGGCGAGAGAAGAAAGTCGATAAATGTTATTCAGTATTACGCAGTCAGGTAGTGGAATAAACTCGAAGTTTTCACCGAAGTAATATTGCAATAATTGGGATACTTCTACAGGAATCAATGGAAAGAAAGATAATCTAGGTAGATTTTCTGGAGGGTGAAAACATTGTAATGGAATATTGGGCTATAATTTTCGGGGCTGTGGCGGCGTGCGTAAAGCATTTTGAGATATTCTACGCTTTTTTTCGAGGCTCATGTTCCAAATTCCAGTGAGCTCAAAAGATTGTTATTTTATTGGGATATATCAATAGAGTCAAGGTTTAGATATTGTTATTGCTATATTTGAAAAAATATCAATATTTGTCAATATATTGATAAATAATAATCAACAGAGCCCTAATCCCAACTATAAACACTGTCTGTAACCCATCATAAATTGTATTTTTGCCGATGGTTGTGTTAAATGGATTTTGAATCATGCTGTTTAATAGTATTTTTGTGTACCGTAGATGCACAATAGTTAAAATCATTGAGCTACTTATAATCTTCATTTGGATAATATTCAAATTTGCCAAAAGTAAGTCAAATCTTTTAACCCCTTGAGGGGCGGAGTAATAAAATATATCCCACCTAATTTAAACAAGATTCTCACCAGAAAATTTTAACTAAATTTAATATTTTTAACCTTGGAGGAATATCGTTGAAAAATTGCCTTTCCTTATTTAAAAATAAAAATTTCAATTATTCCGGTAGAGACATTTTTGCTTCCCCCTGAAGGGGTTAAAAGTAGTTTTCATGTTCTCATTTACATAGAAATTTTATTTTTAAATATGCTGTCTTACCTTAATAAATATACATATGCCATGGTTATAAAATATATGCTGTATCAAGGTGGATACATTCCTTAAAACTTTAAGGAGTATGGCGCCGCCATTTCAAACTAGAAATTCTCTATTTAACACTAGAATGCTCAGAAGGAGTCGATCCGACTCCGACCATATGATTGAATGTCAACTGTAACCAGAAATTCTTTCATAAAATAAATTAAATTAAGACGACACACACACACACACACACACACACACACTTACGTTAAATAAATCAGTCAAATAATTTTAAATTAAAATTCTGGTGTCAAATATTTTTATGAAACTTGAAATTTCTGGGCGTTCTAGTGTTAATATTTAAATCGCAGACATTGCAATATATATATTTTTAAATTAAATCCTATATTACCTTAGCTAAATTAATTAAGTTTGTTAGAGAAATTTATCTATGTTATAAAGAACACAATATTTTAGATCAAAATTGTTTGTTGATACAATACTCCTCAAGTATAACAATGATCTTACACTAAAAATAATTCTCAAGAGAACAATGCATTTAGATTAGAATGCAGAGAATTTTATTCTCAACATCTATAAACATAAAAGAACTAATGGAATCTAATGGCATTGCGTTTCCTTGACTACCAATCAGAAATTTATGAATCCCTCTGTATGAAATTGCCGCACCATGATAATAATAAAGAAATTATTATGATGGAATATTTGGAATGTGGAAGAATTCTCATAATGCAGTCTAGAGTACGATACATATGTGACTTGTATCAATATTAATATCGATAAAACGCAGATGTTTGACTTTTATATTAATACTTTATTTCACAGTGCCGCGCTCAGATGTTTTTAATAACGATGTAAATATATTAAAAAAAAAATTAATTGAAAATCATTCATCGTTAGTAACGAACTTTTAACGGAACTTATTACAAAAATAATAATGCAGTATATTTAAAGTAGTTATGAGCTAATACGGTCAGAAATGCATTTTTAAAATATTACATTTTTAATACATACATATGTATACAGGGTGTCCGAAAACTCTGGAAACGGTCGAATAACTCGAGAAATACAAAGTAGATTGAAAAACGAAAATATACGTGTTAAATATTTTTAAAAAAGCTACTCAGTGATACCAAATTTGACCCCCGCAACCGGCCCCGAGGGTCACAGGGGGTCCAACTTTGAAATCTTAAATTATAATCCCAATTTTTTAATGCAGATTCGGATTCTACGGACAAAAATACGTAACTTTTGCATTTAACATTCTTTTCTGATCCTCGTTGATCACGGTGTAATCGAGCAAATAAAACAAATACATATTTTGGTTTTCCCAACCTGGTTTTGACTTCTCGAAATCTGATTGGCCACAACTTTTAACGTCAAAGTAGCCGTCTTTTGCGGAAATAGTGTTTCTCGGAAATCGTCAGTGGAGATTGTTTTCATGGCGCTTTATATGCTTTTTCCATAAAAATTAATAGAAATATATTAAATCAGTTTACCATTTGCATTTCTTTTTATCCAGTCGATCATTTTTAAATAATAAATTGCGTATTTTGATATTTTAACAAGTAAATAAGCACCTCCCCTCCCGAACAGAAAAATCTTCATTATTTGGGGGCGGGGCGGGGTGTGTTGGTATTCTGTGTTTCGATGTCCTCTGCTGTTAAAAAAATCACTTAATTCGGAGCCGGATGCGAGTGTATGACTTTTTTATTATTATTATTATTACTATAGAATGACATACAGGATAATAATAATAATAATAATAATAATAATAAACATATAAAATCTTTTTGTGCTGGCTGAGCAAAGGATGGGAAATAGCGTAAATTTCAGGTGGGGGGAGGATGGGATTATAGGTTTTCATGATTGATTAGTTACTGCAACTACTGACTAGCAAGTAGAGCAGAAAACATTCAAAAATTCTAATAAATGTAATACTTTTTTTGTAAATTAATATGTTTTTTTTCCATTTTAACATTTTGTTCATAATTTTAAATTTATTATTGGGTTGTTCGGAAAGTCGTGTCCGTTTGGGAAAATCAATTCGTACCGGAAAAATCCTGCCCGGTATTAGACATTAGATATCGGAATCAATCTCTAATAATTAAATAATAGAATTTTCCGGCACGAATTGATTTTCCCAAACGGGCACGACTTTCCGAGCGACCCAATAATTTTAAACAATTGAAAAATTTTGATATATTAAACTTTTGAATTTAAAATATAATTTAACTCTTTAAGCACTGTTTATTATTTCCTGGGGGAGATCCCTGGGGGGATTATTTCCGTTTTAATTTTCATGGGGGGAAGGATAATGTAGAAAATTCTTTAATTATTTATTAATTATTACAATAACATAACTAATGGGGGAAAAATATATAAACGAAAACGTTATTTGTAGAACAAATTAAAAACAAATAAGTTTTTTCCTACAATTTTTAAGCCCGAAAAGGGACATTTATTCATATATTTCATTCAGTTAGTTCGACGTTTAATGCTAAAATTTTGTAACAAATATGTTAACCCTTTTGCGGGCAGTGTCCTTAAAAAAGAAAACCTAATTTTTATTTTACTGTCACCCAGAATATTTAATTAAAATTTTCCATTTATAACGTACTTGAAAATAGATTTGTATGTTCAATAAAACTCGTTTATAAATCCTGGTGTCAGTCTATCATTTCATCAGTTTATAAACAGAATTACTCCGCGCCGGTAAAGGTTAAACCAAATGAACCTTAAAAAATAAAAACAAAATTTAAACAATCTGATAATTTGAATACCCTAAACACTTAGGTTACCTTCAAATTAAATCGAAATAAATCTTAGACTTTTTAAAATGTTTTTTTTTTTTTTTTTTTTTTTTGGTATTTTACATGTGCCTTATCATTTTGTACACACTCATCATAAGCATAATACAAAATCTGCAATACAAACATTTGCAACTTAAAAATGAAAAAGGTTAAAAAATTATTTAGATTTCTTTTTAACGGAGCCTAATTTTTTAATGAGTTTTATGTATGATATTGTTTGATTTTTTTTTAATTGTTCAATTGGTTTAATTTATTTGTTACAAAAATTTAACATTGAACATAGAACTAACTGAATGAAATATATTAATAAATGCCCCTTCTAGGGCTTAAAAAATGTTGAAAATAAACTCATCTGTTTTTAATTTGTTCTGCCAATTATGTTTTAGATTATATTTTTTGTCACATAAGTTAGTTAATGTAATAATAAATAAACAATTTTCTACGTTATCCTTTTGTTATGAAAATTTAAACGTAGTCTACCCCAGAAAATAATCATTACACTTAACCCTTTCGAGACCGCATCGCGTACACAAATTTTATTTGGAATACACCGTGTTTTTTCAACTGTCCCTTTTACTTGTGAAATACCAAAAAATCCTTTAATTAAAAAAATCAAATATTATTATTCATTTATTAATGTTGCTCAAAATAAATTCCGCATGCACCTTTTGACGATGAATATATGTGTCTCACAAATAACGACAGAGTTAAAGAGTTAAATTATTTTTTTAATTAAAAAGTTTCAAATATCAAAATTTTTCTATTTTTTAAATTTATGAAAAAAATGTTAAATTGAAAAAATACATTAATATACAAAAAGTGATTACATTTATTAGAATTATTGATTTTTTTTTTTTTTTTTTTGCTATACTTGTCATTTTCTGGTTGCAGTAACTAATCAATGATCTAAATCTCCAATCTCACCACCACCTGAAATCGACACTACTTCTCCATTGTTTGCTCCGCCCGCATACAAAAAAATATTATATGTACTTCTTTTTATTTTGTCTTATATGTTACTCTATAGTAATAGTAAAAAAATCCCATACACCCACATCCTCGCTACGATTTAGAGTCTTAAAAAAAAAAAAAAAAAAAAAAAAAAAAAAAAAAAAAACAGCAGAAGCCATCGAAATGCCGAATGTCCACACCTACCTCTACCAAATAACAAAGATTATCTTTTTTTCTGTTCGGAAGAGGAATGTTTACTTATTAAAATGTCAAAAAACGCAGGTTAATTGATAAGAATGGATTGAATGGATAAAATAAAAACACAAATAGAAATTTAATTCAATATACTTCTGTTAATTGTCATAGCAAAAGCGTATAAAGTACTTTTGTCATCGAAACAACCCCATTGATAGTTTTCGACAAACACAATTCCAGCTAAGCCGACCACTTTGACGACGAAAGCTTTGATCCAAAACATTTCGTGATTGCAAAACTTGGTTGAGAAAACAAAATATGTATCTGACACATTTTTCTGGATTACACCGTCATCTACAAAGATTCGAAAAAAGTGTTAAAAGCAAAAGTTGTGTATTTTTTTCCCGTAGAATCCAAATCTGAAATAAAAAATGGGGATTATCATTTAAGATTTCAAATTTTGAATGCCTCTGGCCCCCAGGTGTTCGGGGTGGGGTGTCAACTTTGGTATCATGCAATAGCTTTTTTAAAAATATTTAACATGTATTTTTTCGTTTTTCAACATTAAATGAATATCTTGAGTTATTCGACCGTTTCCAGACTTTTCGGACACCCTGTATTTTGTCACATTTGATATTTTATTGTAATAATAAATAAATAATTAAACAATTTTCTACATCATCCTTCCCCTATGAAAATTAAAGTGTCGTCTCCCCCAGGATATAATCAAGAGAACTTAAAAATTTAATTATTTTTTTAACGAAAAAGTTTAAAATATAAAAAAAATTCAATTGTTTAAAATTATTAATTTTAAAATTATGAAAAAAATGCTAAATTCAAAAATATTTCAAATTGCAATAAATTATTAACTTTTATAAGAATTATTGAAAAAATTTCTGCCCAACTTGATGTTTTGGAGTTACAGTTACTAATCAATCATCAAAATGTATAACTCCACCCCCACTGAGATTTACGCTACTTTTTCCATCTTTTGCTCAGCCAGCATAAAAAGTTTTTATATGTTTATTATTATTATTATTTTATTTTGTCCTATAAGTTATACTATAGTAATAATTAAAACAAACTGTACACCCGCATCAGCCTCTGAATTAGATTATATTAAGAAAAAAAAAAAAAAAAAAAAACCAGCAGAAGCCATCAAAACGCAGAGTATCTGCACACCCCGCCCCCAAATAATGAAGATTATCCTTTTCTGTTCGGGAGGGAAGGTGTATATTTACACGTTAAAAAATCAAAATACACAAGTTATTTTTTAGAAATGATTGACTGGTTAAAAAAAATATGCAAATAGAGTACTAATTTAATATATTTCTGTTCTTTTTTATGGAAAAAACATATAAAGAGTCATCGAAACAACCACGATTGATGGTTTTCGAGAAATACTATTACCGCAAAAGACGGCTACTTTGACGACGAAGGTTCTGTCCAATAAGATTTCGAGATGGCAAAGCCAGGTTGGGAAAATCAAAATATGTATCTGTCGAATATGCTCGATTACACCGTGATCTAAGAGGATCCGAAAAAAATGTCAAATACAAAAGTTACGTATTTTTGTCCGTAGAATCCGAATCTGTAATAAAAAATGGGGGTTATCATTCAAGATTTCAAAGTTGGCCTATCTGATCCCCGCGGGGCAGTTGCGGGGGTCAAATTTGGTATCACTGAGTAGCTTTTAAAAAAATATTTAACACGTGTATTTATAAATACACGTGTATTTATAAATACACATAGTTTTACAATCTGCTTTGTATTTCTCGAGTTATTCGACCGTTTCCAGACTTTTCGGACACCCTGTATATATATATATATATATACGTTACGAAACAATTTAATAGGTTACGTCGAAATATCATGTAGTGCTTTTTATTTCATATTACTGGATTCATACCACATTTTAATCAGCCGTTGGTGATGTTGTAAGCAATCCTACCACTTACCACAAGCATTGCTAGTGAAGGTGTCAACTCTGTGAAAATTTAGCAGCTGTAGAGCGATGTTAATATTTGTAGAGTCCAATCAAACACTTATTATTTCATTATGAAAACAAGGTAGGTTAGGCCGCGTGAGTGGTGAAAACAGGCGTGTGAAGAAATCGGGGGGTTTCCCAATTAAACACATGGAAACGTAGTCATAGGAAAACTGTTTATTCCATCAGAACATACCAACACTAAACTTCCCGCAGGATGAGAAATCAGAGCATTCCACTCGAGCGTAAACTAGTTACTCATGCTAAATAGATGTTAATTCACGAAACGAATATTCTACATGGCTAAGGACACCGGGTAACAGGTTATGTAAACAATCAAACAGCACAAAAATCTCTCGTTCTGAGCTCATGCTCTCGCTATTTATTAGAATGAGCGGAGGAATTCCGATTGAAATGGAAACTTCAGGCTAAACCAACCAAAATCATGAACGAGCCTCGAAGTGAAACTGGGATCCGACACTCAGCCAATGGAGAGTAATCAAGAAACGTCACAGGAAAGAATCCCGGCGCCGCTAATGGAATGATTTCGATGTGAAAAGGCTGACGCCTCGCGGGCGGGAAAATGAGATGAAATAGAATAAAAATGTAAAAATGGCTTTGATAAACATTCGAAAAATAAATAACTGCGTTCAGAAATTTACAGTTTGGTAGACGATAAAAATTAATGAAGGGATTAAAAGTTTAGACTGCTGTCGTGTGGCTGTTTACGCTAAAATATTGCAAATTGGTAAATATTTTAATAAATAAGTGCGTCTCCAAATACGTTATTTTATATAATTATTTATTTTATTAAACTTAACCTTTAACCCTTTAATTCCCATGATAGAATACGTTCTAGAAATTACGTAGTTCAGAAAATCTGACTTTACACCAGAAAGTTTCAATGGTTAATTTAGCTTTATTTAAATACGGAATGCCTGTTATTAATTAAATCAAATATTGTTATTTTAATTTTCTCGTGTGAATTAAGTATATACGAATTTAAAAAAATCTATTAAATTCAAAACACTGCTGTTTGCATACATGCAAATCTGCGCACTAAAGGGTTAAACGTCTTATTCATGCAGAATTTCTTTTGTAGAGAGCGGAATTTTTTTGCCAAATTCCAATTGCTTAAGGGTGTCTCAGGATTCTTAATCCTCTCGCTGCGTAATTTTTTTTTTATTAAAATAAGTTCAAAAATTGCGAACATTACATTTAAATCAGGCTAAATCAGGGCTGTCATTGGAAACTACTTTTATATTCTTGTACCACAATTCTCAGGAGATCAATTTTGCATTATATTTCTCTTGTAGACGTTGTTAAAGTCTATATGGAATTTTTTTATTTAAAAAGGGGCCCGAGTTAAATTTAAAAATAGGCACCAGTGGTAAAAATGAATCCCCGAGAAATTCTCGTGTTGCGCAAATTTTGCTACTTTTACGTTGCCCGAGGAAATCTCGGGTTGCGCAGCGAGAGGATTAAAGCTTCAAAATTTTCGCAATTTTAATTTTTTAGAATTTTAAACTCCTGTCTTTTCTGAACAGTTTGATATAACTGTTTCCTTGAAATTCACATTAGAAGAGAAGTTATGGGTTTTAGAAATACAGCCAATCAAAAAGCGGTGTTTCCTAAAGGACATAACGGGATAGGCATTGGAAACATGCCTTTCAGTGAAATGTTTTGATTTTTTTCCTAAATGTGGTTACCTATCTGACAATATATTTCTACTATTATCACCTTATAAATATTGATATTTTATGAGATAAAAATGTTTTTTCGACTTTTTTAAAAACCGACATTCTCAAAAACTACTGCACTGATTTTGATGCTGTTAATTGAGGTTATATAGGTACCAAAGATGCATAACTGGGAATTTTTGTATAATTTTCTGTTTATTAAAACTGAATGAAATAGCGATAAAAATTTTTACAAAAATAAAAATACTATCTTATGGTTATACGAAAAGTACCACTTTCTTTTAAATAATTCCTCATATGTGCACGTATATTATATACAAATACTGAAAGTGTGCGTCGGAACATATATATATTTACAATATATATATACATAAAATTCATATAAAGGCGTTATTTGGGGCGGAGCAACTTAAATTCTACATCCGAAGAATTTTTGGAACAAAGTCTGCGGACAACGTGTCAACTTCTGTATTTTAGATTTCAATAAGCATATAGTTCACCTTTTTCAACGCTGTGAATTCTATTTCGGTATCGAAAATTAACGTTTTGTATTGGAAACAATAGAGAGTAATGTTTTTGCTTGGAATAGAGCAAAATTCGTCGATATCGAAATGCGACGATAGGTATCATAATGACTTTTATTGAAACATTATTGTCACCACTTTTAATGAAAAGTAATAAGAGTAAGTAGTTTCGTCACTTTCATGCGCGAATCTACGCAGTAAAATAAGGATGTTACATAACTATAGTTTAAACCAATTACTTTCTTTTATTTCTGAAATGTTACCAAGTTTAGTAATAGAGTGTAATAGATATTAGTAGTAATAGAAATTTTAGTAGTGATACACATTTTTTTATTCAAGAGATGTACAACTCTCAATTTTTGATTTATTTAATGGCATAGCTGCCAACTTTTACACTTTTTTCATACCACTAAGATTTTATAATAAATATTGTGTTACTTAATCGTCGAAATCTGACGATTAAACAAGTCGAAAATCTCTATTAAATTTTAGCGGTAGCAAAAAAGCGTAAAAGTTGGCAGCTATGTAATGGTAGGTTTCTGTGGCCGTTTAATTCGGAAATAAATATTAGGGAAAATTGGTGCATATTTTCAGGAAGAAAAAAAAATCCAAAACCGACAACACTGGATGATGCTTTGTATCTAAAAATATATTTCCTTAATTTTGAGTCTTTTAATTTTTGATGAGATAAAAATATTTTTCTAAATAAATAAAAATTATTCTAAAATGGACAAACATCACGAGAGTAAAACATACTGTAAAGACATAGCTATATTTTTGCAAATATATTTATAAACATATATACAAATACATAGTCGGGTTCAGTTCTCAGTTTGAAGAAAAAGTGTTTGTTATGCGAAAAATGTTTCGTATATTTACAGACTAGTGCCACTCGACATTGAAAACAGAATGGATTCTTTAAAAATATAAAAGCAAAATATTATTAAAATATTCGTGGTGCTGTTTGCCAGTTTAGAATTAACCCTTCGAAGGGCGGTGGGATATATATGTCCCGCTTAATTTTAATTCGAAAATGCCATGTTGGCACCAGAATTTCCTGATTTTTTTACTTTTGTATTTGACACAAAACTGCATACATATTAAGTGTTTAATGTTAATGCTGGAATATAACGTAAATTGACACAGCTACGCCATCTTGCGGATGGTGTTGATAATGCAAGTACGCGAGTTTTTAGTATGACGTCATATATGACAAAATCGAGGCTAACGAAAAAGACAGGCTACCGCGGTGCATCTCACGTGTCTTTTTTTATAGACCGCTAGAGTGACGTGATGCTTTTTTCGCACACCTTCATTGGTGCATTCGAACATCACGTGACTCCAGCGGTCTGTAAAAAAAGATACGTGGAATGCACCGCGGTAGCCTGTCTTTCTCGTTAGCCTCGTGACAAAATAGAGGATAACGAGAAAGACAGGCTACCGCGGTGGGTCCGATTCTTCTTTTTTTACAGACCGCTGGAGTCACGTGATGCTCGAATGCACCTTGCAATAGCCTGTCTTTTTCATTAGCCTCGTGACAAAACAGCTACAATCTGCGCATCTCTTGCGCATATTTTCTGAAACTTTGCCATACTTGCCAACTTTCCCTTAAACTTCCGTAAAATTGAGTTAAATTGACCCAGGTTAAACACTTTTCGAACCAGAAATTTACTAAAGAAATTAATTCAAATAGATTTCATAAAGAAACATGATTTAAAATCTATAACGATATATCAAATAAATTTTCTGGTTAGTAACGCGTATAACCTGGGTCAATAACTCACATTTTACGGAAGTTTAGTTGAATGTTGGCAAGTATGCTTTACTCACTTGTGGAAGATGAATGTTTTGTACCAGATTTTACAAAATATTTTAGTTACAGTTTGTCTTGATAAATTTATGCACATTTAAAAAAATTGTCACAATATCATTTTAATCTCGAGAGGCAAAGCACTAATGCTACGAAAAAATTATTGCCTTTTGTCCTGACTGAAATTAAAATGACATTGCTTTTTAAATGCACATATTTTTATCATCACAAATTGTAACAAAAATATTTTGCGATAAATCTGGTAAACAAGATTCACCTTCTGTGAGTGAGTAACGATTTGAAATCCGTGATTGAATTTTTAACAGGGATTCTCTAAATGACTTTGTCTATTTAAAAAAATCTAATCTGGTGATTTTATGAAAGTTATTGAAGTAATTATCTAGAATCGCAAAATATTTAAACAAATAAATGAACAATACTTGCTCGTTTAATAGTACAGCCTTTAATGCATGCATTTTAAATTAAAGTGATTCCGAATATAAAATTAAATGAGTTTTAAATTAAATGAATTCAATATTTGTAAGTTAAATAATATGGGTGCAATGTTATCAAGAAAATATTGAAAACTTATCGGAAAAATCGACTTAAAATTCAATATTTTACTTATAACTCAATTCTATACATATTCTAAACATTCATAAATGTTTTATTCTCATCTGGAATACAACCGTTTATATAATTTTTATAACTGTACCACAACAAGAATTGAGTAAAAAATGAGACTACAAAATTCTATCTTTACATATTAACTACTTACTAATTTTTATGTATCATTTTTCTTTACATTAAAAAAAAATTAAAATGGAGTGTATTTAAATCAGCAACATTTGATAATATATAGTAAATAATATTTTATCTTTTTTATAAGTTAAAATAAAAACTCGTAACTAACTTGTTTTACTCTTTGGAAAAGGACAGAGATGAATTCTATCAGAAAAAGAATTTTCTTACAATTTCGAGAACTACAGCTATTCGATGGCCAACATTTTACCACTTTAACAAATAATATTAGTCCTAAAAATAACTGTTTATATTTAAATAATTCACTATAATAAATAAATTAAATAATCACGAATAAAAACTAATAGAATATTCTATACTGTCAGAGTATAAATAGTACGAAAAAAATGAAAACACGACGTTTGCGCTCGCGCATTTATATAATAGATGTACAATTAATTAGATTATCCATAAAGAAAAAAAAACAGTTAGTTATATCCCTGTAGTTCAACCCCGTCCGGTATGTGGCGTGTGACCTCGACTTTGATCTTACTATTACTTCGCCCATTTAAGATAGGACGCTGGATTTATTGGTATGAAGTTAGTACAAGCTCAACGAAAAAACATATCAAATCAATTGAGGTAGCTGAAGCCACATGGCAAAAAGGGGTAATTTCAATGCATTTTTGGGCGGGGAGGGGGGGGATACATAAAACGAAAGATAATACGATACGCAAGGTTTTTCTACATAAGGTTGTTCCATTTGAAGGATAGCCAATCAGAGTAGAGCAGGACTGAAACGTCACGTGGCAGACAAGATCGGAGATCGACCGGCCGTGAGAAAGTAAATAGATGAGTAAAAGAACGGAATATGAAGTAAATAATTTTTTTTAAAGCAGATCTTCGAAAGTAAATTGAACGAAATTACTTTCCTTAAAATAATTTGTTCAAACACTGATTGGAGTTAATTAAATATAAAATACATAATGGTTAAATAATATCGCGATACATTTGTTTACATTCAAATTCGCGAAAAAAATTAAATTTTTAATGCGTAAAAGTTCAAATGAAAACTTTTAAACAATTGTAAAATAAAATGAATGGATGAATTATATGAATATGACGACACAGCAGTAATAATAAAAAGACTAGAATTATCAAAGAGAATAAATTAAACAAAATTCACACATCAAAACTTTTAACAATTATCCATTGTCCGATTACTAGATGTAAGTTTTCAAAAGATTTTGAATGTCACTATGCTTATTCAGGATCAAAATCAATATGATTCAAATATCTGTAACAATATATATACACAGGGCTTAGTTTCTAGCAAAAAAAAAAAAAAGTACCGGAGCTCTAATATTCTGCAGTAATAACAACAAAGCGTATAACTCCCCCCCTCCCCCCACACACGCATATTTATATTTCATACACTATTTGCCAATTTTAAAGCAATTTCGTCTTTCTAAAAAAGAAATTTTATATTTTTGACACATCTTTAGGATTAATATATAATGAATTCTAATAAATGAACAGAGCAAAAACATTAAAATCAGGAGTGGGGAATTTTCAGAAAATCCTACGGCGCGCCGCACACCAGAGAGACATGCGACAATAATCGTGAGACATGAGGCAAATTCTGCTGTTCAAACCGGTTTTTTCTTTGTTAAGAGGGTGAAATTGTCGCATGCCTCACGCTTTTCTACCGCATGTCTCCCTGGTGTGAGGCGCGCCTACTCGTCACGGACTTCTTTGTATTGGTGCGTAGTATTTATAAACTCTGGTCTGTTCTGACTAATATTTAAATATTCACTAAAAATAAAGAAGTACTGGAGCTGCGCTCCTGTGATATTCGGAGCAAATTAAGCACCGCGTGGAGCTAGAAAGTTAATCAGAGAAAATATTTTAAAAACACGAACAAAAAGCAGCAATTAAAAACGGCAGAAACAGTTGCGACTAATTCTGACATTCCTCATCGCCGCGCCGTTCTGAAACCATTGAAAAAAAAACCCTACACAGGACACACTATGTCGCATACGTAAGCGCTTTGGTAGGAAAGAACGCAAAAGATTTAAGATGGGAGGGAAAGAAATAAAAATTTAGGCTTTGATTTTTTAGAAACACTATTTCCACTGAACACCAGAGTGAGTGGCGGTGAATTCAGATCAATATTTAAATTTCCACTAAAAACAAAGAAGTAGCGGATCTGAGAATCAAACAGAATATATTAACGATAATATCCAACGCAAAATAAGCACTGCTTATAGGCTAAAATACTTCAAACCTACATTAATTTTCATCTTAAATTTCTGCTTCATTTTATTAATCAGAGTAACACGAACATACTATTTAATAAAATAAATATTATCGTTATTCTGTTTGCGAATCACCGGGTTAGCTAGATACGAAGTGCATGTCGCTACATCAGCAGTCGATGTACAACAAAACTACGAAAAATCGAGAAAATCGCCCAAAAATCGTTATCACAGCGTCTCCCTTCCAGGGTTACACATCCATTTTCAACTGGGATCTGGCTTCAATAATCAAAAATATACGTATGAAGTTTGGTTCAAATCTATGCCTAACTTTGTATGCCTTCCGGTAAAACAATAATGAAAATGGCACAAAAATCGCTATTACAGCGCCCCCTCCCGGCGGAATATCTCCAAATTTAACCTGGACCTGCTGGACATAATAAAAAATACATAACTTCGTATACTTTCCGATGATATAATGAGACATACATGTAAACGGACAGACAGATATTTTGTAAAAACATGTTTTTCGAGATCTCTGACCTTTAAAACATGTAAATCCGTCGAAAACTGGAAGTCGAACAAAAATTCGACAACAATACTTTCTTCTGTTATAGATAAAAGAAAGTAAAAAAAGATAATGCTAAAGCAAATATTTTATAGAGGATTTTTTTTTTTTAAAGGTAAAAAAAAAAATCCCAATAACAAAATGTTTAAATTTTTTATACAATTTTTGATTTTTTTTTTTTATTTTGCGGCGATTTTCCATATGTATAAAAGGAATCCGGCTTTTTTTTTTTTTTTTAGCCCACTATAGTATTAAATCTTGTCATTTTTTCAATAAAATTTATTCGGAGTTCGTGCAGAGATTTTCGCATTTTTCTCGCATTTTTTATGCGATTTTTAGAGTTTTGTGATTTGTAAAAGGAACTTGGTTACCAACTTTTAGCCGAATATAATAAATTTTCTCCTCTGCCAGTTTTGAACTTTTTTTTCCCACTTCATGGCGATTTGTCTGCGTTTGTGAAAGAAATCTGGTTTTAATCTTTTAGTCTAATATTGTAATGCTGTCCTCTTTTTTTTTTCTTTCATTAAAGTTTATTCTGAATTTCTCGCGATTCTTTTATGCAATTTTTTAAAGATTTTCGCGTTTTGCAGAAGTTTTTTGACGTTCATAAAAGAAATTCGGTTTTGAAATTTTAGCTTAATATAGTAAATTTTGTCCTTTGCGATTTTAGTGGGTTTTTTTTTTTTTTGCGATTTTCCAGAATAATAATCGCCAGTTATCAAAATGACAAGATTTTGAGGAATTCCGACATCCGGATTTGAGACTCTGTATCTGTACTGCATTGTTAAATCTGTATACGTGTTCTCCGAGAGTTATTATAACACGTTGATTTAGTGCATTCACTAGGTTTTTTTCAAAAAGGCTGTTAAAATAATATAATAATTAAAATCATTCACTGAAAAAAAATCCAATGCAGAACAGCATACAGAATACTATTGAAACGAGCGAAGCGAGGCGAATCTGTCCGCCACATGACGTTATGCGCGAGCAGTTAAGAAATCTTTACAGTTGGCGCATCGCACGAATGGTACCCCCCCTGACGATACGTATACCATGAACAAGGTAAAACAAAATTGCTATTCAAAATATTCTGGTGTGAAATCAATACTTCTAAATAAAAAATCTGCAAGATGCGGCAATACTGGTGGTAGCTGGAAGCCATTCACTGATTTCGACCACGTACTCGGGGTTAAGAACAAAATCGTTTCTTCTCAAAGAAGATACATATTCTAGTAAAATATTGATAAACTTTTAATTCGTTTAATTTTCACTTCCTTCCTTTCAAGTTAACTAAAATAAAATTAATATGAATGTAAAATAGGTAAACTGTTAAAATTTAATTACGTTTGCGTAATAGGTTAGATTAAAAAAAAAGAAAGAATATTCATTTAATTTATTCAGTACAGTTTTTTTAAATCAAATATTACATCGAAACAACCGCTATACTTTATTGTAAAAAACTAAGTGAAAAAAAAAGTTTTAGTCAAACATTTTACACGCGGCATTAACAGTGCAGGAAAAATAAATAAAAAAAAAAGTAATTAATTCTGTGTCAAATTCTCTGACATAACGTATCTAATGTAGTACAACAGGCATCAAAGTTTGCTGAAAAAAAAAGCCTATATTGAAGCCAAAAAATGCTATTATAGTAGGAGAGCTGCTGAACATTTTTGAGTAGGTATTTGAGGCACCCTGAAAATTTGTGCAACACTTCTTGTGTAATACCTGAATACAAAATCGAATGTCTGGCTGAAGGATCGTGGCCCAAAACCTGTGCCAGACACGTGTCAAGTGCCATTTTTTGACACTACCCAAAAAAGTTATTTGAGGCACGCTGAGATTGAAACAGAATAATATTTATACTTAGAAAAAAATATTTTGAAAATGACAGACACTTTAGTCGGCCCCAAAACTGTGCCAGACACGTGTCAAGTGCCATTTTTTGACTACCCAAAAAAGGTATTTGAGGCACGCTGAGATTGAGGCACAATAATATTTATGCTTAGGAAAAAATATTTTGAAAATGACAGACACTTTAGTCGGCACAAAAACTGTGCCAGACACGTGTCAAGTGCCATTTTCTGTCTGGCACAGGTTTTGGGCCACGATCCTTCAGCCAGACATTCGATTTTGTATTCAGGCATTACAAAAGAAGTGTTGCACAAATTTTCAGGGTGCCTCAAATACCTTCCCTAAAATGTTTAACAGCTCTTGGACTATTATGAATTTGTGAATTAAATCTTCTGCTTATTACATATTAAAACTTAAGTATAAATCAATTATTTAACCATTATTAAACCAATTATTTATAAATCAATTGTTAAGTGTAACTTAATTGGCGCTCCCGTGATATTCACGTGCTGTGACTTTTATTCAGATTATTCCGATTTGTTTGATTCCCACCAGTTTTATAGAATAGTGTAATTGTCTTTATTATGGCATAATTTTACATGCCATAAAGTAAGGTAAACATTTCGTTTTTTTTTTTTTTTTTTTTTTTTTTTTTTTTTTTTTTTTTAAAGTGGTACAAATAAGCAATCTGAATTTTTAAACCGTAATTTAATGCGACCATTAAGGGGTTAAACAAAAGTTGTGCTGCTTATTTTTTCATCTTTTTTAAAAAATCATTTAATTTTGATTTTAACCGCTTAATGGTCGCATTAAATTACGGTTTAAAAATTCAAATTGCTTATTGGTACTACTTTTTTGAAAAAGAAATAGTCACCTTATTTAGTGACAGGTAAAATGATACCTTAATAAAGCCAGTTAGTTACACTATTTTATAAAACTGGTGGGGTTCAAACAATCTGATTAAAAGACACACCCCGCGAACATCACGGGAGCGAGTATTAAGGGGTTAAATGTAACATTTATTTACAGACCGAACAACAGGTTCTTCTAATAGTAAAGCAAATATACCAGGGAAGAAAAATATTACTTAGGAAAGTTTCCTAAACTTTAAAACTAACTTTTATGACAAACTTTAAACAATTAATTTTACGTCAGAAAGGTTCCTGCTGTTTAATTAATGTTCCAAAGTTTGTTATTTTTAAACTATGTTTTGAAGCCAGAAATGTTATAATTCAGTTAAATAAAATTAACTGCCTATTTAATTTTAAGCTTAAGTAATAGTGGCATTTATTAAAGCTTCGTTGTTTTGCGGTTAAGATTTTAAATTTAATTAAACAACCTATAATAAATAACTTTTAAGTTCATCATTAAGAAGGCATACTACTGTTAAATCTTTAAAATAGTTGGATTGTTCTCGGGTTTATAATTGAAAGAGTAACATATTCTGCGAATTTTAAAACAGAGCCCATAAAATATTTTTATAATTACGCTAGTTATGAGTATAAACATATCAGTTGATCCGTATGAAATCAATACTTAAAATAATTAGTTAAAATCTCAAAATGTTAAATATATGCTTTTTAAATTGTACGCAATATTTTTTTTTGGAACCTCTTAATATTTTTATAGGCTATTACAATGTAGGTTCTATTTAAGGTTAGTTGCGGCAACTGGGCCATGATTTTACAATGTGACTCTGAAGCTTCTGACAATTCAGCTTCAAAAAGCTAATATTCATTTGAATTAAAGTCTGAACTTCTGTATATGTGTTCAGTTAGTTTCCCTCTATCAGACAGAAATGCTCAAAATCACATTTTAGTATTTAAAAATATAAAAATATGCATAATTCATATTTCTTTCCTCATGGGTCCAGTTGCCCCCAAAAATGGGCTAACTGGACCAGGGGGGGGGGGGGGTCTATGTTCCACAAGCGTTTATTTTTTTCATATCGGATATCAGGTCCTATTCGAAGAAATGTAAACCACTTAAAAAAATTTAAACCAGGCAGATCATGTAAATTATATGTCAATAAACAGCGTTTTAAGGGAAACCTTTGCTGTCAATGTGTCTAATAAAAGCACTAAAAGTGAAAATATTAGATTTATTTATACCAAAAACATAAAACTTAAGAAAGTACTTATGTACTTTAGTATAGGTAATAAGTATAAAAGACACATGGTCAATTTAATGAAAAAAATCGCAAGGTAAATCTATGAACAAACGGCTACGTAAGTACTGAAGTACTTTACCTTTATCCAGGAGTCGCATTATATAGGGAAAATTTTATTGTTCTACCAGAACCCTTAATGAGTTACCTTCATCATCATTTTATTTAACATCTTTTAAATAAAAGTACGATGAAGATATTATTTTTAAAATAGTGGTAGGAACGATAAAAGTTTCCCTATAGAATGCGACCCCTGTGTATAGTACAACTTCAAGGTCTGGCTATCTCGCTTTCAGGGGCAAGGTACTTGGATTCGTAAAATGTTGAAATAATTTCATGACACCAATATTTACAAGAGAATCTATTTGAAAACAAGTAAAAGTATATTTTCGCGTACTTAATAAAGCTGAAATTTTCATTATAAAATTCAGGTGCCAATGTAGCAATTACGAATTAAAATTAAGTGATGCCATAACGGCATCACTGCCTCTCAAGGGGTCAAGAAATTTGGTTTGATACCACTCAATATGCTTTTTTAAATTTTTATTACGTAATTTTAATAAGGTATTCCATCATTTTCTTTATTGTGAGCAAAAAAACATTGGAGAAATTTACTTCCCGTAGTAAGAGAAACTAAAAAAATGTATTTATAACTATTGGGGTAACTGGATCCATCATGGTCCAGTTACCCCGGATACACGTCCCAGTTACCCCATTTCTGAAAAATTTATAGGGTAACTGGGACACCGGGCTTACATTTGAAACATGAAGTAAATGTGTATAGATACCTAATAATATTAATGTAATTATGTGTCTAAACTTTAAAAAAAAAGATTGTTTAATAAAAGTACTTACAGTATTTTAATAAAAAGCCGAGGAAGTTCAATCATATCGACGTTGTTTTAAAAAAAAAGAAACGTAAATTTTTGACAACCTATCACAGCTAAGTGAGAGTTATTATTGAGTTGACACACGTTGTTTTAGGAAGTAGATATTAAGGGGCATTGTTCACAAAAGCTAAAACTAAAAAAACACCAACAGTTTTTTTTATAAAATAGCCTATGGCCCAGTTACCTCGTGGGTCCAGTTACCCCAACTAACCTTATATCTAAATATTGAATTTAAACATGTATATATTTTACCAAACTTTATATTTAAAAAATTAAGTTGAATGTATCGCATACATTTTCTTCTTCGTTTATTCGTTATGTTTTTCAAGTGAAACAATAAATAGACTTAGGTTAAGTTCTTAGAAACAGATATAATGTATAACGTTTTACACTAAAGCTACCGCGAGGTGTCAGATGACCCTTTTTTAATTTTCTTTTTGAATTTCTTAAACTAAAACATTACGAAATTTCTTTATATTTCACGACTTTTATTAAAACTAGGGGATCGTACCCGGGCTTCCCGGGTTAAAGAATATAAGGGAAAACATTTATTTTAATTGAAAACTAATATTTTTTTTATATGCAATAAATTTTTTAGATTGCCCACTTACATTAAAAAAACATTTTTCATATGGAAAATACGAATCATACAATCAAATAAACTTTTGAAATTTATCAAAAGCGATATTTTCTTATTAGCCGCATGCTAAGAGTTATTTGACCAAGACATTGCTACTTATGGCATCCTTTTATATTCTGATAATTTTAGAGCTTATACATGTCTGTTAAATTTGTGTTTTATTTATATAATTTTAGTTATTTATTCATCGGAAAGTGTTTTTTTTTTTTTTTTTTTTTTTTAATGGATATTAGCCGTAAGAAAATGATCAACTCTTTATTTTGTTTTAAGGCCAAACGGATTAATCGTTCGTAATCGAGCTCCGCGCGATATAGATTAATTAAAAATATTTCATGCTTTAAAACTGTGTTTAAAACCGTAGACAATCAGTAAACTGAGATAAACTTTGCAAACAAATTCCATTTGGTGATCTAAAAATTTAAATTGTACCATTACAATTATGTTAGATTTGTGTTTTTACAATATTATTCTTTTATTTGTTTATAAAAGAAGTATTAATTTCGTTAATTTGTCTTTCACAAATATGTTAGATTGTCGGTTTTTTTTAATATTATTCTTTTATTTGTTTATAAAGGAAGTATTAAATTCGTTATGCTAAAATTGTCAGAAACAAATGCTGAAAAATGTTTGTTGCTTTATGTGCAAAATGTTTATTATTATTATGTATTGAAACTGGCACGTGATAAAATAAACATAAAAAAATCATGCTTAAAAGTTATTTTAGAAAATATAATACATCAGTCAATTTTTAAACAAATTGCATTTGAAAGGAATTTTTTTCCCTATACCACGAAAATTGAAAATGTACGACGGTCAGAAGATTAAAAAATTGCAGTACCGAAAATTTCAAGAACGAACTTTGATCTTGAAGTGTTGCCATTCGCAAAATGACGTCAGCGTTACGCACAGATACGTTTGTTCTTTATAATATAGATACTTAATCAGTAAAATATAATAAAGATCAGTTATTAGGATGTGGTTATCAATTGAGACTCTTATGCTTGGTATTCCGGAATTAAAAACAGCAATTTTCACCGTCTCAAAATTTTCATATGCACTTCTCATGTCCATATTCATCATTTTTTTTTATTGTATTTTGTTTGATCATTTAAAAATCATTTTAACTCTAAACTTGAAGTCACGATTCTCAGCAAAATCTTTTACGTGAACAGACGCACCCTTTACTTGAGATTCTAATCTCAATTCCGGAGATTAAAAATTTCCGTAATTTATGTTTTTTAAACGCATTTGTATTAAAATGTTTAGTTTTATCTAAGAAAATCATCATTTTCTTTTAAATATGATTTCATTTTCACTTAAATAAGCATTTCGCCTAGTGCCTGAAACTTAGTATCAGTACACATGCAGAAGGAAACACAATATTGAAAATATATGAGGTAAAATGCGTGCTTTCAAAAGATGTATGCCATTTTCCGTTATTATGCACCTAATACAAAATTCTGTTCCTAATGGGATTTTGCGACACTAAACCCTATACAACAATTTTTATTAACAATTTTGAATTTTTATCAGAAATAAGCATGAATAAAGATAAAAATACCTCATTATTTCTCTCTTGTCTGCAATAATGAAAGCTTTCTAATTTTCACCATTTTGAAGAAATTTCATAAAATGCTTTTTAAATTAAAATATAAAAGTGGGGATATTAAAAAAAAAAAAAACAGATAGTGCGATCACATATACAAATGAAGAGCTTTCAGTTAAAAAAAAAATATCAGTAAAATTAGTTCAGCAGAAAGATCAGGGCGGATGACTAAAAAACACACTCGTGTTTTAAATATATAGTTTATGTAAAATTAGGAAAAATTAAATTAAGTAAATTATGTTATTTTGATAAAATTATAGTAGAATGTCCTAAAGAATAGCATTAAAATTTTATTATTCGAGAGAATTTTGGACAAAAACTTCAGGAATATGATATTATTTTAAATCACTAATTATTTGTTTGCTTGTCTAACTCGGCGAAGAAAATCCATTCAGGCGAGAATCATCAATTTCTATAATATAAATCGCTGTTATTTGCATGCGACTTCTCTTCTATAAAGACACTCTAAATTTTTGTAAAACATTACGTTTTACCAGTGTGTGATTTCGATTATATTATTTTCTAAAGTGAAGCATTTTCACCTGTGAAGAATTTCAAAGCAGCTGGATTGTGAAAATGACGCACGTCTACAAAACATAATTCAGGTTTAAGAATTAAAATACACGCTCTTTTATAAAATAACGTCATTTGCATACGTTAAAGCAATCCTTTTTTACAATCCAATCTTAAACTTCCACTATAGAAAAGTATGCATGTGACGTCATTATCACGGAGTAATAGACATTATTCTTTACATAGCCCATATTTTAATGTCAACTTTTTTTTTTCGTGATTTATGAGAAAATGGCAACAAAAAGATACAGTACCTCCTATTTTCATGGAACTATTAATAAACAGGAACTGACATATCCTTAAAATAGTGAAGCTTCAACTGTAACCGCTAGCAAAGGGGTTGTTTATCGACGGTGGAAACTCCCACCAGTAGGTTTATATAGATATTTTAAACTTATTGAAACGCCTTATTTTTACAAAATTTCAGTCATAAATAGTGGAAGAAGCAATTTTTCATTTTTACTGGTAGGAGTTTTCTTTGGTGGTAGTTAGGCCCTCAGTTTCCGCCATATTGTGACAACCATGGATACAAACCGACAGTTTTATAAGGCATACTGACACCGGTAAAAACAAATAGAAATTTTTATGACATTTTTGAAAAAAAATGCCATGAATAAGATGCTTCTTTAAGACGAAATCTTCTATTCAATTTTACTGGTGGGATGCTTGACCTATCGGTAGTCAGAAACTGAAGAACCGATTTCAAAAAAGCAGTCGCCATATTGTGACAACCTCCTCAGTTACTTCACTCGCAACTGGTAGACAATACACTATATGTCTCCTCCTTTTTATTCATAACTCCATTCCTATTTTCGACTATTTTCCGTTTACTTTCAACGACTTTCAATAGAAATGGGGTATTTTTGTTGCCACGATTAGAAAAATGATATTAAAAACTACAAAAAAATTAATATCTCAAAAATAAATTGAGATACAGCATTCAAACAAATTGCATTTAAAACAACATTTTTTTCCTTATACGACGGTATAAAAATTTAAAATGTGCGATGTTTAGAAGTTTAAAAATTTGCAGTAGAGAAAATTGCAAAACCAAAATTTTATTTCAAATTTCAAAGTGTTGCCATTCGCAAAATGACGTATGCGTTACGCACAGATATGTTTGTCCTTTATAATATAGATATATGATCATATTATTCCTTAAAATGCCTCATCTCCGAACTACTTTTTTTGGCTAGAAAAAATATTTTAGGCTTAACTACCGCAAGGGGTCATTTGACCCCAGAATAAATTTATGTTAAATCATAAAGGTATAAATGTTTTATTTTGTAAGAACATTAGTAAATTTCGTATTTTTGCTATTACATCATTTATTCTACTGCATTACATCATATTTGTCAACCCTTTCAGGGGCAAAGTATTTTCAATGCTAAAGTGTTAAAATAAATAATTGGCACCGGAATTGACGAAAAAATTTTTTTGTAAATATAAAAAAAGGCTATATTTCACATATATATTAAATGGAAATTATTTTACCAAAATTCTGGTGTCATTGTGGCGTTTGGGATTTAAAATTAAGTGGTTTCATTAACGTACCACCACCCCTGAAAGGGTTAATGCGGGATAGTGCAATTAGAAATTGAATTTATTCCGGGTGAGATTCTAGTTTGAACAATTTAGGTTATATCGAGAACGAAATAATCTTAAAAATATATGGTGAACATAAACCAAATTTGCACAATTTTTTTTAGTAAATTTCGGAATTTCTTGAAATAATTAATTGTTTTCTTAACCCTAGAACTACCGGAAATTTTACTCAAGTTTTATAAAAACATTCTACACCAGAATTTTTACTTAAAACTATTTAATTTGTTTATTTAACTTATTATTGTCTGATTTATACATTCAGTTTGTTTTGAAGAAATTTTCTGGTTTGAATAGATATTTTGAATATACATGTCGGGTCCATTGGACCCTTCTGGTAGACAGAGGGTTAATTTTTTTGCGTAATTAATTTTTTTTTACTTTAATAAATAAACAGTTTGTAATAATTATAAAAAATGTTTTATTCATAGACTAAAGTGTATCAACTGGTATATTTTTCGCAAAACATGGTACAATAGATAGCTTTTTATATAGGGGTAATTTGACCACTTCCGGTAGGAATGGGTATAAAAAAATATCGTTACGTTTAGTGTTAAAAATATCTTGAAAATATCATTTAGTTGTAGATATCTTGCGCATAATTCTGAAAGAACTTCATTTTATAAAGTAATACTTCAAAATATATTTTATTAAAATGTGAAATATCGAATGATCTAGTAAATCTGTATTCGATTATTTTGGAGTCAATAATAAATACGTACATGGTCTATCGGAAAGTTCTGTCTGATATTATTTCAAGTTTGCACACGCTTTGACGTGTTCATTTGAGGCATATGTTGCTGTCTTTCTTTATCATTGCATTTATACACATAAGCTATTTTAAATACACCGAAACAAATGTGTCTCGTGTCAAAAGAGACGCGGGTTCGTGCAAGCATGACTACTGATAAAATTCATTTACTACAAAGTAATTTGTACAAATTCCGACAAGGAAGAAATGCAACAAAAGCGTGTCGAAACTTAATGAAAATTATTGCAGTTTCGGACAGAACGTGCGTAGGAGACGGTTCGAAAAAAATTGAAGCAGGTGATTTCAACCTTAATTATGCGTTCTTTTATCGATGACGATATTATTAACCCTTTCCGACGCGGTGTTCCCGGGTCGATAGCTAATTCTAATTTCAAACTTACGAGCGGCACCAAGAATATTTTAGTAAAATTTTGCTTTTACAATGAACATTAAAAGTAACATGTTTTTAATTGCTAAAAAAGTCGTTTTTATAAAATATATAATGTGAACATTAAAAAGTTCAGAATCTAACTTAAAAGGTGACTAAAATAATGATAAAGATGTTACAAGTTTAAAATATACATTTTATTTAAAACATCTTAGTACTTTCAAGCCTTTCAAGCTCATCATCAGAGAATATCTTAATAACTAAATATTGTTTATTTATACAAATACGTCACTTTGTTTTGAAAATGAGAGAGCCAATAATTACTAGAGTTGAAAGTAGAAGTGGCAGTAGCAGATTCTTAGTTTGAATTTAATTAGAGGAAATATATATTGTTATTATTATTTGTAGTTCCATTTATTTTATGACATCACTCTGTTTCTCACACGTCACTTTCCATGGGTAGAAGAAAATATTTAATTTCCGTAAATTTTTATTCATCACTTTGCTCAGGTTTTCAGGATTTATTTTCAGGATATTGAACCATAAACTGGGGATATTGTACGATAGGGAGTCGTTACATACTTGATTGCTTTTACATAGGATGCCTATGGATACTCTTATACTGGATGCGTAATAATTGGATGTTAGGAATATGATTTTTGCATGATCAGAATCTATTGCGATATTCTGATTGAAACTTAAACAATATTTTAATCTTAATTAATCTAATTTAATAACGATTTTCTTCTACCCATGGAAAGTGACATATGAGAAACAGAGTCATGTCATAAAATAAATGGAACGGCAATTAATAATAACAAATTTTCTTCTCCCCATGGAAAGTGACGTATGAGAAACAGAGTGATTTCTTAAAATAAATGAAGATGCAATTAATAATAACAATATATGTTTCCTCTAATTAAATTCAAATTAAGAAACTGCTACTGCCACTACTACTTTCAACTCTAGTAATTATTGGCTCTCTCATTTTCAAAACAAAGTGACGTATTTGTATAAATAAACAACATTTACTTATTAAGATATTCTCTGATGATGAGCTGGGAAGGCTTGAAAGTACCAAGAAGTTTTAAATAAAATGTATATTTTAAACTTGTAACATCTTTTTCATTATTTTAGTCACCGTTTAATTTAGATTGTGGTCTTTTTCATGCTCACATTATATATTTTAAGTTGAATCAATGTGAAAAATTGCGTTTCGTCTTATGATTTTATCTGTAAGTCGTTTTTATTTCCCGGTGTCAGTCAATCATTTCATATTTTTACTACAAAAATTGTCTGTGCCAGAAAGGGTTAAGACCATGATGAAAAGGATCTTTTTTTCACAATACCGTAGATTGTGAAAGAAACTTTCAGGGTTTAACAAGCCATTCCCGACCATATTCAAAAGCACGAAAAATGTATTGTTTTCATTCACTTCCCAAACGGACAGAAATATTTTATGAAACAATTCCCGGTTTCGTACGATCCAGGAATTTATAAGTCAGGAAATTCATTGGTAACATAATTTTTTTTAGAAAATCTCTCCTTAAATAAGGTGAAATTTCGCGCGTTTGAACTAGATTTATTTATTTATATATATATAAACTACTTATATTTTACATGGCAAATAACGGGACCCGTGAGAACCCAGATATTATTTAACCCTGTATGCCCCGGCGGTACTTTAAAGTACCACTAAAATAACTTGCTATAAAATTCATTTAATACATGGATTAGTAGTAATACTGTTCAGAATGAGTTAAAGATGCTTTATTTTATCTTGTTCTAAAAGCATTATTGGTTGCATAAAACAAAAATATTTTTAAAAGAATGATTTTTTGGCCTTTGCATCTTTTCAGCTTCCTTGACGTTGAAAAATGGGGGGTGGGGATTTTCAGTTCGGGAATATTTCTGTATTTCTATTGTAAGAACATTGTATTTGTACATTTTCTAATTCTACAAAATACTAAAAATATAAATGAAATAAAATATTTGAGTGGAGTTATAAATATTGCGCAAAATCCCTATAAATTCAAATTTAATTAATTAAGCCCCTTGACTGCCGAGCAAAAGGGCTAAATTGTAATGTTGTTTTCTCTGTAATTTTTTTAAAAATCTAAAAAAAGACGATTTTTCCAACATGCCATAAAAAATTTAATTAAATATACAGTGGTGGAAAATTGGCGCAGAGGTGGAGCCTATTGACACCACTAAATTATAGTAGTATTTTGCCTCTTAACTAATGATCAAATTTCTGAGTTTTTATTAAACTGAATAATACCATAAAAATTTAGTGGTGTCAATAGGCTCCACCTCTGCGCCAATTTTCCACCACTGAATATAGGAAAATAAGACTTGAGAGTATTATTCATAACAAAATGTTTTAAAACTGTGTTATATTTCTAGAATTATATTTATTTAAATAACGCCACTATTGCTGTGAAACCTGCAGTTTAGTGAGCGGATATATCAGTTCGCGGCGGTTAGAAGGTTAATTTTAATTGAAAAATTCCTTCTGAAATTTATTAAATGATTGTGTAAATCTTCTAATGTAGCTTCAAAAATTCACGGAAAGTGCTTTATAAGATGCAATTTTCATGAATTCGTAATTTGGGACATAAAGGGTTATCAAATAATGAGGAATTCCATAGACATTCTATAGGTTCTATATATATGACTTATTGCTGACTGGATGATTACAATCAGAGCCTAATTAACAACGGGGCAAATTCCTACCACTAAAAATAACCGGAAAATTTTGCCTCATTCATGGCAGAAATTTTACATGAAAACGGCGTTTAGATAAATCGAACTTTTCTTTTAAAATTTATTGGTGTAAGTGTGCCCCGTTGGTAATCAGGCCCTGATTACAATACTAACATTGCAATCTTTTTTAACATTAGTAGTTTAACCCCTTAATTCTCGCTCCCGTGATATTCACGGGCTTTGTCTTTTATTCAGATTGTTTGATTCCCACCAGTTTTATAAAATAGTGTGATTAGTTTTATTATGGTATCATTTTATCTGTAATTAAATAAGGTGAATATTTATTTTTCAAAAAAGTGGTGCCAATAAGCACTTTGAATTTTTAAACCATAATTTAATGCGACCGTTAAGGGGTTAAATAAGTTTTCCGGGTTCATGCATTAATAAAAATGTCCCAATATATGAATTTAATATTAAATTTTCTAAAAGTTTAATAAAATATAACCAAATACACGATTTAAATATATGTATTTTCTTTCAAATGTTATCCTAAAAGTCAGCATAATGTATACAGGATATGTTCAGATATCCATCCGGCAAACTCAGAGGGTTGTTAGCAGACATCAAGAGAAACAAAAATTGCAATAGTACGTTGTGTATCAAATTACTTGTTAAATCAAAAGTACAAGGTGTTTTAATCTAAATCAACTTGGATTGACGGTAATAACTTCCAGAAAATTGAAGTATATTATAATGAAACTTTTGATAGGTAGGCTCTGCTTTGTTGTAAATGTGATAATATCAAATAAGTGGTTTAAGTTTCCATTATACAGCACGCACATGAATCTCCACATTTTGGACTGCGATTTCTAGTTCATAGGGTATCATCGATTTCATGAGCACCGTACTTTCCAGAGCTTTAAGTGATGTTATCACATTTTTTAGAAAACAAGGTAGATGTCTTTTCATTTTCATGACAATAATTTTATTTTTCTCAAAATTATTACCATCTACCCGAGTTCAGTTAGGCTTAAACTGCCTGTATTTGTGACTAAATAAGTGGTTTGCGGCCCAATGTTTCATTACAATTTTTGTTCGTCTTGATGCCTTCTAACACCTCTCTGAATGGATATCTGAACACACTGTATAATCATTTTATTTTAATGACAAATGACAAGATACTTTTGCAGGATTTCCCATTTTGGCATTCATCTGATCTGTGATGACTGATACACTGTAAAATACGAAATTCTTTTGGGAGAACACTGCCCCTTAGCTTCCACCAAATGCCGCCCCTACTAAGTATTCTGCATTTTTTATTGGCATTAATTCATAACAGAATTACAGTAAACTCCCGATTATCCGCGAGTCTAAATTTCTTCTTTTTTTTTCTTTTTTTATCTTTGAGAAGAAACTTATTTCTGCGATGTAGGATGAGTTTTCGATCCTTTTTACTAAATATGATTTCCATTTGAAAACGTGGAACAATCACGTGCACAAAGCAGGTGCAGCTAATCTTGAGGGTGTCGCAAGGCCACACACCTGTTGATAAACAATGTACGGGTACTGAAAGTCCGTGGAAACCCACGCTGCTCGCTCTCTCCCCTCAAAGGTCAAGATGGGTGGTGTCGGGCTGTCAAGTGAAGGAACGGGGAGCTTTCCTCTTTGGATTAACGCATTCGATTAATCTGCAGGGATATATCAGGGCATCCATTTTGTAGCCTGGTGAAGTATTTTTTTTTTTTCTCTTTTTTGTTGAGAACTTTTATCAAATACTACATTTCTTTAAAAATACTACATTATAATGGAATACAATAATTTAAAAAAGTTCTTGAAGTAAAAAAAAAAAAAAAACTGTGTCTGTAATGTTTCGCTCTTTTTTAAACATATGTTTTAGCCCTTTTCTTTTCGTTTCATTAAAACTCTGCCACAATGTTTTTACAGAAATTACGAAAAGAAGCTCCCATAGGTTTAACATTAGCTATCACTCCTTGCTGTAGAGTTTCTTAAAAAAAAAAAAAAAACGATATTTTAGCTTTTTGTTCCGTTTCATTTAAACTCTGCCACAAAGTTTTTGCAAAAATTACGATCCGTGAAGTTTTTTTTTTTTTTTTTTTAACTATTTTGAAAAATGGTTATTGTCCTCGTCAGGGTAGGAAATCAAAAGCACATCTGGAGTTTTTTATTGGTTGAATGAGCATTTTATTCGTTTTCTGATTGGTCTATACAGTAATCTGTAATTTGCCTTTACTTTCAACAGAGATGGATACTTCTGTTGCTACTATGACAAAAAAGTAATAAAAACTAGAAAAAAAAATTTAATAACTCAGAAACAAATTGAGATACAGCTTCCAAACAAATTACATTTAAAAGTACATTTTTTTCTCTATACGACGGTGTAAAAAGTAATATTGTGGGATGTTTAGAAGTTTAAGAATGAAATTTCATTTAAAATGGGTCGTCAGATTTCTTGGAAATCGGACGATGGAAAAGCCTTTTCCCGAACATCCAATGAAATGCTTGGATAATACGTAAGTTTCAGGTGGATAATACATAAGTTTCACGAAATCTGACGAGTCGCAGGCGATTTTTGTCGCTTGCAATTTTTATGTGTAATAACACTATTAATGTTTAATTCATGGCGTACGTAATGTATGATCAACTCCGTGCGATTTTTTATGTCTTAAATTTTAGTCTTCGAAAAAATCATTTTCCAAACGGTCGTTGTAATTTGTTAAATTGCTTTTTTTTTTTTTTTTTTTTTTGAGAAGTTTTATCAAGTACATTTCTTTAAAAAGACTTCGTTATAATGGAATATGAAAATTATATAATACAATTTTAATTAAAATATTGTTCTAAACAATCTGTGCTGATGTACTTTTTTTTTTTTTTTTTTTTTTTTGGATGAAAAGGCATTTTTTCTTTTTGGAATTTATGTCATTTTCACCAACAGAATTGTCTGTGCGTTTAAGATTAGTGCATCATATCCATCAACTATTTTTAAATGTTTCAGATTTTAGTTTTATTGCTTAATTTTGATTTCAAGGGATAGAAGAAAAGAAATTTAGAAATAAACTAATAAATTTTGGGAACTTTAAATGCAAGCTAAAGTTTATTGAATATGACATTATACTGACGCAATCACACAGTCATATCATGACTTGTTCCATATATGAAAATGATCTTTTCTTTTGAAAATGGTGTCAGTTTCATCATCCGAACTAATCTGAAATCTAAGATTATGTCACCTTTTAAGGACTTTATCAAAGAAATATGTCCCTCCGACAACATGGAGTTTTTAAATATTTATGGACACATTTTTAAATGCAAAAGCATGACTACTGAAGCGATTTGGCATCGAATAGTGTTTACTAATCGTTGATCAATGTGTTACTTATGTATTTATAAGCGATTTTTTCCACGTGACGACAGGTTTTCCTTTGACAGTATTTTATGAATGATCTTTTGCTTTTATTAAAAAATGGAAAACACTCGATCGCATATAGTATCTGCATGAAAACACCTGCCAATTTCATGTGTTACAATATTCCTTTAAATATGACTGCATTTTCATTTGTGGAATATCCTTCAATCTACTATAATCAGATTTTAATTTTTGAAACAACTCAAATTACCATGTTTAACAATCCGGCGAGATTTGGACAGGGTTTTGAGGACTTAACTCATAACGGGCACAGCCTCTGGTACATAAAAAAAAAAAAAAAAAAAAAAAAAAAAAAAAAAAAAAAAAAACTTTGAATTATTATTTAAGAGAAAAACTTTTTTAAAACTTGTTCAATTAATAAAACTTTAAATTTTGTATTTTTGTCGGTGAATTAAAATAAATAAAGAAAATTTTCTTTTATTCGAATATATATATATCTATATATATATATTTTAAATCTAAGGGAACTTTTATTTTTCTAAAACCATCATTGATTTTTAAGAATTAACTCCTTCTTAGCTTTTCAAGGAGCTTATTAGAATTGGCTGGAAGGAATTACAGTTAACATTTGACAACATTTAACATTTGATTTTTTGGAGCTACATTTCGACACATTTATGAATTCATTTCTTTTTGGAAACGCGTAAGATTGTCAGGTATTCTTATTCAGAAACTATGTAAATGTCGTTTTTTTTTATAAATAAAAGCAATATAGCTTTCTGAATATACTGCCAAAGTTAGCGTTTTGAATCGAATTTCCGCAAGCGATAGCACAGGAAAAGAGAAAAACGTGACAGTCACGTGACAAGAATCTCCTTTATCTCTATAATTTATCAAGTATGGAGAAAGCTATTCGTTTCCAAATGCCTTCAATAACCAGGCTTGTCAATTTTATGCCTTTATAGTTAAAAATGAGTCAGAAAATGCGTCTAAAAGTTTCGCATTGTTGAGCAGTGACTATGAGAACCACCTTAAGGTATATTTCCAAAGATACTGTTAAGGCTATTCTTAACTGCTCTCCTCAACAAGCGCAAAACGTTTTGACATATTTACAATTTCATTTTTTAACGGAAAGATATAAAATTGGAAAGCCTGGCCATGAAAGCGATTTGGAATTGAACTGTTTTTTCCATTTTTTGATCAATCAATTACCTATTGAGTTATAAGCGAATTCGATCACGTGACAAACACGTTTTTCGCCCGCTCTTGAGTGCTCTTTCTCCCTTCGCGCGGAAATTCGGTTCAAAACGCCCACTTTGACACTCTTTTCTGAAAGATCTATTGCGTTTGCAAAAAAATGAAAAAACCAGCTCAATTACTTAGTTTTTGAACAACACCAGCTTGTTTCATGCATTTTCGAGCCAAAATAAATTAAAACTTATGTCAGAAAGTTGTCCTTTTGGATTTAAGAACACCCTTAACAGAAGTTCATTATCACTATTAATAATCTTACAAAACATAATGCCTATCCTACACATCCTGAGATCGATTAAGACCAGTTTCGTCCCGGCACGAGTCTGCTGAGAAAAATTAAACCCGGAGTCAGACATCTAGTAACTGTACGATGCCGATCTCAACGATGGACATGTTATATTTCTGTATTGATGTTGTTAAACTCGCGCATCGGCTCGTGATGCACTTTTATACTTCTCGAGAAAATCATATTCATTGAAAATGGCTCGTATTTTATCTGCTTCACTTGAATTCTTATATCGGGCCGATAGGCCCGATTAATTTTTTTATCGACCCCGCCCGACCCTGCAGGCCCGTTCAATTTTTTTGCCGGCCTGGCCCGGCCCGTTTATTTTGTCTGCCAGCCCGTTGAAAAATTGTCCTAATTCTGCCGGCCCGGCCCGTTTGAAAATTCGCCTTCATTCCGCCGGGCAGGGTATGGGCCTCGGGCCAAGCCCGGGTAGACCTCTAGTCGGTTTATAAAGGACGTTTTAAAATGCGCAGGCAAGCAAATCTACATTTTGCTTTTACTTTTAAGAATCAAGGTGTTTTTAAACTAATGGTTTTCCGGCACATTCACAGACTTTCTTTTAACGTAAAAACGTGAAACTGGGCAGGAATGCAAGTGATTTGGAATCGAATTTTATTTTTCATTTTTCAAAAAATATACTAAATCGAGTTACAGGTGTTTACTCTCTTATAACAACTTTTTTGGTAACTTCCGTTCAAATCGCCAACTGTGACACCCTTTTCTGTCACTTTGTTTGCCTTTATAAGAAAAAGAAAAACGCTATTAGATTTCGTAATTTTTTTTTTTTATATAAAAACGCGCTTGCCAGTTTTGTGTTGTTAATAATAAAAACGTATTTATGACTGTCTCAGCAAGTATTCAATTTGAATTTTATACATATTAGTTGAAATTAAGGATTGACCGAAACGAGTTTTTAAGACCGAAACAAAAACTGAAACCGAACTTTGGTAATCTTACTATTTTCGGCCGAAAACGAAAATGTCCTATTTTTTTTAAAGTAATTAATACATATATAATTATTGATTAATTATATGTGTAATTAAATAAATTGAAGGATTATTATGTTTTGAAATTAACGCACAAATATAATTAAAAAGATTTATTAAAAGACGTATAATACACTTAAAAGAACTTACTTTGAACTTACTTTCAAAACATTAAATACAATTCTAAAAGTCTAAAACCTACAAGTTTCAAAAGTAAACTTTTGAATTCTACAAACTAATAAGTATTTTTCTCTTTTTAACTGAAGTAAGGCCCTGATGATGGCCACAGGGTAGCTGAAACTTGTAAGTTTTAGACTTTTAGAATTTTATTTAATGTTTTGAAAGTGTTAACTTTTAAGTGTATTATACGTGTAATTATTATACGTGTGGCCATAGTTGGCTCTCTGTGCCTCTGGCCAAAACTTTTTATTTTCATATAAAATAAAATATAATTAAATCAGTCTCTAATTATATGAATTTCGTCTAATTAAAAAATGTTTTAGGTATACATACCTCGATTTACCTTTTACAAAGATTTTTGTAAATGATAATCTGTTATACTGTAATATAGTAATATTATTCCGTTATACTATATTCAACGGGTATTCGAAACACTTCTGCGGTTTCAAATCTATTACTGTTAAGTCTGCAGCTTTTAATGAGCTTGTGAAAAGCGTCTTCAAAGTTTAGTCATGCATGTATTACTTGCTTTATAATTTATTTCACATGTTGAGTCAGTCATGACTGATAATTATAAACAGTGAAATACACAGCAATAAATAAAGAGTGTCTCATTTGAGCCGATACAGCTCAAATCAATGAGTTATATTGAAAATTTCCAAAGGAAGAAACGAGACTTTTTGGAATAAAAATAATTTCGGACGAGTTTCGGTGAGGCCGAATTTTTGGCAACATTTTCGCCGAAAACGAAACTCCGATTTTGAGCCAAAAACGAGAACGAAACCGAATTTTCGGTCGATCTCTAGTTGAAATGTTTGGTTTACACACTGAATTGTTGATTTAATCTATGAGTTTTTTCGTTTCAAAATTTTAAGTTCTAAACTGAGTTTGAAAAAAATGCTTCGTTTTCACTTTTATCAGTTTTCGCTTGTGCTCTTAATTATTTTCATACTAATTATTTAGCATATAATGCTAAGTACTGCATTATTATGAAAATAATAAAACTTTAGCGTTATAGTTTATGTTATATTTATATGATACAGATTATTTTAGCATTACAGTTTGATATATTTATATGATACAGAATATTCAATTAAACTATATTCGACTAAAACGTGCTTAATCAATATATATGTTTTATTATCGCATGCTTAACAGAAGATTGCATCTGCATTGAAAAAAAAAATCGCATATTTTTAGTTTTTTAAAGACGTACTTACGGTGACTAAAAAATACGTGACAAATGAATGTTGTTAATGTAGAAGAATACATGATTTATACAGATTTGTACGTGTGTAAATTTATGTACAGATAACTGAATCAAAAATCAACTGAATCAATTTTTTTTTTATCTAAAAAATATTTCATGTATATAGAGAGAAAATTAACTTCGTTTCACCCTTCCTTATTATATTTGGCAATTCATGCCACATTACTGTTTTGAAGTACATTTTAAAGAAATGTATTGCTTTTTTAATTAGCCTTTTTTTTTTTTTTTTTTCTTGTGGTATTTAGGTTATAGATTTAAGAATTTACAGCCGGAAGTGAAATTTTGTTTTTGCTATATTCTCCAAGAAAAGCATTTGAAACCCTTTGTAAGCTTATAAGTCGCTATTTATTAATCGCGTGTCAATAAACTAACGACAGCAATATTTGCCACATTGAGAGGTTGTCGGAACAATCCGATGAATGACATGAAGTTGACATTTGCTTAAAAGTGCTTCCAGATTATTCCACTTTCAACTGAAATGCATTTTGGAAAAGAGCAAACAACCTTTGTGCTTTTAAAAGCTTATACACTATGACGCAAAAGTTTAGACAATGAAGAAATTCTTACATACTTTGAAAAATATTTATTCAATTTTCAAATCACTGCTTGAAATTAATGTGCTGTACATATAAACAATATTTATAACAAAGAAAAGTGGAATTGTGCATATTGCAATAAATTAAATGGTAACAAAAATAAACTGCTGTCTCAAACGTTTAGACACAAATTAAATAAAATCGAAATAAACAATTTTTAAAACCTGGTTGCGCATCCATGTTTATGTATTACGTCATATACACGAGATTGCATGGAAGAAACTAAATCTTGCATAGTTTGTGGATCGATATCGTACCATGCATTCTCAATAGATGTCTTAAGTTCCTTTTCAGAAGAGTATTGTCTAGCGTTGCTATAAACTTTGCGACACATGATGCTCCAAAGGTTTTCTATAGGTTTAAGATCTGGGCTACATGCTGGCCAGTCGAGAACTCTTATATTATGGGAATTAAACCAAGATTTTGAATGTTTTGCAGTGTGAATTGAAGCATTGTCTTGCTGAAATTCCCACTGAGGACCCCCTAGAAGCTCAGCAAATGGCAGTAGGTTTTCTTCTAATGTCTGTGTATAATGCTGTGAAGTTTGACGACCACTGGTGAAGGTCAGAGATACTTGTCCATTATAGCAAAAGGCTGCCCAAACCATCACCGAGCCCCCTCCTTGTCTGCGACTAAAAAAACGTCGAGGTTCCTTCCGCAAGTCATGCCAATACGATAAACAACCATCTGGACCATCCAGATTCCACTTTTTTTCATCGCTAAATATGACTGACTGCCATTTCTCTCCATATGACATATGCTTTCGAGTCCACATAAGTCTTTGTAACTTATGATATGGTTTCAGAGCTGGTTTCTTCTGCATTTTGCTATAAACGATTGTTCCTTTTTCCAAAATTCGTCTACGAATCGTATCCTTTGATACAGAGAGTCCCGATGAGCTTTGAACTCCACGTACGCTCATTTGTTGAGTACTCGCTAGTCTTTGTATCAGGCGATCCTCTCGTACATTTGTCACACGTGGCCTCCCAGACCGACATTTTGCTTTATATTCGGAACCACTCGATAAAACTCGATAAATAGATTTTTTTGACCTATTAATAATAGCAGAAATTTCAGAAACGCTCTTCCCTTCACCTTTCAACTGCCAAATCCTTGAAACCTCATTCACTTGAATTTCTTTAGCTCTCGGCATGTCGACTATGAAGCGCAATCGTTTGCAGAACTTAAGTACTGCAAATTTGTGACATCACCGATTCTAAATTTGCATATGCCAGCGAATATTCAAAGAAATTTAGAATAGTGTCTAAACTTTTGCGACAAGCACATTCGAATTTTTATGAAAAAAATTAGCATTATAGCAAATAAAACGACTGTCTTTTGTACATAGCATTTTAAATCAGTTTTTGAATATATTTACAGGTTTTTGTAATTCTGACGTTATAATTCTACATTTTAAAGCTGAATGACGTCATTGTCTAAACTTTTGCGTCATAGTGTATAGTAACAAATAATTGACTATTGTATGATTAAAGATCTGACACCAATGAAGTCGGTGTTGATTAAAGAATCGGAACTAGAAAACTGCCTATTCCTTTTTTTTTATTGTACAATGGGGTGATTAAAATGTATCTCTTTCCTTCTTTCTTTCTTTTGTTCGACTGCACTTTAATATCTTCAGATTTACTTGATAGTGTACCATTTATTTATGAAATTTGTCACCATATGAAAATAGATAGCACTTAGTTAACGCATATAGTTATTTACAAAGAAAAAGTATCAGAAAAAAAAAAATTCTCTCAAAAAGATTACAGAATGAGTCCCTTTTATTAGAGAAGCATACGTAGTACTAACACATTAGCTGAATTGGCGCATATTTCTTGAACATGTGCGTGCCCATAAGTGTACCTGATACATAAATTAAAAAACCCAATTCCACTCCATCCAGGCAACAAAATGGATGCTTATATGGATCATCCCGAGGCAAATCCACTATTTCAAAGAAAGGATTAGTTTTTCTCCCGATGCGAGGTGGGGGAGAATGATTAATGGTTTTCTTATTGTTTGATTTGAACCGGGCCCCTTGGGCCGGAACCCTGAAAGTCACCCCCGTCCCCCTGTTATGATTTTGTTTCTCCCGTTTTCATAAAGCACACCAGTTTGCTTGTTTTAGCTGAGCTGTGAACACGTGTCTTAGTTTGTATTCGCGTTTGTATTTAAATTTTATAGTTTTGCATTTTCAATACGTATTTGAAAAATGTCACAAAAAAGAAAAAGAGTTGTGTTAACGATTCAAGATTAATTAGAACTGATTAAAAAAATTGAAAATGGTGCTACAAGAAAACAAATAAGCTTGCAATATGGAATTGGAGAATGCACAGTTAGGGAGTGTGTGAATACACAGTTAGGGAAGAAGTGTTTCAGTACAAAAAAACAGACACTTTTGACGGATTTTCTAAAGAAATAAACCTACAAGTTTGTAAGTAATGAATAATTTTATTATTCCTGAAGTAATAAGTATCTTTATGTTACCCATTGTGCGTAGAAACTGTAAAATGTATGCTTGTGTTACTTATTATGTGTATAAATTGTTCAAGTACATATTTGTGTTGATTTGTTCCCTTTTTTCAAAATTTTGTGGATTATCCGCGAAATCAATTATCCGCGATAGTCGCGCCACCCAATTCCGCGGATAATCGAGAGTTTACTGTATTAGCTTTTTTAATAACAGAAACTTGCGATTATGTAAAAAGAATAATTCTATCTGGAAAAATTGGTAGTCAAAAATCGGATGACTTGGCAACTATGAACATAGCTGCTAACTTTTGCGTTTTTCTGATCGCCTAAAACTATAGTTAACTCAGTCAAACACTCCTTTTAAATTCTAGTTGTAACAAAGAATCGTAAAAGTAGGCAGCTATATATGCAGGGGTCGAAACTTATAGAACTTTTGTTGTTCTTACATGTATCCGTCAATAGTAATCTTTGGGGTTATATTTCTGCAACGTTTTCGATAGAAATACATCATAAAGATAATTGTTTTGAAACAATTAGCATGCTTGCCAGTTTAGCCTTTTTTTTATTCGGAAATTGGCAATCATACCAGAATTTTTTAATATATTCTTTTCGCTATATAGTAACAGACATTGCATGATTGCATAAAACTAAATATTCTTTCATAATTTGCGGTATGAAATCGAAATTTTTAAATTTAAAAATAGGCTAAACCGACACCCCAGACAATGAAAGGAATAATAAAATTTATCCTGTATGCTTTGATCGTTGAACTACGTTATGTTCATAGCCTTATTACTTCTGGAGCAGACTTAAATCATTTATTGTGAACGTTAATCGTTCTTTTATTTAAACGCAGAATATCTGTGATAAATTAGGCGAATATCATCTTTTCCAAAAAGTTGGGTAAATTAGCTGACGCGGTAATCAGGTTACGTTTAAACCTTTACTTACTTTAATATCGCTCATCTGCTTTGCACTAGCAAGTAATTTGTAAAGAATATCTTTAGTAAAGACAATAGGTTACGCTGCTTAATCAAGTTATTAAATTTATTATAAAATCACTTCTAATAATTTTTGTATCATTTACACTTAAAGTCACGAGTGGAGTTGGGAGAGAGGCATCTCGGAATACATGTTAATCAAGATCACCTGGAGGATAGTTACTCCACAGTTGAGTGTACATCATTTAACTTACAAAACAAAGTAAATACTTTTGCCATAAACAATTTTTTTTTTCAATTTTAAAATGTTTCATATAACAAACTCAATGTCGACCACTTCGAACAATCATCTCGATTTATTTCAGGTGCAGGTAAAAATCCATTAATACTTTCTAGCCTATTAAATTCTCGTTTTATTTGCCAGAAGCAGATGTGTATGTGCGCGCGATATGGAATTAAACATATATAAATTATATCAAATTGTTCTTTAAAATTAGCATTGGATTTATATTTATAAAAATTTATTTGTATTTATAAAAATAAATTACATTAACAGCTTTTAATCGACCGTTATCATTTACATAAGAAACCATATACGAAAATTTATTGTACAGTGGTGCAAACGTATCCAACTTTAAACCTATTCTATTTCGATTACAGCACTATTTACGAATAGAAATCGCATTCTCAATTAATCGGAAAATTTTCTGTATGAAATGAAACGACTATTTCTATTTGAAAATCCGGTAGGTTGATAGCTCATATTACGATAAGTGGTAAATCGTCAAATAATATTTTCATTAATCTTCTACTGATGCAAAGTAGAGTTTTTGTGTATATTTGTATGATTAGTGTCTCTAGTATTTGTAAAATATATTTAAATATGGTTAAGGGAGTTTGCTTTTAAAACTAGAATACAGGAATTCTGCTTTTTCAGAATTTAGTGCCGCCCCCGATGAAAAAAAAATATATTTATGTATATAAATATAGATAATATATAACATATTTCTGTTCTAAGACTTAAAACACACTCTTTTATTTTATATAAAATGACGTCGTTCACATCCGCTGAAGAATTCTTCATTTACGATCCAGTCTTAAACAACATCTACAGTAAAGTTTTCATAGAGCGTCACTATCGCCGAATAAAGCTCAAATCCAGAAAAAAAACTAGAAAACAGAAATCCTGCTTTTTTCAGAATTTAGTATCTCCCCCGATGAAAAAAAAATATATATGTATACATAAATAGTACAAAACATATTTCAATTTTAAGACTTACAGCACTCGCTTTTATTTTATGTAAAATGACGTCATTCGCATCCGCTTAAGAATTCCATATTTACGACCCACTCTTAAACATCTACAGTAAAACAGGCATAGGACGTCACTGTCGCGAAATAATACACAAATGCAACAAAAAGCTGCTGTCATTAAAGAAACTCGACCAAAAAAAAAAATGCTGTCTAATGATTCATAGGCCTTCATTTGTTTATAACATTAATAGATACTTAAAATAGACGACTTAAGTCGTGACATCAGGCATGACGTTTTGGTTGGAAATTGACTCCAAACAAACGGTTGCTATGATGTATTTTCTATTTTGTTTGCATAGTATAACTATATATTAAATCTATATCTTGATATGTACTGGTAACATTTTCTACGATTTATATTTAAAAAGAAATGACGCATAGCAGCCGCTTGTTTGGAGTCAATTTACAACCAAAACGTAATGACTGACGTCGCACTGAAAGCATCTATTAAATATAGTTCATAATAGCTGCATGATTTAACAAAAATCATTCGTTTACATATTTTTTAAAATAGCACGTACTTTAATCACATTTTCTTTCGGTTGTTATGAAAGAAATGGCAACAAAAAATATATAATTAATATTTTACAATTATTTTTCCTGTACTTTCTACAGAAATGGAGTGCTTCCGTTGCCAATATTAAGCAAATGGCTCCAAAAACTACAAAAAAACTAATATTTCAAAAATATATGGAGATGCAGTTTTCAAACAAATTGCATTTAAAAGTACTTTTTTCCCTATACGACGGTATAAAAATTTAAAATGTGCGATGCTTAGCAGTTAAAAAAAATTCCTATAGAGTATTTAATCGCACTGCTTTGTTTTACGTCTGGCTTCTGTAAGATAACTTTATTTTTTGGAGATGACCCAAAATAAGCTGGGAGAAACAAATAGCATATCGTACCGGGGGCTAATAAAGTGTAAGTGAAATAGCTTCAGAAGTAACACTTTGACTGCTTTCTTTTGACTACTAGAGACATATACGTCCCAGTGGTCTATTATTTTATTCTATTCGTAACGCTTTTTGAAAAATAATTTCGGCCATACTCTCAAACTAGAGTATTTTTAAAAGACGTTGAGCACAAATAAAAAAATGTTAAATTGTGATGCGATTGAATTAAAAAATAATTGCCAGTCTTGGACCGTATTGGGTTAATGATGAATTCCAAAAACGATAGCTTAATATTAAATTTAACTCATTAACGCCGGTTGGCAAGAAAACTTGACATTTAAGGAATAAGAAAACCTTTAAATTTGAAAATCAGTATTTTAGTAAACAAATTTGCATTTTATCTGACGAAAAACTTTGAGAGACTAAGGGAGATAAAACTAACAATATGAAAAACCTGGTATCAACTGATACCGAGGTATTAAAAGAAGTGTAAAATATACTCGTCGTTAAAGAATTAATAAATAAAACCCCGATTCAAAATAAAACTCTTCATAGTTTACCCATAGCTGCCATGTACCAACTACATTTGAGAACAGAAATCTTCGTCTTATTTAACCGCAAAATTCTACTATTAAGTTAAACGAAGATGACTGTTCGCAAATAATAATCACAAAAAAATATATAACAATAATAAAATAGTATTCATAAACACGTTAGGGTATTGAATAGGAAGTTATAGAAGGTATAAAAAGTATTACACTACAGAAAGAACATTCACGCTTCTGATATTGAACTTCATATATAAATAGTACATTTCAATAAGTTAGCAGAGTACACTGTATAACCTTTCATTGGCAGTATAAAATTCCTAAAATGTGACAACAAGACAAACGTAAGTTATGTCTGCGTAATCTTTAATTGTTTCAATACCAAGATGTATTTGAAAAATTATGCCAAAAGGTACCACTTCTCTTATTAGTTTGTAATTTATATGTGTTTTATTAATTTAAAATAACATAAACATCATTAAAAATTGTTCGTTTTTATCAAATAAAAATTGTTAAAACTAATTATAACTGCGAGATGCATGTTGAACAGCCCTAATAGTCCAATAGCTGTTAAATATTTTAGGGAAGGTATTTGAGGCACCCAGAAAATTTGTGCAACACTTCTTTTGTAATGCCTGAATACAAAATCGAATGTCTGGCTGAAGGATCGTGGCCCAAAACCTGTGCCAGACGAAAAATGGCACTTGACACGTGTCTGGCACAGTTTTTGTGCCGACTAAAGTGTCTGTCATTTTTACCGACTTCAAAAAGGAGGAGGTTATCAATTCGACGCGTATGTATGTTTTTTTTTTTTATGTATGTTCACCGATTGCTCCGGAACTTTTTGTCCGATTTATGTGATTTTTGTTTTAATTGAAAGAGGATACTCTCGAATTGGTACCACTTCCGTTTAATCGAAATTGGTTGAGTAGTTTTTTAGTAATTCAATAAAATGAAGGATTTCACCCAAATTATCTTTCATTGTTGTAACCGGTTTCTCAATCATAAGCATAAAACTATGTATTCATATACGTTAGCGCCAAGTTGTTGCAAAACTTGGCGCAGGTACGTGAATTATCGCCAAATTTGGCGACCAAAATAAGTCGCCATAAATGAAGCCAACTTGGCTGTAACTGACTAATTTGGCGATATTCCCATTCAAATTCAGTAATGGATCTTCCCCAATCTGTTTCTTCGCATTTTCTAATCGACAGTCATATTTAAAATTCTCAATTGGCAATCGCAATCAAAATAGTAATTTAATATACATTAATTAAAGATGCACCATTATTTCAAATGCTAAATAATACAGAAGCAAACTAACTTAATACAAAACAATAATTTAGTATACAATAGTAGTTTAATTAAACACATAACATCAGACTGGCGGCACATAATATATATATATATATATATATATATATATATATATATATAATAGGTACTTCTTAGTTATCCCGTCGACCAAATTACTGTCACCATATTGTAAGATTAAATGCCAATAATGGTTTGCCATTAATTAATTAATTGTAAGATTAAATGCCAATAATGGCCAATAAAACCATTAATTCGACGTTTTATTTGTATTTTTATTAATGTTTTACTAATTTATTTGTTCTTTCGTTATTTAAAATAAAAATTATGTCAATTTGTATAATTTGGCGAGTGGTTTGGCGATTTATATAATTTGGCGAAATTGGTCGACGGGATAACTAAGTACCACCATAATATTATATACATACCTATATTATATTATATTAAACAGTTATATGTATGAATGCTTTTTGATTGTCTTTAATATTTACACTAAACAACATTAATGATAACTTTCCTGTATAGGGGCCTTGGAGAGAAAATGAAAATTTCACTCATATTTTCTGACAACCTATTAACTGTCTCGGTACTACTCAGTTATCCCGTCGACTAATTTCGCCAGATTATATAAATCGTCAAACCACTCGCCAAATTATACAAATTGACATAATTTTTATTTTAAATAACGAAAGAACAAATAAATTAGTATAACATTAATAAAAATACTAATAAAACGTCGAAATAAAAATCACTTGATGACGTAAACACATGTATCTTGCTTAAAGTCAAGTGAATGTAACATTTACGATCAACCATTATTGGCATTTAATCTTATAGTTTGGCGATAGATTTTTGGTCGACGGGATAACTAAGTAGTACCCCTGTCTCATGTACACAAGCAAGTTTTTCAATATTTATAAATTAATTTATTGTAAACAACCATTTGTCTACTTTTATATACAAACAAAAGTTGAGCCAAGATCCCTATGCTGTTAAAGTACAAGATAAACAATATAGAAAGAAATAAAAGGAGTTACTCTAATTAGTATTACAGGCAGCATTGTTATGGTGCGGTGTATTTACATGGCACAGAACTTAAACATCAGTAGGCATAAGCATAATGGCGAAAGCAAGTCAGTGAGTTACGCAGTCCTGAAAACATTTGAATTGTATCAAGAAATGAGAGCAAGTAAATTTGAATCGGATTGCCCGATAAAAGCAAAAAGTGTGCGATACTAACAGCAAACATAGTTTAAAGGAAATGCGAATATCATAAGTTGCTTCCGAAAGTTCTATATGTTCTATATGTTTTGCAGTACTATACTCACTAAAATACGTCAGTTAACTATGCAGAGCAATGACACTTTGACCAAGACTATTAAATGAGCATGACGATGAATTTCTAATCTTCCGTAATCGAGCCCACAGTTAAGGCTAGCGTAAAAAAAAAAAAAAAAATAAAATAAAAAAATAGCAGCAGCAATTGGATTAATGTAAATGTGGGTATCATAAAATATTTAATTTGCAAAACGCTTCAATGCACCAAATCATATTAGCTCAGAAACAACAATTGGCAGTGGGCGCAATAACGGTAGATTACTTAATATAGTTTTAAAATCTCCACTGCCCAACGTATTGCAAATGATGATGCAATAAGAAGCATAAATGCCTAAGTGAGTTAAGTTGATTTTGTCAAGAAAGATTACAAACAAAAGTAAACAAAATGCCGTCATGATGCAATGAGTTCTCAATTTCTCTATCAGAATCTTTAGATTTGGCGAAAGATTAAGCAAATAATTTAAATTATGAATAAAAGTACTCTGCTGAAATTCTTAGCATACATTTAAGCACATTGGCATTACGTATACATTATACGTTACATATTGGCACTTGCATAATATCTCCATATAAGAAAACATTAATACCACCAAAAAATAAATTGTTTTTAAATTCTTGAAACCTCAAATGAATTATATATAAATTCTCTTTTGACAACATAGAAATTTCATCTATGACCAGCCATTTGAGGGAACGCCATTTAAGACTTTCGCCCTGTAGTCTTTTCACGATCATTTTTTGATAAGTTATTCGGTTGTCATGCACCCTAATGGCTCCTGGTGCATGTAAACTCCGTCGATAGTTGCGAAAACCTCGAATTTACCTATGAATTATACCTCTGAGGTGCCTTGCCAGATGAAGGTCTCATTATCTGATTAAGCTTCTAAATTACGAGATCAACATGAGTAGCAATGAAAGGTGTTCAACAACAAGATATAAATGTTAAGTAACTGGCATAAAAAAGTTCATAATTAAGAAATAAGCACTGCCGATAGGAAAACGATCTATGCGTTCATCAGGTTTATTGCCGCTACGTGGCGATTAGGTGGTCTCCTACGTCGATGCCCGGTATCAAACCCTTTCATCTAGGGCAACCAGGAAGATAAAGGCCTGGTCATCGGTTAGAAAGTATGAAAAATAAGTCATTGGGTCTCTCTTCTCTATTTCATAGAGCATTTTTAGTAAGCCGAAGAACTTTTTATTGTCAGTTTCCAAAGTTCGATATTTTTTCATGCGAGCAGCATCTCTTGTCGCTCTACCCATGTCCAAATAGAGAAACAAAAATATTTAATTAAAAAATAAAGCTATTAAAATCTGAAGAAGAATAAATGTAATATATACATATATATATATATAAAGAATTTTCACAAAAATCTTGAGTTATTAATGTACACACAAATCTGGACAAAAGTATTTACTTTTATATTAAATTTACTTTTATATTACTTTTATATATAAAGTATTTATTTTTTATCAAAATAACATCTTTAAAAGTTTCTTTAAAAGTCCGTAATTTCCTCCAAAAGAATTATGCAAAAATTGTAACTCAAAAAAAAACTAAAAAGTGAAAAATAAACTTTTTTACCAAAAATAAAACCGACTTCAAAAACTACTACAAAGTAAAAAATAATTTTTTTTTTTACATAATATAGTTGATAAGAAATTAAATTAAGAGCATTGTATTTACCATGCGTATTATTATATTTATGTGCCTTAATTTGATTTTTTGGAGTCGGTGCCAGCCAAGCAAAGTTCAAAATTAAAATTGCTTATCCAATACAAATCGTTACAATATTCAACAAAACCGTTTAGAAAAAAAAAATTCCATTCTCAATCAACTCTGACACCATCCTGCATTTGAAAATCTGTTTGACTACGATTTTTTTACATAATAGCCTGTATAAACGCATTAATTTTACAATAATCCTTAATTTAGCACACATAATTAAAACTAATATCACTTGAAAATACACGTTTATAAAATCAGATGAAATGTTTCAAAAATGGTAAAATTCAAATTTTTTAACTAAATAACAAATCGTAAAAAAACTCGTAGATATTTGGATGTGTGTCTGTTGGATAATTATACTTAACTGCGTTTGGCTGGCACCGACTCGAAAAAATCAAATTAAGGCACATAAATATAATAATACGCATGGAAAATACAATGCTCTTAATTTAATTTCTTATTAACTATATTATGTAAAAAAAAAAATTATTTTTTACTTTGTAGTAGTTTTTGAAGTCGGTTTTATTTTTGGTAAAAAAGTTTATCAAAATATTTTTTTCTAAGCATAAATATTATTGTGCCTCAATCTCAGCTTGCCTCAAATCCCTTTTTGGGTAGTGTCAAAAAATGGCACTTGACACGTGTCTGACACAGTTTTTGTGTCGACTAAAGTGTCTGTCATTTTCAAAATATTTTTTTCTAAGTATAGATATTATTCTGTTTCAATCTCAGCGTGCCTCAAATAACCTTTTTGGGGTAGTGTCAAAAAATGGCACTTGACACGTGTCTGGCACAGGTTTTGGGCCACGATCCTTCAGCCAGACATTCGATTTTGTAATCAGCCATTACAAAAGAAGTGTTGCACAAATTTTCAGGGTGCCTCAAATACCTTCCCTAAAATGCTTAACAGCTCTTGAACTAAGACGGGAAACGGGAAATTTCTTTCTTATTCAAAAAACATCATTAACAAAGGGCGTGATAAAAAAAATGCATTTATATCATGTTGTTCATATTTGTTTCGTTTGTAAGACGTTTTATATTTAAATCCATATATTGAAAGCTATTTACTGATGCATAAACAGGAAACTTATTTGAGAATCCAATTTACCTAAGATTTTCAGAAGAAGTTCGCCGTTTACTATCAGTACTGTGATAAAACGGTTTCTAGTAGACCGGGAGGAAGTTACACAATCACCTCATCGAGTTAACGGCTGAATTTCCAGGGTTAGTGAAAACATCATTCGCATATTAAAATACAGCTGGTCTACCAAGTCATATCTTGGTGGAAAACACTTTGAGACCCGATTTTAGTGGTTGATCGGTAGGTTTATCATTGTGTTTTCCTGCACCCAAAAGTATGGAAACATGGAGGACTGGGAGCAGGAAAATACAATGGTAAACCAACCAGTCAACCAATAAAATCGGTTTTGCAGGTGTTTTCAACCAATATATGATTTCGCAGACCAGCTGCATTTTAATATGCGAATATAGGTTTCACTAACAATGAAAATTCAGCCGTTAACTCGATGAGGAGATTGTGTAACTTCCTCCCGGTTTGCTAGAAACTGTTTTATCACAGTACTGATAGTAAACGGCGGACTTCTTCTGAAAATCTTAGGTAAATTGGATTCTCAGATAAGTTTCCTGTTTATGCATCAGTAAATATCTTTCATTATATGCATTTAAATTTAAAACGTCTTACAAACGAAACAAATATGAATAACATGATATAAATGCATTTTTTACGCCGTCCTTTGTTAATGATGTTTTTTTGAATAAGAAAGATATTTCACATTTCCCGTCTCTCATGTGTTAAGTACCGTCGCCTTATTTAAAAAATGTAGTTATGAATAAAGAGCAGGAGTTATATACTGTATTGTCTACGAGTAGCGAGTGAAGTTACAGAGGAGCTGTTCACAAGATGGAGGCTGATTTTTTACATTGGAATTACAGTTTCGGACTGCCGTCGGAGCAACATTCACCAGTAAATTTTGAACAAAAAATTTTGCCTTACCTTTTCGGCTTTTTCATGAAATATTTCTCTCATAAATATAGTTCTATAAAAAAAGTTTCTAATTGTTTTTACTGGCGGCAGTTTTCTCAGGTATTATAACCTTTCTCATTGACAGTCACAGAAGGTTGTCTAGGTCAGGGCTGTTCAACATGACTCCTGCAGGTTACCGGAAAATTCTTACAGAAATTGCTGCGTTATTTAATCGGAGGTATTCGGATATTAAATAAAGCCAATATTTCTGTAAGTATTTTGTGGCACTTTGCGGGCGGCAGCTTGGGCAGAACTGGTCTAGGTTGTCACAATATGGCGGAACGCAGGGCTTGAAGTAAGCATCCACCAGTAAAAAGGAATATCTGTTTTTGCCATTATTTATGACCAAAATTTTGTATTAATAAGGCGTTTAAATAAGGAGAAAATTTCTATTTAAATTTATTAACGGAAGTTTTTCCCGGCGGTGATCGACCCCAGCAAAAGCGGTTAAAGTAGGAGCTTCACTATCTTACGGATATGCCACTTCCTCTTTATTAATATTTCCATGAATTAAACTCAGTACTTCTGTCATAAATATGAAAAAGTTATTTTTAAATTACTGTTGACCGTTTGACCTTGTGGTAATCAGGTTCTCTGCACACATCAAGATAGAATTTAACGCCTCTATTCACCACGAAAACGGAATAACGCGATATAAATACAAAAATACTACTATATGCTACTATTTTTAACACTTAATGGATGTTTCATTTCGGTTCTAGAAAAATTTAATTAGCCCAACCTAATAATATCACCGCTAATAACATTTGTGTTATAGAAACATTATATTATCTTTTTTCCCATGAAATGAAAGACAAACAAGCTTGCTCCCTTTTGTCATTTGTATTTTATCAAGGTTAAATTTTTGCAGCTATTACAAACTAGGATTCAGAGTTTATTCAGAAATAACTAATAACGGAAATTTTTTAGGATGGCCGTAAATTAAATATACAAATATGGGCTAACATTTTGTTTTAGCAACTGAAGCACTAAATTAAATAAATAAGGGTATTGTTTCCCGTCAAAATATTACATATTTTTTGTCATGCATGTTATTTATTTATTTATTTAGAAATAACAATATACGGCAAGCGTCTTGTTAGTAAAAAGGAAACTATATTTATGGTATTCACGTGATTTGCAGTTTAATGCATTGATGACTCATGATGTATATACACATATGTATCTAACTAAACACATAGCTGACAGACTTCTGTTTTTTTTCAATTCAGATAAAAATATAGTCTGCACACGAGAACTTGGCCAATGAGTAAAAGCAATTCAGATAAATATATGTGTTAATTAAGGTAGAAATTACGGGTAGCAATTGCTGGAATTAAGTAATGCATTTCCTGCCCCGTTTATGATATGGAACTATTAAGAAAGAGGAACTGACGTATCCTTAAAATAATGAAGCTTTAACTGTAACCGCTTTCGCAGGGGTTCATTATCACCGGTGCAAACTGCCACCAATAATTAATTTTAAGTAGAAAATTTCTCTTTATTTAAACGCCTCATTAATGGGAAATTTCAGTTAAAAATAATGGCAAAAACTGATCTTCATTTTTACTGGTAGAAGTTTACATCCGCAGTAGCCGTTCCGCCATATTGTGACAATCAGTCAGTTTCAGTGAAAAGATTATAATACCTGGGCAACCTGACACCAGTTAAAAGCAATAGAAATATTTTACCATATTTGTGAGAGACATTTTCCATCATTAACGCACTTAAATAAGACGAAATTTTCTATTCAAGTTTAATGGTGGAAGTTTTCTCCGGCGGTAATCAGAAACCATTGATCCGATTAAAAAACAGCCGACATCTTGTGACAACCTCCTCAGTTACTTCACTTGCAACTGCTAGACAATGTACAGTCGTGGAAAAATAAATGTAAACACCCCCTACTAACTCCGCAACAAATTATCGTAGAAGAAAGTTACTGGTACCGAACGATTTTAAATAAAGTCTACTTTTAAATGATGTATATAAAATTTGCTTAGGGGGCCATCTACATATTAAAACGAACCATAACTTCATTTTTTTTTCAGCAGCAATATCCAATTCTGATAGCATAAATGAACTCTACACCCTTCAAATAGCCTAAAAACAAATTTTTATGCAATTCGTACCATAAGTTTCCGAGAAATTAATTATTTTAAAACGAGCGTATTTTAAGGGCTGTATCCAAATTGAAGTTGGGTTCTCGATTGCTAACCGAGAGAGCCGCCTTCTTGATCAAGGCACCTTAAGCAGCCAATGAAGTCTGTTAGATAACAAGACAGCAGAAGAAATTTCAAAATATCTACTCACTTCCATCATAGACGGCCCCTTAAACCATCATTTTGCCGTTTTTTAAGCATAATTTGAAAACTACTTGGAAGAAAAATGTGAAATTTGGGATTTTCATAAAGCAGGACTTAATAAATCTAAATCCATCAAAGAAATTGTAGGTTGCAATTCATAATTTTTTCGAATATTAATTTCATAATTCATATTTCATATCATAAAATTATAAAAATTGCAAATTCAGAGTATTTATGTTTGGGCACATTAGTTTTCTTTCTAAACAAAAAATTAGCACATTAAGAGCATAATTTCAGAAGATATAAATAAAAATATGAAAATGTAATTTAACATTAAAAGCACTAAATTTTGAATGTTTATAATTCAAAAACTTATCATTCAAATGACTTGAAATTTGGTGTCTAGGCATAGTTTGAACCGAAGATTTGAAATATCTCGTTAAAATTGGGTATTGCCATTGAAAAAAATGAGGTTTGGGTTCGTTTTAATATGTAGATGACCCCCTAAGCAAATTTTATATACGTCATTTATAAGTAGACTTTATTTCAAATCGTTCGGTACCAGTAACTTCCGTTTACGATAATTTGTTGAAGAGTTAGTAGGGGGTGTTTACTTTTCTTTCCACGACTGTACTATATACTTCCTCCTCTTTATTCATAACTACATTGTTTATGACTGTCAGAAAATTTCTTACTTTTTGCGAAATTTTTCAAGAACATCCGAAAAAATAGCCGGGATTGGACTATAATTTTAAACAGAAAAAATTGTTATTGAAATATGTTTGTTTGAACAGTTGAACAGCTTATTCAATCAATGGGTTCCCTAGTTGACGCCAACATTGCACCCTGTCTAGGAGTTACTGTTTCTAAAACTTACAAAGCCATAAGAGAGAAAAAGTTTATCTGTATTGTAAAAGACTTAACTCTTTCAGGGGCAAGGTAATTGTATTTGTAAACTGTTGAAATAATTGAATAACTCCTGCATTCACAAGAAAATTGATTTGTAAATAAGTAAAGGTACATTTTCGCTTACTTGATAAAAGCGAAGTTTTCATTAAAAAAATCTGGTGCCAATGTGGCAATTAGGGATTAAAATTATGTGATGCCGTGACGACATCACCGCCCTTCAAGGGGTTAAAAGTGAGTAAATACAGAAAAACGTTTTGGATAGCATTAAAAGTGAGAAATATAATTACATTTTTAAAACAGATATGGTCATTACATAACAAAGTGAATAAAATAAAATGCTAAATAGTTTAAAATTTCAAATCAGTCGCGATGAAGGAGGAAACGCCCAAAAATACAAGGCAATTTTTAATGATAGTTTTAATATTATTTTTGAAGTAACTTTTATGGATATAAAAATGACAAATAAAGTGTACAGAATTTATAAATTTTTAATAAATAAAAATTAATAAGAAGTTTTAATTAAATGTAATACCAGAAAAAACAGGCTCGCAACAAGGAAACCCCTGGAAACACTGACCAGTGGTTACCTTACGTTGTTGCTATCTTATTATTATTGTTATATATTAGCTGTTTTTCATTAATAAAATTCCTGGTTCATGTTGATTTAAAAAAAAACTGAAGATTGTCAGCTATGCTGGCATCGCTGGATAAGACCATGTATGAATCCATAGTTCCATCTATGTAATGTATAAAACGCTAGCAATCCTTAATAGGTGTATATGTAAACTAAAACAGTAAAATTACTCTTATTTTTACGGGATACATACGATCCTTACTCTTGAGAATCATTCTTTCGAGTAGTAATCTAAGGCTTATTTAATCACTTAAAAATACACAAATTGTATGATTAAATAAGGCGAATATTTATATTTGGAAATAGCGATACCAAAAAGAAGGGTCGTACGCACCCTATTTTAGTGAATTTTAAGTAAACAACATTAACATTCATTAACATATAATTTGTTAAGTGCATAATATTTCTTTAAAAAATAATTTTCATTTTCTTTCTTTTCAGGTAAAAAATATTCTTGAAAGAATCATCCCGCAAATAATTCTGAGAAAGTGAGTAGTGTTTTGAAGGATATAAACGGAGTGCAAATTTGCCCTTTCAGTGTTTGGAAATATATTTAATTCTTCTTAAAATTATAACTATACAAAGTATGAATATGGAGATTGCATAGAAGCGTTACAGATTTTTAACATTACAATTTTTATAAATATTTATGCACCCTATTTAACTTGGAACTTAGAAATATCCATCTTTTAGAGTACCTAGAGGCCGCAATTGTATACCTTTGATGTAAAAATGGAGGAATCGTAACCGTGGAAACACACAGAGGGTTTGACTCTAAAGAAGCCAATCAGCAAAGTTAAATTAGAAAACCCTAATTTTTAATAACAATAATAATAAAGATATATTAAGACATTTAAATGCTATATAAAATAAAACAAACTAATTCAAAATGCTACAAGGGAATGAAAATAAATATAAAAAATGAAAAGTTGAAATAAGTAGAATCAAAACAGTTTTCTTTTTTGTTACAAATTATCCTGCACTGGATCGCTAAACAAACCATTGACCAATAAGGGCAAGTTATAACTATGTACATGCATTCATGTATATACATACATGTATTCATGAAATAATAAATTATTTAGAATAAAGGTAATAAATTTCAGATTTTTGTGCTTTGCAGTAATAGAATTATTTTTTGGCTAACATATCAGTAACAGCTTGCAATATTTCAACCACCATTTAAATGCCACTGATATTAATATTAGTATCTGGACCTACTGCTGGACAAGATAACTTTTTAGATTAGTATTTACATTATTTAGAAAGTTTTGTGTTGAAATTTTAGCTTCATTATTTAGAGTCTTAACTGCAGTAGAAGTGTCACAATTAAATTTTGAAAGATAAACGAATGATTATTTACAGTTGAAATATATTATTTACAAAAATTATTTTTTGCAATTGCTTATTATATACAGCCTGTTTAACTTCTACTTACCTTTGATTAATTGATTTTCATTGTGTTTCCGATTAGACACTTTAGTTACAACTAAACAATTTAACACTTAAAAAAATTATGTTCATTAAAACTTACCATTTCATAAACATAGGAAACAGTTTATGTTTAGTTTAAAACGAGATACGTTTAGTTTAAATAAACAAAAAGCAAACTATTTTGAAAAAAAAGAAAAGAAAATTTATCCCTTTATAGTTTTAATATTAATATACTGATATCTATTATATTTTCTATTATTGTTATTTGACATATTTGTAATGACCATAAAAGAATCTCCAGCGGTAGGCATAGCTGCCAACCTTCCACTAATCCTCCGTAATGTCTGGATTAATTTGACACAGGTTAACCACATTTCGAACCAGAAATTTTTTTTCATGAATGCTTATTTAGTTAATTCCAGATTTTTGCCTGGAACATATTTAATTTCATTTCTTTAAAAATTTTCTGGTTTGAAACGTATTAAACCAGGGTCAATTTAACACAAGTATTACGGAAGATTAGTTTGAGGTTGGCACCTATGGGTAGGTTTTCTAGACTTTGAGTAAAATGTACAAAACGGACACTTTAAGAAAATCAGTTAAGCAAAGTTTAAGCAACTGTATTTAGTAAACATAATTGAATAATAATTATTTTTTTCGTTATATATATGTCGTAGGCTAATTGAGAAATCCGGCTCTTTGTAAACAGCCTAGGCTGTTTGCAAAGAGTCGGGCTAATTCGAGAATCATCACTCTTTTTCCAATTAGCCTGAAATTTTTCAGGCTTATTGCAAACAGCCTAGACACAGTTAGGCTAATTGAAAAATGACCACTTATTTCCCAATCAGAATGCTTTTTTTAGGCTTAATTACCGATAACCCGACCCGAACCCGAAAAATAAATTACAACAGACCTTACTCCGATCCGAGCAAAACAAAATAATTTCAGTCTACAAGCAACCCGACCCGAACCTAAGAATTCCATTTAAAAAAACCGGAATCTGAACCGAACCAAATCTGAACCCGATAAAAATATTCCAATGAACCATAACCGATCCGAGCGAGTCAAAATAATTTCTGAGGACATACAAGCCGACCCGAACCTAAAAATTCTATTTGAAAAAAAGTCGGAATCTGAACCCGACAAAAATATTCCAATGAACCATAACCGTTCCGTTCAAGACAAAATAATTTCTGAAGACATGCGACCCAACCAGAACCTAAAAATTCAATTTGAGAAAAACTCCGAAATCTGACGCGAACCAAATCTGAACCCGACAAAATTATTCCAAAGAACCATAAACGGATCCGAGCAACGCAAAATAATTTCCGTGGACATGTTACCCGACATGAACCTAAAAATTCCATTTGAAGAAAACTCGGAATCTGAACCGAACCAAATCTGAACCCGACAAAAATATTCTAATAAACCATAATCGATCCCAGCAAGACAAAATAATTTCTGAGGACATGCAACCCGACCCGAACCTAAAAATTCTAATTGAAAAAAACCCGGAATCTGAACCCGACAAAAATATTCCAATGAACAATAATCGATCCGAGCAAGACAAAATAATTTCTTAGGACATACAACCAAACCAGAACCTACAATTTCAATTTGAAAAAAACCCTAAATCTGACTTGAACCAAATCTGAACCCGAAAAAATTATTCAAAAGAAACATAAACGGATACGAGCAACACAAATTAATTTCAAGTGGACATGTTACCCGACACGAACCTAAAAATTCCATTTGAAAAAAAACTCAGAATCTGAACCGAACCAAATCTGAACCCGATAAAAATATTCCAATGAACCATAACCGATCCGAGCAAGAGAAAATAATTTCTGAGGACATGCAACCCGACCCGAACCTAAAAATTCTAATTGAAAACCCGGAATCTGAACCCGACAAAAATATTCCAATGAACCATAACCGATCCGAGGAAGAAAAAATAATTTCTGAGGACATACAACCAAACCAGAACTTAAAAATTCAATTTGAAAAAACCCCTAAATCTGACTTGAACCAAATCTGAACCCGATAAAATTATTCCAAAGAAACATAAACGGATCAGAGCAAAACAAAATAATTTCCATGGACATGTTACCCGACGTGAACCTAAAAATTCCATTTGAAAATAAATCGAAATCTGACCCGAACCAGACCTGGACCCGCTAAAAATTTTCCAATGAACCATAACCCGATCCGAGCAAGACAAAATATTTTCTGTCGACAGACAACGCAACCCGAGCAAGACAAAACTATGTCCATGGACACGCACCCCAACCGGAACCTAAAATTTCATTTGAAAAAAATCGACATTTGAAACTGTCAAAAATATTCAAAAGATCAATAATCCTATACGAGCAAGACAAAATAATTTCCGTGGACGCGCACCCCGAGCCGAACTAAAAATTCCATTTGAAAAAACCCGAATCAAATCTGAACCCGACAAAAATATTCCAAAGAATTATAACCGGATCGGAGCAAGGCAAATTAATTTCCGTGGACACGCAACACGACCAGAACCTAAAAATTCCATTTGAGGTCAACCTGCAACCCGACCCGAACCAAATTTTAACCCAACAAAAATATTCCAAAGAAACATAACTCGATCCGAGCAAGACAAAATAATTTCTGTCGACAGGCAACCCAATTCGAACCTGAAAGTTCTAGTTAAACTCAATCCGAAATTTGATCCGAACGCGGGTTATGGAAGGTTTTCGGGTTGACTTCAAATGAAACTTTTAGGTTCGAATCCGGTTGTATGTCGAAGAAAATTATATTGTCTTTCTCAGATCGGGTTACTGTTCTTTGAAATATGTTTGTCGTGTTCCGATCGGGTTCGTGTCGGGTTTCAGGCTGACGTCCAGTGGAATTTTTAGATTCTGGTCGTACTGCGTGTATGCGAAAAATAATTTGCATTGCTCGGATCGGGGTATATGGCCTGATGTGTTTTAATTTCGGGTTCTGGTCAGGTTTCGGGTTAACTTCAAGTAGAACTTTCAGGTTCGGATCGGGTTTCATGCCGACTGAAATTATTTTGTCTTGCTCGGATCCGGTTATGTTTTTTTGGAATATTTTTGACGGATTCAGATTTGGTTCGGTTCAGATTTCGGGGGTTTTCTAATAGGATTTTTAGGTTCGGGTCGGGTTGCGTGTCCACGAAAATTATTTTTTCTTTCTCGGATCTGGTTATAGTTTTGGGGGATATTTTTGTCGGATTCAGATTTGGTTCGGGTCAGATTTCAGGGTTTTTTCAAATGGAATTTTTAGGTTCGGGTCCGGTTGCGTGTCCACGGAAATTACTGTCTTGCTCGGATCGGGTTATGGTTCATTAGAATATTTTTGTCGGTTATCATATTTGGTTCGGGTAATATTTCGCGTTTTTTTAAACAAAATTTTTAGGTTCGGATCGGGTTGCGTGTCCATGGAAGTTATTTTGTCTTTCTCCGATCGGGCTATAGTTCTTTGGATTATTTTTCTCGGGTTCAGATTTGATTCGCGTCAGATTTCGGGTTTTTTTTCAAATAGAATTTTTAGGTTCGAGTCGGGTTGCGTGACCACGGAAATTATTTTGCCTTACTCGGATCTGTTTATGGTTCTTTGGAATAATTTTGTTGGGTTCAAATTTGGTTCGCGTCAGATTTCGGTTTTTTTTTAAATTGAATTTTTAGGTTCGAGTCGGGTGCGTGTCCATGGAAATAATTCTGCCTTGCTCGGATCCGGTAATGGTTCTTTGGAATAATTTTGTCGGGTTCAGATTTGGTTCGTGACAGATTTCGGTTTTTTTAAACCGAAGTTTTAGGTTCTGGTTGTGTTGCATGTCCTCAGAAATTATTTTGTCTTGCAAAAATCGGTTATGGTTCATTGGTATATTTTTGTCGGGTTCAGATTCAGTTTTTTTTTTTCAAATAGAATTTTTAGGTTCGGATCAGGTTGCATGTCCTCAGAAATCAATTTGTCTTGCTCGGATCGGTTACGGTTCATTGGAATATTGTTGTCGGGTTCAGATTTGGTTCGTTTCAGATTCCTGGTTTTTTTTTAAATGGAATTTTTAAGTTCGGGTCGTGTTGCGTGCAGACTGAAATTATTTTGTCTTGCTCAGATCGAGATACGGTCTGTTGTAATTTATTTTTCGGGTTCAGGCCGGGTTATGGGTTAATAAGCGTAAAAAATCATCGTGACTAGGATATAAGTGGTCATTTTTCAATTAGCCTAACGGTGTATAGGCTCTTTGCAATAAGCCTGAAAAATATCAGGCTAATTGGAAAAAGAAAGACGATTCTCCAATTAGCCCGGCTCTTTGCAAACAGCCTAGGCTCTTTGCAAACAGCCTGATTTCTCAATTAGCCTACAACATATGTCTATATATATATATATATATATAGAAACATATGAAATTATTCCGAAACTATTCAAGTTTTAATTTAATTAGTTTCCGGTAGATGGCAGTAACATCTGTATTGAAGTCAGTTGTAGTAAAGAAAAATGGCGTTTACAGGCGAAGAGAAAGCTTTTTGTGTGTTGGAGTTTGCAAAATCTGAATCAGTGGTGTCAGTTCAACGGGCCTTTCGTAATAAATATCGAAAACAGGGACCAACTGACAAAACAATTCATGTGTGGTACCGGAAATTTAAAGAAACGGGATGCCTATGTGACAGGAAACGAAGTGGTCGGCCTGGTCCATCTGCGGACACCGTAGATCGTGTACGGGAAACGTTTTTAAGGAGCCCGACGAAATCAACCGCTAGCGGAAGCCGAGAATTGGGGATCTCTCAAACAACAGTGTGGCAAATTCTGCGAAAACGTCTTTGTTTGAAGCCGTACAGATTGGGACTGGTGCAAGCGTTGACTCCAGCAGATTGGATTTCTCGTTTCACGTTTTGCATTGATGTCCATGAACGTGAAACACTAATGTCGAAATTGATTTTTAGTGATGAAAGCACATTTCACATGTGTGGCACTGTCAACCGCCACAACGTACGCATTTGGGGCACTGGAAATCCCCATTCTGTAGTGGAACACTATCGGGATTCCCCAAAAGTTAACGTGTTTTGCGCTATGTCCTCCTCACGTGTTTATGGGCCATTCTTTTTTACAGAGAAGACCATTACCGGTGTAGTGTACCTGGATATGTTGCAGCTGTGGCTAATGCCGCAGTTAGAGGAACATGAGGATGATTTCGTATTTCAACAAGACGGTGCTCCTCCCCATTTTTTGTGTGATGTGCGTGAATACCTGAACACACACTTACCTCATCGATGGACTGGACGAGCTTCTGAAGATGACGTACCTCTTCTAAAATGGCCTCCACGGTCACCGGATTTAACACCGTGTGACTTTTTCTTGTGGGGGTATGTGAAAGACCAGGTTTTTGTACAACCTATGCCACGTGATTTAGCTGACCTGCGTGAAAGGATAACACGTGCTATCAATAACATAGACAGTACCATGTTGAGTAGAGTATGGCAGGAACTGGACTATCGCATTGATGTATGCCGTGTGACCAAGGGTTCACACATAGAACACCTGTAATGAATGTAAGTAAAATTTGAATAGTTTCGGAATAATTTCATATGTTTCTTTTTTTCATATTCGTCTTCGTTTTTTTACTATAACGTTTCGAAACCCCGGAGGGAATTATGAATGACCCTTATTTATTTATGTTATTAAGAATTGCCGTTTACTGCAATACATAGTATTTTTCAATATATAAAATGTATACTGTCGACTATTTTTATATTTTTTATACCACTTTTTCTAAACAGTAATAAAACTGGTAGATTCCTAATCCGAAGAAAACATTCTTCCGCAGAAATCTATCCTGAATGTTTTTGTTCGGAAAAGGTCCGGCAAATATAAGAAATGTCGCCAGTGTCACCCTTCATATATTAAAAAATTCTGGGTTTTACGGAAAACAACAACTTATATGATTAATGCATAATTTTTTTTAAATTGATTATACTTTCATTAAAAAATTTACATATCCGGATGTGATAAAAAAATGTGTTGATAAGAGAAAACAGGCCATTTTTTATTTCAGAAAAATCATATGTATTTTAAAGATTCATATTTTCATATGTTATAAACTAATTTCATCTTATGGCAAGTATTATTTATGGATTTTTAAAATGTGACATTAAAAAAATATCATAAACTATAGATTTCTGTGCAGGTTTAACCCAAAGAGCTTAAAAAGTGTCAATAGTGGATGCTGCCACTTTAAAAATTAAGTTATTAAGTTATTAGTCTAATAAAGTAAAATGTATTTTCGTTAAGAACTGTACTTATCAAAATAAAGTTTCAATTTGTGTTACAGTTATTGTTGACGCATAACGAATTTGATCTTTCAGAAAACCGATAAACTCGTAATTAGATTTAAAAGAAATAATTATTATTCATACGAAATATAGTGTTTATTATATTTTGTTTTCATAATTTAGAGCATGACAAATAATCATTTTATGATAATTATTGAATGAGATTTAAAGTATTTTCAATATGTATTCATTTGTATAAGTAAAACTCTCTCAAAATAAAGTAATTAAAAAGTTACATGCAATCAATAGAGTTTAAAATACTTTCGAAAACAAAGATTTCCTTTTTTTATTTTTAAGGGATTGGTGTAAGAGTGATGATAAAATTTTTCAAAAACCGAAAGAATGTTAAAAAATTAAGTATAATTAAGATTATTTAACCATTTCAGGGGCAAAGTACTTCTATTCTTAGAATGCTGAAATGATTGATTGATACCATAATTTACAGACAAATTTCTTTATAATTAAATAAAAGTTTTTTTTTTCCACGCACTTAATAAAAAAAATCATTCGAAAATTCTTGTGTCAATGTGTCATTTAAGGATTAAAATTAACTGGTGCAAAATGAACCACTGCCCTCAAGGAGTCGTAAATGAAAATCTATAGCTAGTTTCCGGGGATGGGGGGATTAAAAAATCTTAATAAATACTTGGAAATAAGATGTATTTTATTATTTTATTTTTTAAATTAAAATTAGAGATCGAAACAATAGTGATATTCTCACAGGGATCTCCCACTCAGATTGGGATATTTTATACAGACAATGGCAACACGCATGATACATCTTGGTGATAATAATTTTGACTATTTTCTTTGTGAAAAAAGAATCAGTTTTGAAACTATTTTCTCAAATTCCAATTTGGGGATAAAGGCAGGATTCTTTTTATCACCGGAATAATTTATTCCATATCATCTAAATCAATCAAATCATATCCCTTGTATGTAATTCATACTTAATTCCAGAAATATTCTATAAAATAAGGCTGTAATTATTGATCAAAAATAGTGATAACAAAAAAGCGTAAATGTTGGCAGCTTTGCAAACACGAGTATTATTTTTGTATCAATAATGTGCTAAAATGTCTTATAGTAAGGCATTTTTTTTTTCAGAAACGAATGATATTTGCAATACTTTAGCCATTTGTTAAAGCAAAATTGTCAAGACAAGTAACTAATAACAGTTATTTTCTAAAGAAAATGGTATATTGGTATTTCAAACAGTACAGTTTAAAAATACACCGAAACCGGAATAATTGTGCGACTTTTTTTATATAATTTGACACCTTTTATATGTATTTTCCTATCTTTTGTGCATTTTCTTATAAACATTAATCTCTCTTTTTTTCTTTTTTCTGTAAATATGTAAATACTTCATTCTTTTAATAAACTTTTGTATCTTAATTAGTTATAATTGTGTTAAACTAATGTATGGTCTCTGAATTGAGTCTTTTTTTTACGGGGCTTCCTTTGGTAGCTTTTTCGCCTGTCCTGGACATTTTTGGATCATATGGAACTTTTTTTTTTTCCCTACTAGTTATCCTAACAATTTTTTCTTTTAAAAGTTGTCTTTCTTTTTAGTTTACTCTCTATTTTTTCGTGGCTACTAGCCGCGTTTAAACGCTCTTTTTTCTAAGGCTCCCATTGCATTGTAAAACGATCTACTCTTAGCCTGGATGTGAAGTTGCCACGCAACTAGGGAATCCATACACCTGCTCTATTGTTTCATTATTAAAAAATTATTTTAATTTTTCTGGTTTCAATATTATTTTAGTAAATTCCACCTTTTTTTTTTTTTTACTATTAGGTCTCCAAGAAAATTCTGTCGTTTTTATGTTCTTTCACGCCTACTTTTTTAAAATGTTGATTTCTTCATTGGCACCACTTTTTTGAAATAGTAAATTTCCGTTTGTTTTCGCCTTAATGTCGAATGTGAAAACTGTGGGAATTTTACCATTTCAAAAAAGTGGTGCTAATGAAGAAATCAGAATTTTTAAAAAGTAGGCGTGAAAGAACATTAAACGACAGAATTTTCTTGAAGACCTAGTACTTATTTAAAAAAACAAACTTGTACATCTATTCATAGTGTAATATGTCCTGTGAGGGAAATTTCACATATGAAATTTCGTAGGGTATATCTAAAATTGACTATTTGGACATGTTTAATCTAAAAAATATTTTGAAAGATCTAAATGAGGTGATACATTTATGAAATTAATAAAATCCCGTATGCATCACGGGAGGAAAGGGTAACTTCTTATGGCTATACTGCACATCACATACAGAATATTACATATGCATTTTAAAATTTAAAATTGGAGGAAACATGGTGGCCAAATAATAATAATGCAGAAAAAAGACTGCTGTCAGAGGAGTATGTTATGAGAGGAAAGAAGAACAGTAACTTAAAATGGAGGATAAAAGCGCGAATCCGGAAATGTTACTTGTGAATTGTGTTATCCATACAGTCGTGGCGATAAACAAATGTCACTTAGTCTTAATGAAGTATTAAAATCCATTATAAAATGTATCAATTCTATCAGATGTAATACAAAATATGAAAGAGATTTCAAGAAATTTTACGAAAATAAAAATGTAGACTATTTTTCACTTTTAAATTTGAGATAAGTTTCTAAAAAACAACAAAACTTTTGCAGATGTAAATGCGAAGATCCATGGCATCACTGCATTCATGGGGCTAGGTTGTAATAAATATATATATATATACTAGCAGATCTACCCGGCTTCGCTCGTGTCAATAATAATGGTCCAACCGTGTAAAATACATTAAAATGAAATAACACGGCAGTGACAATAACTGAGATTGGTGCATTACCGTCCACGAATCGTTAAAAGACCGATAAGAAATATAAGTAAAATATTTTTAATTGCGTCTACTATTAACTATACCATAATAATGTATATTCCAAACAAATGTGATAACATATATTAAAGTACAATTATTTGCTTAAAAAGCGTCATTTAAATAATAAAAAACATTAAAAATATTAAAAATTTACATGTTTCGACTCTTTCATTGAGTCATCTTCAGAATATATATATATATATATATAGACTACAAACACAATGCCAATTGTGTGTGACATTATACTGATGATGGCAATGACCTAACCCATATATATATATATATATATATATATATATAGACTACAAACACAATGCCAATTGTGACATTATACTGATGATGGCAATGACCTAACCCATAAATTTTGCCTTTACTAAAAATTTTTTAAACTTATGATCATCATACAATTTCGTTTTTCACACTGTCGAATAGAAAAAGCTTCTGTCAAATGAAATTTATTTGAAAATTGTATCTCAATTTTTTCATGTGAATGGATTTTAAAGTAATTTTCAATCATGGATATTTTCGATTTGCATGCAGCCAGGGATAAGATTTCCGCATTTTTTCACACTAGTATTTTGTTAGAGTAAATGATATTTCATTTAATCGGGACACTCTCTTGATTTAACAGAACAACATTTTCTTTAAGAATATACCGGTGTGCAAAAACGTGGAAATCTCATCCCTACATGCAGCCCAATTACGAAAGATATACCTGTTTGCTCTTAATGCAATATTATAAAGTAAAGACATTGATGAACTATGAGTAACTCTAGCATCATATTGTTGGTGGCAATAACCTAACCCAACCATAAATTTAACTTTTACTGCAATTTGACCTTTAAACATCGCACATTTGATTATTCCAAAATCTAATAGAATACAAAAAGTACTTTCAGTAATTTTTTTTTTGAAAAGCTTATCTCAATTTACGGATTGTTTATCCATTTTAAATTAATTTTCAATCACGGATATATTTTTAAATATACCTGTAACCCAGTTCAGAAAGATATATCCGTTTGCTATTAATGCAGTATTATGAATAAAAGACATATCTATGAGTAACGCCTAGCACCATATTGTTGGTGGCAACAACCTAACCGTACCATAAATTACGCTTTTACTGCAATTTGATCTCTAAACATCATGCATCCCATTATTTCAACGTCTAACAAAAAAGTCAGTCAGTCATGAAATTTTGTTTAAAAAAGAAAAAAAGTTTACCCTAAAAAATAGTAGCTATAACTTCTATTTAATATAAATCGTACAAAAATCGTATTTTATATAACCGTATTCGATACAAATCGTAGAATGTTATCATTGCATTTCAGGTATTAGAACATTTATCTAAATGATATAATTAAAGATTACAAAGAAATAGGGAATAAATTGTAGCATCCAGTTTTTAGAGCCAGTTTGAAATTATATTGATGACATTGACGTCATATCTAGCAAACGATTTTTTTTTTTTTTTTTTACTATTATCATTTTCCTTATTTGATTCTTGATATTGAAACGACTTCATTAAAATAGATTTTTTAACATTCAACTAAAGTACTTCTAAGGTCATTTTAAAACATGTTTAGTTAAAGTTTTTACATAAATATATAAAAATGTGCATTTTCTGATTAGAATGACGTCGATTTCAAAAATGTACAAATATAGCAGTCGAGTCTGAATTTTTATTGGCCAATAAAACAAAGTACTCGAGTTATCATTTTTTTAAATTATTGAGCAGTTTTTTAGACGTGTGGCAACAGGAAAGAAGCTATTGAATTTGAAAATTTAAAATGAGATATTTCTATAATGTTAAATTATGAAAGATGATAGAAAAAAGGGATAAATATTGGTCTGATGATTTTTTAAAGGTGACAGGGATCTATTCCACGTTCTAAAGCCTATGTATAGCAAGTTTCGTGCAAAACGGTCAAAAATTAAAGATTTGTATAAAGGACATACACACAGAGAACGGCTTTTATATATACTAGGGGATCGTACCCGGGCTTCCCGGGTTAAAGAATATAGGTGAAAACATTTTTTTTTTAAATTGAAAACTAACAATTTTTTTATATGCAATAAATTTTTTAGATTGACCACTTCCATTAATAAAGCATTTTTCATATGGAAAATACGAATTACACAATCAAATACATTTTTGAAATTTATCAAAAGCGATATTTTCTTATTAGCCGCATGCTAAGAGTTATTTGCCAAGATTTTACTACTTATGGCATCCTTTTATATTCTGATAATTTCAGATCTCATACATGTCTGGTAAATTTGTGTTATATTATTTATTTATTCATAGGGAAGTTTTTTTTAATGGTAATTAGCCGTAAGAAAATGATGAACTCTTTATTTTGTTTTAAGGGGAAACGGATTAATTTTTCTTAATCGAGCTCCGCGCGATATAGATAGATTAAAAAATATTTCATGCTTTAAAATTGTTTTTAAAACCATAGACAATCAGTAAACTGAGATGAACTTTGCAAACAAATTCCATTTTTAAAAAATCCTATTTGGTGATCTAAAAATTTAAATTGTACGATTACAAATATGTTAGATTTGTGTTTTTTCAATATTATTCTTTTATTTGTTTATAAAAGAAGTATTAATTTCATTAATTTGTCTTTCACAAATATGTTATTTTGGTGGGGTTTTTTTATATTATTCTTTTATTTGCTTATAAAGGAAGTATTAATTTCATTATGCAAACATAGTCAGAAAATGTTTGTTGCTTTATGTGCAAAATGTTTATTATTTTATGTATTGAAACCGGCACGTGATAAGATAAACTTTAAAAAAAATCATGCTTAAAAATTATTTTAGAAAATATAATACATCAGTCAATGAATACAGTTTTTAAACAAATTGCATTTGAAAGTACATTTATTTCCCTATGAGACAAAAATTGAAAATGTATGATGGTCAGAAGATCGAAAAAATGCAGTAGCGAAAATTTCAAGACCAAAATTTGATCGTGAAGTATTGCCATTCGCAAAATGACGTCAGCGTTACGCACAGATACGTTTGTTCTTTATAATATAGATACATAATCAATAAAATATAGTAAAGATCAGTTATTAGGATGTGGTTATCAATTGAGGCTTGGATTTCCGGAATGAAAACAGCAATTTTCACCTTCTCAAAATTTGTATACGCACTTCTCATATCCATATTCATCATTTAAAAAAAATTTTATTTTGTTTGATCATTTAAAAATCATTTTAACTCAAAACTTGAAGTCAAGATTGCGAGCAACATCTTTTATGTGAACAGACGCACTCTGCATTTGAGATTCTAATCTCAATTTTGGAGAGTAAAAATTTCCGTAATTTGTGGTTTTTAGACGCATTTGTGTTAAAATGCTTAGTTTTATCTAAGAAAATGATCATTTTCTTTTGAATATGACTTCATTTTCACTTAAATAAGCATTTCGCCTAGTGTCTGAAACTTGGTATTAGTACACATGCAGAAGGAAAATCACTATAGAAAATTTATGAGGAAAAATGCGTGTTTTCAAAAGCAGTATGTCATTTTCCGTTGTTATTCCCCTAATATAATATACTGCTCCTAATGGGATTTTGCGCCACTAAACCCTATACAACAATTTTTATCAACAATTTTGAATTTTTATCAGAAAATGGCATGAATAAAGTTTAAAATACCTCATTATTTCTCTCTTGTCTGCAGCAATGAAAGCTATCTAATTTTCATCATTTTGAGGAAATTTTATAAAATGCTTTTAAAATTAAAATATAAAAGGGGGATATTTAAAAAAACAGATAGTGCGACCACGTCTACAAAGGAATAGCTTTCAGTTAAAATATATATATATTAGTAAAATTGGTTCAGCAGAAAGATCAGGGCAGATGACTAAAAAACACACTTGTTTTTTAAATATATAGATTATATAAAATTAGGAAAAATTAAATTAAGCAAATTATTATATTTTGATAAAATTATAGTAGAATGTCCTAAAGAATAGCATTAAAATTTTATTATTCGAGAGAATTTTTGACAAAAACTTCAGGAACATGATATTATTTTAAACCACGAATTATTTGTTAGCTTGTCTAACTCGGCGAAGCCAATCCATCCAGGCGAGAATCATCAATTTAAGTAATATAAATCGCTATTATTTGCATGTCACCTCTCTTTTATAAAGACACTCTACATTTTTGTAAAACATTGCTTTTATCAGTGTGTGCTTTCGGTTACATTATTTTCAAAAGTGAAGCATTTTCACCCGTGAAGAGTTTCAAAGCAGCTGGGCTGTGAAAATGACGCACATCTACAAAACATAATTCAGGTTTAAGAATTAAAATACACGCTTTTTTATAAAATGACGTCATTTGCATACGCTAAAGCAATCTACTTTTACAACCCAGTCTTAAACTTCGTCTATAGAAAAGTGTGCATATGACGTCATTATCACGGAATAACTGACAATATTCTTGACATAGCCCATGTTTTATATTCAACTATTTTTTCAGGTTTTATGAGAAATGGTAACAGAAAGATACAGTATCTCCTATTTTCCGTTTACTTTCAATGACTTTGAATAGAAATGAGGTACTTTTGTTGCCACAATAAGAAAAATGATATTAAAAACTGCAAAAAAATTAATATCTCAAAAATTAATTGCGATACAGCTTTCAAACAAATTGCATTTAAAAGAGCATTTATTTCCTTATACGACGGTGTAAAAATTTAAAATGTGCGATGTTTATAAGTTTAAAAATTTGCAGTAGAGAAAATTGCAAAACCAGAATTTCATTTCAAATTTCAAAGTGTTGCCATTCGCAAAATGACGTATGCGTTACGCACAGATATGTTTGTCCATTATAATATAGATAGATCTATATATGATTTTGATAAATTAAGACTGTGAAATCACTTATCAGAGTTAATGCGATTTTCGGGTCCATCTGGGAGTTTATTTTTTATGTGACAATGTTTATATGACATAGAAGGAATAGAGGGACATTGTGATTTTAGAGGCGCTTACGTGGGGCACGGCCAAAAAAGGTTGGGAACCACTGCTCTATAGATACCTACTTAAATTATTTGTATCCTCCTCCTTGAGTTAAAATGCATCTTTTTACCCCCCCAAAACAAATAGCATGGGAGGCGGCAGCACAGACAATCACTTCATCTTGTTCACGACTGAAATTCCAGAATTCGTTAAAAATCGATTCGCATATTAAAACGCAATCGGTCTGCCAAGTCATATCTTGGTTGAAAAAACCCTGATTTTAGCGGTTGACTCGTAGGTTTACCATTGTTTTTTCCGGCACCCAAAGGTAGAAATCATGGAGGACTGGGAGCAAGAAAATACAATGGTAAACCTACGAGTTAACCGCAAAATTCGGGTTTTCAAGTGTTTTCCACCAAGATATGACTTGGCAGACCGATTGCGTTTTAATATGCAAATCATGTTTTAACTAATTCTGAAATTTCAGCCGTGAACTCGATGAAGTGACTGTCTGTGTTGCCGCCTTCCGGTCTAATAGTAAAATAACTTTTTTTTTTTTTTTTGGGGGGGGGGGGACTCGTCGGATGTTCATTTCCAGTGCCAAAACGAATTTATTTCCAAATTTCCGTGAATGGCCATCAGTTATCGTATTTTACCTGTACTAAATGACGAGTCTTACAGGCAAAAAGTGAGTTGTTAGGTATTCCACCAATTACTACAGTGCTTCATTTCGAATATCAATTTTCTCGAATAATAATTTTTGCTTTAAATAATTGCAGAATTTGAGTGATTAAATGAGACAAAAATTACTGTTTTGAAATACTAGTGCCCAAATATTAACGCATCACGGAGAGGATAATATTTAAGTAAAATTTATTACATGAGAGTTTTTACAGTTTCCGTAACTCATACTATTTCGTTAAAGTGCGACATTTCTAATTCCACTAGACTTCTGTTCTGGCGTCCTTCAGAGCCGTTCTGATTGGTTGGCACGCTCCAGATAAAGTGGCCAAACGCCCGAGCATCGTTTGCACATATTCGAATATTTGTTTTCAGCTACTATTTCGTTTCTGATGCTACATAATTTTGATTTGAATAAATTATGTTCCATTTTTAGATGATGAAACTGCTATTTTCTACTTGAAAGTATTCAAAAATACCTGTATAAAACACATCTCCGTCATTTCCATACTAAAACCGTTTTTTTTTTTTTTTAATCTTTTAAGATAAGATCATAAAAACTGTTTCATAAATTTTAAATGTTATTTGTATTACAAATTATTAAAAAATATACAATTTATATTAAAAATGCATTTTCACTTATAAAACGCCGCAGTTGCAGGGAGAATTTGCGCATCTAAATCATGAAAAAATATAAAATCAGAAACTTTTTTTTCTTTTTTTTTTTTTTTTGGGGGGGGGGGGAGGCGGATACATTCTAACTGTCCCTGGAATTTGCAACTGAATCCTCCTATACCTCTATGAAACATAATTAAAAATTCCATTTTCAGTGCTAAAAAAAGAATACTTTTCAGGGTTATTTTTATTATCAGCGTTACCAGGGTTACAAAAATAAATAGATCAAAAATATCCCTGGTTTTATATATTTTTTTCATGGTTTGGATATGCAAAATCCCCTGCAATTGCAGCGTTTTATAAGTGACAATGCGTTTTTAATATAAATATAAATATTTTTTAAAATTATATATTTTTTTATAATTTTTAATATAAATAACATTTAAAATTTATGAAACGGTCTTTAACTTAAAATGTTTGGGGGGGGGGGGAAACCAGTTTTAGTATGAAAATGATGGAGGTTTGTTTTATACAGGTGTTTTTTAATATTTTCAAGTAGAAAATAGCAGTTTCATCATCTAAAAATGGAAAAAAAAAATATTCAAATCAAACTTATGTAGTATCAGAAACGAAATAGCTGAAAACAAACATCCGAATATGTGCAAACGGTGCCCGGACGTCTAACCACTTCATATGAATCGGATCAGCCAATCAGAACGGCTCTAAGTACGCTAGAACAGGTTCTGAAGTACGGTAGAACAGAAGCCTAGTGGAAATAGAAATGCCGCCGTTAGCGTGGTCTAAAATATTGCATAAAATAACAGTTATCTTTATCGGGAGTATTTCTAGACATGCGTAAATTTTGAGTTATATAGCAAGAGAATCATGAAAATTTCGTGGTATTATATTATATAACATATACTTTTAATCCGCTTCATAATTTCAATAAAGAAGAAGTACATAAAACCTTAAAGAAAATAATTATCATAATTAACAAATTAAAAAATATGAAATGAAATTTCCATTGAATTGCATTCGTGGTATGCAATTTCCTCAATTACAGTGCGTATAAATTTAATTAAGGTTAACGTAATTGAGTTACTTAACCTATTAAATTAATAATACATAATATCTGAAAACTCGTACTTGTTTACGTTTGAATCAATAAGGAATAAGAAACGTACTTATTAGATTAAAGTTTCATTTTGAGAATGGAATAGAATTTAGTTACAGCTTTTATTTTTATGAAATTGATCTTTCAGAAGACTGATAAATTCATAATTAGATTTCCAAAATTTTATTATCATATAATTATTGAATAAGATGTAGGCTATTTTTAATATTTATATGTTTTACATAAGTATAATTTTGTGTAAATAACATTCTCCCAAAATAAATAAATTACTTATCGTGTTAGCGATAAAAATATATAAAGCATTAAAATTATATGCAATGAAAATCGTTTAACCCTTTATCTACTGAAGTTACATATAAGTACCATTAAAATAAGTTGTTATAAAATTCATTCAACACCTCGATTACTTGTAATACAATTTAGAATGAGTTATAGATACATTACTTTATCTTGTTCCAAAAGCATTATGGGTTACGCAAAACAGAAATATTTTTAAAAGTATGATTTCTTTTGCCCTTGCATCTTTTCTGCTTTCTTGGCGTTGGGGAGGCGGGGGGGGGGGGAGTATTTCAGAAATATTTGTATGTTTCTATTGTAAAAACATCACATTTGTATATTTCCTAATTCTACAAAATACTAAGAAAAATATTTAAAATAAAATATTTGAGCTGGGTTATAAATATTGCACAAAATCCCTATAAATTCAAACATAATTAATCCATCTAAATCATTCAATCCTTCTAAAATTTATTAAATGATTATGTAAATCTTTTAATGTAGTTGAAAAAATTCACGAAAAACGCTTTAGATAATAAAATTTTCATGAATTCATCATTCAGTAGATAAAGGGTTAAAAAAACATTCAAAAAAAGATTTTCATTAAAATTCGTATAAAAAAGTACAAATAAATGTACTAAAATTACTTGCAGGTCCATACATATAATAAAAGTTATTTAAAATACATTAGAAATATCTTAAAATGCATTACAAACCATTAAAAATCCAAAACGTTTTCAGCCATCACATGGCCGTCAGCAGTGGATGTTTTACAAGAGAATCTATTGAAATAATTGCTGATAAAGGTATAGTTTGCAACGATGCCCTGTTATACGACATCCATGGAGTCTGGAAGGAATTGCAGCATAATAGATGAAAGCTTGTTTTGTTGGAAATCTGAATACCTTTATTTGGCATCTTATCTGCAGTACAACCTTTAAATTACAATGATCTCTTCTAGAGGATTTCCCAATAAGCGCAAAGAAATATACTAACAACATTTAAATACTCACTGATGACGGGCGTGTGATGGCTGAAAACCTTTCGGATTTTTAATGGTTTTCAAGTTATTTTAAATATATTTCTAATCTATATTAAATAATCTTATATTATATGTATGCACCTGCAAATAATTTTAGTACATTTATTTGTGCTTTTTTTATATGAATTTTAATTACTTATTCGAGGTGAATTTAGCACTAGAATTTTAACTTTCATTTATCTCTTTTTAAGGAATTGATGTTAAAGAGTAATGAAGAATAAAATTATATATATATATATATATATATATATTACAAAATTTAAATTTTTTCGCCAAGTTTAAAGTATAATATATAAATTTTCCTTTTTCAGTAATATTCCATATATTAACCGGCTTATTAAATTAAAACCCTAGTCTATTAACCCCTTAATTCTCGCTCCCGTGATATTCACGGGCTGTATCTTTTATTCATTTTGTTCTTTTTTGTTTGATTCCCACCAGTTTTAAAAAATAGTGTAATTGGCTTTATTATGGTACCATTTTACCTGCCATTAAATAAGGTGAATATTTCTTTTTCAAAAAAGTGGTGGCAATAAGCAATTTGAATTTTTAAACCGTAATTTAATGCGGCCGTTAAGGGGTTAATCACTATAAGATCTTAATCCATATAATAATATTTATTCCAAATTGCTTAAATCTAAAAATGGCTCTAACTATTTATATTTCTTCAATAAAACATTTATTATTTAAATTCCTATTAAATCCCGGTATATCATATTCCCCTAAAATCTTTATTTATCTCTTAAAATATTATTATTATTCCGTCTTATAAAAACCTACTTATTTCAATTTATTCTTTTTTTAAATATCCAGGTGCTAGATAGAATATTTCAAAGATTAAACTTTACGCAGAAATAAATTCATTTTCTTTTATCGTCTGGCGAGGGGGAAAAAGTTATTTTTAGCACAGTCTCGACAACAGAGATTAAAGTTTATTTACAATTATATATCTGGGCTTAGGCTATAGAATATTCTCGAACAATCTTTTGGCGGTAGTATAAATACTGATTGCGGCAACCAGAGTAAAGTAGAGGTAGTAGTGAGAGAGAGATTACTGAGATAGATGGGACTTCATTCTGCACTGGTATTGACACTTCAGAAGCAGCCTTCATTGGTCTTTGATAAAAATTATTCGGAGTGATTTGCTGCGTTTTTATTGAAATGTTGTTGGAGTTTTTAAGAGCTTCGTGAGAGATTTAGTGAATTTACGAAGGAAATAAGTGTCTGGTAATATAATGAAGCGAAAAGGATTTCGTAGCGAGAGATGGAATAGCTTTTAAGCTAATTTTGATGGAACGAGTTTTGTTATTTTTTATCATCGGTAAATTTCCCGCCTAAAATCAAATAATGAGAATGTCAATAAAGTGGAATTGCTTTCAATCGACTGCATTTTTTATGATCTTCGAGTCTTTTATTCTTAACCACCATATCGGCCTGAACGCCTCTGTTTTTTATAACAGGAAACCCCCCATAATCTTTCGACAATGGCTGCTTCTTGCCATCAAATCGTCACATATATATTGTCCTTTTAGGCTTAATGCCGACAAAATTGGATGAAATAGGCATCTTCACTTTGAATTAAACCTGCAAGCGCCTCTGATGATTCTTTGGGTTATTTATAGTTGCTTATTTTACATACTAGTTTCCAATGTTCATATCTTGTTCATCTTTCCAATTTTACAAATTTGTTCATATATTTGTTATTTCATCTTTATTATATGCATATATATTTATACATAATAATGTTAAAAAATTAAGTTTAATTATGATTATTTAAAAAAGGTTCAAAATCATTTGGAATATTTCACTTTTGAAAAAAGAAGTATATTTTTCAAATTCCATTTTTGATGTAAAGGTAAGATTCTTTTTATCACCAATATAATTTTTACCAAATGATTTAAATGAATCAAATCATATTCCCTGAATTTAATTTATACTTAATGCAAAAATATGCCGTAAAATAAAACGATAATTATTGATCAAAAATAGTGATAACAAAATGTTGCTAGTTACGAGTATACCAGTATCGCACGAGCATTGTGTAGTTCAATAATTTGTTAACGCTTAAGCCATTCAGTTTCCACCTTTCGGTTCTTCTCCTAACATTGACTTTTTTTTTTTTTTTTTTTTTTTGAAACTGCGTTTTGAAGGAACGCTCAAAAAAGGGAAATCAGTATAGTTAAGTTATTTAACACTAAAAAGACCGACAAATTTGCTCAAATTTTAGAAAAATATTTCTCACCAGAATTTTTATTTTAAATTATTAAGTTATCTATTTAACTAGCTTTTTTCTTTGTATCTTTTAAGATAGTTTTATAAAAATAATTTCTGGTTCGAACCGAGATATATTCGTTTCGTGTGGTAGCAGTCAAAGTGACTGCTCGCGGGCTTTCTAGTGTTGATAAAAATAAATAGTATCAAGTAAATAAATATGAAATTTTGAATTCCATTTTGGATAACAGTTTTATCGAACAGTAATTTTTCCCTTGCATTATCGCAGACTTTCAAAGATTGAGGCGAAAATTACTATTTTCAAATAGTAGTGCCGAAATATTAAAATAAGAATACTGGATGTTCGTAGCGGAGCGGTGAATATTAAACTAAAATTTATTTCACAGTATAATATTTTTTTATCGGGAGTAGTTTTCAACATGCACTAACTGTCAGTTATTTAGCAAGATAATTATGAAATTTTCTAGCTATTATATAATTTTACATATATTTTTAAACAACTTCGTAATTTCGATAAAGAGAAATATATAAAACGTTAATGAAAATAACTATCTTAATTTACAAAATAAGAAATACTGAAACGAAATTTTCATTGAATTGCATTTGTGGTATGCAATTTCCTCAGTTATTGTGAGTATATATTTAATTAAGACTAACGTAATTAAGTTCTTTAACTTATTAAATTAAGAATAACACAAAATGCATGGTTGATTATGTGTGAATCAATACGAATTAAGAAATGCACTTCTTAGAATAAAGTTTCATATTTAAGAATAGAATGGAATTTAGTTACAATTATTGTTTTATTCTCATGAACACGATCTTTCAGAAGACTGATAAATTCATAATTAGATTTCGGGAATCATATTAACCCTGATAAGGGAAATCTTATTTAATTAGAAAACTTTTGAAGAACTGCGTTTTGCGTAACGCAAAAAATGGCAAAGGATTTCACTATCTATGAGAAATACTAAGCAAGTCTGAAATTGTAACGTCAAACGTGGCAAATGTCTACGCGTTCGTACTATAACTAGTTTTATAAATACTCATATCTTGGTGCAATAGCTGTTGCACTCTTATGCAACAATGCATGATTACAAAACTTATTAAGATTCTATTTATTAAATTCCGTAATATGGAAATAATAGGACTCCATCTTAAACAAGACGTAATCACTATGGCAACATAGAATCATTACCTATCATGGTATATCATTGAATTAATTACATATGATAGGATTTAGTGGAATGAAGGACACTTTTATTAATAATTTTTTACGTTTTAATTCGATTTTCATAAAATTTCAAATGACTCGACAAAATTCTGCAGCTATTAAATGTATTAAATTTTAAACCTATCGGTTGGGCAGTTTTTGCGGTGTTATATGCGGACAGATGGACAGAAAGACGGACAGACTAGACGACGACTATAGGTGCTACGTATTTATATAATTATAAACGCACCTAATAAAATGAAATGCACTTTTATGTTTTTTGTTGTTGTTGTTGTTTCTAACTGACACGCTCGGCGTTGCCCCGCCCGTGACTATAAGCTTAATCATAACCGAAATCAGGGGGAGGCAAATTTATATTTTTAAACGAAAATCTTTTCAAACGAGCCTAGTGTTGAGGGCCTCACCATCGTCGCTAATGTACAAGGTGGCCATAATTAAACTGTTAGTATTCTGTAGCGCGATCTAATTGAGAGAATGACGCTAAATTTTGTAAGAAGATTAAACAAGACGGGGAACGAAAAATTCCACTAAAAAGAAAATAGTTCCAAAGTCACCGCTAGGGGAATATGTGGCGCTGTGTAACAGAAAAGAGAGTTTAAAAAAATGCAGAATCAATACTGAAATACAGGGTGCGGAAAAAGTATTGATAATTTTTTCTTAATGTTTGTGTGTGTCTTTTAAATGTTGTAGAATTATTTTTTTGTGTATATTTGCTCTTTATAATCTAAATATTGTATTATAAGTAAGTATTTTTGGGTTATCGTTGGCATTTCGTCTTCTGTGCCGAAAAACAGTTCACTATCGAATAAGCTGTTAACCATCAGAATGACAGCATATTGGCCAAAAACAGTAAAACTGCTACTTCAAGTGGTGGAATAGCAGCCAGAAAAGCTCATGCAGCCAGCGTGATGGTTTTTGGCTGAATCACAAGCAATGGGAAATCCCCTTTGGTCTTTGTTGAGTCTGGTGTCAAGATTAATCAGATCAATTATCTCAACGATATTCTAAAGGAGGTACTTCCATGGCTAAATTCCCATTTTGGAAACAATCCATATGTGCTTCAACAAGATTCAGTACCAGCCCATAAGTCTTGCCAAACGTAACAGTCGTGCAAAGCAAATCTTCGTGATTTCATTTCATCTCAAGACTGGTGTCCGAATACCCCGGATTTGAATCCACTTGAATACACAGTATGGAGAGTGTTACAAGCAACAGCCTGTGCTAATTCTCACAAAGATATCACTTCTTTAAAAGTTGCTCTGACACGTGAATGGAACGGTCTCGATGCGGATTACTTGCGGCGCGCCGTGGATGCCTTCCCGCACTGTCTCCGCGAGTGTATCACAGCAAAAGGAGACCGAATCGAAAATAAATCATAGAAAATCAATTGATACTTAGTTGTTAATCTTACGCAATAAAAATTATTGAAATAATTGTATCTATAGCGTTGTTGTAGAGATTGATTTTACTATCAATACTTTCTCCGCACCCTGTAAAGTTACCTTTTTAAAGCACATTTAACGATTTTAATATTGACTAGAAGATAGCCCGTCAAAATGACTTGTTTCCATTTTCAAAAGAATGATGTAGCACTGCATTATAAAAAGAATTATGAAGTAATAAATTTTATCTTATCTGACTAATAGGATCAGGTGGGGGTAAAATAGTTATAAACACTGCCCATATTTCATTGAAACTTAATTTGCAAGAAAGACCTACACTCACAAAATTTGAAGAACTATTTCACAAAAAACATGAAAATTAGTACTAATAATGCTATTTTAAAACATATTGTCAATTAACTTTCGTCTTCGTTCATTGCATTTAAAAAAATCAATAACCTTCAATTTCTTATAAATCAGAAAAAAAAAGAAATTAAGAGTCCTTCGTGGATTAATTGCCGATAGCTGGCGCCAGACTAATAATTATGTAACATAAATTTTAAAAAGTTCAACTCTGATTAAATCCTGTTTTTTTAAACATGCATAAAGAAACCTGTAATAAATTTTGACAATTAAAAATGATCATTTATAACTTAAGTAAATTGCAACTATTAATTGCATTAACAGATTTTTTCCTCAAATTCGTTTATTAAATTACAAATTTATTTTCTCTACTAAATACAAAAATACAAAATTTTATTTGGATTGATATATGTATATATATTCCTGATAGTCTAATTATATTTTATAAGAAATACTATTCATTTTTTCGCAATGTCTTCAGAGTTCAAAGAATTTCCAAAGAAACTTTTTTTTATTTTAACTACCGATAAATGGCGCCAACAAAGCATAACAGTTCACAATGAATGAGATACAAACGAATGTTTACTTATGGAGGGGGCAGATTGAGCTGCCAAAGTAATTTCAACTGAAGTTATCTCAGAATATATACATAATTAAATGTAAATCATCTCTCAAATGTTAATTTATTTTGAATAATCTTTCTAAAAATGTAAATTTTATGAAGTTTTATTCGAAAAAATAATTTTGGATAAAAATGGCTGAATGGAATACGAAAAAGCGAAGTGGGATCCGGATGCGTTCACTCCGGAAGCGTTATACACTTAGTACTATTATATATATAATTCTGCGTTTTTAAAAAATCTCTTTTCTGTTACACAGCGCCTCATATTCTCCTAGCGATGATTTTGGAACTTTTTTTTCGTGGAATACTTCGTCCCCCGTCTTGTTTAATCGTCTTACAAAATTTGGCGTCATTCTCTCAATAAAATCGCGCTACAGAATACTCTGAGTACTCTTAGTTTAATTATGGCCACCTTGTACAGTCTACACCCTTGAATCTATATAATTTTATATTTTTAATCATTAATATTCATGTCTGACTGTAGTCTAGAAATTCCGCATTTAAGAAAATCTGAATTCATACTTAAATTACAATCAACAATTTTCGTTTTTTTCCCCCATTAAATTAAGGAATTGCCTATCATTAAAAAGTGAAATCTAACGTTTCCGATTTTCTGGTATGAATTCTGTATATTTGAATAAGCAGATACACTCATTTTTCAAAACTTATGGTAGCACATATGCTACCATTAGCAATAGAGGATTAACCCCTTAATGGTCACCATAAATTACTGTTTAAAAATTCAAATTGCTTATTGGCACCACTTTTTTGAAAAAGAAATATTCACCTTATTTAATGACAGGTAAAATGATATCATAATAAAACAGTTACAATATTTTATAAAACTGCTGCTAATCAAACAATCTGAATACTAAGGCTAATGTCAGACGGACGTCTTTTTGCAGGATTTTTATCCCTACACAATGCCGCTAGCATTGTGAAGGGATAATACGTAAGTAAAAAAGCTTGCAAAAAGACGTCCGTCTAACATTAGCCTTAAAGACACAGCCCGTGAATATCACGGGAGCGAGAATTAAGTGGTTAAACGAAAATCTATAAAAATAAAGAACCTACAATGCGGTATCACTTTATATTTTTAATCGAAATTCTATTCATACAAGCCTAGAGTAGAGGTCTGCATGGGCCCGGGCTTGGCCCGAGGCCCGTACCCGGCCCGGCCCGCGGGCCGGCGGAATGAAGGCGAATTTTCAAACGGGCCGGGCCGGGCCGGCAGAATTAGGACAATTTTTTCAACGGGCCGGGCCGACAGACAAAATAAGTGGACCGGGCTGGCAAAAAAATTAATCGGGCCTAACGGCCCGATATAAGAATTTAAGCGAAACAGATAAAATATGAGTCGTTTTCAATGAATATGATTTTCTCGAGAAGTATGAATGTGTGTCACGAGCCGATGCTAGTTTAACAACATCAATACAGAAATGTAACACGTCCATTGTAGAGATCGGCATCGTACAGTTACAAAATGTATGATTCCGAGTTTAATTTTTTTTCAGCAGACTCGTGCCGGGACGGAACTGGTCTTAATCGAACTCAGGATGTGTAGAACAGTCATTGTGTTTTGTAGTATTATTAGTGATAATGAACTTCTTTTAACAGTATCTTTGGAAATATACCTTAAGGTGGTTCTCATATTCACTGCTCAATAATGCGAAGCTTTCAGACACATTTTCTGACAAAATTTTTAACTATAAAGGCATAAAATTGACAGGCCTGCCTATTGAAGGCATTTGGAAACGAATAGCTTTTTCCATATTTGATAAATTACTTACATAGATAACAGAGATTCGTGTCACGTGACTGTACGTTTTTCTCCTTTCCTGTGCTATCGCTTCCGGAAATTCGATTCAAAACGCTAACTTTGACAGTATTTTCAGAAAGATATATTGCTTTTTATCTATGAAAAAAAACAACATTTACATAGCTTCTGAATAAGAATACCTGCCAATCTTGCGCGTTTCCGAAAAGAAAAGAATTCATAAATGTGTCGAAATGTAGCTCCTTTGGATTTGAGAAAAGACTTAAAAATGAGAGAAATACTTTCACAAATCTACTTTTTATTATACAGCTTCAAATGTTGTCATGTTTTTAATCCTTTATTCTGAACTACATTAATCTTTAAATGAATCCTTATTTCCATTTTGAAATGTCTGCAGACACGATGACTAAAACACTGTAAGTAATCGCTAGTATTTTCTATTGTGTGTTTTTCTGTTTTGCGAGCATCATAGCAGAGGTGCCAAGTTCGCACTAATCTTCCGTAATGCGTAGATTAATTTAACCCAGTTTAACAACGTTTCGAACCAGGAAAATTATTTGATGAATCTTTATTTATTTCATTCTAGTTTTCTACGTGAAACTTATTTAATTTCATCTCTGAAAAAAAATTCTGGTGCGAAATGTATTAAACCAGGGTTAAATTAACCCACATATTACGGAGGATTAGTGGCAACTTGGCACCTATGTCATAGTAATGTAAAATATACTGTAAAATGCTCCCATAAATATGCATGTAGTATCCATTAAAAGAATCTTAATTGTATGTTGAGAAAAAATGGATTTTTTTTTTGTAGAAAGTGTGTCTGGTCGGGCCGGGCCGGGTCGGGCCTGTTTTCACTGATTTTTGTACGGACCGGGCCGGGCCGAGAACTGTAAAAATGCAAACGGGCCGGGCTCGGGCCGAACTTCCAATTTTTACACCGGGCCGGGCCGGGCCAAGATAGCTTTATTTCGGGCCGGGCCCGGGCCTGAAAATTCCGGCCCGTGCAGACCTCTAGCCTAGAGTTGGGGGTCCCACTGCCTTCAGAAGTCTAAACCAGACGCACTACGTACGCTCCTGTTAGTTTTTTATAAACGAACCTCGAAATTGTATAAATATTTATATATTAACTCAAGCACTACCGGAGATTTTACTCAAGGTTTTTTTTTTTTTTTTTAACATATATTCCACACCAGAATTTCTATTCAAAGCTGTTTAAGTTATCTATTTAACTTACTATCTATTTAGTTTGTTTTAAAGAAATTTCTGGTTTGAATACATATTTTGAATGTATCTGTCGTGTTCATTGGACCGGTCGGGTAAGCTAAGGGTTTAAACGAGAAAATTTCCAAGCTAACTAGGAGCCTCCATTATAGTGATTGCCGATTCAATTTCTGACATTTAAATCTATTAAACTTTCCATTCTGACCAAAATTTCCTCAGAAAATCTAAATAATATAGAACGCGTATGATCTCCTCACTCTTTTTAAACGCGAAATGATATCCAAAATACAATTCTTTTAAACATTTAGCGGGCGGTGTCCACAAAAAGGACACCTAATTTTAATTCCAAAACTGACAAACGGCACGAAGAATATTTAATTAAAGCGTTCCTTTTATAAAGTACGGAAAATAAGCAAGTTTTTATTTTCTAATAAATTCGTTTATAAATTCTGGTGCAAGTCCATCATTTCACCATTTAACAAACAGACTTACTCCGCGCCGGAAAGGGTTAAACAGTAAACAATATCGCCAAAGACACTGAGAGAAAAAAAATACTCCCTCCGTCCCAAATTAGTTGCGACATTTAGGTCGAAAATTATGGCCCAAATTAGTTGCTACATTTCAAGTGGGTGGAGTCATAAATAACTTCCGATGCAGTTTAGTAGATAGAAGCCATTTTGTATGAACTCTACCAACAGTATGCCATAAAGATCATTTTCTTCCTAAAGAATTAACGATTCATTAGCTAGAAGGTAGTTTTATGGGATTACTGGTGGAAGAATCCTTACAAAATGGGGAGTGGCTTAAGAGCGTGCGAATTCTGGATTTTCTTAAACTAATTTGGTACTTATTTAAGGGGAGACGGAGGGAATGCTTGGTAAGTAAATGTTGTTGAATGATAGCATAGAACCCTGAAATCTCTGAAAAATGATCAAACAAAATCATAAAATCATCATTATTGATATGCGGATTTTTGCATGTTTTATACTGTAGCCAACAACTTGAAAAAATCTGCAAATTATGTAATCGTATGTACTAGGCATTATATTTTCTCACACATTTTCTTATATTCACATTAGAAAATTGCGGGTTTCTCAATTAACGTATATATTCGTCTAAAAGTCAATCCACAAATTTGAGACGAAAAACAGCTTAGATACCAGTATTTTGTGATAGTTATCTTCGTTTTAATTAATCGAAGAAATTTAGCATGAATTTTTTTATTAAATAAATGAAGAAATTTATTATCATAATTAGTAAATACAGGTATTCGCCTGTTTATGATCCCGATTTTCGACGTCGGTTTACACAAAAATACGCCGAAGTTGTTTACGTAGAAATCGGCAGCGCGTAAAATTTAATGAACCAGCTAAATTGAAGCAGAGAGGATTAAATTATTCGATAAACACCCGAGTTATTTTGTACTTAGGTCGTATGATATGGACAATTTCCTCACATTTGGGAGTCATAATTTATTCCATTAACCTGATTATTTGAAAACCATTATCAGACTTTAGACATAAGATAAAATAATATTCCACAAATTATAATGAAATGAAATATCAAATTATTTGAACAAATGACATATTTTTTATAACAACTTAAGATTCGTTATAAGAAAAATCATACTTTTTCTCAAAATTTGTACAAGCTAAATTATATTTTTCTCAAATCAAGGTTGATAATTAAGTGAAATTCTATCACTATTTCAGAATCATTTACCTTGTTCGAACATAGATTAAATGACCTGAAAATTATTATTTTGAAATAGTGGTCGATATTTGTATTTCAAAAACTTCCAGATGGTAACAATTGTTCAGAGAGTGCGCACCAGCAGGCAAGACTGAGCGACGCTCGTTAAAAATTATCTTTGTGTTTAATTCTATATAACGATTAAATTCTCGCTGTATTTTTGCTATAATAAGCATTTCTAACGATGTTATTTAGAAAAATAATCAATATTAACTCTTATCGGTAATATGTCGCATCCCATGTGACGTCGGAAGTTTGTCGTATTGGTGATCGTATGTCACGTGTGAGGTGACAAGATTAACCCGTTCGGGATCAGTATGTCTTATATGAATTTTGTTTCTAACGATTTTAATCCAGATGATCAGCCCGACAGATGCTCGAAAGTAAGTGGTAATTATATTTCAGCTGTACAGTAGTACCCCAACTTCCGTCCCCCGACTTACGTCACCCCGCATTTACGTCGTCTGAACTGGAAAAAAAATCTTTAATGAAGGCGAACTTTCAAATTTTTGAAGAGTTTTGGTTCTAAAAAGGGAACTTTCCCGCGACAGTGTTCGTAGCAATCAAATAAAAATAAGTCACTGGAAAAAGCTTAGAAAACCCATTCTGGAAAACCCATTCTAAGAGCAAAAAAGAAAAATTTGTCTGTTCAAACTTCATTGCAAGAATTTTTTGCATCCTCAAAGTATCGAACGGGGAAGCTAGAAAAACAATAAATTGTAAGTTAATAGCTTATTGATTTATACCAAATTCTTGTATTGCAACAGCATTATTTTGTTTATGTTAAATGTATGTAACATTATCCCTAAATACAATAGAATATGTGCATTAGATTTTGGAAAAAAAAAATTATTATTATTATTTTTTTTTTCATTTCTAAATGCACCTCGACTTACGTCGTTTTTGACTTACATCGGTAGTCTTGGAAGGAATTGCTGACGTAAGTCGAGGTATTTCTGTACAGTATTTTAATAAAGCACCTTTAAGTAATTTTAAATGATTTTTTTGTTTTTTATGAAATTAATTGTATGACATGTAAGGTTTTGTTCCCACACTTCATTCAAATTTTTATTAAAACATTTATGAGAATATTGCATTTTGCTTCAACCAGAAATTTTGCAAGGGAAAAAAAAGAAAAAGGAAAGAAACTTGCAAAAGCATAGTTGCGGTCAGCTTTCATATTTTTTCAAATCATTTATACCCAGAATATTTGTAAAAAAATGTATATACATTTGTACGTAACTGGAAGAATGCAGGTGGTATCTTGGATTACGCAGTCGCTGAGCAACTTTACAACCAGTTTAAAGGTTGTTTCAATTAGATGAGGCGTAGGGAGGGATGAGAGAAAAATGTTTAAGTGTGGTTAATCCGCATTAAAAATGAAAAATATTACTTTAATGACTAAGGTAGAAATGAGAGTAAAAGAACTACTCAAGCATTAAATGCGTGATTTTTTATTTTGTTTCAAAAATTATATATATGAGGTGTTCAGAAGACAATCCGATTAACTCAATTTTAACACTATAACCGCCGGAAATTGTAATTGAAACTACTTAACTTATTTATTTAACTTATTTGTCTGTGGTATCTTTTAAACTTATTTTAGAAATAAATTTCTGGTGATAATCGACATATTTTTATTTGGTAGCGGTCAAAATGACCGCTACGGCGGTTCTAGTGCTAAGTGGCGTTTTTTTTTTTAATCAAAGGAACATTGAAAATTTTCTATATATTTATACAGTGATAAAAAGTTACCCTTGTTTAAAAGAAAATTACTGAGTTCAATCAAAATATCTCGAGAAAAAATATTATGTAGATACAATATTTTTGTAGTTGCAATAACTTTAACTGTTTATACTGAATATTTTCATTTGATGGAGTTAATCGATTTGTGCACTGAACGGCTCATATGATTCTCAGAAAGGTTTATTACACAGGAAAAATAATGAAAAAAAAATCTGAGATACATTTTTCGTATTGTACGTCAACCTTTTGTTGCAAAATAGTAAATATTTTAATAAGTATCAATCTAAATACCTTATTTTAAACAATTTTTTATTTTGTAAAACTTAACCCTTAAATGTATGAATTAGTCTTTTAGAATTGTGTTTTATTTATATATTAAAGATTAGACACCAGAAATTTTAAGAGTGATTTTTAACTTTATTTAGCAGCAAATTTTTGTACCTTTTCAGAGGATTAATATTTTTAAATATAGTTGTTGATAAGAGTTAAATAAAAAGTGATGCAGATATGCATCACTATGCATTTAACGGGTAAACGTTTAACAATATATAAAAGCACGAAATACTTTAAATTAATTGTATAAAAAATATTTTTTTTACAATATTTCTGGTAGTAATTGATTAAAAATTGCGAAGGCTGGCAGCTATGCTATTGCGCATAACGTATGGATCCATTCAGATATCAAAATCAATTATTCTGTCCATCACTAATCATATATTGCGATATTAGGTACATTCGAAAGTCCAAGGAGTATACACACCTTTCAGTATAAGGTATAAAATTACTTATACATAAAGTTAATCATTCTTGAAATCTACTCCATTCACCCTATTTATATTGCTAACTGTTTACGATAACACCATGCAGAAGGTACTTGATACCTATATCTGTGTAATATGTGGAAATTATAGTTTCAAGCAATTATACTTAAAATTGTAATTTTTAAAATATTTTTCAACTGCTTTGTATAAATATATTTACATAGTTGACTTTTTTTTATACAAATAGCCTGAATCTGAACTAGACTAGATGTGTATGAGTTATAAACATCAGGGTTAAATAATACAGATTTCAAAAGGGATACGCTAACAAATTCAAAATGTTCTTACACATTTAGAATGAGAAATGAAGCAAAATGCAACATTCTAGTGAATGTTTCAATAAAGAATGGGAATATACTTAAAACAAACAATCTAAATTACATTGTTACCAAATGCGTATACGAAACGTAATTGGTAATTTTTTAAGCATTTCACCAGGGGCGTAGCCAGAGATATTTTTTCGGGGGGGAGAATTCGAAAATTTCCCAACTTGAAACAAATTGCTCCAATTTTCAACTAAAATGATATGCACAACGTGTGTAATAATTATAATGATACTTTTGCATAAAAAATTCCTTTCCAAAGAAAAGTTCTGAAGCTGAAAACATAAAAATTCTAATTATGGGTTTGTTTACTAAAAAAATAAATACGCTTTTTACTTTCTTCTATCTTTACAAGAAGAAAGTATTGGATTCGTGAAAAAATTCGACTTCCGGTTTTAGACTGATTTATACGTTTTAGTAAGTCCTGAACACGATTCGACTGTTTTTAGAAAATATCTGTCTGTCTATATGTGATACAAATTTTGTGGGCGTTCTAACACAAGAACTAATGCACAAAATTTAATAAAACTTTAGAGATTCACTTATACAGTCGAACCTCGTTAACGCAAACACTCAAGGGGAAACTTTTTTTGTTCGTATTAAAAGTAGTTCGTGTTATCGGAACTTAACTACACTGTTAAAATTTTTCCTGTGAAATTACAGAGAATCTACGGGTAATCCATTATCTTAAGTCTTATGTAAAATTACAGAGATTCTGTTAAATAGCAGAGAAGTTATTTGGTAAATTTACACAAGACTCTGTAAATTAACATCGTTAAAATTACGCAAGACTATGTAAATCAATTTATTTTTTTTAATTGAAATGATTTAACATAGTTTTTGAAATCAGCGAATTTTAGAACTTCGAAGTATCAGAGTTATTCAAGCAAATTTGAACTGCTGTGCCATTTAATTTTTTTACACAACTTGCTTCTGGCCGGCCTAGAGTTTGAACCCGAGACCTCTGGGCAGGAGAAAAACATCTTACTGACTACGCCATAGGAGCTGTTACTGCGGTGTATAAAGGATGTCCTTTATAATAAAGCCGGGAAAAATCTATTGTACTTGTGCTTTTCAAAGATTTCGCACAAATATATTCGTTAGAAAATTTCTTAAACGGTTTATTTTAATTTAGTTTGAACCAAAACATAATACCTATTATTTTTTTAATCAAATTTAATTTTTTAATCCTTTATTTACGGAATCATTTATCAAGAAATTGCTTCTTCTCAATAATTATCTTCTTTAATATCTGAAGATGTACTGGAATTTTTAAATAATAATAATATGAAATTTAGGTGTATTTTTTCATTAAAACTGGTTAAATATTGGTAATTATAACATTTTTTGTAAAATATTTACAAAAATAATCAGATTAATTAACCAAAATTACTTTTAAGGTTATATCACAATTCTTATAAAAGCAATGTATTTAACTGTATTATAATTCTAACTAACTAAATGAATGAAAAAATAAATTTAAAAAATTGAAACTAAATTTTTTTCTTTAATAATTCTAATAAAATTGCAAAAGAATTTTAAACATGTGTATTTGAATTACAAGTTTTAACAAAGCTGAAAATATTTTAAAATAAAAACATGGAAATCCCTACAGGGAATTAGATACAAGATAAGGGAAATGTCTGTAAATCGATTACCGAGAAACTCAATCGAACGCATTTAACCGAGAACTAGTGTAAATTTACAGAGAGTCTTGACCGAGAAACTCAATCGAATGCATTTAACCGAGAACTGGTGTAAATTTACCGAGAGTCTTGACCGAGAAACTCGATCGAATGCATTTAATCAAGAACTGGTGTAAATTTACAGAGAGTCTTGACCGAGAAACTCGATCGAATGCATTTAACCAAGAACTAGTGTAAATTTACAGAGAGTCTCGATTTTTTTTCTGTGATTTTACAGAAATTTTTAACAGTGTACATTACATACAATTGGACGAGGCAATCGGAAACAGTTCGTGTTCACAAGGTTTGACTGTACCTTGATAAAAATTGGTGCTGATTTGTTTTTGGTGTAAATCGTCCAACAGGTGGCACTGCTATGCGGCATTTTCACGATTTACATGATTTTAGCGATAATTATATCTCAAAAACTATTGCATAGAATTTGATCAAACGTCATATTCTGCTAAACCTTGACATAATTTGATGCAGATTAGCTTTTTATGTATATCATATAGCAGGTGGCGCTGCTATGCAGCATTTTTCACGATTTTGCGATAGCTGTATCTCAAAAACTAATGCACGGAATTTAGTCAAACGTCATATTCCACATAAGTAGCACTTCCACATAAATAGATCCTTATTAGGCTTGGGTCTATACTGTCCAAAGCTATCGCTTTTGTGCACTTTGAGTAAGGAATTTTGGTTGCAGACATCTAAGAGGTTGGGTGACAAAATTCAATGATTTGTTTGAAAAATGCTATGCTTATATCTCCTTTTTAAATGCACACAATTCAACAAATCTATACATTTAGAGTTTGTTATTATAGGCAAAGAATTGTCATTTAATTTTGGCACTGTGGTTGCAAATTTTGAGGCATTAACATTAACATGTATGGAGTAGAAGAAAATTGTGGGATTGGCACATCCGACTAGTTTTCACTTAATATTAATTCTTGTGGTCTTCAACGAAGCCCACCTGTTAATAACATCACTTAGTTTAATAAAATTCCCTATTTCACTTTCATATTTTAAAAGCATTAGGCTGTCAAGTCTGTCATACCTCATTGTAGCTTGCAATATATATTTTTTTAATTTTTATTTGACTAAAGATTCTTTCATTAGATGCAACGCCATAAAGATAAGCTGCTATGAATGTTAAGGTACGAGTATATAGTTTGACGGCGTGACACAAATAGTCTTTGAATTTCATGGCATGAGTAAAAGGTTGTTAAGTGAGTTGGGATTTGGTTTATTTCTATTTGACTCTGCAAGTCATGTACATCCAGTTTCTCATATCCAGGTGGAAACATTATTAACTTTTCCCTTGCACAATTGTAATTTAAATATGAAATGCATTGCTGCAATATCCTCTTGATTTACTATAAAACTTATGTGTATCAATGTCCATTGCTGTGCTATTACTTTTATCTATTGCCTTTGGTGAAACCGTTTTTCTACGGTGCTTTCGGAACTCAGCTTCTCCAGTCACATCCTAATATTCATAATTGTTTGTGAGCTTGTCTGTAAGGAAATCTTTATTTCTTCAAAATTTTATTCAAGTGCAACGTGTCAGTGTTAAAGTGCATGTTGATTTTTTCTTCAGTTGATGGACTGCTTTCATGGTCATATTTCTGTTCCAAATTAAAATCGTCCATTTTTTACCTTTTTCATCCTCGAATGGATTTTTAGATGCTCCAAAATCTTGCCCGAAAACTCTTTTCCTGTTATGAAGGGTTTCTTCGTGCTGAGATTTATAGTAACTTTTTAGAACAGCTTTAAACACAGAACACTGGACTTTTGGTTTAAAATTTTATAAACACATATGAATATAAACGAACAGGACTGATATATATTTCCGCACGCAAATAAAAGTAAAATGTGACAAATTTATCTAAACTAACGACTACTTATATCCGCATTTGCTTATAAAACGCTTTTTACTTGACAGCGAAGGGTTAACTAATTTTTGCGGCAAAAAAAATCACGAGAATGGGTAAAATATTGTCCAAAAATCGCAAAATTAGTCAAAAAAGTTGTGAAAATTCATCAAATCTTCTTGCCCATAGCTGTGTTTCAAGTAGGTTACTACATTACTTTCTGTTGTGGTACAAGTGATCTCCAATTTTCAAAAGAAGCTGCAATCCCTTTGGATTAAAATAGCTGGATTCTCTTTTGGGAGGAGAAGGGGAGGTAGGGTGAAATTTTTGAGAAAGGAACAAAGTTTTGGAGGAAATAAAGGAACTGGTTAGTCAGTTATTGATGGACAGGAGTAGAGAAATTTAGGTCTGGTAGATGTATAATATTTTTGTAGAACTGAAAAATACAATGATAGATTGAGTGTGGCTGATTTCTTTTTGTATTTATTTTGATAATTTAACTTGTTTACTGTTGCAGTACTCAAAATAATCACCAAAACAATAAAAATTTCGTAATTTTTTTACTATTACTTTAAAAAAAGAAAGTGTCTCAAAAATCTAGAATTTCCCCCAACTCTAAGCTCAAATTTCCCAACTTCACATATATTGGCGGGGGTGGGGGGGGGGGGTGGCCCCCCCCACCATACCGCCCCATGGCGACGCCCCTGCATTTCACTAACAAGTAATTGTGTTTATGTAATCCTGATTTCAAACCGGAATATCCAAAAATTATATTTGAAAATTGGGAAATGTGATGTGACAGAACGCCTTATTTACACCAAAGTTATAAAAGTAAAAATTTATTAAATGATTCTGGTGCAAATCTTGATTCAAATTAAGTGAGATATAATACATATATCCTAATGCCCTTCAAGATGTTAAAGAAATTTTGTAATAGCTCATCCATGTGGTAAAATATCATTATTAATAACAGAAACAGCATTTTCTGAAAGTGCTCTTGCTTCACTGTTATTTGAGTTCATTCAGTGAGCTTGAAACTTGATACATATATTTCGATCCTCAAGACAAAAGTACTCTTCTTGGCACTGTTGTTATTAACATACTCACGACGGGAAACAAGAACTCTCGTTTTCATTCAAAAAACATCATGGACTAAGGGCGTGGATTCTACTTTAAAGACAATACATTTATATCATGTTGTCCATATTTTTTTTTTAGATTGTCAGACATTTTATATTAAATTCGTACATTGAGAGATATTTACCCATGCATAAACTTGGGAAAACAATCTAGAACACAAATTTACAAAAGACTTTCAGAACAGGTAGGATTTTGTACTGTTTTAATATTCAGATTTGATAAAAATTGCCCGTAGGCATTGACTTAATCCCTCTTGCTGCGCATCCCGCGATTTACATGGATAACGTAAGAGTAGCAAAAGGACATAGCCGGATAAGCATTGGAAACATGCCTTTTAATCAAATTTCCTGATTTTTTTCCCAGACGTAGCTACATTTCTGACAATATATTTCCCCTATTATCACCCTATAAATATTGATATTTAATGAGATAAAAATGTTTTTTCGATTTTTTAAAAAACGGATTTTCTCAAAAACTGCTGCACGGAATTTCATGCCATTAATTGAGGATATATAAACAAAGATGCATATCTGGTAATTTTTGTATAATTTTCTGTTTAAAAAAACTGTGTGAAATAGCGAAATAAAAATAAAATAAAAATAAAAATCATATCTTATGGTTATCCGAAAACTACTATTTTATTGTAAAAAATTCCCCATACGTGCCCGTATGTTCTATGTAAATGACGAAAGTTTGCGTTGGGTACTACATATAAATATTTTCACAAATGTAAATTCAAATTATTGAAATTCATTTTAAGGCATTTTATGGGCGGAGCTACTCCACTTCCACACCCGAAGACTTTTTGGAATAAACAGTTACAGAATTGCTGTATTTTTAATTTTAATGAACTCATGTGCAACATTCTCAACACTGTCGATATCAAAATGAACATGATGTTGAAAAAACATGGCTTATATGTTTAATAGAATCTAAAATACATCAGTTGACATATTGTCTGCTGACTTTGTTCCAAAAACACTTCGGATGTTGAAGTTAAGTAGCTCCGCACCTAATAACGCCTTAAAATGAATTTCAATAATTTTAGCATACATTTTTGTAGATATTTATATGTAGTACCCAACGCAAACTTTCCGCATTTATATAGAATATACGGGCACGTATGGGGAATTTTTTACAAGAAAATAGTAATTTTCGGATAACAATAAGATATGATTATTATTATTTTTTTATTTTTATTTCGCTATTTCACACAGTTTTTATAAACATAAAATTATACAAAAATTACCAGTTATGCATCTTTGGTATCTATATATCCTCAGTTAATGGCATGAAATTCCGCGCAACAGTTTTTGAGAAAATCCGTTTTTTAAAGAATCCAAAAAATATTTTTATCTCATTAAATATCAATATTTATAAGGTGATAATAGGGGAAATATATTGTCAGATATGTAGCCACATCTGGGGAAAAAATCAGGAAATTTGATTGAAAGGCATGGTTCCAATCCTTATCCGGCTATGCCCTTTGCGCAACCTACGATTTCCGCGGGGATGCATTCTTTTGTCTATTTAAAAGCACAACCTGCACTTTTCCCGTTTAACGGTTCAATTCGGCTTTTCTGCGATGTTTAATTGTTGATTCAGGTCCCGGTTAACTGATAGCGTTAGTTGTCCATATTTCTGTGAAGTTCACAAGCTTGTTTTGCAAGCATTCCGTGCGCTGTTTTGAAAGCTCAAAGATGTCTCCACCCCATAAGACTAACCACTCGACATTTTGATAGTTATATACCATACCATCAAGAATGAGCATCGCAGTCAGTATGCTGTTTTTTCTTAATTCATTAACTGCCAAAACTATATGGGTAAAATTTTCAACTTTATAGCTGAATGTCGTTTACCACCACAAACTTTGAAAGATAATTTTCACTTTATACGATGATTTTTTTTTTGTTTTTTGTTTTTGTTTTTTAGTAGGGCTAATTTTTTAATTGAATAATAGTGGTGGCTATGTCAGCAACATAAATACGTGCATTTTTTTTTTTTTTTTTTTTACCGTTGCGTGAACGCAACACCAGCGGGTAATGGGCTAAAGAAAATGAAACTAGCAAAGAAATGCGAATTTTGTGCAAAGATTGAGAAGTAGGACTTTACCTCGTACCTTCTTTCGAAATATATCATACTAAACTTCATTTCTAGAACAATTTTTGTAAATATTTCCATCAGTAGATATGTTTTTCCTTTGTATTTCATAAAATAAATCAATTTTAATCAAGATTAACTTTCTGAATCTCATTTTTATATGATTATTCTTTGAATTCAGTTATCTGATAACCATTTTTTATGATCTAATTCTGTATTTTTAAAAAGCTTTTTACAAAAAAAAAAAAAAAATTATATGTTTTAACTCTAAAATATATGGAGATGTATGTTATGTAGATTATATGTAATAAAACAAATGCGAAAATTTTGAACATATTTTGATTAAACAGATTACGCGAGAGGGTTAATAACACAGTTACTGACCGTACTACTTATGTCACAAATCTTCAGAAGTGATACTTATAGTTTCGCTACTTACGCTCTATAGCCACTACCAACCTCTCACTATTTCCCCTCCAAAATATGGGTTAATTTGACTCAGGTTAAACATTTTCGTATCAGATTTTTTAAAAGAAATGATATCAAACAGGTCAAACAAGTTTCACTGTGAATCATGAAGTTAACAAATTAAAGATACATCAAAAACATTTTTCCATTTAGAAACCTGTTTAACCTGGTTTAAATTAGCACGCATTTTACGAGGGAGATTCTCAAAAGGTGGGATCATTAAACGTTAACTATATGTAATTTTTAAAATTTTCAAATTTAAGGCCAATTTTTTATAATTTTGTCTATAAATATAATATATAAATATTTTAATAGTATGTCTTCAAAATTATACACAAACATTAAAAGACAGCAACTATTCTGGAAAATTAATGATTAAAGCATGTAATTAGCAGTTGTGTACGTTACAAATTTTGGACATTTTTTCGCACGTACGTTGCAGATTTTGGACGTTGCGCTTAGTATTTAAAAAATTCTTAAGACTAAGAATGTAGTAAACGTGTCCTATAATTGTATGTTTATGAAATGATAAAAGCTAAGCCCTTTTTAAAATCCCCTTTTTGCCCCTTTTAAAATTTGAAATCCCCGTTTTAAAAAACGGACGATAAAAGCTAAGCCCTTTTTAAAATCTCCTTTTTGCCCCTTTTAAAATTTGAAATCCCCGTTTTAAAAAACAGACGATAAAAGCTAAGCCCTTTTTAAAATCCCCTTTTTGCCCCTTTTAAAATTTGAAATCCCCGTTTTAAGAAACAGAAATTTAAATTTAGAAATTAAAATTAAAACTTTTAAAATGCTTTTGTAATTGTGTCTCAGTTGATTGAATGCATCTGCCTCTGTTAAATTAACTTTCCCGCATCGCATCTTATAACTTTCAAAGATCGTTTTGGCCCATTTCATAAGAATACTTTTGCTGAATAAGTGCAATTTGCAAGTAATAAGTGATATAAGTGCAGTGCTGCGGGTCTTGCGGCGACCCGTTGGCCGATCATGAGCCAGCGCCCAAGTCCTGGGCAATCAATCATTCAACTAACGACTAATTATAGTTTAAAGACGCCTCCTTTGACTTCAGCGGGCCCTAGCAGGAATAATGCAAAATACAGCATATTTATACCACTGCACGCGTCCCAGGACAGAGCTTTTTACCATCAAAAGAATGCACTAACTCCACGTCACTCGGTTCTCCAGGGATCGCCTTGCGATCCACTCAAGTTCCCCTGTCCATCAAGAAGTAACTGAACAGCTCTCAAGCCAAAAGGGGCCTGATTTCTCTAAAGGATGTATAAAGGATTAATAAATCAGGTCCCCGAAAACACTGTGTCTTTCTTTAAGCAGAGACTCACATAAACTTTCATTAATTCTCGGATACAACTCACGGCGATTACCTAACGATACTAGCAGCTCAGAGGGACCGATCCTACGCCGGCCCGATCTACACCGAAACAACGGGAGTAGCGCTGATTCATTACATTGAAAAGTCGGCTGGACAGTGCATTTACGCGGGACAAATCCTGAAATCCCACTGAATGTCTTAGCGGGACAAATCCCGAGATCCCAGTACAAATTACCGAGGTGTGTAACACTGAAAGTCTTAAAACAGTTGTGAAATATCATGTTTACGGCAGAATGACATCAGAGAAAATTGTGAGAAGGAATTTCTAAAAAAGACATTTAATAAAGCCTTTTTTCTTCCATCCATTAGTGAAAAAGAAAAAGAAAACAGGAAAAAACGTTCATTTGCCGTAGTCAGTAATAAAAATCGAAAAAGAAAATCCCTCGGTTAAATTCACGAGATAAGACCCACAGGTCTTTCAGGCGAGCCCTGTGGCTCTTGTTTTAGTGGGGGGGGGGGATATGAAACGATAAAAGCTAAGCCCTTTTTAAAATCCCCTTTTTGCCCCTTTTAAAATTTGAAATCCCCGTTTTAAAAAACAGACGATAAAAGCTAAGCCCTTTTTAAAATCCCCTTTTTGCCCCTTTTAAAATTTGAAATCCCCGTTTTAAAAAACAGACGATAAAAGCTAAGCCCTTTTTAAAATTCCCTTTTTGCCCCTTTTAAAATTTGAAATCCCCGTTTTAAAAAACAGAAATTTAAATTTAGAAATTAAAATTAAAACTTTTAAAATGCTTTTGTAATCGTGTCTCAGTTGATTGAATGCATCTGCCCCTGTTAAATTAACTTTCCCGCATCGCATCTTATAACTTTCAAAGATCGTTTTGGCCCATTTCATAAGAATACTTTTGCTGAATAAGTGCAATTTGTAAGTCTTGCGGCGACCCGTTGGCCGATCATGAGCCAGCGCCCAAGTCCTGGGCAATCAATCATTCAGCTAACGACCAATTATAGTTTAAAGA